>JAGTXR010000081.1:1200000-1853027 GCA_022606575.1 Glossosoma conforme | reverse complement strand
CATTTAAAATGTCAATTACACGTTTATAAGCTACTTTGTTTTCACAGGTTTATTGTACAGCATTAATGGTATTTTGAAGAAGCGATTAGTCGTAAATGAAAAAATATTTACCAGTTTTATTTTACGTAACCAAAACAAACTCAACTCAACAATTTGCATTACTCAACAACATTTAAGAATTAGGAATTTTATCGTTTTTTTTAATTAATTTAAATTAAAAAACACGAGCAGCGCCATACATACTCACAAACTTCATCAAACAAGTCTTCTTCTTTTTTTTGGGCCTATCATATTTACTTGGGGTCGTCTCTCATAATAACATTTTTCCAAGATGCTCGATCGAAGATAAGCTCGCTGTTGACTCCAAGACGTTCCATGTCCTTGTTGACTGTTTTGAGCCATGTTGCAGGAGGCCGACCCGTTCAAACAAGTAATTTCATAAATTCGGGAGAACATATTCTCGCACATATAACTTCTCGGGTTCATCACCCGCCGAGCTAGTCAATTTCGTAACCATCTAATTTTTCGTACTCTATTCGTCACTCATTTTATTTGTTCTGGGGAATATGGGAGCTTAGTTTGGAATCCCAATAAATCCAAATACATTTTCATGCTCGAAAAAAATCATAAAAAATTTCTCCGACGTCTCTATTTTTATATTTACGGTAACTATCCATTCAATTCATTTAATTCCAAACATTACCCAACTCTTTTTCAGCCAGGGATGATTTCGTTCCATTCCCTAGAGTCCCGGAGGAAAACTGCTGCACTCAAACATGCATTCCTTTTTCTTCGCGGTACAATTCACAACCCTGGGATTCTTGAATGTTTTAACTTCTATGTTCCAGATAGGTACACCCGTGCTTGTAGCCATCCATTGTTTTTGATCCCAGTTGATGCTTGTGGAGCTTCAAGCACTCAATTCGGTACAACGGCAATGTCGCTCCTAAACGATCTACCAGCACACCTCGATCCTTTTCTTAAATCCTTTTACTCTTTTGTCGATGGTATTATTATCCTGGATCTTTAGACATTGACATGTGTCATCTTCTTATTCTTTTATGTTATTTTTAGCTGCCTATTATCTTTTGTATGTATGTTTTGTATATTCTATGCTCTGTAACTTTTTTCTTGGAACTTCTGTTCTGTAATAAATAAATAAAAAATGAGCTATTTATTCTTCTGACAGGTACATTGCCTCATTTTATGTAATTATTCGCAATTAGGTGCAAAATATCAACCTTCCATTTTTTGGGTGACAGAACTTTATAGCGACAATTTGTGGCGACCGTGTGGTCAAATTACGTAGAATATTTTTTATATATCTAATGTCACATCAATAAGTGTCTTTAAATTATGTATTGTGAATGTTATCGCTTATCGCAAAATAATGTCACCTCCAATCAATATTTAATGTAATTATTTTAGGAATCTGAGATTTTGATATCGTATTAATCTTATGGTCTTAATAAACCTGCCCATTTTTAAAAATCATAATCGATTGTATAACAATTGAAAATATCTGCCTCTTTGTTATGTGACCATATTGTGCAGTTTAATGTCGACACACCTCCTATAAATAAGTATTATCTATAAATACTTGTATATGCATTTTCCATTGTATTCCATTTTTCTTATGTTATCGCATGCCGGACAGGAAAACCCGTCAAAACCAGTGCACTCTATGACGCTCAGCCATTGAGGCTGTACGCTGCAAGCGAGAAACGTATGTTGTGTTCGTGCTTGTGGGTGGGTTGAGAAAATTGCAAGTGTATTGCTGTCTGTTTCTCAAGAAATTCTAATAAAAAAAAACTAAAAAAACAGATTGTAGGAAGGAGGAAACACAGACGCTGGAAGAGCATTTCAAAGCTTACCGGTGGCATTAAGAAAGTTACTATAAAAAGCAGGTAAGACGTAAGAGTCTCATTGTTTATCAAACGAATTTCTCTTTGAGTCAATCAAGCTTAGAAAATATTTTGGGGCTCCAACCCAAAGGTGACTGCCGTATTCAAGGATAGGTTGGATTTATCCTTTATATAGTAGAAGAAGTTGTGTACCCTTGAAATACTGACTTGGTTTATATAATAAACCTTGTTTTTAAAAAGCTAGATTGGCTTTATACTTAATTTAGTCGTTTGGATGAAGTTTATTGAAATGAAGTATTCAAATTATTAATTAATATGCAATAATATACGTAAGCAAAGAATGATATGTTTTTAAATATATTTTTGTGGAAGTGTTCAACCATAAATGAGTATGGATTAAATATTTTTATTAGAATATCATTTTATTATTTTATTATTTCAATATTCTAATCTACTTTTAAAGATCATTGACTATATAACAATATTATTAGTAATTAAATATACATCTAATTTACATAAAATTCTTTAAACGAGTCAATTCATTCAGAAAAAATATCGGCAGAAGCGGGATGCGAACCGCGGACTTTGGAACCAACCATTTGCCCAGGTATTCATACCGCTTAGCCACCGTAGCTATTTCTTTGCCTGAGCTGACTCGCTTTGGAACTTGTATTTATGTCATTGTTATCATCGTATGATATATGTCTCCATAGTATATATTCAAAGTATGTATATTTTTATTTTTTATTATTCAATCAGTCAACATTTATTCACAGTATTTTTATATTATTACTTTCCGATAGTCTTTAGTAAGTACCACTCGGGTCTCGAACCGAACTATAGATTGAATGGATGAGAAACAACAACAATGGATGAGAGAATGAACAAATGTTGACTGATTGAATAATAATAAATAAAAATATACATACTTTGAATATATACTATAGAGACATCTATCACACTATGATAACAATGACATAAATACAAGTTCCAACGCGAGTCAGCTCAGGCAAAGAAATAGCTACGGTGGCTAAGCGGTATGAATACCTAGACAAATGTTTGGTTCCAAGGTCCGCGGCTCGCATCCCACTTCTGCCGATATTTTTTCTGAATGAATTGACTCGTTTAAAGAATTTTATGTAAAGTATATGTATATTTAATTACCCATAAATGAGTACATATTAATAAAAATTACTACGCATTATTTTCTAATTTTTTAGTACAGGTTCTTCCATTGGTTCATGTTCTTTTTAGATTATCAGCAAAAATATGTCTGTGTTGTGCATTTACTGGCCAAATTGTATGAATGCTGTTTTGAAATATAATAAAATATATTTGAAAAACACCTTTTGCCAGGTAGGCTAAAATAATTATAATATTTTTTTTTGTTTTAAATTTACTACCGTATATGTTTTTTAATATGTTTTTATTGAGTGATATAGAATAATAGGTACAAAATAAAAATATTTGTATAATTCATGAAAGATTTCCACCAATATTAAAATATTTTCTCGTCAATATAAAAAAAAAAAACTTTATTAATAATAAAACGAATTTATATTTTGGAATTCATTTATTAGCACATATGGTAATATAAAATATAATTATGAGGAGGGTGCATCAATTCTTGTAGTAAGGCTTTTTCTTGTTAGTTTCCAGGTAGAAAACTCCAACTCTGAAATCAAATAAGACACAATAAGGTACTGTCGTACGATTTTCTTTTTCAATCAAATACCATTATACTCGAAATGCATAAAAATAAATGTTTTAATAATAAAAATTTAGAAATTTTAAATTTTCAGCGGATCCATTATTGGAAAAGTAATTTTACTATACATATAAATACTAAAAACATATAAACTAAGCTATAGGTTTATCGTCATTATAACTTTCATTTACACGAATTTAAAATTATGTATATTATTACTCGTGCCTTGCTTAGAACTGGCTGACGTTCTTAAACAAACATAGAACCGGCATCAAATCATTATTTAAAAATACGGCTTCATTTCAAAAAGCTGCGATGGAAATTGCTCGTCGAAAAACACATCAGCCAATGGGAGTCGAGGAGCTCGTGTCTTGGAAGGTAGCAGAAGCGACAGAGCTACTCACTTTGCTTTGACTTATAATTGAAGGTTTGAATGTCGTGACTCTCCGTTGTGACTGAAGTGTACTCAAAAACGAAAAGTTGTCCTTTTCAAAACCCCTCCACCCGATCGTAAAATGTTTTTTCATGAATTTTATCCACAAGACATATTAAGTTCGTAGTATTATATACATATTTAAATAACTTAGAAAAACAGTGTTTCAGTATTTTAATAAGACGGCTCAATTAACCAAATGATGTTGTCCTTAGGAGCATCAGCCTAATTATCCGATATACTTAAAAAATCTGATTTATGAATCATTGTCGGGAAATAAATTTGTTCCCAGGTATTTTTATATGTAGCCATTTGGGTGCAGAGATATTTTGGGATAACATATGGACGGTGGTAGCTGACATAACTAATTTGCGGTAATTTGTGTTTGTATATGCTCCAGATGTGAAACAAATATGGATTTAGATTAGGCGAATAAAATGTCTATGATTGAAGGAAAATACTAACGCAGGCTTAGGGCTGGCACCACCCATGTGCATGGTGCTGAGGTTAGCGCACTTGCCCTTGTAGAGCTCCTTGACGTCAGTGCACTGCTGGGCCATGAATCCAGTGTGGTCGATGGAGTCAGCGAAGAATTCGTACGAGCGTGAGTGTGAACAGGCCATGTTCACGCTGCAGCCGGGCTGACCGGAGCCCTTGTTGGGGTAGAAGTCGTTGTGGCCGAGGGCATCCTTGAGGCCCAGGCTGTTGGTGTTGGTGTGGATGACCTCCACGTAGTCGGCGTCGGCGGGAGATAAGCGCGCCGTCTTGCTGCCCCAAGAAGGACTGGCGGGATCGAATCCTGAAAAAGAAACGAGGATATCATGAAACGCGATTTTGATCATTGAAAGGTTTATTTCATTCTTCTTGTACCGTATTCCATATTATTTAGTTGGTGTTATAGTAGCTATGAATTTGAATATTTGTACACCAACCAATTTATAGAATATTCTTTATTATATTACTAGTAAGAGCATATTTCATTAATAAATAATTATTATTTGTTAACTTATATATATTATATTTTACTGGTATTAATTAAAAGTTTTAAAGTTTTCTGTTGAAAATTATGTAAAACTTATTTGCAGAAATTTGAGCTCAATATACAATATATAAGGAAGTACAGAGAAAGAGAGAAAATGTAATGGCCTGTATTGATCTGCTTAGTAACTAAGTCAAGATTTTGACAGTAAATTAAATCAATTGGCAGTAAATCAAATAAAGTGGCAGTAGATTAAATACATTGTCAGTATCCACTGTAACAGTACGAATGAGGTCAGTTATAAAATAAAAATATCAGTAATTTTTATTCAAAACTGACAGTAATTAAACTAAAATGAATGAATAATTAGCACATAAAATGGAAACCTAACCTACTCTAACCTATTATTAATTTCCATTAATTAATTATTTTCTGTCAATGTATTTTTTTTTACTGCCAATGTATTATTTTTACGACCTTTTTAATTATTTTTGTTGTTGTTAATTTCTTAAATATTTACTGGCCATTAATTAAATTACATGCTGACAAAATAATAAGTCAAAGAAAATCCTCAACCAATTTACAAAGCTGCTTTAACGACTGATGGTTTTTCTATCGCCATCAAATTAAGTAAAACTATCAAATAAGCTAATGAAAAGGTTACCATTTGAAATTGCCACATGGCATATATATTGTTTGGTCGCTAAGTATAGAGTCCTCAGTGCTAGCAAGATGGTAGAAATGGTACATATGATGAAAGAATACTCACCGGTGATGAAGGGAAACTTGCCCACGGTGACAGACCTGGCGGCTATGCCCGCCATGTGAGCTCCCAGGCTGTGCCCCATGAGGTGGAAGTCCTTAAGAGGAGCCTCGCGCTCCACCAGCCAGTCCACCAGCTTAGCCACCCAGGCTGCGGCCTTGGGGACATTTTTTACCGCAGTTCCATACAGTACGTTGGCTCCCTTCTCCCAATCCACGCAGATCACATTCACGTCCATTGTTTTCAAGTAGGCTAAAATAATAACATTATTTTTTTTATATTAAAAACAAAAATTATGTGTTTGAAGTATTCAAGTTGAAGAATTATTTTTGTCAGGCCTTCGGATTCTTATCGTCCAGTAAATATAAAAATATATTTGTGTGGATCTTTGGAATATATATATTATATACTGACAGTATTTCTTACTGAAAGTTTGTGGTCGCCATATAAGTTATAAATTTTATTTTAATTGATTATGTTTAATTAACAATTAAAAAATAAATTATACTACTTAAGCTTCATATTCATTATTCAATAAGTACATTTTTCTACTGGAGTAAGTTCAAAAATTAATGTCAAAACATTACTGCCATGCAAACAGAATAGTTTGCATAAAATAATAAAATAAATATGGATTGAATATTTATTAGAATATTTTATTTGTTTCAATATTCTAATCTACTTTTATAGATCATTGACTATATTATAATATAATTAGTAATTAAATTTACACATACTATACATCAAATTCTTTATACGCATCAATTCATCCAGAAAAATATCGGCAGAAGCGGGATGCGAACCGTGGGCCTTGGAACCAACCTTTGCCCAGGTCTTTATATACCGCTTGGCCACCTCGGCTATTTCTTTGCCTGAGCTGACACGCGTTAGAAATTGTATTCATGTCATTGTTATCATAGTGTGATAGATTTCTCTATAGTATATATTCAAAGTATGTATATTTTTATTTTTTATTATTCAATCAGTCAACATTTATTATATACCATTATCATCGTATGACGATAGATGTCTCTATAGATATATTCAGAGTATGTATATTATTATTTTTATAAAGATAAAAAGACGTATAAGGAATTTGATGTATGGTATGTGTATATTTAATTACTAATAATAAAATATATGTAGTCAGAGAACATTATCTAACAAAATTTATATGTACGAAAAAAGTTATTAGTTATTTCTTCGTTACCTTCAGTGATAAGAGAGTTAATGCGACTGTCAACATCACTGTTCCATCCATGGATGACGATCTTCACAGGTTTGTTCTTATCGAATTTCGAGGTTAGAAGGCTGCCACTGTTTCCTGGGACCAGAGCATTAGGAACACTTGGATTCGCCCTGAAAACAAGTTCATAAAGTTTATTTTATTATTGTGTGACTCATATCTTAATATATCTTGTCAAAAAATCTATTAATTCATTTTTTTTTTAATCAAATATACAAAGATACATTTTTTACATAGTAATTTACATTCCATTTTTTTTTTTTTTTTTCTTTTTTTTTTTTGTATTTGCTTACCACACCACTTAAAGATAAGATCTTGTGTGTGGCGTGGGATTCATCTATGTTATTTATCTATGTTATTTTACAGTTTTATATAATTATACAGTGTATTAAATATTTATACATTTACATGATTTTGATATAAATCTAACATTATATGATTAAAGATTTAATATACTATATGTTGAATTAAATTTAATGTATATATAATTTAATAATACATTTTTGGTACATTTCATTATTTCAATTTGTTATGCAGTGACGTCGGTTCTGTTCGTCATTATTTTAAAGTACTGTTTCACCTTTTCAATCAATATTTTAATATCGCTGATCTCTTTTATTTCCCGAGGAAGATTGTTAAAATTAACTATTCCGTTATATTTGTAACCATTTTTTGCATGTTGTGTGTTAAATTTTGGTATTAATAAGTTGTACATATACCTAGCAGAATGACAAGTGTACCAGTTTTCAATTCTCCTTTCTTTAATAGTCTGTAAAATAGTGTATTTTTGGTAAAGTGTATCTACCGTTGGCACTTTGAATTTATTGTATAGGCTTTCTGTTGGGTAGGTGGGAGGCCTTTTCAATATCACTTTGATGATAAGTTTTTGTACAGTTCTAATGGGGTTGGTAGTATTTAGGTATGTTCCTCCCCAACCAACAATACCATATTGCAGTTGAGATTGGACAATGGAGTAGTATACCATTTTTAGATCTGCTTTAGTTAAGATGTTTCTGAGTCTGATGAATATATAGATGCATTTGCGTATACGTTTTACTAATTCAGCTGTGTGTGGTTTCCATTTTAAGTTACTGTCAATAATTATACCCAGGTATTTTATTTTATCAGTAGCTTTGATCAATGAGCAGGTTTTTTCGCAGTTGGTATTATTACATACAGGGTAATGAATAAATAATTTAGGTATGGGAGTTGTCGTTATTTTTTTGTTAATGGAGAATGGGATTTATTTACATTTATAAGAAACATGATTCAATCATATAATTTTTAATATAACCAACGTTTGTTTGCACACTTAAAAATAAACGTATATCAATACAATTTTGTTACCATACAAACTTGTTAATTAATGAATAATTTAATTTAGTATTTTTACCTGGTGAACAGATTGAATGTCATATCTGATTCCGGAGTAAACTTCCGTTCGGTTTCTTCCTTTTCAATGTCTACGAAATGAAGTTTTCCTTTTCCATCAGGGAAAAGAAAAAATCTTTGTCCTTCTTCATAGTGGAAAAGTGAGTATAATCCATCTGTTCTTCCTAATAATGAGGAACAATTAATTAATGTTAAGATATTTTGAAGACTCAAGTTTTTATTGGATATATGCAGAAAATCATCAAAAGAAGCAGAGTATACTCAATGACGTTCAAACGTGTCGTCTATACACATTTTATATACATAGAAATTTTTGTATTGTAGTGTAGAGATGAAATTAAATTGCAATGTTTGATCAGATTTTTGTAATAGATTCAGATTGTACGAGTATGTGCAATAAGAAAGATGATAAGAAAACAAATCAAATATTATATTTCCTTTTAATGTTAATTTATGCTTTACCTTTAAATTATCTGATACTTATTGTTATTACACGTTACACACCAAGAAAAAACACAACGTAATATATTCATGTCAATAGCTTTTGAAGTTTATTATTTATAAAATACTTTTAAATGATATTTTGTAGGTACTTAAATATAATATAATCTGTATCACTTCTGTAAAAGTAGCTACTTATCTTTACAGGAGACCTCCGATGGGTTTGCGAGTTGATAATTGACAATAATATAAATGAGTGCATCACAAAGGAATCTTTATTATCCTCCGGTGCCATGCGATTGTTATTGAAAGCACTTGATAAAATAAGTTATTTGAATCACTTTCAAGTTCAGATATAAATAAAATAATTTTTAGAATTTATTCCACTATATATTTTTTTGACAACATGTTTCAGTCAGGTCGAATGGCCATTTTCAAGTCAGTTAGTAAAGTGAGTGTAGGCTCTATATAAAGCAAAGAGTGAGTGAAAAGGTGGATATGAATTGTTTGATGGGTATATGTGTTTTGGAAATCATTAATGTATAAGGGAATTCATTGATGTCTCAACAAAATAATATGTATAATTAAAAAGGCCATTAAAAAACATTAAACATTTACATCAAAATGCACTTAAGTAAGAATTCTAGATAAATTTAACAAAAAAATATTTTGGTGGATAATCCAAAACTTTTAAGTTATAAAATTCCACTAAAAAATTCAATCGATAATATCGTAATCGTAAAACGATTTAGTTTAAATGATTAAGTTAAAATTATTACGTTTGGTTATAAAAGGAGCATTAATAAATTAAATTAAACCTAAAAAACGTTCACGTATAAATGACGTATATTATTTGTATGTTAATTGCCTTTCATTAAATGATTTTTCTTTTTTTATGAAAAACACAAACCTGAAACCACTACAGCTCCACAAAAGAGCAGAGCAACCAAAATTAGAGACTTCATTTTGAATATTACTAAATTTTCACGGAGAGCTTTGCATATATTTATAGGCTTTTATTGTTTAATCTTATATCTAGTCTTTTTAAGTCAATCTTATCGAAAATATTTTTTGATATTTATCAAAAGACAAATTGATTTTATCAGAGATAATACGCATTTCATGCCATAAAAAATGGCAAAAACATTTGTAATATTATTTTTGTTTTTCCTTATCATCAATGATTTCTATCACTCAATATTGCCAGCGATAAATTTGATTATAGACTTATGATCACCTCCCATATTTCTTCAGACATATTTCTTTCTTTAGTTCAAAAAATTCTCTACTACTAGTATATATTCGGACTGCAAATTTGTTTTGTTTAACTACAAAAGAGATAATCAGCTACTTTTTTATTCTGCGACAGTGCCGCTTAAAGGGTTGCCCCCCAACTATTTAACGCTTTTTTTTCCAATCGCTACGTATTTAACATTATTTATTTTATGAATTTATCATTAGCTTATATATTATCAGTTAATACAATATATGGAACTAGTTTCTTTATATAGCTATATCTTATATATTTCCTTGTATATTAATTTATACTACTTTGTTAACTATAAAAAACTCTTTCCTACAACACCGTAACACTTCACTCTCAAAAATTTCATCAAACTTCCTAAAATATCGTTCATATTAACTTTAAAAAAAAAAAAATCTTAATTAGACAAATGTTTTGTAACACATCTGCTGGCACTTTTATTTATATTAGAAATATCTACACATTTAATAAAAATAACAAATAAAGTAATTGAAATATAAAAGATCCAAAAAATATATATTTAAAGTATAAAACTATATTTACCTTTAAAAAATTATTTTTCAAAAAATATTGCGTTCTGCCACTTGTATAAGGATAGATACATACACCTGACTATCAACTTCTGGTAAGAAAATATTTGGTTTAATTTCATAATTAATAGTCTTTCTAATTTTAAATTCATTTCCATAGAATATGAAATTGAACAGTTAAGTTTGTATAAATGTAAATGTGCTATCTAATTAATTTTGCAAGGTTAACATATAATATGTTTTGACATCAGCATGATATAGTCCTTGCTGACTGGTATCGAAAACCTCGATATACAATCTTTCATCTCTTATTTCTGTTCGCTTGTCGTACATGAATGTGTCCGACATATTGGCATTTTGGACTAGTCACGGAGATCGTCACTTGTAGCGCTGTGCGATCACGGGCGCGCCAGTCGTGTGCCACCGTCGGCGAGACCATATTGTATTGTGGCTCGGCCTGAATGCTGTGACTAGGTCGGGCCATAAGCTTGTAAGGTTTATCGTAAATATATGTCAATGTGCTTCAGAAAAAGCCTCTGTGTTATTAATCTGCTCCTAATCCTGCCACCACGCGACTGAATAACACCTTTGAAAGAGAGGAGGACGTTAAGTTTTAATATTACACGCATACCATTACACTTCTGAATCTGACACAAAAATAGGTAAATACTTATACATCGTCTACAAACTACAGCGATTTGTTATTAATTTACTAACTATAAATGTGAGGTGTTCTCGGAAGGACTTAAGCCTACCAATTGCTTGCCGGCGGGTATAGCTCAATGGTCAAAGCGTTTGCTTTGCAATGCAAAGGTTCGATCCCTGACGGAGATTTAAAAAAATGTGTTTTAATCGATTTCTGAGCTCTAAAATACCCTCAGTTGGCATGAATTTTGATCCCTCACACGTAAAATGCCAATCATAGCCTATTTATTAAAATTGGTGGTAGACGAAAGTCGTCCCGTGAAGAACACCCATTCATAGTAAATTCCTGTAATAATAAAGGATGGTGCGTGAATCTCGGATTGTAGTCTATGACTTTATTGGATCAACACTCCACATGCGGCGCTTAGCCATATGCACCATGGTAAGCGTTATAGAATTCCACAAATGAGAATTCAGAATTACTATCACCATCTGTCGGTATTCTCCTGTATGTGCTTAAAAGAATAGTTTTGATTCACTCTCTGTGACAAGCATTTGATTAGATAAATTATCAATATTACATTGGAAAGTTGACAAATGCTTAGAATTTAAATTGAAATAAAACGCAAAGTGACAATTTGAGATGGAATTAATTAAAATAAACAACATAATAAAAAAAAAAAAAAAAAATTATATGCTAAATAGATTTTTTTTATCAATGTGACAAAATTACATGTTATCTTAAGAGTGCATACAAATCCTAAAAAGTAAAATTATTATCATCCCGCCCGCATTGCACTGGGCTTGATTTATCCTTGGTAGAATGGCGACTTGTCATTGGTTTCCAGATAAAAAACACCAACACTGAAAATAAAATTAACACGTTATAACGATTATGAATTATTGAACTTTGATGATAATTTAAGGTAATTTTCACTTGGTCAGTTGCGAGGAATTATTTTATGTCTGTAATTTTTTTTTTTTATGTAGAAGCATGCAGGAGAGCACAACCGGTCAAGACCAATGCACTCTATGACGATCAGCCAGGGAGGCTGGACGCTGCATGCGGGAAACGTGTGTTGTGTTCGTGTTTGTGTGTGGGTTGGGGAGATTGCAAGTGTATATTTATCTGTTTCTTGAAGAGATCCAGATTGTAGGAAGGAGGAAACACAGACGCTGGAAGAGCATTCCATAGCTTACCGGTGGCATTAAGGAAGGAACTTTGGAAGCTGCCAGTTCTTGGTCGACATATATTAACCGTGTATGGATGTTCGGCAAGTGTAAGACGAGTTTGTCGGCTGTGAGTGGGTGCAGGAGGAATTAGTTCTTTAAGTTCCGAAGAGCAGCGACCGTGGTAATAACGGTAGAAAAGACTACGAGAACCAACCTTACGTCTGTGTTCCATTGATTGTAGATTAGACGTAAGGGTGTCATTGCTTATCAAACGAATTGCTCTTCTTTGAACTGAGTCAATTAAGTTTAGAAGGTATTTTGGGGCTCCAATCCAAAGGTGACTGCCGTATTCAAGGATAGGTCGGATTTGTCCTTTATATAGAAGAAGAAGTTGTTTATCGTTGAAATACCGACGTGATCTATATAATACACCTAGTTTTTTGGAAGCGAGACCGGCTTTACACTTAATTGACTCGTAATATTTGACATTATTCGATATTGATAATCCAAGCATGTTGATGGATCTTGCTTTCGGAAGAGAACAACCGTTGAAAGATACAGGATCCATAGCAGTCTTCTTTGTGGAGAAAGTACATGATTGGGTTTTTGAAATGTTAAAACTGACGAGGTTGAGGTCGCCCATCGTGAAACCCTTTCAAGAGACATGTTCATCTTCTCTACCAGAGATTCCCTAGCAGCAGATAGTTCCGAATGTTTCGGAGGCTTATGGAAGATTATACTCTCATGGACAGTGCTGTCGTCGGCATAACAGTGAATGTTTGCGCATTGAAGCAAATCATTCACATGCAGAAGGAAAAGAGTGGGCGACAGCACAGAGCCCTGTGGAACTCCTGAGTTGATTTTATGGCAGGAAGAAGAAAAGCCATCTACGACAGTTATGATGCTTCGATCACTCAAGAAGTTTTCAATCCAGGAGCACAGGGAGGGAGTTAGTCTATAAGACGGTAATTTATTCACCAGACCGCGATGCCAGACTCTATCGAACGCCTTGGAGATATCTATGTAGTAATGATATTATTCAAACATTTTACTGATACTTGTACATTAGGTACTTAATTACTTAATATATTTTCATTTTAATTAGTACAATATTGCACATTAGTAGCTCATAAAAATTTACTGATTCAGGCCTCAAAAACCATGGGATACTCAACTGATCAACCACGTACAACTGATTAACCCTTTCATTGCGTCTCGGTGGAATACAATTTATACTGTCAATTATAAAACTATTATTTGAAGCATAAATGTACTTATCTGGTCTATTTTCATATATCACATTGGCTCTTGTATCCTTTAGCTATCAGATGATGCATAAAAAACTATGCGAACAGGTTAATAAACGCACAAACTTGACCCGATTATTCAGCTGTATTTTTTTCAACTCCTTTTAACGGACTTTTATCCATAGAACGTGCTTGACTAACCTTTGGATGCCGATATATAACTTATACGATAATGGAAACTAGTAGGAAATTACAAGGTAAATTTGTGGCTATCCTATGCATCCTTCTATAGAGATAATAAAATAAAGAAAGTATATTTTTAAATAATTTAATTCCCTTATAAGGTGCTTAGTAGTTTTATATCCCGAAACACACATAAAAGAGAGTAGATTGGTATGATAACTCACGCTTCTTTTGGTAGAGATCCTCCCATGTGCATCCGGCTGAGATCCACGCATTTTCCCTTGTTCATTTCATCATAGTCTGTGCACTGCTTAGACTCAAATCCCTTGTGGTCCAGAGAATCAGCAAAAAATTCGTATGATCTGCCATGAGAGCAGCCAACGTTGAGGATGCCACAGCCAGGTTGGCCGCTACCACCGTTGGGGTAGAAGTCGTTGTGTCCCACAGCGTCCACGATGCCCAGGTTCCCAGCATTTGTATGAATGATCTCCACGTAGTCTCCATCAGCTGCTACCAGCCTCTCGCTGCCTCGGCCCCAAAGAGGCGCAGCAGGGTCAAATCCTACAGTAAATATTTGAAAATATGAACAGTTGTTTACCTACAAACCCCTTTTATTAAAAAATTTCCATCTAGAGATATTTCTTTGTACGTTTGTTTATTATTCTGCTCCCATGAAATGATTAATGTTATGCAACAGTTGAGATAATACCGCAGCTATTTGGACACGAATAAAAAAATGCCTTAAAACCTATAACAATTATCTTCAATAAATAATAAAATATTTTGTTTGAATATACGAGAATACATATATATATTGTTTGCTTAGATTTTTTTTTATATTATTAAAAAAACGAAATAATTATATTTCTGATAATCATTGATCAAATTATTATTCAATTAGTATATTTTTTAACGTCATATTTCGTGTTATATGGAATTATTAATTAATATAAACAATATATTTATCATAATTTTATAATTATATCTTCAAAGCTTATAGTAACATTGTATAGTATAGTATCCTTATCGTTTAAAAGAAGTCAAAGAAAATAAAGAAGTTGTTGGTATTATTATTACTATTACGACCCATTGAAAATCTCATCTAATGTTCATCTAAAAAAACATCAAGAATTATAAATATTTTCGACTTTGATATTTTGGCTTTTGGGCTTAGCCGTGTGTGGCGAATTACTTATTTCTAATATTTCGATCGCCATTGCGGGGGTCTTTTTCTAAAGCAGTTTAAGTTTTTATCAAGTACTAAGACAAATTATAATACGATTGGTTTTATATAAAACTAAGATGAATCCGTAAGTATGTGAACACAATAGAAAAAACTACACAACGGTGCTTATTATTACCCCAAATATCTATAATATGTTCAATCAATAAGTAGTAAGGTGATGAACATGATACTTTTTTAATTTTGGAGTTTGTAATGTAATAATGCATATTGTTATAATTACCTGTTATGTAAGGTATGCGTCCCGACTTGGTGTTTCTCGCCGTGAAGGCCGCCACGTGAGCCCCCAGGCTGTGCCCCACGATGTGCATGCCCTTCATAGAGGCTCCGTTAGCAGACAGCCAGTCAACGAAGGCCCCCAAGAAGGCACCTGTCGCAGGGACGTTACCTGATGCAGTAGGGTACAGAATACTGCTGGCTCCCTTATTCCAGTCCACGCAGAACACGTTTGCATCGTCGATTTCATGGAAAGCTACGATATCAAGAGAAAATTATAAACCGAGTGGATATTATACTCGTATTATTGATTTTTCATTTGATTTTAAATTCGCAACTTTGTAAAAGTGTTATTTTTTATTATAATTATTCTCATTCACGTGACATGTCTTCTTCTTCGTAGTATCAATCCGGTGGATTGGTTTGCAGCAACAGAATCATGTAAAACAATTATATTTATATTGTATTTATGGTATGAGATTAACATTAATTTATGACTTGTATTATAGGTAGCTTGAGATTACCATAAATAAAAAATAAATCATTCCATAATAATATCAGCCTCGAGTTCTAAATCAAGATAAGATAAGAACGTGTGGGGTCTAGGATTAAATGGATAAAGTTTAATAGGTTCATCTATTATATTCCTTCATGAAATATTAATGTTTTACTGTTCAATTAGTATGATAATGAGATTAATACATATATTTTAATGTTAAATATTTCACAATTTGTTTCGGTCATTACCTGCAGCTAATAGACTGTTCAGAGGGCTCGTGAGATCACCATTCCATCCATGAATAACAATTTTCACGGGATTTTTAGAGTTGAAATTAGACTTTGTAAGACCATTATTGTCATCATATAGGATGAGTTCAGGAACATTGCCATTTTTTCTGAGATTAGTAAAATTAACACAACATTAAATAACTTCTTAGATTTTCACGGACAGATTTGATATTGTGGCTTTTGGGTTTAGTCGTGTGCGGCGAATTTTTTTTGACCAATATTTCGACCGCCATTGCAGGGGTTTTCTTCAGGATTGATCACTTAGTTGTGAGTGAAATTTGAATATGTAGTTGCCATGGAGATATCAATTAACGCTCGTAAATAAAAAAAATAAAAAAGATAATCTGACACCAATTCACAACTAAATCATCAATCCTGAAGAAGACCCCTGCAATGGCGGTCGAAATATTGGTCAAAAGAAATTCGCCACACACGGCTTAACCCAAAAGCCACAATATCAACACAACATTATTTCACATAATAAGTTAAGCTGATAACTAACTATTACAAAAATAAACCTATATTCTTTGACAGACAAAGAGAGAGAGAGTCTTACAATAAAAAAAAAAAAAAAAATTGTAGGAATGGAAAAAATACCTAATAATACAAAAATAAATAATTGAATATATGATTCACTTGTAATTACTATATTAAAGTCAGTTGGTGCACTCCAGATAACTCCAAAAAGAAAATCATAAGCAAAGCGGTCTACTTTTGATTATTACACGGAACATTGAATAGCAGAATAATATAGAGTATATCTTTACGTTTTAGATTAATTTACATGATTCATTCCAGTCTATGAGTTAGATAATATATTAAAGCTCGCTTTAAATACCTGGTATATAAGTAGAATTTCACATCCGACAGTGGAGTGTATCTGATTGCTGGTTCAGTTTCTTCGGTGTCTACTAAGATCAGTTCTCCATTTTCATCGTTAACAAAGAAAAATCTTTGATCTTCTTCTTCATACGTCAACAAGTTTTCAGGCAAGCGCCTGCAATCTGAAAAATATTTAATCGAATTATTTAAGAAATAAAAATTCAATTCATATGTCTTAAAATCTTGTTCAAATAAAACTATTTAATTATTTGATTACTATTATATTCCTTGAAAAATAATTAAGTTAAAACATGTGCGTGTACGAGTATTGATGAAATAAGTCTCAAAGCAAATAAGATTTGAATAAAAATATACGACTTTTATTGAATACCAAATATAAAATTAGTTAATTTGTCTATACTTTACATATTACCATTATTTATTTATTAGAATATAAAAAAATATAATCAATCAAAAGCTTACTTGCACTTGCTATTAACACTGCTACAAAAGTGTGTAATAAAATGCGCATGATTATATTATTGTTTTTCTTGATATATGACAAAATTAAACTGTGCTAATTTTTTAGAAACTTCCTTTTATATAATTGCAAAATGGTTATCTTCTCCAAACTCATTTGATTTACAACAATCGAAAATTAGCAAGTCCTTTGTGAAGATACGCGTCATTAATTCATAGGCTTAAAGATAAGTAGTAAATTTATGATCTTTTATCAAAATGTTTAGAATTTTTCAGTGTGACATGTTGTTCCATGTTTACAAAACATTGACTCACGTGATATATTAAAAAAAAAAAAACCTATAAGATATTATTGAATGGTTCATAAGAATGATTGTTCGGTTAAGTCGATAAAATTATTATTAGTCCTTATTTTTATTTTTTATTTTATAGTCGTTTAGAAAGAACTGTTTTAAATTAACTTAACAATTGAAATACTCAGAACATCGTAATATAATAATTATAAATAAAATCTCATGCTCCTTAGTAATGATTGGAGTTTTCGATAGAATACCCTCTGATAGTTTGCTGTTTTATTAGAATAAAATCGAATTAATAAAATTTACAATTTCTTAAGGTTTTAAACGCATTTTTTTGTTTATATGAAAACAAAACTTATAATGCATAACTCTTAGTTAATTTTACAAATACTTGTATTTATGAACTTTCGTTTAAACATCTGAACGAATTTTTTATAATTTTTATAAACTAATGTTGTCGTTCTTAGGAGAAAAACAATAATAAAATTCCAACGACTTAGGATGACTATGTTTTGTTATAAGATGTTAATGCGCAAGAGAAGATTAAGCATCTCCAAAAAAAAATCAACTACGCTTGAAACCACTACCATAGAAAATTACCAGATTTCAAACTCGTACTAACTACACTTTAAAAACAAAGATCCCATAGATTATGTATGACCGAAGCTTGCTGAAAATACTGTATAAAATTATAATCAAATTAATGTAAAAAATTTAATTGAATACAAAACGAATGTTTTGATGTTATCGGTCATATCCTTACGTTAGTCTTAAAAACTTTTTGTAAGTTTGTTATCATTATAGATCATTGATTGATTAAAAATTGATTTATGATTACCGCAATAGTTCATTAAACATTAATTCTATATTATCAATACAGAATAGTCATGGATTAGTGTAGGATATTTTATTTAGATTTGTCATAACATCAATTTCGAAAAGCTTAAATCTGTTGTAGTAAAGCTTTGGTTATGGTGTACTTAATTTCCATCAACGATATATATATATAAACAACACAATGTTTATTTTTGCTATACCTGTACAGTGTACATATATTAAATGAGTTTTACAAATTAATTTTAGTTTTTCCAGTATTTCTGTTTTGTAAATAATATATGTACGTGTGAATAAATTATTCAAATATATATAATAAAATTATATAATTCACTATAAAACATTTTGCTTAGACTTATTCTTCGAAAAAATAGATATAGACCCTTCTCGTAGATTCAATGTTTTCTTCACCATTGCATGTCTCCTGAGTAAAATGAGTTCTTTTTTATAAAAGTTATTATTTACTGATTATTTTAGTAGCCTTCTATTACAATTTATTTCAAATTATACCTATATAAATAATGTATTTTAATGCAAAATTCATTTTCTCAACTAAAAATGAGTGAATAATGTCAGATATTATATGTTTTCAATAAAATAATAGTTTCATGCCCTTCATGGACGCCTTTCCACCAGATTAGGAATGTTTTTTTTATTTTAAATTAATTTTCGCTTCACAAATGACGCTTATAAAAACGTCGTAAATATTGAAATCGGAGAACAGGTAAGAGTATGTGGTCAAAAATAAAAATAAAAGAAATGCGTTTATTTAAATATTCATTTATAATATAATTTTTTAATCAATATCACAAATAATAAGGTTATAATTCAAATGTACCAACATCGTTTAATTTTATTTATCGCGTTCATTCCACTCTGCACCAGGCTCTTATCCTTGGTAGTAAGGTACTTTAGCATTAGTTTCAAGATAAAATACACCGACACTGGAAACAAGATAATCACATTATCAGAATTTTAATACAGTAATAAAATCAACAAAATCAGCGAGATTAGCTTAAGCGATATACGTGTGTACTCTAATCACTCCGCAATTGTTGGCACTCTCATTGCAGCAAGGACTTTAATTCTTACACAGCAGTAGATTTGTGTTTTTCAGTTTTTGTCGTGAAAAAAAAACAAATTAGTTTTACTACCCTCCTCAGACCATGTGGTTTGTATATATTTTTAATTGATAACATTACTAGGTAAGGCGGTTTTTGTTAAAATTTGTATTGAGTGATGTTACGTATTCTTAGTGAAGTTCTGTAACTCAACTGTATGTATTTATAATAGATAAGGTGTTTTAGAGAAGATTTGTAGTATTCTTAGGATGGTGTCTCAGTGTATCGTGTTTTATTACCGAATAGTAATATTTTTACTCACGCTGCCTTAGGTAGAGATCCTCCCATATGAATGCGGCTAAGATCGGCGCATTTGCCCTTGTTCAGCTCATCATAGTTGGTACACTGCTTGGCTACGAATTTCTTGTGGTCCAGAGAGTCAGCAAAGAACTCGTATGATCTGCCGTGAGAGCAGCCAACGTCTATCACTCCACAGCCAGGTTGGCCGCTACCACCGTTGGGGTAGAAGTCATTGTGTCCCACAGCGTCTACGATGCCCAGGTTCCCAGCATTTGTGTGGATGATCTCCACGTAGTCTCCATCAGCTGCTACCAGCCTCTCGCTACCTCGGCCCCAAAGAGGCGCAGCGGGATCAAATCCTGCAATGAATGTTTGATAAGAAGAATAATTGATAACCAAAAACATTTCTTCAACTGTCTTATAAATTAGAAGAAACATCGGTCATGGGCTGACCTTCAAGACGTATTGGATTTCAGGAGGTACTTCTTGAAATTACCTGTGATGTAAGGAATGCGTCCTGATTTGGTATTCCTCGCCGCGAAGGCTGACACGTGCGCCCCCAGACTGTGACCCACAATATGCATGCTCTTCTTCGTGGCTCCGTTAGCAACCAGCCAGTCAACGAAGGTCCCCACGAAGGCTCCGGTCCCGGGGACGTTGCCAGAAGCAGCAGGATATAGGATACCATTGGCCCCTTTGTTCCAGTCCACGCAGAATACGTTTACATCCAAAACGTTTAGGAAAGCTACGAAATTAATAAAATAATAAAATTAATATATAGACACGTTAATGTATACAATTAGAATGAATGTATTACTCTTTCAACAGACTGTTATAATTTTTTATGAAAATTCGTCAACATGTTAGTGTCAACCAAAAATATGGATTTTCATTATTCTCCTATACAAAGTTCCTAAAATATATAACTAAAGTAACTTTCAATATATATATATATATTGCTTGTTATTACAAGCTTATTATTCTTCTTCCCTTCAGATGAATTAAACTGATTATCAATATTATATTAATAACTACATCTTTTAAAAGGAAATATCACTACAATATTAAATATTGTTGAAGTGTAATTTAAGCCTGGACCGTACTGTAAGAAACATGTGTAAGAAAATCGTTTTGTTAATCTATAATCTTTATCATCGTTAGAATCTATATCTCTTGATTTGTAACATGCTTGGCTTTGAATACTTTACCGGTGGCCAGTTCGCCGTTGATTGGGCTTGAGAAGTCGTTGTTCCAACCGTGAATAACTATTTTCACAGGGTTCCTAGCGTTGAAATTAGACTTTTTCAGACCGTCAACGTCTCCATATGTAATTTGTTCTGGGACATTACTATTTTTCCTACAATATAAGAATAAATAAAATACATCAGTCTTTATGAAAAAATAAAATCAAAAACATTAGCATGTATCCAAAATACACTATGATTAAAAGCAGTAAAATATACTACATACGTGTCAAGTACTTGTAATTGATATCGCAACATATGAAGAGTCTATTACAGTGATAACTTTACCAATATGTTTTTTAAATATACAGTTTATATATAAAGTTGTTTAATTACCTGGTATATAAATAAAACTTAACATCTTTCTCTGGAGTATATCTGACTTCCGGTCCAGTCTCTTTAGAATCTACCAAGTGTAGCTTTCCGTTAGCATCATTAGCGTAGAAAAATCTTTGATCCACTCCGTTAAACAAGTTTTCCGGCAAACGACTGCAACCTATAAAAAAATAGTTTTAAAAACATTTAAAGAACTCTTGATTTTCAATGTTGTACTCGTAACTGTAAAACTAAAAATACAGGCTAATTTAAATAATTTATTACGGATAATTCATGCATTTCGTAAAATGTCATTAAATCAATGCACTTACTTGCAGTTGCACTCAACGCCACAACAATTGTGAGAAATAAAAAACGCATTTTTGTGATTGATGTTTCCACCAAATGAAAATGAACTGCGCTAAATTTTACGAATCTCTCCTTTATATAATTATGAAATGAATAATTATCTGCAAAAAACCTTTAGATTTATTGATAATCAAGAACAAAGTCACGTTCTTAGTGAAATTATACGTCATTCATTCATAACGCTACAAGATAATCATTTTATTTTAGAAGATCAGATTATTGAGATTCTCTTCAATGTCGCATGTTGTTACATTTAAATCGTTTCATGATCATAAATGTTTGACTCATGTTAAATGTATTTTAAATATCGCCTGATGAAATATTTCAAAAACATGTGACAAGTAAATGTTTTCCTGTTGAATGATTCGTGGAAAAAATACAGGGTTTAGTGACGGATAGGTAAACATAATTTAACGAACAATATTTGTGCTTAATAATACCCATTTAAACAATTATAGATTATATTTAATTATTTTTTCTTAATTTTGCTTGGTAGTATATTATGACCACGTAGTTTCACCATTTGAATTCCATGCGGATATGGATAGTATAGATTACGCAGATCGGAATGTCGTTGGAATTTTATTTTCGCGTTTTTTAAATAAGTTAATATTTTTACACAATAATCTGTGTTTTTAGTTGTTTTGATTTTCGTCGTGATCTAACACTCTTTATTAATTTAATGAAGTAACAATCTTTATTTCTTTAAAAAAAACCATGAATATTTTTTAATGATTCTACTTTTTTATGTTTAAATAATTTCAGTTATTGATTATAAATACTCGCTTAATTTGGCTTATAATATGGCAACTATTTTTTTGAAATATTTAATTATTTAATGGGCAGTAATTATTTAGCAAATGGTCAATATAACGGCCATAAATACCTAAAGAAGTAAGTAAAATAAAATTATTTGGCATTAGAAAAATATCAATCTGCATTAAAAAATATATAAATTGGGAGGAAATAATTAATAGGTTAGGTTAGATTTCCATTTTATGGGTTAATTTTTTATTCATTTAACATTACTTTGTACCAATATTGAATATATTACTGCCATTTTAATTTTATAACTGACCACATTCATACTGATAATTTATTTAGTCTACTGCCGATTCATTTTATTAACTACCAATTGATTTATCTTACTGTCAAAACCTTGAATCAATTAGTTACTGGACAAAACAATACAGACCTTGTCATATAACTAATTGCGTTGCGCTTTTATAAAAAGGTCTACGAAAGATTTGTCAGATAATAATATTAATGTATTAAGCTATTCAAAAGACTGCCTTATTTTGTTTTCAGCATATAGTTGGCTCCATAGTGATAAATCAGGATGCATCATCCTATAACTATTTACACGAATATACACAAGTATCCTGTGTGATATCTTGAAAAGAATAGGGATATTGCAATAATATATTTTTTGTACATATGCAGATTTTGTGAAAGAATAAATATAGCCAAAAGAGCTTTAAAAATCCCATTGACATTTTAATAGAAGCAATTGTTGCTGAGGGTTAGCCTTATTTATTCAAAGTAAATTATTTTTCATTTATATTACTTATATATCATATTTAATTTAATAACCTGAATTTATAACGGGTCCGCCATCTAACGTTTTTTTTTTCAATTAGTACTTATTTCGTGAATGGTAACACTTAGCTCATGTTTGATTTAACAGATAATTAGTTTTATCCTTCCGCTAAACAAATATGGTTGTGTATACGCTTGAACAACGCTGGGAAATATTGCGACATTACTTTGAAAATCAGGCTATTTTTCTTCGAAAATGAGCAAGGAGTGGCCGTTACAGTCAATAGCGATCGTTATCGGGCCATTTTTGTTCACAAAAATTGAAGAGGAGGATATTGGCAACATTTATTTTCAACAGGACGGCGCTACGTGCCACACAGCCGAAGCTACACTTGATGTTTTGCGCCCCATTTTCAAAAAAAAAAAGTTATTTGGTGGACCCTATAGAACAGTAGTTGTGCTGCACTATTAGACTGTAGGTACTACGCAAGTGATATATTTTAGATGTATTTAATGAGATCAAGCAACTTTTCAAATGAAAGCTAGAGAATTATTATTGCATTTTAACGATTTGTGAACAATTATATATTTAAGAATACCATAACATGAAGGCATACTGCACAAGAACGGTTTTATAAAGATCCAACATTAAAGCAATCTTCTATATATTTGTACCAACAATTTCAAGCTGCTAAGATTGGTTAATGATATTTTTTTTTTCTATTTTTTCAGCATTCACTTTGAGATCCATTATAAATATTTGTTTATTTACCTTATTTTTTCATGGATCACGTAAGATAAGTTATCTATTAGGAGACTGCAGTTTTGACTAACTCGTAGCCTTTCTCAATCCTTCTCTTGTTTTTTTTCAGTTATCTCTTAACAAGAGACGTCTTGAGAAAGGCTATGAGTTAATATAAATTGCAGTCTCCTAATAGAGAACTTGTCTTACGTAATCCATGTAAAAACAAGGTAAATAAATATTTATAACGATCATTTTCAATGATATTATAAAACAGAAAGAATAACGTTTTTAGTTTACATATAATAAGTACATCTTAGATATACAATTAGTACTTAGTACTACGGACTGTTCGATAATCAGAGTATGTCATATCATTCATCATTATTAAAATATGTGATCATTTGTCGATCATGTTATCATCACAAATTCGCTTCATTAATTTGTTTCTTTTCGCATATCCGTTTTTTATCTGGAACATATGGTTGAACATAAAGGGTCTTTTTTTTGAAAATGGGTCGCAAAACATCGAGTGTAGCTTTTGCTGTGTGGCACGTAGCGCCGTCCTGTTAAAACCAAATATTGCCAATATCTTCTTCTTCAATTTTTGTGAACAAAAATGGCCCGATAACGATCGTCATTGACTGTAACGGCCACTCCTTGCTCATTTTCGAAGAAAAATGACCTGATTTTCAAAGTAATGTCGCAATATTTCCTAGAGTTGTTCAAGCGTATACACAACCATATTCGTTTAGCGGAAGGATAAAACTAACTATCTGTCAAATAAGACATGAGCTAAGTATTAACATTCACGAAATAAGCACTAGTTGAAAAAAAACGTTAGATGGCGGACCCGTTATAAACCACAAATTGACATCACTCAGTTCTGTCAGTTGTCATTTTCCATGCCTCGGCACAAGACACATCGGGTTCTAAAGGATTTCTTAATCCGATATTTTTAAAGGAGATTGATTGATTAGCCTTTGTGATGTATTATTTTATCTATATTTACTTGCATTACCGTTATGTATTCATCATCAGCCTGTATCCGTCCACTGCTGAACGTAAGCATCCCGCATGAGTCTCCATCCTCTTCGATCCTCCACTTTCCGCATCCAGGTCACTCCCGCTATTTTTCTTATGTCGTCAGTCCATCTTGCAAGGGGTCGGCCAATGCTTCTTTTGTCAGTTCTTGGGCGCCATTCCAATACTTTTCTTCCCCATCAACCGTCGTCTCTTCGACAGACATGTCCTGCCCATTGCCACTTGAGTGTGCCTATTCGTTGGGTAGCATCCACTACTTGAGTTCTTCTGCGTATTTCCTCGTTTCGGATTCGATCGATTTCGATCTTTTAGCGACACTCCGAGCATGGATCTCTCCTTAGCACGCTGGGTGGCCTTTATTTTATGGGTAAGACTTGCTGTCAAATTCCACGTCTCTGCGCCTAGAAGTTAATACAGGGAGGATGCATTGATTAAACGCCTTAGTTTGTAGACATTGCGGAATTTTCACTTTATATATACCGACAGACGGCGGACTCTGGGATTCGAACCAGAAATTGTTCCCAATGTTCCCATGGAAACCCAATGTGTAGTCTGTACTCAGCGCGGCCCACTGCCATTTTGCTGCGCACACTGAATCAAGAAATTTACACGTCTTATATTTTTAATACGCATTATTTTATTTATAGAGCTTGTTGTAAGCTGTATTTAAATTTATTAGGATTGTCTTATTGAATTTTCAAGTATTTTTTTTATCAACAATATATTTAATAAGTGTACCCTCTAGGTCACTTCCAAACTACAAACTGAATAGAAACAAGTTTTTTCTTAATCCTTCACGGACATAACACAATTAGTAATTTATTTATTTGTGCTACTAACGATGTTTTACTTGTTTAGTTTTCAATTTACATTGAATCGTATTGGGCGAATTTTATAATATATTTCAATAGTCTAATATATCATAGGTAATTGACGATCTACTAGTATACCAATATTTACCTATTGCAAAAAAATTAAAATCAAACATTATTAACATTAATATACATTTATCTCACCAATAAATGTTTTTTTTATGTAAACACATAAAATACGGACAGATGGTGATAGTAATTCTGAAGTTTTTTCTTGAATTCTATGATGCTTACCATGGTGCATATGGCTAAGTGCTAGATGTGGAGTGTTGATCCCCCAACGTCATAGACTACAGCGCGGTATTCACGCATCAACCTTATTATTACAGGAATTTACTATGAATGTGTAGTCTTCACAGGACGACTTTCGTCTACCAACAAACTTTAATTAATAAGCTATGACTGGCATTTTACGAGTGAAGGATCAAATTCACACCAACCGGGGGTATTTTAGAGCTTAGAAATCGATTATTATTTTTTATTTTTATTAACCTCCGTCGGGTATTGAAACCACCTTTGGCTTGCCAAGCAAACGCTTTGACCATTGAGCTATACAAAGCCGGCAAATCATTAGGTGCGTATCATTTGATTAAATCTTTGATAAAGTACAAGTGTTAGAATAATGAAATATATTCAAAGAAAAATTATTATTTTTGCGATATTAGATTTATTTTCAGCATTGAATAAAATATATATGCTTCAAATATAAGTAAAATTAGTGTTGTATATTTATATAAATAGTACGTCCAGATCTTTTATAATATATATATATTATATATAACCACCACGTTTTACTAAAACATTATTAAACTAGATACCAACCACTAGATTCGAAGGTATAATGTATATTGTTAGTGCTTATCCCTTGAAAGTCAAGTGGTCCAGTCACGAACCGAACGAAATAAGACCTATGGAATTAACAGAAACTTTCCAAGAAAAATATTCTGTCTTACAAAAAGAAATTGTATAGTAAACGGAGATATTGTTTTTCATCATGAGTCTTATATTTTTCTACACGAGGGATTCTAATTGAAATCGTGCACAGATTTAAAAAAAGGACAGATTTATACTAATAATCCCAATTACTTATTTTAAACAGTGTTGTCATGACAACCAATGATAGAATACTCGTGAATAATATGCATAAAATAAAATTATTCTTTAATATTTATTATGTTTGTGTAACTCTCTTTTTAAAAGTTGTGCAATTTCGTAATTATTATCGCTCGTTCACATAGCTAATAAAGTAAATTTAATAATTAATCATTAATTCTACAAGATTTAATAAGATTGTTTTTTGAAACATAATGTTAATGGTTGGTATATTATAAACAATAAAACATGCTTATCGGTTTTTAAGTGATTTATTTTTTGTTGGTCATTATTTAATTTTTATAAAATTTTCAACCCTTGTAGAAAGGCTTCTGACCGTTGGTCTGCAGGTAGAAGGCACCACGACTGTAACAAAACACATAAACATTTATTATTATAAAAATTAAAAAAAATATGACTTATAAGAAGTAAAATTTCTATCATATGATCTACACAAATTGTCACCACACGGTTCTGTTAGCTTCACCTGAGCAAGGATCGTGAAGTATACGAGCAGGTTTTTATGACACTTTGATAACCTTAACGTTATAAATATTTATTTAAATATAACTTCACCGCTCTCTTTGGACTAAATTTTCATGTACTTAAAAGAGCCTTAGGTTAATCACCAGATCTTCTTAGAAGAATATTTAATTTTATTTAATCTTTTCCAAAGACTATGAAATATTTAAAAATGTTTTGTGAAACGGCAAAGTTATAATATAATTTATAAAATATAATTATATATTCACATATAATTGAATACGTTTTACTGTAAGATATAGTATTTCCAAAATTATGTTTTAAAATGCTAAAGCAATCGCCACTGTTTATTTACACAGTGGATATGAAATTTTATTTTTTATCATTCAATGCTTTGTTAAAAAATAGATTAATGAATTGAATTACTTAAAAATTTTCTAATGTATTGTCTCGCGTCTTTTGTGGTGAAAATTACTACTTTATTTCCATATGCATGTAATTAAATGCAGGAGAGCACAACCAGTCGAAACCAATGTACTCTATACACAAACACAACATACATGCATATGTATGTTGTGTGTTTGTGTGCAGGTTGGAGTGATTTCTAGTGTATACGTATATGTTTCTTGAAGAAATAAAGATTATATTTTTTTGTTGTAGTAAGTAAAGTACTTACGCAGCCTTGGTGCGGGATCCTCCCATGTGTAGTTTGCTGAGGTTGGAGCACTGGCCGCTGAGGGCCTCGTTGTAATCCCTGCACTGATCAGACTGGAAGCGGGTGTGGTCCAGGGAGTCGGCGAAGTACATGTAGGAACGTCCGTGGGAACATCCGACGTCGATGACGCTGCAGCCGGGCTGGCCGGCACCACCATTGGGGTAGAAGTCGTTGTGACCCACGGGCTCGGAGAGACCCAGGTTACCAGCGTTGGTGTGGATGATCTCAACGTACCCACCGTCGCTGGGGCGGATGCGCTCGCTGCCTGATCCCCACAGGGGCAGGGCGGGGTCGAAACCTAAAATTAAAATAACAACAATTGAAAAAAAGACAAAAAAAACCTAACCCCACAAAAAAAAAATTTAAATCTTCTTTTATTTATTGGCGTATTGTTTATTTGTTTGATTGTTAATTGAGATTCCTAGATGATTTATTTTTCTTTATTCATATTTTTTTACACACTCAGTTTTTTTCGTTTTCGCATATAATTTGTTTAAAGAAAAAAGTTTTGTTTACTATAAAAGAAGAAAAAAATCGAACGATATTACGGTACGTAAATTTTTGATGTTAAATCAATTGAATAAAAAGCAAGAAACCTTTTTTAATCATTATTCAATTTCAAAAAACGCGGAGCTACTAACCATTTTGACCATCTACTATGTCATTTGTTGAAAGTTTCTTTTTTACACTTTTGATACAAATCTAAACAACAACTTAGCCTAATTATTCAAATGGTTCAAAAATATTTAAACGTTTAAGAATTGGAATCTAGAGTAACCATTTTTTCAGTCTTCCGGCATTTGTTGAACCGGAAAGCCGTTTTACATAATGTACAATATTACTAGAGTGAATCTTAGATCATATATCTGACTTGGAACATAAGAGCTAACTTTGTATAGAGGAAATATAATATAATACAAATTTAAATTAAACATATGTCTGCTTCTTAATGTTTTCATTTGTCAGAATTGCTTAAAAGTTTAATTTTCAATCGAATATTTTATAAAGAGTACATAGTTGTGTCATGTTTACCTGTGACGTAGGGCACCTTTCCGCGGGTGACCCTGCGGGCGGTGATTCCAGCGATGTGTCCTCCCAGGGAGTGTCCCATGACGTGGAAGTTGCCAATGCTGGCTCCCTGGCTGACCAACCAGTCGATGAAGCCGCCCAGGAAGGAGCCTACCTGGGGCACATAACCCACGGCGGTATTGTAGCCGGTGTTGGCGCCCACTCCCCAGTCCACGCAGATGACGTTCACGTCAGCGGTGGCCAGGAAAGCTACAAACAAAAAAGGAATATTTTAAAATATATAAAGAGAAACATAGGGCGAGATTTGTTTGCTTGAATATATCCATATTGTATGCAAGAGCAAACACTGATAGTAGAAGAGCATTCTAGAGCTTACTTCATTTTTATTGGTTAACATACACTAACCGTGTTTTAAGCAAAGGTGAAACGGTCCTGGCGGTTGTGGGTGGGAAATGAATTAAGGTTTTTTTCATTTAATTTTTAGCATGCAATACTATTTAAGTTGCAGCTAATAAAGTAAGGCGTTAATTGCTGCATCTGTTAAAGGTAAATTAGTGTTTTTGTAAAAACATCTGATTTAATGAAACTATCTGCGTATAAACCCACCGTCCCTGACCATGTACATGATCTCACTGTTGCCGTCGTTATTCCATCCGTGAGCGATGATCTTCACTCCCTTGCTCTTGTCGAAGTTACCCAGAGTGCCGGCGTTACCGTTCTGGATGACCTGGGCGTTGCTGGGGTTTTTCCTATAAAATATACGAAATCCATGAAATACAGAATATCGCAAGAGAGCCATTGAAACATAAAATAATTATAATGTTAAAGAGTCATCAGAGCACATCAAGCAGTGACAAATAAGATAATGTGGTATACTATAGTTTATATCCTGATAGTGTATATACTATTAAGGTTGGATAAATAAGGCTTTGTGTTGTATCACAAACCTTGGGAGGTGTGCTTAAATAAGATGGAATGATATATTTGATTTTGTCCTTGTTGCATCTCATATTTACCTGGTGTACAGGCGAAGGACAACATCGCTGGAAGGGTTGAACTTGGTCTCAGTGTCAATGGGCTCATGAAGATCGACAACCGTGGGGCGGCCATGACGGTCCACTCCCAAGAAGTAACGATCTCCCTCCGTGTACTGGAAGGGGCTGACTAAAAATGTAAAAATGTAAAAATTTAAATATTTTTAAATTCACATGCGTTATTTCACGTAACCTCTACATATTCGTATTATAATTTAAGTATAAATTCAAAACTACATTATTTTAACATGGATCACGATAATAAACTACTTAATTAGCTTTTAATGGTAGATGAAAGGCATCTCTATATCGTTATAAAGAGAAGCGTCATAGAATCTGCAAATTACACGTCTTCGTTTGTTGATATTTTGCTATACAGCAAGACATACGTGTTCAGATTTTAAAAATATTGAAACCATATAGTTTCAATATTTTTATATTATATCTTTTTTATGATATATCTTATTTGAAACGTATAATTGCATTATTTCTCAAACCTTTCAAGCACAATTGGGTGTAAAATTTAAATACTACAAAATATAACTTCAATAATCAACCGGCATCCTTAAATTTTTTAAATATTCCGGTCAAATAGCAGGTTCAAATGTTTGTACTTCACTAAGAATAATAATGTATTGTGGGGGTATAGAAATACTTTTTAAGATATTATTGCAGTAAAATCCGTAAAGTCATAAGAAAAAGTAATACGATTATTTTATTACCTGAAGCGGCCGCCAATCCAATGGTAACAAACAGCACAGCACAGATTAGTCGCATTTTGAAAATTGACAAACTGAATGTGTCTTACTTTGTTGTTTTTTTCCATTATATACGAAATCTCTTATCACTATATTATAAAATCAATGCGTGTTGAAAAACATGTAATATCAGTTAAATCTTGTCGACTTTATCTAAATTACATTATCATCAAAACACGGATTGTTGTCCACTCTAATAATTATAAAATACAGCCTATCATCGTACTATTTTTCAGTGATTGAAAACAAATTGATGACCTTATACATGTTATCTTAAAAGTACACACAAATCCTAATGTGGGTTGGGGAGATTGCAAGTGTATATTTATCTGTTTCTTGAAGAGATCCAGATTGTAGGAAGGAGGAAACACAGACGCTGGAAGAGCATTCCATAGCTTACCGGTGGCATTAAGGAAGGAACTTTGGAAGCTGCCAGTTCTTGGTCGACATATATTAACCGTGTATGGATGTTCGGCAAGTGTAAGACGAGTTTGTCGGCTGTGAGTGGGTGCAGGAGGAATTAGTTCTTTAAGTTCCGAAGAGCAGCGACCGTGGTAATAACGGTAGAAAAGACTACGAGAACCAACCTTACGTCTGTGTTCCATTGATTGTAGATTAGACGTAAGGGTGTCATTGCTTATCAAACGAATTGCTCTTCTTTGAACTGAGTCAATTAAGTTTAGAAGGTATTTTGGGGCTCCAATCCAAAGGTGACTGCCGTATTCAAGGATAGGTCGGATTTGTCCTTTATATAGAAGAAGAAGTTGTTTATCGTTGAAATACCGACGTGATCTATATAATATACCTAGTTTTTTGGAAGCGAGACCGGCTTTACACTTAATTGACTCGTAATATTTGACATTATTCGATATTGATAATCCAAGCATGTTGATGGATCTTGCTTTCGGAAGAGAACAACCGTTGAAAGATACAGGATCCATAGCAGTCTTCTTTGTGGAGAAAGTACATGATTGGGTTTTTGAAATGTTGAAACTGACGAGGTTGAGGTCGCCCCATCGTGAAACCCTTTCAAGAGACATGTTCATCTTCTCTACCAGAGATTCCCTAGCAGCAGATAGTTCCGAATGTTTCGGAGGCTTATGGAAGATTATACTCTCATGGACAGTGCTGTCGTCGGCATAACAGTGAATGTTTGCGCATTGAAGCAAATCATTCACATGCAGAAGGAAAAGAGTGGGCGACAGCACAGAGCCCTGTGGAATCCTGAGTTGATTTTATGGCAGGAAGAAGAAAAGCCATCTACGACAGTTATGATGCTTCGATCACTCAAGAAGTTTTCAATCCAGGAGCACAGGGAGGGAGTTAGTCCATAAGACGGTAATTTATTCACCAGACCGCGATGCCAGACTCTATCGAACGCCTTGGAGATATCTATGTAGTAATGATATTATTCAAACATTTTACTGATACTTGTACATTAGGTACTTAATTACTTAATATATTTTCATTTTAATTAGTACAATATTGCACATTAGTAGCTCATAAAAATTTACTGATTCAGGCCTCAAAAACCATGGGATACTCAACTGATCAACCACGTACAACTGATTAACCCTTTAATTGCGTCTCGGTGGAATACAATTTATACTGTCAATTATAAAACTATTATTTGAAGCATAAATGTACTTATCTGGTCTATTTTCATATATCACATTGGCTCTTGTATCCTTTAGCTATCAGATGATGCATAAAAAACTATGCGAACAGGTTAATAAACGCACAAATTCGACCCGATTATTCAGCTGTATTTTTTTCAACTCCTTTTAACGGACTTTTATCCATAGAACGTGCTTGACTGACCTTTGGATGCCAATATATAACTTATACGATAATGGAAACTAGTAGGAAATTACAAGGTAAATTTGTGGCTATCCTATGCATCCTTCTATAGAGATAATAAAATCAAGAAAGTATATTTTTAAATAATGTAATTCCCTTATGGAGGTGCTTAGTAGTTTTATATCCCGAAACACACATAAAAGAGAGTAGGTTGGTATGATAACTCACGCTTCTTTTGGTAGAGATCCTCCCATGTGCATCCGGCTGAGATCCGCGCATTTTCCCTTGTTCATTTCATCGTAGTCTATGCACTGCTTAGACTCAAATCCCTTGTGGTCCAGAGAATCAGCAAAAAAATTCGTATGAGCTGCCGTGAGAGCAGCCAACGTTGAGGATGCCACAGCCAGGTTGGCCGCTACCACCGTTGGGGTAGAAGTCGTTGTGTCCCACAGCGTCCACGATGCCCAGGTTCCCAGCATTTGTATGAATGATCTCCACGTAGTCTCCATCAGCTGCTACCAGCCTCTCGCTGCCTCGGCCCCAAAAAGGCGCAGCAGGGTAAAATCCTGTAATAAATATTTGAAAATATGAACAGTTGATTACCCAAAAACCCCTTTTATTAAATATTTTCCATCTAGAGATATTTCTTTGTACGTTTGTTTATTATTCTGCTCCCATGAAATGATTAATGTTATGCAACAGTTGAGATTATACCGCAGCTATTTGGACACGAATAAAAAAATGCCTTAAAACCTATAACAATTATCTTCAATAAATAATAAAATATAAAATGTTTTGTTTGAATATACGAGAATACATATATGTATTATTTGCTTAGATTTTTTTTATATATTATTAAAAAAACGAAATAATTATATTTCTCATAATCATTGATCAAATTATTATTCAATTAGTATATTTTTTAACGTCATGTTTCGTGTTATATGGAATTATTAATTAATATAAACAATATATTTATCATAATTTTATAATTATATCTTCAAAGCTTATAGTAACATTCTATAGTATAGTATCCTTATCGTTTAAAAGAAGTCAAAGAAAATAAAGAAGTTGTTGGTATTATTATTACTATTACGACCCATTGAAAATCTCATCTAATGTTCATCTATAAAAACATCAAGAATTATAAATATTTTCGACTTTGATATTGTGGCTTTTGGGCTTAGCCGTGTGTGGCGAATTACTTATTTCTAATATTTCGATCGCCATTGCAGGGGTCTTTTTCTAAAGCAGCTTAAGTTTTTATCAAGTACTAAGACAAATTATAATACGATTGGTTTTATATAAAACTAAGATGAATCTGTAAGTATGTGAACACAATAGAAAAAACTACACAACGGTGCTTATTATTACCCCAAATATCTATAATATGTTCAATCAATAAGTAGTAAGGTGATGAACGAGATACTTTTTTAATTTTGGAGTTTGTAATGCAATAATGCATATTGTTATAATTACCTGTTATGTAAGGTATGCGTCCCGACTTGGTGTTTATCGCCGTGAAGGCCGCCACGTGAGCCCCCAGGCTGTGCCCCACGATGTGCATGCCCTTCATAGAGGCTCCGTTAGCAGACAGCCAGTCAACGAAGGCCCCCAAGAAGGCACCTGTCGCAGGGACGTTACCTGATGCAGTAGGGTACAGAATACTGCTGGCTCCCTTATTCCAGTCCACGCAGAACACGTTTGCATCGTCGATTTCATGGAAAGCTACATTATCAAGAGAAAATTATAAACTGAGTGGATATAATAGTATTATACTTGTATTATTGATCTTTCATTTTATTTTTAAATTCGCAACTTTGTAAAAGTGTTATTTTATATTATAATTATTCTCATTCACGTGACATGTAAAACAATAATATTTATATCGTATTTATGGTATGAGATTAACATTAATTTATGGCTTGTATTATTGGTAGCTTGAGATTACCATAAATAAAAAATAAATCATTCCATAATAATATCAGCCTGGAGTTCTAAATCAAGATAAAATAAGAACGTGTGGGGTCTTTAGGATTAAATGGATAAAATTTAATAGGTTCACCTATTATATTCTTTCATGAAATATTAATGTTTTACTGTTCAATTAGTATGATAATGAGATTAAAACATATATATTAATGTTAAATCTTTCACAATTTGTTTCGGTCATTACCTGCAGCTAATAGACTGTTCAGAGGGCTCATGAGATCACCATTCCAACCATGAATAACAATTTTCAAGGGATTTTTAGAGTTGAAATTTGATTTTGTAAGACCATCATTGTCATCATATAGGATGAGTTCAGGAACATTGCCATTTTTTCTGAGATAAGTAAAATTAACACAACATTAAATAACTTATATTAATTTTTTAATTTTTATTAGAATATTATTTTATTATTTCAATATTCTAATCTACTTTTATAGATCATTGACTATATTACAATATTATTATTACTTAAAATATACATATACTATACATAAAATTCTTTTTTTCAACGCGTCAATCTAAGCACAAAAATAACGGCAGAAGCGGGATGAGAACCGCGGACCATGGAAACCAACTATGCCCAGGTATTCATACCGCTCGGCGAACTGCGCCATTGCTATGCCCAGACTGACTTGCGTTGAAACTAGTATTTATATCATTGTTATCATCGTACGATAGATGTCGCTATAGTATATATTCAAAGAATGTATATTTTTATTATTATTCTATCAGTCTTCATTTATTCACAAGCTTAATATTATTACTTTCCGGCAGTCTATTTATTTTAGTAAGAACCACTCGGGTCTCGAACCAAACTATAGACTGAATGGATGAGAAACGACTACTTATAGTTCCGACTCGGACTTTATAACCAATCATTTACCTGTGTTACTGATGGATAATTTTACCTTCTTGATAGCGTAAACACAACCATATTCGTTTAGCGGAAGGATAAAACTAATTATCTGTCAAATAAGACATGAGCTAAGTATTAACATTCACGAAATATGCACTAGTTGAAAAAAAACGTTAGATGGCGGACCCGTTATAAACCACAAATTGACATCACTCAGTTCTGTCAGTTGTCATTTTCCATGCCTCGGCACAAGACACATCGGGTTCTAAAGGATTTCTTAATCCGATATTCTTAAAGGAGATTGATTGATTAGCCTTTGTGATGTATTATTTTATCTATATTTACTTGCATTACCGTTATGTATTCATCATCAGCCTGAATCCGTCCACTGCTGAACGTAAGCCTCCCGCATGATTCTCCATCCTCTTCGATCCTCCACTTTCCGCATCCAGGTCACTCCCGCTTTTTTTCTTATGTCGTCAGTCCATCTTGCAGGGGGTCGGCCAATGCTTCTTTTGCCAGTTCTTGGGCGCCATTCCAATACTTTTCTTCTCCATCAACCGTCGTCTCTTCGACAGACATGTCCTGCCCATTGCCACTTGAGTGTGCCTATTCGTTGGGTAGCGTCCACTACTTGAGTTCTTCTGCGTATTTCCTCGTTTCGGATTCGATCGATTTCGATCTTTTAGCGACACTCCGAGCATGGATCTCTCCTTAGCACGCTGGGTTACCTTTATTTTATGGGTAAGACTTGCTGTCAAATTCCACGTCTCTGCGCCTAGAAGTTAATACAGGGAGGATGCATTGATTAAACGCCTTAGTTTGTAGACATTGCGGAATTTTCACTTTATATATACCGACAGACGGCGGACTCTGGGATTCGAACCAGAAATTGTTCCCAATGTTCCCATGGAAACCCAATGTGTAGTCTGTACTCAGCGCGGCCCACTGCCATTTTGCTGCGCACACTGAATCAAGAAATTTACACGTCTTATATTTTTAATACGCATTATTTTATTTATAGAGCTTGTTGTAAGCTGTATTTAAATTTATTAGGATTGTCTTATTGAATTTTCAAGTATTTTTTTATCAACAATATATTTAATTAGTGTACCTTCTAGGTCACTGCCAAACTACAAACTGAATAGAAACAAGTTTTTTCTTAATCCTTCACGGACATAACACAATTAGTAATTTATTTATTTGTGCTACTAACGATGTTTTACTTGTTTAGTTTTCAATTTACATTGAATCGTATTGGGCGAATTTCATAATATATTTCAATAGTCTAATATATCATAGGTAATTGACGATCTACTAGTATACCAATATTTACCTATTGCAAAAAAATTAAAATCAAACATTATTAACATTAATATACATTTATCTCACCAATAAATGTTTTTTTTATGTAAACACATAAAATACGGACAGATGGTGATAGTAATTCTGAAGTTTTTTCTTGAATTCTATGATGCTTACCATGGTGCATATTGCTAAGTGCTAGATGTGGAGTGTTGATCCCCCAACGTCATAGACTACAGCGCGGTATTCACGCATCAACCTTATTATTACAGGAATTTACTATGAATGTGTAGTCTTCACAGGACGACTTTCGTCTACCAACAAACTTTAATTAATAAGCTATGACTGGCATTTTACGAGTGAAGGATCAAATTCACACCACAGGGGGTATTTTAGAGCTTAGAAATCGATTCTTATTTTTTATTTTTATTAACCTCCGTCGGGCATTGAAACCACCTTTGGCTTGCCAAGCAAACGCTTTGACCATTGAGCTATACAAAGCCGGCAAATCATTAGGTGCGTATCATTTGATTAAAAATTTTGATAAAGTACAAGTGTTAGAATAATGAAATATATTCAAAGAAAAAATATTATTTTTGCGATATTAGATTTATTTTCAGCATTAAATAAAATATATATGCTTTAAATATAAGTAAAATTAGTGTTGTATATCTATATAAACAGTACGTCCAGATCTCTCATAATATATCTATATATACAAAAGAAAGCCGGGTTATATTTGTTTTTATAACTCAAGAACGGCCAAACCGACTTGGCTGAAAATTGGTGGAAAGGTAGCTTAGAACCCAAAAAAGTCCATGGTATACTGAAAATTGATTTGATTAAGAAAAAATATTGAACATTTACGTAAACATGTTTTCATACAAGACTATTGTAACTTGACAGCTGTCAGATAAGACGGTGTTGCCGTAGTCAGCAACATAACTAAAAATGACGCAATAGTAGGTATTGTAAGTAGGTACCTACGTAAGGTACGGAATATTTTGAAACAAAAAAGAAAACAAAAGGCAGGAAAAAAAAGACAAAAAACAAAATAAATATTAGTGAAAATATCAGTTTAATCTTTTATTTGTTAAAAATGTTATAACAAAAAGCAAATGGAAAGGCATCTTCTTATTCTATTGTGGTATTTTTATTTTTTATTATTTAACTCAAAAACTGCTGAACCGACTTGGCTGAAAATTGATGGAAAGGTAGCTTAGAACCCTAAAAAAATTAAAAGATACTCAAAATTGATTTGATTAAGAAAAATATTGAACATTTACGTAAACATGTTTTCAAACAAGACTATTGTCATTTGACAGATGTCAGTTAAAGAAAGTGTTGCTATAGCCAACGCCATAACTAAAAATGACGCAAAAGTAGGTATTGTAAGTAGGTACCTACGTAAGGTACGGAATATTTTGAAACAAAAAAAAACAAAAGACAGGAAAAAAAAGTCAAAAACAAAACAAATATGAGTTAAAATATCAGTTTAATCTTTTATTTGTAAAAAACGTTATAACAAAAGGCAAGGAATCTGACAACTGATATTATTATTGTCTATGGTTACATAGATATTTTGAAGTCTATCGGTTGACGTTTTGTTTCAAGAACTTTCGAGTTTCTGTTAGCTTATTGTGCCGATATTTGCGACCAAAACGATCGAATCTTTCACGAAAAAGCCATCATGGAACTAGGGATTGAAACATTACGAATGTAAGGCAGGGATTTGGTGGTTTTTGGCATCCTAACCTCAAATACCAACGATGAAATTGCGCGCTTTCAAGTTTGGTACAAAGCGATTTGGCGTATATTCGCAATCCCTTATCACGAACTTCATACAGCTGTTGTGCATTGCATCTGGAGAATGGTCATTGGGTATATTTCACGGCTTCAAATGTTGTTCAACGTGCTGAGACACCTCCAGCGACAACATTGACAAGTCTCTTTACGATCTGTCAAAGCGATCCGTTTGCCCGAACTCTAGAATGTTCAAGGATTTAATCCGACATTCAAGGTATTTATTTATTTATTTTTGTACTTACACACAATCTAATTAACAGAATAACATACTACACTTATTGCTTTGAAATTTGTATGCTAATTCTTAAAAAAAAGTGTTTATAAATCAGTAATATTGTTATTACTTAAATATACATATACTATACATAAAATTCTTTTTTCAACGCGTCAATCCAAGCACAAAAATAATGGCAGAAGCGGGATGCGAACTGCGGACCTTGGAAACCAACTATGCCCAGGTATTCATACCGCTCGGCGAACTGCGCCATTGCCCTGCCATAGGCATATTCATTTTTTTGTACACACTCAGTTTTTTTCGTTTTCGCATATAATTTGTTTAAAAAAATAAGTTTTGTTTACTATAAAAAAGGAAAAAAATCGAACGATATTACGGTACGTAAATTTTTTATGTTAAATCAATTGAATAAAAAGCAAGAAACCTTTTTTAATCATTATTCAATTGTAAAAAAAGCGGCCATCTACTATGTCATTTGTTGAATGTTTCTTTTTTACACTTTTGATACAAATCTAAGCAACAACTAAGCCTAATTAGTCAAATGGTTCAAAAATATTTAAACGCTTAAGAATTGGAATCTAGAGTAACCATTTTTTCAGTCTTCCGGCATTTGGTGAACCGGAAAGCCGTTTTACATAATGTACAATATTACTAGAGTGAATCTTAGATCATTTATCTGACTTGGAACATAAGAGCTGACTTTGTATAGAGGAAATATAATATAATACAATTTTAAATTAAACATATATCTACTTCTTAATGTTTTCATTTGTCAGAATTGCTTAAAAGTTTAATTTTTAATTGAATATTTTATAAAGAGTACATAGTTGTGTCATGTTTACCTGTGACGTAGGGCACCTTTCCGCGGGTGACCCTGCGGGCGGTGATTCCAGCGATGTGTCCTCCCAGGGAGTGTCCCATGACGTGGAAGTTGCCAATGCTGGCGCCCTGGCTGACCAACCAGTCGATGAAGCCGCCCAGGAAGGAGCCTACCTGGGGCACGTAACCCACGGCGGTGATGTAGCCGGCGTTGGCGCCCACTCCCCAGTCCACGCAGATGACGTTCACGTCAGCGGTGGCCAGGAAAGCTACAAACAAAAAAGGAATATTTTAAAATATATAAAGAGAAACATAGGGCGAGATTTGTTTGCTTGAATATATCCATATTGTATGCAAGAGCAAACACTGATAGTAGAAGAGCATTCTAGAACTTACTTCATTTTTATTGGTTAACATACACTAACCGTGTTTTAAGCAAAGGTGAGACGGTCCTGGCGGTTGTGGGTGGGAAAAATTATTGGAATTAAGAAAAGCTACAGCTATAAGACTAAGTGAACTAACCTTATTGAAAGGTAAATATGAGAATGCCATTACTTAAACGTATTGTTATTTTTATAACTTGTCTTGACGGTATTTCATGTAATTAGACATGTGGAAAAATGTATCACTTGATTACTCCGGAATATACAAAAAAAGGCTAAATTTTTTTTAGCTTCAGTGTGAAGACGATAGAAAGATTTTAAGAATTCAGTGCACTGATATCAGGAATAAGTTTTAAGTACCTATATTTACAGAATACACGAATGATTTAAGGTTTTTTTCATTTCATTTTTAGCATACAATACTATTTACGTTGCAGCTAATAAAGTAAGGCGTTAATTGCTGCATCGGTTAAAGGTAAATTAGTGTTTTTGTACAAAAATCTGATTTAATGAAACTATCTGTGTATAAACCCACCGTCCCTGACCATGTACATCATCTCGCAGTTGCCGTCGTTATTCCATCCGTGAGCGATGATCTTCACTCCCTTGCTTTTGTCGAAGTTACCCAGAGTGCCGGCGTTACCGTTCTGGATGACCTGGGCGTTGCTGGGGTTTTTCCTATAAAATATACGAAATCCATGAAATACAGAATATCGCAAGAGAGCCAGTGAAACATAAAATAATTATAATGTTAAAGAGTCATCAGAGCACATCAAGCAGTGACAAATAAGATAATGTGGTATACTATAGTTTATATCCTGATAGTGTATATACTATCAAGGTTGGATAAATAAGGCTTTGTGATGTATCACAAACCTTGGGAGGTGTGCTTAAATAAGATGGAATGATATATTTGATTTTGTCCTTGTTGCATCTCATATTTACCTGGTGTACAGGCGAAGGACAACATCGCTGGAAGGGTTGAACTTAGTCTCAGTGTCAATGGGCTCATGAAGATCGACAACCGTGGGGCGGCCATGACGGTCCACTCCCAAGAAGTAACGATCTCCCTCCGTGTACTGGAAGGGGCTGACTAAAAATGTAAAAATTTAAATATTTTTAAATTCACATGCGTTATTTCACGTAACCTCTACATACTCGTATTATAATTTAAGTATAAATTCAAAAGTATATTATTTTAACATGGATCACGATAATAAACTACTTAATTAGCTTTTAATGGTAGATGAAAGGCATCTCTAAATCGTTAAAAAGAGAAGCGTCATAGAATCTGCAAATTACACGTCTTCGTTTGTTGATATTTTGCTATACAGCAAGACATACGTGTTCATATTTTAAAAATATTGAAACCATGTAGTTTCAATATTTTTATATTATATCTTTTTTATGATATATCTTATTTGAAACGTATAATTGCATTATTTCTCAAACCTTTCAAGCACAATTGGGTGTAAAATTTAAATACTACAAAATATAACTTCAATAATCAACCGGCATCCTTAAATTTTTTAAATATTCCGGTCAAATAGCAGGTTCAAATGTTTGTACTTCACTAAGAATAATAATGTATTGTGGGGGTATAGAAATACTTTTTAAGATATTATTGCAGTAAAATCCGTAAAGTCATAAATAAAGTAATACGATTATTTTATTACCTGAAGCGGCCGCCAATCCAATGGTAACAAACAGCACAGCACAGATTAGTTGCATTTTGAAAATTGACAAACTGAATGTGTCTTACTTTGTTGTTTTTTTTTTCCATTATATACGAAATCTCTTATCACTATATTATAAAGTCAATGCGTGTTGAAAAACATGTAATATCATTCAAAACTTGTCGACTTTATGTAAATTACATTATCATCAAAACACGGATTGTTGTCCACTCTAATAATTATAAAATACAGCCTATCATCGTACTATTTTTCAGTGATTGAAAACAAATTGATGACCTTATAACGCCCCATTTCAAGGACGCTAAAATTATTTATCAGCGGTTTTGTTTTAAGCTCTCGTATTTACTGGGTCTTCTTCACCGTGAATTATGATTTACAAAACTAATTCGAAGTACCTTCTTGATGTTAAGCACGAATAGAAGAATGACAACAAGTCCATGGTAGTGCTTTTTGCTGACCATATTATCTACATTGCAAATATTTGTAACTCATAGCCATATGCTTTAAATTGTGTGTGCCATGTAAAACGGAAGCGATGACAATTTGTGGTGACCATATGATACAGACGATAATGTATCCTCCTTAGTTAATAAACTTATGGTGCAGAGACGTGGAATCTAAAATCAAGTTTTACCCATAAGATAAAGGTCACCCAGCGTGCTAAGGAGAGATCCATGCTCGGTGTGTCGCTAAAAGATAGTCCGACCCCCTGCAAGATGGACTGACGAATTAAGAACAATAGCGAAAGTGGCCTGGATGCGCAAGGCAGAGGATCGAAGAGGATGGAGAGCCATGCGGAAGGCTTACGTTCAACAGTAAACAGATACAGGCTGATGATGATATGTTACACATATGGGAAGAACAAGAAAATATTAATTGTTATAATGAGAATCAATAAGAGAAATATTGTCCCATCAATTCATGCGTAATCGATATAAGGTATGTGTATAAGTGACGTATTATACAATATGTGATAATCATTTTTATTTACTGATAACATTATATTGTTTTTGATATGAGGATTCGATTAAATCAAAAGATTATTTATATTTAGAATAGTACGGAGGTACACGTTACATTAATATTTAGAAACCTGATTTATTATTAAAATATTAATCTCTTTTCAATGCTTAAGCTCATACTTATCAACAATTCTTACTTCACACATCTCTCTGTCAGCTGCCATTTGATGAAGAATATAACCTTTATATGATGGAAAACCTGAACAAATGATATTTTTAATAAATATTTGAGAACTCATAGATTTATAATGTCTTATATATGAAACTTATTTATTTAAATTATTAATAAATTAGCTTTGATAAAATATAGGATAACATATGTATGAAAACTATAATATAAAAGAAAAACAATCTTCAGTTCATTATATGAGCACTTATTACAAGTTACACTTATATAGATAAAATCTTTATATTATTTTTGGGTGAATCTTAAGAATTTTATCATTTTTATCGCAAGTATATAGTAAGCTTTTTATATTCTATTAATAAGACCAATCATAATACGAGATTAACATGGTATTTATATTACTTAACTAATTATGACTTTCTCCCTAGCAACATGTTAATTAGATAGGTATCTATAAAACTCGCGATATATTTAAAAACAAGGCTATAATACCTTTAAAAATTTTTTTTTTAATTTCGATATAAAAAAGTGTATTTTATATGATATTTCATCTTTATAAATAATAAAATCCCAAGGTATATTTTAAATTAAAAACGATATTTTACGATGTGCTAGTATTTTATATTTATATTTCAACATGTTTTTGAAATAATAAAACAAAAAAAATATTTTATATTTACTTCTAAATTCTAGTAATTTAGATCCCTAATGTTTATAGTAGTTTCGGTTGCAACAAGATTGTTAAAATCAATAAAAATAACTGTTACCAATATTAAAAAATAATGTTTTTGTTAATTTATACACTGACGGCTTAATATTAATACCATAGTCATAGTCAGTCAAAACTTGTCGACTTTATGTAAATTACATTATCATCAAAACACGGATTGTTGTCCACTCTAATAATTATAAAATACAGCCTATCATCGTACTATTTTTCAGTGATTGAAAACAAATTGATGACCTTATAACGCCCCATTTCAAGGACGCTCAAATTATTTATCAGCGGTTTTGTTTTAAGCTCTCGTATTTACTGGGTCTTCTTCACCGTGAATTATGATTTACAAAACTAATTCGAAGTACCTTCTTGATGTTAAGCACGAATAGAAGACTGACAACAAGTCCATGGTAGTGCTTTTTGCTGACCATATTATCTACATTGCAAATATTTGTAACTAAAAAGTGCAAATTTTAACGTCTCAACTACTAACTTTTACACCCATGTGTGGTGTTGCTCACCAAAACCAGTTACTTGTATAACCAGAATGTACTCTGAAAACAATGCCTTGGTAAGTGCTCCCAAGGAGCGCAGGTACAAGGCGACCGGCCAGGGGGCCTAAGGCCCCAAAAAAAAAAAAAAAAATATATTAATACCGGAGTGGCCTGGATGCGGAAGGCAGAAGGTAAAAGATACGGGAGGCATACGTTCAACAGAGGACGGATACAGGCTGATGATTATGATGATTAATTTCTATCTAATTTTAAGCTTAAAATATTTGTATAAATATTTTTATTAATCCCTATTGGAATATTACTAAATTATAAACACAAACAATGAATTCGTTAAATATTTTACAATATGTTATATTTTTGGACCCAGTAATTAATCATTTGTGATTGTAATCATTTTCAAGGCAATCCATTGTTGAAAAAATCTATTGTATCTTCAATTACGTGATGCACTCGTAGATAATTATAGCAAATAAATCCTTCTCAAAGGTAATTAGCTGTTGGTAAGTGGAAACGATAATAAGACCCTCGACTTTCATGTGAGCAGTCCCACGTTTATGTGCATATAATTAGTGTAAAAATATATATAAATCAGCCCTACTGCTGTGAGCTTCATCACATGCCCGTAAATATGTCTGTCACATTATATCCTATAAAACTAGGACGATAATCAACCCTAACCAACTTCAATCTCGGTGAGTCCCTTAATGAAGTCCCTTATGAAGAAATCAATGTTGATTAAGTACTATTTTTAAATAAAATTCAAGAGGGTAATTGAACTAGGATGACGACTAGAATTACGAAGGACTTGGTTACCGAATGTCTACAGCAGTTGTGTGTACTGGTAATCATTGTAAACCATAAATAAATCGAAATTCAGTTCACATAAAAAGTATTATACTTTTTATTTTCAGATATTATTCAGATTTTCATCTTATCATTGTTGCCATGGAATGATTACTAAGCTATTTTAATCAATTGTTGTGTTTATTATTTTTATGATGGAATAAAACATTTTAATTATAAATAAATAAAATATTTAGTTATTAAATACATACCTTATTTATTTTTGGAAAAGAATGTAATAAAATACAGTCGATTCCGCTTAATTGGGACACCGCTTAATTGGGACATCCGCTTATTTGGGACAAATCTCAAAGAACAGAAACCAAACCAAGAAACCAATTGTAAATTTATATGGTTAATTGGGACAAAATTCCACTTAATTGGGACAGTAAATTTAAGATCACAGTACATATTATGTTACACATATTCCGTGAGGATTCAATTGTAGAAGGTATTAAATAAAAATGTGAAAAATTAGACGAAGATGACGATGATGATGATAGTCACCTGTGCCTGTGACTAACCAGGAGGCAAAAAAATGTATGGCCGTGTTATAGCGTTATTTTATGTAGGAAGGAAATGAAAGGAGCCCTACATCCGCACTGAATATCGGTGCTGATTTTGTAGAAGTGAAATGTTACAAAAACAAAAGACAGACTACTCTTGACTCATTTTTGCATTGAATTAAATTGTATTTACCTACCCATTTATTATTTTAATTAGGATTTTTTATTTCTTAAAAGTTTATATTACATATTTGTAATTTATATGATAATTTATATTACCTATATGTAATTTACAGTTTCCAAGAGTTTATAAAACAATTTTTTTGAAAAAATATATACATTGTTTAATTTTATGTGTGTTGGTTAATGGCCTTAGTTGCCAAGACCAAATATATTAATTTAAAAAATGTGAAATTCGCTTAATTAGGACATCCGCTTAATTGGGACAAAATGCCCAAGTCCCGATGTGTCCCAAATAAGCGGAATCGACTGTATTTCTATATTGCAATATTTTTTTATTTTTTAATATATTTTTTTATCATATTATACAGAGCCATCTAACGCAGAATGCCGAAAATAAAATTGAATGAAAATAATTTGAATAAATATTTAGTATCACACCAATTTAATAGAAGGTATCCTGTGGTTATAAATAAACGAGTAAATATATTATTTGAATTTATTTATCATCTTAATCATTTGAAGTCAGTTTTTCTTTATGTTTAAAATAAATAAAGTAAAATTTCATTTCATTTTTTATTGGCTTTCTTTTTTGGCACAAATAAAATAAATAAAATCATAATTTAATTCCACATCTTCTGGAAAAATTACAGCAATAAATATCATTAAAATAAATTAATATTGTCGTATTAGATCCTTCTGCAATCTTCAACTTTCCAAAGTTTCCAAGTGTTTCAACTCCATCCAACAAATTTATTTTTTTATAAATTATTTACTAAGCAAGAAATAATGTATATTTCTGCTCAAGTATATAATTCATTACCAAATAGGTTCGTAGTTGAAAATTGCTATCATAAAATGATGGTGATTATCAGGTGACAAGGAATTTACTTTAGGAGCACAGTTTGATGTTAATAAAATACTTAAAACTATATCAGCGTCGAGTCTAATGGACAAGACTTGGGTATATTTTCTGCTCTTGGAATTTTTTTCTTTGGATTCGTATGTGATCAAATGTGATTGATCTGATGGTTATGTTAGATCATAAGGAAGATGGTAAGGGGATATCATCAGTTGATGCAGGTGATGTTCAGTGTACTGGATCACTAGTGGCCTGCTGGGCAGTTGGTCTGGTCAGTGCGCTGCAGGAAGGAAGGATTAATTCCTCTTTGTGACAAAGCTCCTCGTGCAGCCGTAATGGCGGCCGCTGGAGCGTTGCGCTCACGAGTCAACACCCACACGTTTTCTGCAAAGAGAAGAAACGTAAATTGTTATTCACACGTTGACAATTTTTTTCAGTGAGTGGTCAAATTAGTATTCGATTCTACAATTGAATAGCCTAAAATAAAGTGGCCTATCTATGTGAGGATTGAATGAATTGCATTATTCAACATGACAATATGTAAATATTTTTTGTGGTCTATATTAAATGATCAATATCATCGATTGTCAAAAAATTATCAGCCATTCTGTATTTAAATCACATTTATATTTTAACGCACAAAATTTTTTTTTTTTACAGTTGTGTCACTTTGTTTCTGGAGAGATCAATTAATTTTAGGGCATATAAATTCGCAGACACGTGCATTACTTTGTCTTACCTTCTTTTTGTTCAGGGTTAATAACCTTAACCTTCCATTTTATGGTAATCTTTTAATTTCTTATAAACATAAAAAATGTTCAATTTTTTTATTATATTCGAATACTGATTTTGCTGGTATATCAATAATCAACTCGCTTTGAAAAAAATAATTTACAGAATACTTTATTAACAGAAACACTACGCAAAATTAGGGCCCTATGTATCGTAAGTAATGAAAAATTTTGGATTTTAATTATTTAGGAACAATACTGGTTGTAGACCCTGCGGGGCATTTATTTTCTAGCGCCCCATAATGTTGTTATTTTAAAAATCTAAGAAAGATTTGTTGCCTTCGGCGCCCCTAGCTTCTTCGACGCCCTGGGGCACTGACCCACTTCGCCACCCCCTAAAACCGGCACTGTTTAGGAATAGAAAACTTACTAGTGTTGAAAAATACGAAGTTGTTGCAGGAGTAGACGACAGCGTATGAGGTGTAATCGGTGTCCAACACCCAGTAAGGAGCCGGGTTGGGAACAGAAGGGAACACAACAGTCAGTTTGGCTTCGGTGGGAGGTCCATCAAAGGTGGCAGTACCCTCGATGGTTCGGGGCTGATTAGTACTGAAACAGAATATCAGATATTTTATAGATACATTATTACATGGACTTAACAATTTATTAGAATATTGTATAAATACAACTTATTCCGCGCATCAGTTCGGGCAGGAGATGGTCGAGAAGATTAGGGTAATGAACAAGAGCAACGGTTGGTTCCACGGCTCGCGGTTCGCATCCCGCTTCTGCCGATGTTTTTTCTGGATGAATGCGTATAAAGAATTTGATGTATAGTATGTGTATATTTAATTACTAAGATACATTATTGCATAATCTATGCCATACAAAAAAAGGATTTACGTAAAAACTTGTCAGTTAGATTGACCTGAATAGCAGGTATGTACAAGGTTTATATGAGGTGTCCTTCTTAATAATAGCTATACGCTTGAATGATAATTGAAATGTGAACAAAAAGAATCGATTTTTTTTTTAGAATACACTACAATATTTCTTTGAATTGTTTGATTTATTTTCACTAAATACAGGAATAATTTGTTTTTTAAGTATTGTTTGTTTTTTATACATGTATATCTTGCATTTTAATCCTTTATTTACTGACGGGACTTATAACTCCCACAAAATCCAATATTGATCGTGCATTTTGCTGCAGTTGTGCCCTGACGGGACTTATAAGTCGGATTTATAAAACTATGAAATAAACGCTAATTTCAGAAGAAAAAAAACATTTAATGTTTCTCTATATCCTATCAACACTTATTCGTATAAAAAGAATCAGAAATATTTCAAATATTTCAGAAATTCAGTAAATTAACGGTTAAATTACTTAGTATAAACAAATGCGTCCTGCCAAAAATCAAGTCATCAAAAATGATTGATATTCACGAAGAATTTAAATGATATTTCAGAGCCTAATCACCATTTTAAAATATTACATTTTTTGCGTTGTAACCTATGTCAGTTAATGGAAACGAGAACGTTCGATACACATATTTAACTATATAACCATTGACAAATACGATCTTTGCTTCTAAATGTTCAAAACAAGTTTTTTCCCGATAATCCATTGTTGTATTTAAACAATATTGGCGGCAATAGCATTCTACAATTGAGCCGCGACTACTGCCGACACATGATTTGTACAGTGGCCGGTAATATTCAGTCGTTTATAAACAAATATGTTTATTCAATTGGTACAGTGGTTGACCGGACAGCCGAAGGACGGGTTTTTTACATTAAATATTTAATCGAGCTTATTTCCTGTACAAAAATCATGTTATTATAAAATTGGATGCGGTAATAATGATATGTTTTAAATCGCCAATAGAACATTTTAGGCTTGTAATTACACCAGACAGAAAAGAATCGTCTGCACAATCGTTTACTAAAATTAAAAGGCACGGTAGGAAATCTAAATGTTCTAGACATGCAAACTTAACTAAATAGGTTGTTATAAGATTGTACAATAACTATATTTCTCTTCGTCATTATACTATTAAATATTTACCTTTAATTTAAATGTTACTCCATTACTCTATACTGGTAAATGATCTTTTTTATTTGGGATTTTTGTGCTCGATAATATTTACTTATGTACGAGTATGTATTATGTATTTACTTATTAATTCAAAATACGATATCTGACTTTATGAAAATCTGATAAATGGAAAAAATAACATCATCTGTTTCATTTCAAAAGTAAACAAGTAATATATGATTTAAGCTAGAAGAGATACACGAGTACATAGAAAACAAAAAATTGTGATAAAATTAATTTCTTTATTTCAAAGATTTACAACGGCTGTGCAAGCAGAATTAGAATAAATAATAATGAGTTATAGCTACTACACTATTTCCAAGATAGATCAATTTAAATATGTGTTAGTAATGATCGATAAAGTAACACCTATTATTATTATTAATAATTAAATATACATATTTTTCAACGTGAGTCGGTCCAGGCACAGTAATAGCCCAGTCGGCTGAGCGGTATGAATACCTGGGCATAGTTGGTTTCCAAGGTCCGCGGTTCGCATCCCGCTTCTGCCGTTATTTTTGTGTTTGGATTGACGCGTTGAAAAAAGAATTTTATGTATAGTATATGTATATTTAATTATTAATAATATTATAATATAGTAAAATGATCTATAAAAGTAGATTAGAATATTGAAATAATAAAATAATATTCTATTAAAAATTAAAAAAAATCCTATTATTATTAATTATGAAATACAGATAAACAGTCAGTGAGATTATAAATGGTTACATAAATAATTTCAGACTTTATATTTCAGCTGAAAATTAAAAAAAAAGCAATGCGTAGAATTTTTTTGTCGCACGCATGAAAAGTCTTTGTTTTGCCCAGCGTACAATTTGAATTTGATGTTTTTTTTTCGTAATCTTAAACTCACAAAATGATTAGCTTTATTTTAATTGAATATTTAAAGTGAAGATTTTTTTTAACATTAATCATGAGAATGACATAATCTCTACAGCTCAAATCTCCACATCCTTCGTTTCCTTTTCAATATATATAATTAAGGAAATAAATATCATATAGAATGTTTATAGATTTCAATGTGCATAAATTGTTAAATATTTGTATAAACTGTTTTTTTCGTTAGTTTACGAGCATTTAGTATTTTTTCTATTAAAATCGTTTAATTGTTTGATAATAAGTGACGTAATTATGAACGTAACTACATTTTTTAAGGTTTGTCTTGGAAAATAAACGTGACACAATTCTTGTTGAAGACTTATAGTATTACGATATCAATAGTGATATCTCATACAAACAAAACACTGTAAAGATAACTCACAGTATTCCATATTGCTGGTTGAAGACTCCGACTGTGTTGCTGCCCTTATCAGTGTAAGTGGCTGTGACACATTTTCCTCCAAATTGGAAAATCGCAAAGTACTTCTCCGCCTCGTACCACTTTCCAAGATACTGGAAAAAGATAAACATAATGATTTTCTGATAAGGAAAATTTAATTTGTTTACCTTGTTGCGCGACAAAATGAGCAATTCCCTACAATATAAGTTTCTTCATCAATAAAATATTATTTTGACCAAAATTTTTACATTCACATATTTAATCTAAACTGATGGCACTAATACGTATGTAAATGAATTACAACATACTAGATTGAATGAAGTGGATTTTTTGCGATAAGTCTCCTTTTAGGAATAAAAACTGAATACATTGAAAGTGACGGATTAATCAGCCAACCTGTTTCATAATGTTTAAATGCGTTGGAACTTCTTTTACACGAATCCCTTAGCACTCGTCCCGAATTACCAAAGGGAAATTACAAAGAATCTACTCAGATATGCTTTCGATGTTTAGATGACTTACAGTCATGGCAGATTGGCGTTAATTCATGTCAATAATTGGTTGCGATCAAATGTTCCGGCTATGAATGAAATATAAACAATATAAGTAGTGTATTAAAATAAAAGATAATGTTTTTTATTTTAGCTTTAAGCGTGTATATCCAAAATGGATCGACTATCGAATGTGGTAGTCACAGTCTTGCAATGCAGTCTTTTTGAGGTGCATATACTCGTATATTTCTCTTCTTAACTGAGTTGCCCGAAAAAAACTTTCACCGTCTGAAAGAGTAGTGGTGAGTGATATTCCTGAAGGCGCAATTCATTGACAATTAAGTTTGACCTGAAAGTCTTTTGCTCACCTTGGCTGGTTCGAAGTTCTGCATGGCTTGGACATTTGTGGGACAGCTTCCCAGGAAAGGAACCTGGGCAAGGGCGCTACCGGCCAGCGCCAGCACAAGCAATGATGATAGAGACCACATACTGTAACAATTATAAATACTCAAAACATCAATAAAGACGTAAAGATTTGTAGGAATCAATTAAATTTAATAGTATGAAAGATAGTTGTTTGTATATTGTAATGAAACTCGCAGAGAAGTTGTGCAATCTAAAAAATCGAGCATTTAAATTATGTACGTAATAGTAATTATTACGAAAATATTCGTTGCGTTGGTAATCGCATGGACATTTTTTAGTATTCAATTTCTCTTTGTTTTTCTGTTTCCGGTTTGCAGCATACGGTGTATAAAAAAATCTCTGTAAGTCATCAGTATAAGTGTAGGATCTCTTGCTACAGAGTTGGAAAATACGGCCACCATGATTTAGATAACACATACTAATCATATTCTTGCTGTGATTCTTGCGAGTATAATGTATATTTGAGATGGCAAAATTAAAATTTTAATCCTTTAAATTCTTGGAAACTACTTTCTCATTAAATCTTATTTATGATTCTTGATACAAATAATGCCCCTTCCAATTTTCTCTATTCTGATAACTATGAAGATATTTATTTAAGACTTAAATACACACTATTTTATTTTATAAATTAAAAGGATCCTTAATTTTTCAATTTAAAACTATGGTCTGTAACAATATAACATCAATGAAATATAATTATAAATATAAAAGCAGTTTCTAATAGAAAAAACAAATACGATTCAAAATTATTAGAAAGTAACATCAGTCATGTGTCTATACTATACTATAAAGTAAAATTTATTTTATTAAATAGTTTAGTGAATTCGTAACTGGTCATAAGTAGGTTTAACCTTTAACTGACCAATAATTATACTAATGGTTAACCCGGAAGCATATAGTAATGCATTTATGCATTTTAAAGACATTAATTTTGTTAAACTGGTGTACATATGTGTGTGGAATAGCAACATAGATAACCGGTTTTGATTTTTTATTTGATTACCATTTAAGAACCTAAATTTAGATGAGAAAATTAAATACCAGCTCAATAAAAATAACTGTTGTATCAATAAAAATTGAACGGGAAATATAATTTGATGGTTTAGGAAAAGGTTTACTTTATTAATATACACAAAATTTGGCCTTATTTATTTAGATAATATATTTGGACAGTGAGAGAATTTTAAATATCGAATCAAACTATTAAGTAGCTTAGAGTCAGCAAATTGTCATAATGGACGGAAATTTTACATGGTATTTACTCGGTAGAATTTCGGGTGATGTGATGACGGAAGGGGCAATGATAATTTCACTTGACCTAGTGTGTCAGCAATTAGTAACAACTATATGAGAAGTAATTAAATATACATATACTACACATAAAATTCTTTAAACGAGTCAATTCGTTCAGAAAAAATATCGACAGGAGCGGGATGCGAACCGAGGACTTTGCCCAGGTAATTATACCGCCATTTCTTCTAGGCGGAAGAAATGGCCACGGTGGCCGAGCGGTATAATTACCTGGGCAACATGGTTGGTTCCAAAGGTCCGCGGTTCGCATCCCGCTCCTGCCGATATTTTTTCTGAATGAATTGACTCGTTTAAAGAATTTTATGTGTAGTATATGTATATTTAATTACTTGTAATATTGTAATATAGTCAATGATCTATAAAAGTAGATTAGAATATTGAAAATAATAAAATAATATTCTAATAAATATTTAAAAAAATCTATACTATATGAGAATAAAGGTAATGTTTAAACAATTATTTGTGTAAGTCGTTTTTGCGAATAATTATGTATCACAAAAACTGATTTCGTACAGGAAATTGTCTAATAAATAAATACATTTTCAATACACTTTTATGTTTTCAAAGAAAAATCTTACAAATTCACATATTTTGTTGATTTTTAGCAATAACTTTCCTTCTTTAATATTTGAAAAGTTTGAAAATTACAGCCAAACAATAGTGATTTAATGAAAATATTCCTGGTTATGAATTTCGTTTCCGCAAAGTATTGAATTACTACGACGTTAACGACTTTTCTAAAAGACTTGTGTTGCTTCAGAAAGTGTGGTATCTTTCTCGTGGAATGTTACTATCAAAGATAAATAAGATATAATTTTATTTTCATAATGAATGACTTCTCGCTTCTTAACAACACAAAAGACATAAATAAGTACAGATATGCTTACAAGTAATGCGTAGGGAAAATCTTTAACAAAGCATATTGTTCCACGGAGAGTAACTTACTCAGTAGATAATTATTTAAATATGAATGAAGGTACTCTTATTATATTCGGAAGAAATATTAAATATATTTAAAAACAAAAAAAAACATTATTTACATATTCATGAACAGAGAAAATTCTTCATTGGTCCGTTTGTTGAATCTGAAGTACTCGTGACTTACAATAATTTCAAGGTAACTGAAGGAATATATTCAATTTTATAAGAGAGGCCTTGTGATTTAATAATTTTGATTTTTAAATCGTCATTATTATTAAGAGAACGCTTGCAAAAAAATCTACCGCTAGTTTAAATGCATTGATCTTAGATGTAGAATTATGTAATAATAATCGACATTGACATTTAAAACCTCTGAGAGGGGTCAAGAGGAGTGTTTGTAGTTATTTTCGCAATTACGTTGGAAAAAAAAACGCGCTTCTATTCTAATTAGTTACGTAGTTGTAATCAGACGAGGTTTAATTAAAATTTCATGATATTATGTGTAACATTAGAATTTAAGTGTTTTTTTACATTTACGTAGCAAGTATCACGTACTTTTTTATCATTAAATTAAAATATATGTATATGATAAGTGACGCTGTATATTTTTAATATTAATTAAAGTAAAAGCGTGTTTCTTTGAAACCATAAAAATTAAATTACGTGTATAATATTATTCAAATTTTTAGGTTATGTTTTTTAGGTTTGAGGTTAGTCAACGACTACTGATCCAGGAAAATCTAATACAATGCAAAAATATGTATAATGTATTTGCTTTACGTCATCAAATGTGTATAAAATATTTAGTATTCAATAACATTAAAAAGTACAGATTATTTGTAATATTTATGAAAAATACCATAAACTTTTCCAAAACCAATATTTGTGTTAATCATCTCTACAAATACAGTTGATTCCTTCTTTTTGACAAAGATATATGTGAGAAAAGTTATATTTCATTGTAAATACAAAAAGCGCAATTAATATCTAGGAAACAATAAAAAGATAATAAATACATGCTGATAATCTTATCTACAAAGCAAGAATTCACAATCAAAAAAAAAAGGTAAATCACATTTCGATATTTTACCTGTAGGTTTAATTTTATAAAAGTAATTGATTGAATTTTTGTAAAAGAATGAAGGCCTTTTAATCTTACCTGAGATGATCAAGTTGACTGCTAGCGATCCTTGAATAACAGTTGAAATTTCAACAACTCGACAAGCCCTCAAATGCCGGAAACTTAAATGTTTACTTTGAATAGGAAACTTCGAGGAAAACTTGTCAATGTTGGTTATCACAAGATGCGGCTGACGCTAGGCTTGCGTCTATGCGACTGACGAGTTCTGGGCACTACAACTATGTACAACTATGCACAACTAAATTGCTTAAACCTACAAAATATTGTACGTTATTTAGCACACCATTAATGATATCTTTGATGCAGTGGATATCACCAGCACATGGAACACCCGAGCGAGATGAACACGTTTAAGAATAAAATTAGAAAACATTAATACTGCTAGTGTATTTAATTTACGCAGTAAATATCGATGTTTGGTTTTCACACGTTTTATTTTTTTCCGTTTCTAGGCTTTTAGATGAGGTCATTATGTGTAAAGTAGTAAAAGATATTTCCTTACAAATTATGTAGAAAATCGTGTATTAGGTAAGATTAAGAATTAATATTTTTACATTATGTTCTCGCAAAAAATACGAAATTTAAAAAATGACATTAAATTAATTTATTCAATTAATTATATTTCACATGCGTTATAATTAAAAAGCATTTACAAATTTATAACATAAATATCTCGTTATTTTTTAAACTGATTAATTATTCAAAAAGTTTATTCATTTTGAAGCACACTTTTCAAAACCATAGACAATAAGATCAATAGATTTAAGATCATTATATTTAAATTTATATTTATAAATATTATTATTTAAAAAATCGAATATATTCGATTATTTTCACTAAATTTAGGGTAATAGTTTTTTATTATTTTTATTTTCATTAGAGATACTGTGATTTCTTATGATAATTTTCATAAAAAATTAAATACAAAACACTTCAGAAACATTTATAACCAAAATGATTATATTAATTGGCAGATATTATAATAAACTTAATGAATTCACGTAAAATAATATTTATAATTGAAATTTCGTCACCTACCTTACTGGATTGCAGGAAGTCTGTTAGAAATGGATACTAAAAAGTGGATTGATGACTAAGGTCCGTTCAACAAGTGCTCACTTATAAGACTAGACTCCACCTCATCGGTCTTCCGTTTTATCAGCCAATTTGTGTTCTTTCCCATCAGCAAGGTTACAATGCGACCGGATGAACAAACAAAACTTTGAGGCACTTGTGCAAACAAACAGAAGAGCACCACGTATAGAACTATTCAAACTTTCGTGCTCAACACGTGCCTGTTCTTAATATGAATATTCATACACAAGTCATCATCGATACACTAAAATCATTGAGAGTATAATGTACAAAATAAAATTATGTCTAAAGTTAATAGTTCTCTTTAACTATCGAGTAGATTTGGGAATATCCCAGAATTGCGTCATAGTAACATTTCTAATACAAGTACAGTGGAACCTCTTATAACGAGCACCTCTCATAACAAGTAATTCGCATAACGAGCAAAAAAAAAGTGAAAAAATTGCTCTCATAACGAGTGACGCCGAAAGGGGAAGTCACATAACGTATGACGCATTTGTGAGCCGGGACTTCCGCGTCACTGCGTCAGTCTGTGTTTAGCACTCCTACCGTTAACACGTTAGTGTCGCATGTTATCACACATTTTTCTAAACTTATGTTCAGATATTATTTTTATATATTTTTTTGGTGAGTTTGGAGGAAGAGTAGTAGAGCAACAATCTTCAGACGTAATAAGAGAAATACTGAAAGCTTGGGAAACTCTTTCATCATACATTGAGAAGCATCATCCTAATAAGGAGGTAGCTATGCGTGTCACAAACTTATTCAATGATAACGCTGTGTCACATTTTCATCAAATTTTAAAGAGTCGACTAAAACAAATGTCTCTAGACAGCTTTCTAGTAAAAGATAATTAATTATTTGTCATAGATTTACAAATAATAAGCTAGTTTCGATTTTTACAACTGTTTTCATCCAGGTTATTATGATCTTTAACAATCTATAAGGATGTAGTTTTATTTGAATAAATGTTAAAAATATATATATTTCGAATGGAACGCATTATCGTGTTTTACATTGATTTATATGGGAAAATAAGTTTCGCTTAACGAGTGTTTCACATAACGAGCAAGATTCTGTAACGAATTATGCTCGTTATGAGAGGATCCACTGTATATATGAAAGCTTTTCGAGAAACTGCGAGTTATTCAAAGGTCAATGTTCAAGTTTTAAGGACAAAACTATCATATTTTGTATTAGTAAACTGTCGCAATAAATATCGAAAGATAAAATGTGGAATAGTGACTTTAAACATTTACTGTCTTAGTTGAGCATTCAAAAATTGAACAATCTTAATGTATGTTTGTATTTAAAAACATAAGAAATAAATCTTACGGAGCGCTTGTATCGAGCAATTTATGGACACTTAAAAGTGATGATAATGTTGATTGGCCGTTTATGGTTTCAACTATTAGTTTATTCTATGTAGTAATTACCATTAAGTTTTCTAATAAACACATAACTTATAAAACGTTTTAAGCAATGTGAGTCAGTCAATATTCAACAACATAATAAGGTAATTTGTATTTCTATTTGAACATACTTTATAATGTCTATAAAAATAAGCAATTGCGTTTCAATGCCATATTTTGTTCACAAATATTTTTATACTTGCAGATGTTTTAGCCTAAAATCAGCATATTTTTGCAACAACAAATTACATAAGTTTCAACTTATATAATAGAATTCGTCATCTTGCGTAAGACTATTTCATTAATAACCAAACATCTAATATTATAAAGAAACAACCATTTTAAACATCGCAATATCAATACAACGCTCTAAAATAGACGGTATATAGAGGTAATTGAACCTCTATACAACTCTGCAACAATGATGGTCCAGCTCCATGATAGCACTGACAATATAACTATGAACAAAGGCGTTAGACAAGGAGATGTTTTATCTCCCAAACTCTTCACAAACGCCCTAGAAGATATATTTAAGCTTCTATCCTGGACAAAATGTGGAATAAATATAAACGGAGAGTACATTTTTTACCTCCGATTTGCAGATGACATAGTGCTAATAGCCGAATCACCTGACAAGCTTCAAAACATGCTCTACAACCTCAATGAAGCGCCGAACAATATTTGTCTGAAAATGAATATCCATAAAAACTAAAGCCATGATAAATAGTCATATTTCCCAGACTTTTGACCCGATTTCCATTAGAGGATCACAAATAGAGGTTGTGAATGACTATACCTATCTAGAACAGTAATACAAATGGGACGAAATAGCTTATCATAAGAAATCAACATGCGTATACACCTGGGATGGGCAGCATTTGGAAAACTAAAGTACATTTTTAAAGCGAAAATTCCGAAATGTCTTAAAACTAAGGTGTTTAACCAATGCATCCTCCCTGTATAAACTTTTGGCGCAGAGACGTGGAATCTAACAGCATTTCTTACTGACAAAATAAAGGTCACCCAGCGTGCTATGGAGATATCCATGCTTGGAGTGTCGCTAAAAGATAGAATCCGAAACGAGGAAATACGCAGAAGAACTCAAGTAGTGGAGGCTTCCCAACGAATAGGCACACTAGAGTGGCAATGGGCAGCATTTGGAAAACTAAAGTACATTTTTAATGCGAAAATTCCGCAATTTCTTAAAACTTAGGCGCTTACTAGTAAAATAATAGATTTTTATTATTTTCCCATATCCGACTTGTATAATTTGAGAGAGTATTTATCAATGATTTGTGTTTTAGATATAATTCAGCCTTCACCATACTTACATAGTTAAAGCAGCATAACTCGCATCGATAGATTATTGGCTTCATCACATGTAAAGCAAATATTTTTCGGAACTCTTTATTATTGTTATTGAAAATATTTGATTGTTTTAGATTCCCCAGCAATCCATATACTTTTGAATGCTCAAAAGAAGCCTCAAAACATCTGTTCATATGAAACTTATCAATTTAATATTGTTGAGTCCTTATATATTCCCACTATCATTCTCCCAGATGTCTGGGAGAATGATAGTGATAGATGAAAATGATAGTCCATTAAATAAATTTCCGCAAAAATACTATGTAAAGACGAAACTATTCCATCTCTTCTTTTTCACTGATGCTTCACGAATGCTGAATATTTTTGTTTCGCTCATGTTAACAATTTACTGCTGTTTTTCGGCACATCCCACATCAACAATTTCTCTTTCTATTTATTCTAAGATCTATTCCTATCGATACACATTTCTTTATTACATTGACATGAAATAGCTACTTACTATTATATTATACAGAGTGCGACAAAAAACGCTTGTGGTTTTCGTCGTAATTTTTAAAAAAATCGTCAGCTTTTTTTGCTGCTCCCTGTATATATTAAGAATAAAAAAAAAAACTTTTCATCATAAATTTAGTAAAATTTATAAGTTATATAAATGATTATCATAGCAGTCAATGATCAACGACACTAGCATATTGTAAGCACAGGTTTCGTTCGATCAAAAAAGTAAAGCGTAGCCTGTGCCACTGTTGCTTAACACGTGTCGTTAGTTGGGTTGAGCCACACATTAGGACCCAAAGATCTACTCCTCAAAAGCGTAGGGCTAATCATTAGATTTACTACCAAATCACCCATAATATGCCTCGGATACTACAGAATATTATTCTCTCTTCAAGTTCTCTGGCTTCTATCCTGCATCGTCGAAAAATCATATTGTTCAAATAGTTTTCGGGACTGATATGTTCCGGGACAAGGCATGGACAATAGCAACTAACATGATGATGACGTGATAACCATATGTTTCAGATATGAGAAAAAAAAATGAATGTTCATTGGTAAATAATTAACCTTGAAATGTTCCTGAACTTTAGGAGCCTTTGTTTGTCTTCTATGCATCTAATAAGTATATTAATAAAAAAAAATCTTTTTTTTTTGTATTTATTAGTAATTATTTTCACTGTAAAATAACACGCTTAAATATTATTCATCTGCTACATTCAATGATAAAGTTAACAATGAACATATGCAGAGATTAACATTATTTGGCACTGGAGGTTTTGCAACTACCCGCATTTCTTCTAGCGAGTCTCAACATCGACAATCACAAAAGCGAACAAAAAAAACTATTAAAAAGTCTTTCGGATAAAATTATTCATTTACGGTTCAGCCTTGGAGACTTCCGCAATCGGTTTGACATTCTTGTGTTCTGATTTCTTTTCTACTTTCTTGTTCTTGTTCTCTGTTTCTGATTTTCTAAATTCTTGCTTGATGGGGCTGGCTGGTGCATCTGCAGACGGTTCTTCTGCTGGAGGAGCTTGTTCTAGAACAGAATCTGATGATGGAACTGCTGGGGCTTCACCAACTGCTGGAGCTTCCTGAAGTTTGGCTTCGTTTTCAGCATTCTGAAGGATCAGTTCAGGTACTGTGATGACTGGGCCAACTGACTTTTCTTTCGGCTCATCTTTTTTGGCTTCCTAGAATTGATAAATATTTCAAATTTAAATTTAGATTCCTATAACATACAAATGATATACGAGTATAACTATATATGTACGAAAATTTGTAATGCAGTAAATAAACATGCATATTTAATATCATTAAGGTTATCAACTGACAATACTTGGTGAAACTGCATAATTAATTTTAATTAAAAAATTAACAAATTAACAATATTTAATTTTGATTCACATTTATTTAAAGCAATCACATGTTTATATTTCATTATTGAAGATGGTCTCCAGGGAGGCCGAAACATGTAATCGTTTAAAATAAATGTGATTTAAAACTAAATATTTTTAATTTGTTTTTTTATTATTAAAATTAATTTAAAATATCAGTTAATAAACATCTAAAAATAATAATCTTGAAAATAATAAGCAATTGTATGTAAGCAATAAATAAATACCCTAATTATATAGTACAAATTGTAATAAAATATAAAGCAACAAATATATATACAATTTCATTTAACGTCAATAACAATAAAAATAACTCTTGCAGTTAAAATGCATGATTTGAAATTAATAAAATTATTAACCCTTTAAATAACTTCTTAGATTTTCACGGCCAGATTTGATATTGTGGCTTTTTGGGCTTAGCCGTGTGTGGCAAATTTCTTCTCTCCGATATTTCGAATAAAATACAAAGTCATTAACCCTGAAGAAGACCCCTGCAATGGCAGTCGAATTATTAACCCTTTAATTACGGCTCGGTTTGAATACAAATTATACTGTCAATTATAAAACTAGTATTTGAAGCATAAATGTAATAATATAATCTGGTCTATTTTCATATACCACATTGGTTCTTGTATCCTTTAGCTATCAGATAATGCATAAAAAATTATTCTAAGAAAGTAGCAAAACGATATATCACGTCAACCGATGTCAACGGTCGGAGAATTTTATGACGGCATATGCCCACAACCGATGCGAAAGGGTTAATAAAAAATCTTTCATACTCGTATTTATAGCAATACTTGCTGAAATTAAAATAAGTGATTGTAAAATAAATTACTTCACCAATTTAATATAATATTTGATGAAGAAATAACTATCTGATAAGAAATTAAAAAAAAACAGGACACGATAAGAATTAGAAAATATTGTAATAAGCTAAATAACGTAAACTAAGAAATACTCTATTTTCGAGATACAATTATATGTTTGTATTGACCAAACAATCTGCCATTTGAGTAAGTTGAATGTTCTTTAACACTAATTAATTCTTTATTCTCAGAACACATGAATAACTCATTAGACATACCTGTGTAAATATTTTATCAGTGAAAATAATACATTCATTTTCTAAAACAAAAGTAAATAAATGGGTTGTTCTCTTCATGGAATACTTATTTAGATCTTTTTTTTATGATAACAATGTTTCAAAAATTAGATCATTATATTAATTCATTATTTGGCTTATAATTTCCATTTCTGTGGACTATTTTGTTTCAATAAAAGTGGTAAATTTTGAAATAAAGTAGTTATTTTCGAAAAAAAACAAGTTTTGTTTGAATTATAAATTAGCAATTATATACGTAACAAATGTCCCATTTTCATAGTATATTTTCCCCTGTTAAATTAATAGCGAAAGTACGTTTAATATGGACCTTTATGTGTATTAATAATTTCAAAAAATAAATGTTATTCGTGTGAATTTAATGACTACTTTCGGTTTTTGAAGCAGCATTTTGATGGGGATCTATCATTTCGGTCTCTTTGATGTTTACCTCATCAGGACTACGTGCTTGGACGGGATTGTCAGCTGCAGGGGTTGTGACGGAAGCAGGTGTGGGGTCAACGGCCTCGATGGGCGCTGGCTGAATGGTGCAGTCATCCTGGTTGGTCTTCACGAAGAAGGCGCGGGAGATCTTGTAGCGGTCCAGCACTCCGTAGGCCCGCTGTAGCACCGGTCCTGGAGCCAGTCGGTTCCTGGTCATCACCCATGCGTTTTCTGGAAACAAACAAATATTCAATTGTTAATTGCAATCATTTCATCACATTTTCATTTCCGTTGTACTTGTCTCTAGACATCTCTTCACCGATAACTACTTAGGAGCATGATGGTTTTTCGATAAGCTTTAGGACAGGAGCCAGATAACTTAAAGAGAAGAAAATATTCTGTATTCTGTCTCATCCTATCCGAAGTATATTATGGCCTATGGGTGATCGGAGTATCTAAGGGAATCTTACGATTAGCTCCACGTTCTTGAAGCCTGAACCATATGAGACCCCTTTTTTTCAAAGTCGAAAAACACCACTGACGTGACGTGATTTTGAATCTTATGATCTAGATTCTTATACACACAATGATGACAGACTAATTGTAAACTGTAGATATCCCTTAAAATACCACCAGTTTATTATTAAGGTATAAATGTTCTCACAATTATAACTTTAAAAAAATTTCTACATATTCGCACACAATTCTGTCAGCTACTATTGACCATGTCATATCTCAAGTCATTTGTGTATTCGGAAGTTCACATGGAAACATATGATGGTCTCTGGTGCAAGATTCTGGGATCTTGAAGAGACGAAAGATTTAGTTTCCGAAGCATTTTGAGATATTTTTATGTAATCGCATACAGAAAGAGCCTAACCGATCGATACTATTATAGTATTCATGAGGGAAACATGTTATGTGTGTGTTGATTGGGGAAATTGCAAGTGTATCTGTTTCTTAAAAAGATCCAGCTTGTTTGAAGTTAAGTATCATATGAGTCTGAATGTTTAATTATCAGTGTTATTTAGGATATTTGAGTAGTAGTTTAATAGAAATAAGAAGCAGCTCAACTCAACCAGCGATGCGTGTTAGGTAAAAAGCGGTGACACATCCACATTTTGGTCGCTTCTTATATCGCTGAACTTGAGAATAACTGGGTCTGATGCAAGAGAACAGACATGCAACATTCGATTGTGTTAGCGAGCCGGTTGACGTTCACAGAAATTAATAGATAGGTTAAAATTCTCTCGTGTTGTTTAAGTCGTTGAAGATCGTGCATAAAAATAATTGACGAAACAATATAATCATATTACTCACGCGTATGTACTGGTCCGATTCCACTACAAGACCAGATGACTGCGTAAGTGGTGTAGTCAGTGTCCAGGACGGAGTACTGAGCATCATAAGGTACGGGCAGGGATGTGTACTTGATGGAGATCTTGCCTTCACCATCTCTTCCAACAACGGTCAGCTGGCCGTCCAGAACACGCTTTACACCAGTACTGTACGAAAAAAAAAATTCGCACATTAAAAAAAGTATACCTATACACATGTGGGCACCACTTGATAACCTAGTAAGTTGAATAATTATTATTATTAAAGCCTATATATGTCCACCAAAATTAACTCCCCTGGAAAACTCAGCCTTCCTCTATTTCCATATCCTGGATCAAGGCAAGTTCACAGTACTAAAGTTTCATTTCATTGGTGAGCTGGATTCAATACGAAACATCACCACCACTTCAAAAATATTAGATTGCGTTCTCTTTCGATAACACCTGACAACATATCTTAAATAGGTCCAGGTTTAATAGGGTGCTCTTTACAGAGACTCTTTATAGCATTTTAAATGATGCTATCGACTTACTTGACGCTCAATATATAGAAAGATTAAGTTATAAGAAAATAAATTGTTTGGTTTTACTCACAATGCGTTACGGATTTCATTGGAGACCCAGACGCGGCCATCAGGCATCTTCTCGTAGTTTGTGGTGACGCAGCGACTGCCTAGCTCAGTGACGGTGAAGTAGCGCTCTGCTTCATGCCACTGGCCGAGGAACCGGTTCATGTCGAAGTTAGCCATGGCCTGGAGACAACAGAACATCAAATCAGACCAAGTAACTTGTATAAGAGAGACAATCTGAAGAGGATGATGACGAAAACGAGTGATTGGTAGGGCCGAGAAGATAAAACGCGAGAAGTAGTTGAGTAAAGCCAGTGCCGGTGTTAGGGGGTGGCGCAATGGGGCGGTGGCCCAGGGCGTCGAATGAGCTAGAGGAACCGAGGGCAATCTACCTCATATATTTGTAAAAATATGATACTATATGGGGCGCCAGAAAAAAAATGCCCTAGGGCACCGCAGGGTCCATATCCGGCACTAGTAGTAGTAAAGCATAAGAATTCTTATTATTTGCAAGTAGCATGATCCCACCGAAGTAAAAAACATTCGGTCCTAAAAGATCTGAAGTATAAATACAGAGCTTAATTATCTCTACAAATAATGATAACAGTTATAAAATCCACTAATGAGATATATCTAATATTTGTATTTACATAAATAACGCGCATAAATAAAGTACACCCCATCCTTTTTTACATTAGTTTCAGAAAGTAGCGCGTAAAAAATCGCGTTAAATAATCTCATGTTTCATATAAATTACTTCAATGAATCGGTTGATTGATTATAAAATATCAATGAGAAGCGCATTCATGTATTTGTATATATTATTATATTCAATTTTAATGAAATTATTCGCTTCTGTCAATTTCAGCTCAGAAATATTTTCTTCAATTTCTTTAACTTACGTATTCAATTTCGCTTGAATCTAAAGTTGCCTCGGACTCATTAGTTGAAATACTAATGTGTAAAGATTCTTGATCTGAATCAGTTATTATTTAATTCTATTTATTTTGTATATCCGAGGGAAAAATTATTTTTCTTCATATTAAATTCCGTTATTAGAAAGTTTTTGGTTTGATTTCTACATTCCCCATAGTTGAATTACGTATTCATTTAAGAAACATAAGTACTGTTTTTGTCTTCAAATTATTACGTATATTTAATGGTTTTATATTTGATGGTTTTTGAACAGATTTACATCACGTAGCGTTATCACTTTTGTAGAAGAATTATTTATGTAAAAGGAGAAAAATGGGGAAAAATTGCGTAACAACGTACAAATCGCGTAAAAAAGTAACGGTACCATCCAAAAATCGCGTTTAAGCGAAATCTTGTTTAAAAGTCGCATTAAAAAGAACTGGGTGTATACAGAAATAAAATGGTTTAAGAATGAGACATCTGAAAAGCGCAAAAATAAAAATAAAATATTAATAGTCAACAATCTGCAAATATTCCACCATAAACCACTAAAATAATATCATGCAAGAAAAAAATATATTAGGGGGTGGAAACTTATAGAAAACCTCTACATCTAGTAGACGGCCAAAAATATTAAAATAATTATAATATCTAATAATATTTATAATTCAGGTTCCAATTATTTCACCTCCAATTCCATTACTTTTGTGCCCTTTTTTACCATATCCGCTCCATATTTGGAGAATATGGAAACCACAAATTGTCCAGCAGAGAAAATATTTGGGTGTTCAATATACAGCGTTTTTAGAAGATCGGATGATCGGCCCGGCGCTCCCGAGGCCAGGTCAATTTTATTTTTAAGGGCTTAAGAGGTGTATCAACCCTTGGGGGGGCATATATAGAGATTTAATTAAATAAATCTACTTAATATAAAATGTAAGTAGTTATTAATGGTTCTCCGAGACGACGAAAACTCGAAAGCTTGTAACAGAAAATTTAACAAAAAGAAACTTGTTTTCACTCGGCATGATAATACTATGTTATGAAATCTTGTTTCGGTGGGTAAGCATAATTAATAATTTTACTATATAAATCAATTCAGTAAAGCGAGGAAAATATATGTGTCCAAAACTAAATATGTAGATTAGCTAGTTTGAAAGGGGTTCTAAAAATTGTTAGGAAAATAGAGGATATAAGACTTAAATAAATAATACCTGGTAGTCGGGACACCATCCCAGGGATGGAATTTGCGCCGTGGTTATCCCGGCGACCACCAAGAAGACCAACACTTGAGGGGCCCACATCTTCGGTGGATGAAAAGCTTCTCTTTTGTTGGAGCTTAGGCTTCGCAGCTGGGCGGAGCGACAATAAGCGAGCCCGAGAGTCTGCGAGCTTTTATACGGCCGCTGGACCACAGGCTAATGCCCTGCTGTGGACACTGCGCTCCTCACGCCTGCAATGGGCCGTATTTTCGGGATCTCTTACTTCGAACGATGGTTCCTGTTGAGAAAATTCAAGCATCAGTATTTCTAATTGAGTAAATAATGATATTATTTAGGGATTTTTTTAAAATGCCGTTTTGAGCTTTTACATTTCCGTTAAGCCATGATTTCCAATTTGATGAAAAATTATTAACCAATACATAATTCGATTGCGAGTTTCGTGCTATTGTTTAAATATGTAAATTAAACCGATTATGATATAATAAAATAAAAAATAAGTTAAGGAAATTATTAAATATTTATTAAGTTTAATTAAAATAATTCGTTTTTACTCGGCAAAACATGAATATAAAAGCAATTAAATATATATATACTATACATAAAAATCCTTAAACGAGTCAAATCATTCAGAAAAAATATCGGCGGAAGCGGTATGCGAACCGCGGACCTTTGGAACCAACATTTTGCCCAGGTAATTATACCGCTCGGCCACCGGCTAATTTCTACCACCTGAGATGTCTCGTCTCTGATCTTCTATATAAGTTATCATCGTATGATAGATGTCGCTATAGTATATATTCAAAGTATGTATATTTTTATTTTTTATTATTCAATCAGAATGCATTTATTCACAAGCTTAATTAATATTGTAATATAGTCAATGATCTATAAAAGTAGATTAGAATATTGAAATAATAAAATAATATTCTAATAAAATAATTTAAAAAATATCCATATGAATATAAAAATATATTCCTGAGCAAAATAGGTATCTAAGGGACGTAAATATGCTTGAAAATTTCTACTGTAAACAAACAGTTGCTTTAGATACTTCCGCATAGGTATTGAAAAGTTCGTATCACATATTGTTTGTAGACTACCTTATGTTAAGTTGCTCCGATGAACTTCGCTAGAAAAATCCTGTAAATAAATAGAAGAGAATCGTTTTTTTTCGAGATCGCTTGGATTACAGTTCATTATTGAATCGCTTTTGGGCACTCCCTGAATATCCTCTTCAAGAACTCAATTGGCGACACAAACGAACTTACCTTACCTTATTCCCGTTGGCTGACCGCAAAGCCTGGCCCCAGGTGATGCTGCGGCCCTGACTTACGGAGGTTGCGAAGCGACGATCCCGCTAACCGGCTCTTATCTTCCTCGAGCCATCGCCCAGGTTGCTCGCACATAAATAAATCGTTCGGCAAAACCTAGGCCCTATGCAACTCGACCAAGAAAAATCGAATAAAATGTTTTACTTCTCGACTTATTTTGCAGGTTAAGGCCCGCTTAATAGATCGCCCACAGGCCAATATCTCGGTTAGTTTGCTGAGATCTATCTATTTGATTAATGACCAGCACGCATTGCGTGCGAGATTATATTTTCATTCGCACGTAGAATCGATTGTGAACTATTAGAGTAACGGGTAATATACACAAGCGGATAATTTATGTTCATGAGAACTATTGCTAACTAATGACTCGAGTCAGGTAACACAAAAAAATTCTAAACGAATGTAGGAATTTTCTATTTGCCAAATTCTACCCGAAATAATCAGCTAGCTATACAGTCTGATAGCATATAATTATATTCTTTCTATCACTGTTGATGTCTTGAAATTGTAAAAAATCTATAAAGTGTAAAATATCTTTAAAAACTTAATAAAAATTAAACTGTATTACCATAATTCTAAAAAAAATTAATCTTCATTTCAGTTATAAAAAATATGTCAAACTCAACATCACAGAAAAAAACAGCTGAGCTTACTTTTTAAAGTGTCATGGAAAAAAGTGAAAGGACAATCTGAAATTCAATTAACATGTAATCTCGTGTTATTACATATACAATATTACATTATTTAAAGTGCGTACAGGCCGGAAAAAGAATCCGTAAATTTGAACGATTAATCGATCTAATAGAGTATTGCCTTGATTATGAAAAAGAGCTATAATAACAGGATTAGAGAAGGGTTGTATGCGATACGAGATTATTGGTGTCATGATATTGGTCCAATTCCTATGCCACATACTGTGTATATGTATTTTAATTCCTTACAATTAAGTAAAGTCTTCAACGCATGGTAACGAACGAAACCTCCGAGGTTATATTGAATTAATAAATAATTGTGATAATCACTCTCCACCAATATTAACATAACTTTTTTTACTTAATACATTAAAATTTTACATCTTATATGATTGTATATATAATTGATCTTGTAATGTTATTTTTTTTTTTTTTAATAAATAAATATACAAATACAGTGAAACCTCTATCCATCGCGTTCTTCGAATAGTTTTCCCGGATTAATCAATTATTTATTCTACTCCGAATCCATTACCAAAATAGATTCCGCATGCATTGTTTTTCCGCATTCATAATTTATTTTAATAGGTTCCTTTAAGAACGATAATAGAGGTTTCACTCTATTTATTTTGCATGACAAACTTACTATTTTATTGCACATTTTACAATGCCATAATAGAATAATTATTAGATTTTATTATCGATACGTAAAAAGTATTATGTACATTCGTTCATATTTTTTGTTTACAGAATGACAGTAAGACTCATCAAACACGCTATGTTTGCAATCTCTTCTGAGAGATCAGATAAACAAACACTGGCTTATATAATCCCGGTTGTTTTGCACCGCCGTCGAATAACGCTAAATAAACATACTTCACGTCCAGGTGAGTGGACAGCAACCTGCCTGGACAGCTCCGTGACATGAGAAGTTGTCCGCAACCTCCACCGTGAACCTCCGTCTTTAACAGAGCCAATGGCCGCGGATGCCCTTCCAGCACCAGCCACAACACCACACCAGAGGACAAAAACTAGTACAAAGACCGACTTATCGCAAGCGCTCGATCTATTTGTCGATCGCAATGCTTATCTAGAGCATCGGGCTAATCACTCAGCCTCTTAACCTTTTAACCGCGACGGATTTTTAGCGGATTTGTTCATTTTATTTTACACTAATGATACCTTTTTTTCTTAGCATTTACTTTTCATATATGCGGCATATAATATCAACAAATACCCGCCACACAGTTCTGTAACTATTCATAACTTGTACCAAGACATTTCTGCACCCAGATCTACTTTAGGACATATTTAATTCCCGACTGTTTCTAGGATGGGATCTCGGGATCTTGGAAAATATGACAGTTGTAACATACGAGGTATATTAAGACGTTTATTAATCATATTTTTTATGGGATCAGATGATAAGTTCGACGTTCCCAAATCCTAAAGCAGTTATAATGTGCTTTGAAACATCAAATTTTAAAGATTTAAAGGTATAGTATAAAAAAATACGTGGATTGTGTATATATATATTTTTATAGTAAATAAAAATTCTAGTTGACACATTTAATTTTTGGCTCCAATCAAACTGAGTATATTCAGGAATATATTCAAGTAATAATAGAGAAGATGGGCCATAAAGAAGGGGTCAAAATACACGGCTAAAAGATTGATATGATAAGGTTTGCTGACGACATTACCTCTGATTGCTGAAACTGAAGATGAACTCACTGAAGCGCTGACATCCACGCAAAACATATTTAATACTAACTTTAATATGAAGATAAACAGCACAAAAACCAAAGTCATGAGAGTAAGCCGCAATAAGCAGCAGAAAATTAATATATCAATGCTAGGAGTACCTCTAAAAGATGCAAAAGAGTTTGTATACCTTGGAAGTACGATCCCCTGGGATGGTAGAACAAAAAGAGAAGTTAACAGTCGCATACATCAAGCAAGGCTAGCGTTCAATAAAAGAACTAAAATTCTTGAGTCAAAAAATATTATTTTAAAGCTCCGCAAGCAACTTGCCAAAACATTTGTTTGGAGCATCTTGATGTACGGCTGTGAGACATGGTGCTTATCTGTGATGAAAAAAGACTAGAGGCCTTTGAGATGTGGACATACAGAAGAATTATCGGAATTTCCTGCAGAGACCACGTCACGAATAATGAAGTTCTCAGGATAATCAAGGAAGATAGGCACCTAGTAAGACCCATCTCAGAGAGGCGATCCCGATGGATCGGTCACATCATGCGCCACGATGGTCTTCTTTACGACGTTGTGGGAGGGATGGTTGAGGTTAGAAACTGCAGAGGGCGCCCTAGCCGGAAGTATTTGCAGCAAGTGTTCGAGGACATGAGTTGTAGCTCTTATGCTAAACTGAAGAGGGCTGTGGAGGACCGAGAGGAGTGGAGATCGAGATGCAAGATTTTGTTGATTAATAATACGAAGAAGATTCAAGTAATTTTAAGCAGTACAAACAATTCTGCTGAATTGTGATCTGTTACGTGAAAATGTTTTATTACGATCATATGCTCCAATTACAGGGCATTAAATATAAATAATGTTTTCCTCGTGACTAAATTCTCCGCTCGGTTATTTGGTTTTCTTACCTTCTCGAGTAGGTATATTTCAGCAGGTTAAAAAATCTCGGTTCCGTTCATGCTGTTCGTGACGTAAACGTGATCAATCACTCAGCAGCGGGAGTAACAAAGCCGACAAGTGATCATTATTATTTTGCTATCCTATTAACAGTTTTTGCATTGGTCAAGGGTGGTGCACTTGCTCTCGAATAATCATTATTAATTATCATTAAAAAAAAAAATACTATACCTTCTGTCGCTGCCTCAAAACATCCGCGAAAAAGTAGACTGAAGATTTTTTTGCATATCATAGAATGTGTATTGGAGTTGATAATAAATGCATTCTCCCTTAAATTTTCTTAATACCATTACACTACATTTATACTTTGTTTTTCTAATCTAAATAATGTCCGCAAATTACATTTATTACAATTCAATAAATGAATTTTGGATAAATCGCCATCATGTTAAATTAAATTTTTGGATAGCTATGGTATACGTTGAAATAATTGACTTCTATATATATTTTTTCTAAAATAAAACAAATAATTTAGCTTGTTACAATAACATTTCAATACATATATATCGACCAAACGTGAAACCTAACTCATATTTCATTTATACGCCTAGTTACTCCTCCTATGACTCAATACTGGGCAAGACACGGAGTTTTGAAGTTATTGTACTATTTTAGATTATTTTATTTTTATGTCGCATAATATTATAACTTTTATTACTTTTAAATGATATTATACAATCACATATTAATTAATTCTGGTAAAAATAAAGTTGTACTTACCCGGTGTGATGTTACTTGTTGAATTGCTGAAACAGAATGGTTACTGAAAGTTCATTAAAGTTAATATTTGCAAGCATTTCTGATGGGTGGTGGGTGATCCTACTGCGCTGCACTAGCCAGGTTTCCCAGAGCTTCGTGTGACTTGTTTTTTTTACTTAACATTTTAATTAAAAAAATCTCTTCATCAAGTTAACGACTTTGAAATCATTTATTTAAAGACTAGAGGCCTTTGAGATGTGGTCGTACAGAAGAATTCTCGGAATTTCCTGGAGAGACCACGTCGCGAACAATGAGGTTCTCAGAATAATCAAGGAAGATAGGCAACTAATAAGAACCATCTCAGAGAGGCGAGCCCGATGGATTGGTCACATCATGCGCCACGATGGTCTTCTTCACGATATTGTGGAGGGGATGGTTGAGGGTAGAAACTGTAGAGGGCGCCCTAGACGGGAGTATTTGCAGCAAGTATTCGAGGACATGAATTGTAGTGCTTATGCTGAGCTGAAAAGGGTTGCGGAGGACCGAGAGGAATGGAGATCGAGATGCAAGATTCTGTTGCTGCAAACCAATCCACGGGATTGATACTACGAAGAAGATAATTGAATTATTTTTGCATTTATTTGCCATATTGCTTTACACATTACATGCATTGATGCGTATAACCGCAAATGCACCTTTTTATTTCTTACCTATTTGTGAGTAAAACTGGGAAGCGGTTAATACGGAAGTCGACCTTTCTGTACATTCTTGTGACAGTTTTCTATTTACAATCACTAAAGAATGGAAATTACATTACCACGTCTACTCTCTCCAATATTTGCCTAGGTATCAATCGTTTTCCAAATTTTGCATAGAAACAAAGAGATAAGATAAGAAAGCTCTTTTGGGCTTCCTTATGTGCCAGATTCATGAAGTCCCTCTAAGGACCGATATTCTCGTAACAAATTAACATTACCGACAAACTTGCGATTAACTTCAATTCGTTGTGTGAATTATTTTTTGACATAACACACTGTTTGTTTTCTTACCATCCGCCCCATAGCTTTTGCATATAGTCGCTAAAAATTTCTCACCAGCTGCTACATGTTTTGTTCCAAGTTATCTCTACATTCGGAAAGCCACATGTAACAGAAACATATGAAAGTATTTTTTAATAGGATTTTTAAGAAGATTGATGGTGATTAGCTTGACGCTCCCAAAGTCTGAACCATTTGGTCTTAAATTGCAGGTCAACCTAGTCAACGACACTCGGTGTACAAAAGTTGGTGAAACTTTATAATATAATATTCTAAATATATAATATAAATATATATCTGAAGAACTCGGTCACTGACCAGTGTCTTATGTGTTTAGTGAAGAGTGCGTAGCTACAAGTATATGAAGTGTATTATGTGTTGTTCTGTAGTGGTATTGCGCAGAGTATTGCTGCCAAGGTCCCAGTCAATATGATTAGCACTTTACTAACAAGATAACGGTAGTACCCACAACAGTCTTGGACAACCATTTTCTAATCAGACGCATGTATAATACATTATTATTCTAAGTAAAAAATATATATCAACCTTATAGTCTTTGCAATTTCCAGATATGCAAGTGTGCTGACATTCAGACATCAAATTGAGACATCAATGACAATGCATCCTTAGGCATATTTTTCTTTGATATACGGACTATCATTGCAACGCTCAATTCTTAAGGCATTGTAATTATGTTTTTGTCCACTTCTGAAATTCAGCAATGGTTCTTAATTTGATGCATTTACATGCAATTACTTTTAGGATCATTAATATATGGAACTTTAGCAAAACTAATAAAAAAAATATTTTTTTACAGACTTTTTTAACGGTTACTATGGAATTGAAATATAATTGTTAGCGTCGAAAATTTTTAAATAATGGCGAATAAGTTAATATCATGATAAATAATATTGTACATATAAGTAATTCAAACCCTTCATATAAGTATATATAATTAATAAATGTAAGTATACATTTTTTTGTACCGCTAATAGATTGTAGAATAAGAAATAAAAATGTGGGTAGTAAAAAATACACATTATTTAAAAAAATATACATATTTATAAATTTTTAAAAATACTCAGTGTAAAGTACTGTCCTATATTGAGTGGTGCTTGATAGGACAGTAACTATCCATTTTCATTTAATCATTAACTGTGTCTAAAAATTATGACCTTCAAAAAAGGCAACACAAATACTACGTAGATGTTTGACCATCGACTATTCATCACCCTGTATGACCTAGAAAAAAAACGTTTATTCTATTTATAATTATTGGCAAATATCTTTAAATATCTCCAGGTTGTCAGTCACTTTTCTACGCCATTTTATACATAACTGAACATTTCTTGTGCTCATTCGATTAAAAAACATAACCCAGTTATTAAATTCGAGGTGGTTGTAAACGAATGGTCTCTATGTGAGCTTCTAATCATCTAATCAAATTCTGTGGTTTCGTTACAATTTCACTGCGACAATATAAAACGTAAGTAAAATGTAAAAGTAATGTGAAAGTAAAATGTTATAAATGTAACTTTAAATAAATACGTTTATAATTAATCAATATATATATAGATTTTTAAAATGTAGATTCTCCATTTAAATGGCTGGGTCTTATGTATAATCATATGGATAATAAAACATATTTTTGTCGAAAAGTTAACATGTTATGTAAACAAGACTGTAATTATATATTTAAGAAAAAAATATATACTTACATACTCATAGTTAACATGCGCTTACGATCAATGACTGTTGTATTAACAAAAATCACTCATATCTGGATTACTGTAATTTTGTATCACTTGTGCTACTTTATTATATTTTATTATTATAATGTCATTTAAGAATGGATAGAAAAGTATATTAACGATTAATCTTTATAATTTTCGTATTTTAAGTTATTTATATTTAGTTAACTGCGATTTAGTTACTTTTATATTTCAATTTTAAGCTTTCGCTTAAGCGGAAAATTTAAAATTGATATATAAAATATTATATGATATGATATTCTTAAGAATACAGTTTTTAAAATCAATTTAATTTTATAAAGATAAATAAAAAGTTATACGTAAATAAAATAACGTTCTTTATAACACATTTTGACATTTTTGAACTATTAAAATCACATATTTAAAACGACATAAATATATGAAAATATATGTTAAACTTATTATAAAAAAAAGTTTATTCACAAATAACAGCGTAATTTATTAATTTACAATTTTATATCATTAGACGATACAAAATTGTGTTTTTAGCGAGAATTTGTTCGTTGGTAATCTGCTTTGATCACTAAAAGTGTAAATATGATTATTACCTAAACATACAATGTGTAATTGAGTGGTTCTAAATATTTTTAAGGACACATTTTTAATTGTAATAAAAACCTGGAAGCTTAAACTGTCACGATTATAATTTAATTAAAAGGGCCGACTAAGAATGCCCTGTAAGCTTTATGATCCAATAATTTATGTTTTAGTTGATAGTTTTGTAATAATATTTAAAAAAACACCTTTACGAACCGATATTATTTGCGAGAACCCATTGGAAAAATGGATACATTATTTTGTGGACTACTTGAATTGCAAAGCAAACTAGACAGTTGGTTATTTGTAGCTGAATTTTCAAGGTTTTTTTTTAACATGCTTCGCTAGAAATAAATAGGAATAGAAACATGAATCATCCAGGTGAAGTTACCTATTGAAATATATTGGTTTAAAAGGGTTTCTAAGGGTGTTACATATTACTGAATCTGTATATTTGTATTTTTGTGATGAAACGATGAAATAAAAGAGATGTAGTTTACTAAAAATATTTTTATTAATTTACTACAGTATAAGAACACATTTTCTTAACAGAATGTTAATTAACTAGTTTCCTTATCAATGTACACTACGCCTTAACAAAATAATTTACTTTATATTTACAATTCACGCATTTTTAATAATCAATGCAACAGAAATTAAATTAGAATCTGTAAACAAAAAACTATTATTTACAACAACACCTTTGTTTATAAAATATCCATAAACGTCTTCAAAAAATATATAAATCTATTATTTTTTAATAACTATTTTAACTTTATAAGACAACTGGTGAAGAATCCTTTTCTGGAGTCGAATTTGAGTCTACAAACAGATGAATTGGAGTCCAGCTGAGAATTCCACCTTGTATCACATCGGGCCTTAAACCTAACTACAGACTAATACAGTTGCATGCAACTGATACAAGTACGAGCGAGAACTCATCTCCGAGAGCGAACTCAAGCAAGGCAAAGTGTTTGGATGCAAACTGAGCACTAATCCAAGCACGAACACGAGTTCTTGCAAAAATTCGAGTTCGAATATGAGCTCATGCACGAACCGGCGCATGAATTGAAGCACGAGTTAGAACACTGTATATTTATAACGAATATATGTAGTATTCCGAACTCATGTTCCAGCTTGAACAGGAACACTGTTCGAGCAGGAACACGGGACTGAATACACGTTCAGGCACGAGCTCTATCAAGTCTTTTCGAATGAAAACGAGTATTAACTCTAGAACAAGCATGAATGTGAATTTATGAACTGAGGCTAGAATTTTTAATTTTATTCGAGCATGAACGCGTGGACGAATACTATGAAAATATGTTCCGAGTTCGTGCTCCAGTTCAAGCACTAGTTCCTGCTCGCGTTCAAGCAAATGCACGAACGCGAGCACGAATACTGCTGCTCTGGAATTGAAAGAATGGAAATGATGCAGGTGTGATTTTTAAACTATACATATAATTATTATAATAAATATATAAAAATAAATGAATTTTGAATTTTACGAATGAACATAATAAAATATAAAACAAGTGGGCATATACAGCTTTTGTTTGTTCGTTATGTGCTTTTTAATTAGAAAATATGTAGGTACAAATTAGATGTAACATAGTTATTATTTTTATAATTATGTTAAAGTTTTTAACAAGGAATTATAATCATTTTGTTTACTCTCTTAGATATTATTGTTTGTTGCTTATAAAATAAAATTCGAAAATATTATTCATTTTTTGTAAATAAAAAAAAAATAGTTGTAAATACGTTATAACTTAAAGAAAGTGAAATTTTAAACGAAATACTTTGACGCTTTTAAAAACATTAAAAAAATACTTGTTGACCATCAGCATATTATTTAAATTTTTTTAATTAATAAAATTTATAATAAGAAAAAATATTTCGTTTACGTCAGAATTAAAAAATATATATATATTATATAGAATACAAAATAAATCAAATTAAGTAAGTGTTCCAAATGAATAAAAGCCAAAACGACATAGATATAAAAATGAAAAAATTATAATAATATTAAAAATAATTTATTAATCTAAAAAAGTATTTATTAAAGGGAAGCTTCTGAAGGAATGGCCATAGGTTGTAAGGAAGTGTTCCTATTTGGGTGAAACTATAGAATGGAAGACTCATAATTAATCAGGGTCACATCAAAACAAAATTTATTCAAAATATTTTATATACTTTTTTTTATTAATTATTTTGTTATTATTTTTCTGATTCAAATTAACTGTTAAGTTATGGTGATTTTAAGAGATTTTACTGTCAATTTTTAAATAAAATTACCCAGGATAATTAAGAGTCTACTGTATTTTATTTTAAGAGTAATATTGAATGGTTTTTTTTTTTTTTTGGAGATCGATGGACATTCAATGGCGTGGTTACATTTTTTTCTATCGATATTCTTCGAAAATGCAAAGAATAGACAAAAAAATAAAAGTTAATATAATTAAAATGGTACTTAATACTATGATAATAGATTTTATCAAGTATGACATAATACATGAATGACACATCTAGTAGCCTGCTCTTAGCGAAATATCCCAAATGCCCAAAAAAATCTAATCATGATTGAAATTTACAAAATCCAAATGGTAATAATATTCATTAAAAAACAAACAAATAAGTGGATTGTAACAAAAAAAATGTTCATCATTTAACAGAAAAAGACAAATATCTGGAATAATTAATGGTCACAAAATCTTTACGATTAATTTATTTTACGTAACATCAATTTCTATATAAGAAATGAGTAATGGTTCTTAAAATACCAATTTAGCCGAGAATTAATTTATAATTTTCAAGGTGACACAATCTTTTAATATCAATAACACCATTTAGGAAGAATGCGTTGAAGGTATTACGAAATAAATATAGCATCAGATAGAGTATATCTTCAGATATCTTAACATCTTCAAAATTTGAATAATAATCGTACATAATACAGGGAGAGGCAAAAAGATCTGACGGTTTTTTTGTGTTGTTTTGATTTAAAAACGTCAGATCTTATTGCTGCTCCCTGTATATGTACAACAATTGCGTAGGGTATAAATTATCATAAAAATATATATGCAGACACGAGTACTAAAAATATATAATACTATTGTATGATATAAAATAAATTGTAACCACACTATTGAGTCATATTTGGGAATAAATTGGTATCAAATACTTGTACATCGTTTCGTTGTCATTCCCCATAAAGAATGGGAAAAACAAAAAGTCAATTTACCCGCCACATTTTCAACATCGTCATTATCATATTTATATCAAACTAACATTTGTAACCGCGCGCCAAGAATTAATAAACTTAAACATTTCTTTGTCAACAATTAACAAATTTCGCACAGATCTATGTATTTTGTTAAAATCTTTGGTGTATATTTATTATAAATATACGGAAGGATATTAACAAAGTTTGTGAACACATTTTTAATTAATCCTACGTTTTATATAATTATGTACTGAGATTGGTCGAATGGCGGCGGGCGAGGGCGGCGGGGACGGCGGGGGCGGGGAGGTGCCTCCATACATGTACTTGCAATACAGTACAAATATGTATAATATTATATTACTGGTGCTGGGCCTCATTCCCCAAGGGAACAAGTAACATTCATCGACACTCACTCAGTGTACAAAACATTATTTATAACGATATTTATAATCAATATTGACATTTTTTATTTGTCTAATATCACAGCGCTCACTCCGGATTTACAATAATGTCTGGCAATATCTTTAGAAATGATTTCCTGATATCGAATGATATTTTCACTCGTTGCAGATACTGAGTTTATAAATATTCTTTACTGTGTTCCCCTAATATCGTAAGGCACTAAAACTAATAATTACTTTACAAGCTAAGCGATACAAAAATATTGATGGTTTCTAACCTGCCTTCAATTGTAAAGAAGCATTGTTTATTTATTTTTGAGTTTATAACAATTATTAGAGATACGTCAATTTTGATAATAATAGGCACAAACGGTTAATATTTTTCGAATATTAAACATAAACATGTTAAACGAAGTTTTTCATCAGCGAGATTTAAAAGGCCGAAAGTTGACGCTTCTTTACTGTCCATCTGTAAGCTTTCACTCGCTCCGCGCTCCTAAGCTCCTCCGACGTTCATTCATCTCCTCGCATCCTGCTCCCGGCGCTCCTCTGCCCGCCCGGTCCTCGCCCGCGGCCGCCTTACGCTACATAGCAAATATTATCCATATCGGTGGAAGGGCGTTCGTGTTAATGATACTCTATTCACCTCGCGACAGACGTTCACAATAAATATCTCCGCTCTCTCGATCGCGCCGTACAATTTTTAAACAAATCGTATCGCGCTCCGACCGCCGGTAAGACGACAGAACGGGCGCACTTCTGAGGTAATGTCTCCCGGTCGCCGCTACTCGTGCAGGTTCTTGCTGAGCAGCAGGTTGTTGTGCGGCCCGGACAGGTGGCGGATCAGCTCGGGCATCAGCTCGAACGACATCTGACAGAAGCAGCAGTTGAAGCGGCCCGCGCTGTTCGAGCGACCGTCGTTTTCGCTCGAGGAGATGACGTTCCGATGCACCGAGCACAAGTGCTTGAGAAGATGCGCCTTCTGCTTGAACATCGCGACGCACAGGCGACACGCGAAAGGTTTCTCGCCCGTGTGCACTCGCAGGTGAGTCTTCAGGTTCCACGACATGCCGAACTGCTTGCCGCAATACTCGCAGCGGTACTCGCGCACGGGCGGCTGCTTGCTGGAGCCCTGCTCGTCCCCGGGGGGCGCGTAGGGCGGCGCGTCCTCGGCGCCGACCTGCGCCTGGCACAGCGACCAGGCGCCCCACGATCCCGCGCTGGGCGGCCGCGCCTCGGCGGGCGCCGGGCCGGGCGAGCGCTCGCGGTCCGGGGGCGGCGGGGCGGAGGCGCTCATCGGGTGGGCGCCGTACGCCGCGCTCTTGCGGTACCGCAGCTGCGCCATGTCCTCGAGGTAGCTCGGCGAGAAGGGCACGAAGGGCGGGTTCTGGGACGGAGAGTTTTGGAAGCCCGGCCGCCGCTTCCGGTGGGGCGTCACGACGTAGTTCTCGGGCGACGTCTGCACGAGCGAGATAAGGTCCTGGTCGGGAGGTTTCAGGTGGCCATACTCTTCGTGCTTGAGGACCCTCGAGTCGAGATCGAACGGCTCGATGTAGTGAGATTTTCGCTTGACTCTCGCGTGCAGGGTGGAGCTCTCGCGGACTCGGTAGGCGATCTCGTCCGCAAGGCGCCGCCGGTACGCGTCGTCCGCGGGGAGGTCCTCGAGGCTGGACGAAGTCGATCTTCTTCTCGCGAGCGGCGCCTGGAAACGATCGCGATCGATCAGTGAAATATTCGGAGAGGAGAACATCCGTCCCCGGGTAATCGAAAGGGAATCTAGACTCACCTCGGCGTGCACCGAATCCGTGTCGCCTTCCCCGTCCCTCTGAGAGTCCTCGTCTTGGCCGAGTGCCTCGCAACTGCGCGCGAGGGACAGATTGACGGGATGCAGCGAGCTGCGCCGGCGCGCGCGCACGCGGCCCGTGCAGTCTGGTTGCAGGTGCCGGTCGTGCCGGTCGTGCTGGTCGTGCTCGCCGTCCTCGCGGTCGCTGCTGTCCGTGCTGGGCGCCTCGCGCTTGACGGCGGGCGCGGGCGCGAGCGCGAGCGGCGCGCCCAGCGAGCTCCCCGGCGCGGGGCTCTTGGCGCTCTCGTTGCTGTTGATGTCCGTCTTGCCCTCGGCGCGCGTTCGCTCCGCCGCGGGTTTCATCTCTCTGGTGGACTTCCATACGTCTGACTTGATGTCTAATAATTCAAATAATTCTCTCATGTCGTCTATTTCGCCAGACTGCAAATCGTAAACAAAAGGAAGTAAATTAATACACACTTTAAATATGTTTATATGTTATCTGAAATGCACTTTATTGTTTTGTTATTTACTGTATTCGTTGGGAACTATTCTTAACTTTGCAGAGTATCTTTAAAAACATATTACTATGTATTTGTATTTTCTAAACAACAATGTACGTATATAAATATAATTTTATAAATATAAAATTTTATAATACCCAAGTATAGCGATAAAAATAAAATGTTTTCCGTCAGGTGTTTGTGAGGCTAATATTTATGTGCGTATTCATTCATTTATACAATTAAATATTTAATTAATACAGTTTATAATATGTACTAGTAAACACTCTAATTATTACTCAATTTAACAGGTATTATTGCTTGTACTGTACTGCCAATATTGAATTCAAACTTTCATCTTTAACGCTGATCTAAAAGGATGACAGAATTATAGAGAATAATTAAAAAATGAGATTAGAAAATAATTGTACTTGTAGGTTGTACATATACGACGAGATCAGGGGTGAAGTCCTACATACAAAAATAAAATTAATAAATACAATACGAGACCGATTGATGGCGGTAAATCAAAAATATGTTTGTCGATAAAAAAAGTTTACAGCGTTGATCAACAGATGGAGATATATAATTATCCAAGACACAAACCTCGATGTACGCCTGGCCGCTATACAGAAAGTCCAACAGATGTCGCATGAGTTTACACTGAATGCCTGACATGTGAATCGCTACTGGGTAGTCCTGAAGAGGAGTATCATCTAAAATTTTCCTGTGTAACAAAGTAAAACATAACTATGAATAATAATTTATAATAGTTTATACAGAACAATTTAGAATAGACGTATGTAAATGGTTTGTATTGGTCTGTACCAAACTAGTCGGAAAGTGTTTTAGTTAGTCTCTCACCAGTTAGATGTTGAGGCAAGTTTCACTTTAATAGTTCTAAACATCTATTTTTTTCATAAAATTATCAATGATTCACGTATTTACAAAATTAAAATCTTATATATATGATTTTTATAGAGCTTTGATGTTCATACCAAGAAGTTTTACATTTTACAAAAATAAACACGTTAATAAGAAGGTGAGGTTAGATTGGGGTTAAGTTAGGATAGGTTAGGGCACTTTATGTTGGGTCGGGTTAGTTTAGATTAGGTTAGGTTTCAGCTTCATCACTTTTTTGGCAAATATAGCAAGTACAAATACAAAGTGATGAAGCTGAAAAAAGAGGCAGAAAGAGAAAGAAGAATGAAGATTCAAGAAGACCCTTTAGGCCAAACTGCTCCAATGCTTCCTCTGCTGGAGTAATTCATTCTATAGCGAACGCTGGCAGAGGAAGGATAGGACAAAAGGGCGAGAGTTTAGTCAGTAAGAAACCGAAACAACTCTTCGAATGCTGATTCGAAGAGTGTCTATGAATATTCTCTCCTCCTATTTTAGGTTTACATTAATATTTCTAATATCTCTGAATTTCCTGGAGAGACCGCGTCACGAACAATGAGGTTCTCAGGATAATTATGGAAGATAGGCATCTTGTAAGAACCATCTCAGAGAGGCGAGCCCGATGGATCGGTCAAATCATGCGCCACGATGGTCTTCTTCACGACATTGTGGAGGGGATGGTTGAGGGTAGAAACTGTAAAGGGCGCCCTAGACGGGAATATTTGCAGCAAGTGTTCGAGGACATGAGTTGTAGCTCTTATGCTGAGCTGAAGAGGGTTGCGGAGGACCGAGAGGAATGGAGATCGATATGCAAGATTATGTTGCTGCAAGCCAATCCACCGGATTGATACTACGAAGAAGATTAATATTATGATATGCTTAGCTTAGGTTGGGTCTGGTCCAATTAGGTTAGGTTAGGTTGAGTCAGGTTAGGTTAAGTTACCTTATGAGTGGGCTGGCGGCGGCGACTACGATGCGGTGGGCGGCTAATGGAGGCCCGCCCTCGCACAAGAAGCGCACATCTGCGTGCAGCCCGCCGCGCCACGCCGCGCCCACCTCCGCCGCGATGCACGCGCGGTGCTTGCCGTAGCTCAGCGTCAGCAGCCCCTCGCCCATGCTGCCAATCCTGCTGGTGCTGCTGCTGCTTCAGGGGCTGATCCTGCTGCTGGTGATGCCCTGCAACACGGAAGCACCAGATAAGACTGTATTCACTGCATGTTCTGCAGTACAGCTAAAAGAAACCAATTATATTTCTAATACAGAAATTCATCAGCTCTGGCTGGAAGCCACATCAGAAGATTTTAATTCCATGTAAAGTATATTGGCAGACCAACGACAATAGCAGATTACAACAATTACATGCGAACCTAACTTAAATGACAGCATTAGATACGAAACAAAACATAGATGGTTTACTGCCTTTCACTAATCACGTACAATTCATTAGTTGGATTGAGGCGTCTCTTAGGCCCAAATTATCCAGGTTTCGAGATCGCCTGAAAACTGAAGTCAAGATGCAGCTTCTACGCAACCTCATTAATTAGGTTTTTTTTTCACTTAAAAAAATATTAGAAAAAAATATTCAGTTGCGTATTGTACCCTGCAAGTTACACACAAGAATAGAATATACGTCTGAGAAATAGTTGAAGAACGTCGGAGCCTATTCCATGTCAGCCTCATTAACCCCTCTTGTAGCCCCGACGATTTCCGTGATGAATTTTAACAGCAAGGGCTCATCAGAACTAAGCAGCAATTCAGGAGAATCCTCCCAAGAAATGGTAGAGACTCCCAGGCGACAACACAGAATGCGTCTCCTGTTCTCATGGATGATGCACTCCACGAAAAAGTGTGTCTCACCGTCTGTTGCATGCCTGGATCACATGGACATGCGTCGCAAGAAGAGAGGCCAAATCTTTTTAGGAATTCTCTAAAAATTTCATGTCCGGTAAACGCTTGAGTGAGATGAAAGTCCACGGAGTTCGTCTTTTTCCACGTCAATAAGTGTTCGATGGATGAAAAGAAAGACTTGGTTTTTCCTCCCGAAGTTAATTCTTTATATGCTGTGTTCCAGGCAGTTAGCGAATCATGCATTAACTTGTTCAAGGCGTAGCAGAGAGGTTACAATTAGGTATTAGAGTCTTCATTGACAGCAAACAGCTCTTAAAAATTAAATTAAATAAATTTAAGCAACTGCAAAAAAGATAATTGGCTTACGTGGAAATCACGATAAAAGACTCGAGGACTGAAGACAAAAAAATATGATACAACCAGAAAAAATTGAAAGTGCTACAACAGTAAGGTTTAATGATGTGCGGAATGGAGAACTACATTCTACATTAAATGTAAATCAATGCCCTTTGTGCCAAACAAACTGCCCTTCTTAGAAGCAATTGCAAAAAAATGTTACCTGTCTGTCTGTCTATGTATTTCTGAGACGAATGCTACAATAAGAACATTTTGAATTTCAATAACAATATTTTGATGAAAACTTCATGAAAATGACGACTAAATATACGATGATTTTATTCTGTGGTAAATTTATACCAACCAGATTAATAGGATGCATATCAAAATAGAAAGATATAGATGGAAATGAAAGATAAATGTATGGGGATAAATTATACGAAGAGAAAAGTAAAAAAGCCAGGGTCCGATAAATAAACGATTTCTCAAAGAAGCTTATTCCAAACTAAAATAATAGTAAAAGAAAGCGGATGGGAATAAAATAATTAAGACGTGAACAGGAAATGATCCAAATGGGAAGAGCTTCTAAATAAATTATTCGATTTCTAAAAAGTATGAGGTCGGGAACGAGCGGCATATATGAGTGAAAGAGGTGGGGAAGGTCAGTTCTCGAAATTGTTCTAGCGTCAACAGAAAACACAGATAGTTTATAAATACACTCAACGCCCATGTATCTAATGCGTCACGAGAGCTTTCTCGGTATACAAGTAGTTGTGACTAGATTAAATAAGACAGATGATCCTTTCGCGCGACAGAAGAATTATCTCACAGAGATCGAAAATGGGTCACGGATGAAATCACCGCGTCGGAGTAAAATATAGGTAGCTAATGGCTATTATGGCTGCCCTCGTAATTATTTACTTTATATTTGATGATAGTATTCCACATATCTCAATGTGAAATATTTGCCAAACGCACGAATGCGTAAATGCTAACCAAATCTATACAAAATGTTGAAATTTTCACACGTTACTGTTGCGAATATTTCTAAAATTTCCTGCGATACGGGTGTTAAGCTGTCACGCCATTTTTATATAGTCTTTCTGAAAGAGGTTGGATGCCTGGTGGTGTCTCGTAAGCTGCTATCCTAACCGCTTTTTAGAACACATGTATCCAACATAATCTTCTTAATATATACTATGTACATTCATTTATTTTCTATACACTGGAAATTGATTATGTGAATGCTTAAATATGGTAACAATTAATAATGCTAGTAAAGATTGATTAAATCACAGCACTTAAAAGCCTGATTGGCGCGCCAGCAAGCAGTTACCGTCGGCCTCGATAAGACTCCGTTCACACAACTTTTTCTCGCAACAGAGAAACAATTCCGAATGGGATTGTAAGAAGCGTGAGGCATTGAACAAAAGAAATATTATGTATAGAGATTACCGCTCCGAATATTGCTAGTTGGACCGAGATTTTTTTATGGGCAGCCGCCGACATTTTGTGCGAGGTCACCATGTGTGCTTGCGAGGAGAGAGGGGAGGACGAGAACCTCTTTGGGTCCATGACGTGAATCAACTCCAAGGTCACAGGATCACATACGTCCATGAAAAAAGAAATCGTCGAAATGTCATCAAAAAGGAATTGCAATACGTTCACAATTCGCAACTTGATTGGATAGGCAATTCGAAATTATCTTTTCTAAGATTTTTTAAGTAAATACAAGAGTGCAAATGTGGTAAAGCATTGATATTTTCTTATGAAATTAGACTAAAACGATATTAATATTTAAGCATTCACTTCAGATCCATTCAAATATTATATAATAGTGATTTTAACTTTTTTTTTAAATCGTGTATCACGTTGAGCAGCTGTTCATTACATAAATGAAGACCGCGGTTTTTCAATCATTGAGGGCTTCGTCAGTTTTTCGTTTACAAAATATTACAGTTATTGTTGCAACAAGGTAATAATGATAATGAAATAAGAAAAGTTTTAAGTAGACTGTTAAATTTCGGTTATAAAAAAAACATGTGAAGTTGTCTAACTAAAACCTTTTTGTTCCTGTTGATAACGATCGTTTTATATAAATAATTCCCTTGAAAAATATACTTTAAAACAACAATTTGCATCTTTAGGATGTGCTCTATGTATGCATTTTAGTAAATAACTCAAAACCGCCACAAAGAAAAAAAAACGATTGATGTTAAAATTCAATAAACACAGAACGTTATTTTTCATAATGTTTTTAAACTAATCACTATAAGATTACCTGAAATTTATGTACGAGTATAAAAATTAATGAAATAATTGTCTTCTTTAAATTCATAGATGATTGCCATTAAAGGGAAGGCATGCATATTATTTATACCAATTACTCATGACAAAAGTGTTTGTATTATATATAGTATTCAACACCACCAATAGCCGCACAGTAAGAAACAAAAAAATATATAACTGAGATATTTGAATGAGGCGATAGGAAAAATCATTCGATTCCACAATAAATATTAGTAATATTGTATATACTAATATACATATATGCATCTTAAATAACATATATTATTTCAATCCTCGTTATTCACAACATTGGCCTCTATTAAAAATAATAATGTTTAACAATCCGAGAAAATGTTGGAAGTCTTGAAGAGTTCTTCTCTAGTTGATATGAAAATAATTGCATCCCACATAAATAGCGATGGCCTTCAAAATCGACTATGTACGACTGTGCGAGTACATAAATATTATTATGTACTAGCACTAGTGATTACGCCATACCAGCATCGTGAGAGAAGGCGATGGCTGGGGGGCGGCGTATTGAGCTCTGCTCATACCTAACATTCAGACATCCAGCGACACAGACACGTAACGTAGCATACACTGCAAACATTAATAAGTGCATCATATTACTAAGAATGATTAAATGCATTCATAAAACATTTGGGTGGTGAAGCTGTTATGACCATAGCGAAGATTTTGCCACTACTATCCAATGAGATGTATCAGTGAAGAATATATACGAGTAGTATGCTGTATTATTTTTCATTTAGAGCGGTTACGAAAGAGGGACGGACATAGTCTTATAAAATTTAAAAAAAAACAACATAATCGTAGGACTATTTTGTTTTAAATTAGTATTTCTGAGGAAAAAAATATTGTATTGGATCTTCCGGCTAGTATCAATGGTCAAAGCGTTAGCTTTGCAAGCCAAAGGTCGTGGGTTCGATCCCCGACGGAGGTTAAAAAAGAGATTTTAAATCGATTTATGAACTCTAAAATACCCCGGTTAGTGTGAATTTGATCCTTCACCCGCAATATGCCAGTCATAGCATATTAATCAAAATTGGTTGTAGACAGAGGTCGACCCGTAAAGACCACCCATTCCTAGTAAATTCCTGTAATAATTAAGGATGATGTGTGAATCTCTGTCTATGACGTTGGCGGATCAACACTTCACATGCAGCGCTTAGCCATATGCAGCATGGTAAGCGTCATATAATTCCACAGATGGGACTCCAGAATTACTATCACCATCTGTTGATATTCTCCTGTATGTGTTTACATAAAAAATAACATTATTCAATGCTAATGCTCACGAGATTTGTATCAATTTAGAAAAAATAAACTTGAATTAATATTTGATATTTTGAGTTTTTGGATGGTCTGTAACTCTGTAAGTGGTATTGTTTGATGCATATAACAAGTGATACAACAAAAATTATGGTTAGTTTTCTATAGTAGACAGGCTCCTGATATTTAATATTCAGTCATACCGATAACCGAAAGATGTCTAAAAAATTACATTATTGTAACATTTCATTGTACACCTCAAGACATTTTTGTTATATATGTTGCAACTACAACAACGATGGAAATATGGCGCTAAATATTGATATACCGTTAGCATTAAGGGCAAGAAAGTAAATTTATGATTTAAATAATGAATTTACGCAACCTTAATGTTTTGTGTGAGTCCGTTAAAGGATAATTTATGAAATACGAGTAATCACAGCATACTACAAGTTTTGTAATAATGTATATGTTATTTAGTACTCACACGAAAAAAAATATCATCTCGTTTGGTTTAATCACAAGGGTTATTCATTTCTTAAATAAGACTTATTTAAGAAATTAATAACCTTTAGATCGCGGAATAAAATGTTTATTTTGCTTAAAGTAAACATTTAATTATGCATGTGTTGCATCAATCGCAGTAAGTGCCTGCTGATATAAATGGACCTTTATCCCAGGTGTTTAGAGTCTAACTAAATCCTTGAAGGCTTTCGGTTCACTCAACCGCCGGAACGCTCACTTTTCGGTATGCGGAATGTGACATAACACAATCCACGACCATTATTAATAACATTGAACAGAGCCCGACGCGCCTACAGAAGAAAAAAAACACAATTCGCAAACCGGTTTGGCACGCGGAAGACTTTCAAAGCTAAGATCTCTCACGGTTTAGGCTTTCACTTACTCGGTTCCAAACCCGCTCTGAATGTTAAGGACCTCGAATTTTGCGACCTCGGCGACGAAGACGAGATAAAAATTGACGAAAACACAACATTAAACATTCACAATTTGACACCGTGACATAAAGGTACATACAGGTATAAGAAATATAAAAAAAAACTATTAGATCTTGCATTGAAATATCTCCGATGTATCTGCTTTACTGTTTTTTTATAAATTTGTCATGTGAGATTGTCAGATTATTAATAAAACATTGCTGGAACTTGGGGATAATGCGTGAATCAGATTTAAAATTGAAGTTATAGCAACTGATGTCCAAAACTTATCATTTGTTAATTAGTAGATTTATTAAATTGTTCTTTTTCTTCTTCGTGTCAGCGACGTCTAATTATTTTTTCCCAGTATCTGGCAACACCGATAGCTCGTGTGTTGCCCAGCATTAGGTCCTGATATGTGCAGCTTGTTGGGCAGCATCTTAGGTGTGAGGCGGTCTGCAGGTCTCCACAGTCGCAAAATAGTGTCTCTCCCTCCCTGGGGAGCATGAAAAGAACCTCCACGCGGTGCCCCCTGGAAACGGAATTCCGGACTTCCTCTTCCGGCCAATCTTTTCAACCCAGCGACAGCAAAAACAAAATTCAATTGTTTAAATAATTGCATTTTAGTGTGAAAACTTGATACGAATACAACCTTTCCAAACACTGATTTTGATAAACCATATTGCGATTCTTGGGCGAACTTTCATAACTGCCGTAATAAATTATTAATAATAAAAATAAATCAGATAATAAATTGAAAATAAAGAGATACCGAGATAAGTAAATGTAAATATATTGTTATAAAATATAGATTTAAATCAAATTGACGATTTCAATACATTTTCTTTATGTGTACCACTGTGGTAACACACTACCTAATTAACAGACTACAGCCAGTAATTATTTTTTAATGATATACATGTAACTATTATTTATTTGTTTATAATTAGTCATAAAACAAAAATAATAAATATGTATGATGTTATCACAGCATATAATATAGACATCTATGAAGAAGTAGTAAACATATAATATAAATAAGTACATTAACGGTAGATATTAAAATAAACTTTTTTTCACTTACAATATTTACTAGCGCTATGGAGAGAGACCCACTCTCTAATTAGAGCAATCTATGTTCAAAAGTATTATTTTGATATTGAAATATTCAAGATATTTAGTGAAGTATTTTTTTATTTATTCAATCAAGAGATGTAAAATTTGTAAATGCCATTGAAAAAAGTATCATTAATATGACAATGCATCAAAAATCGCAAGAAAATAATTAATAATACTTCTTCATAAGATAAGATAATTTACCAAGATATTTATTATTTACATGCATAAAGAAATATAACACATTTCTCTTTATACCTCGGTGGCTCTTACAATTTAATTTTTTGTATGTGTAAATTAAGATTAGCAAAAATAATATTAAAACTACATCACGTAAAATACGGTGTAAAACTTCGATTAATACGAGTATATAAGACATCAGGTTAAATGTGGAAAATATCTTAATAACCGTAGTGGAAGTTCCATTTTTCATAATTTTCCCTTGCTCTTCAGCGCCGCCGTGTTACTTTGCCCAACTAACGGGCGCGAGCCACTTTCAGTTGGTTGGGTTGCGAAATTAGGACAAGGCGTGTTTTCTATTCGATTTCCCGACGGTTAACCAATTTAAACACAATACAAACAACTCGGTAGACGCCATTAAATGAAATGAACCTCTCATATTGTAACCTATCACACTCATTACGCCATTATTATTCGCCAACACGATTTAAAAATGTACCCTTCCTCACAACCACTTAAAAAAGAAATTTAATGAAAAATTAAATGTAAAATAAATATTTTTATTAAATCCATTACAATGCAATCGTTATTTTCTTTTTCTAAAATTGCCGTTTCCAATCCACACATGTGTGACCTAAAACAAAATAATTAAGTAAATATACATATACTATACATAAAATTCTTTTTTCAACGCGTCAATCCAAACACAAAAATAACGGCAGAAGCGGGATGCGAACCGCGGACCTTGGAAACCAACTATGCCCAGGTATTCATACCGCTCAGCCGACTGGGCTATTACTGTGCCTGGACCGACTCACGTCTATACTATAAGGAGTCGTTTCTCATCCATTCAGTCTATAGTTTGGTTCGAGACCCGAGTGGTACTTACTAAAATAAATAGACTGTCGGAAAGTAATAATATTAAGCTTGTGAATAAATGAAGACTGATTGAATAATAAAAAATAAAAATATACATACTTTGAATATATACTATAGCGACATCTATCGTACGATGATAACAATGACATGAATACTAGTTTCAACGTGAGTCGGTCCAGGCACAGTAATAGCCCAGTCGGCTGAGCGGTATGAATACCTGGGCATAGTTGGTTTCCAAGGTCCGCGGTTCGCATCCCGCTTCTGCCGTTATTTTTGTGTTTGGATTGACGCGTTGAAAAAAAAATTTTATGTATAGTATATGTATATTTAATTATTAATAATATTATAATATAGTAAAATGATCTATAAAAGTAGATTAGAATATTGAAATAATAAAATAATATTCTAATAAAAATTTAAAAAAAAAAAAAACATAAAATAATTAAGCTTTAAACCTTTATTTACTGACGGGACTACAAGTCCCATACCACAAAATCCAATATTGATCGTGCATTTTGCTGCAGTTGTGCCCTGGAGAGACTTATAAGTCAGATTTATAAAACTATGAAATAAACGCTTTTTATAGGAAAAAAAAATATGTTTTTTCTTAATTTTTCTCTATATCCTATCAACAACTATTCATATAAAAAGAATCAGTAAAGTAAATACTTTATTTAACAATTCAGTAAATAAAGGTTAACGAGATTTCCAAATGATTCGATCTTAACTTAACCAATATAACCTAACCCTAAAAAAGCTGAGTGAAGTGGATTTGCTTGTTGTGTTCACTTGTTTTGTGAAATTAAACCACTTCATCAATTAGATATATTTAATCTTCCATTAACCAATAATAGCTAACCTTTTAGTGCATATCGCATTAATATTAAAGGTTAACATGTGTTGCTGCGCTTTAATGTCGTCGATAATAAGGATTAATAAACGATGGATAAAAATCTTAAAATAATTACACCATTCAAAGAGAGTAATCTAAGCACTATATAACATAAATTTTATTTAGTAAAATACCTCAACATTATTAACCTGTTCGCATCGTACCCGACATATGCCGTGTAAGATTCCCCTACCGTTGACATCGGTAGCCGTGATATATCGTTTTGCTACTCTTATAGAATAGTTTTTTATGCATCACGTGATAGCTAAAGGATACAAGAACCAATGTGATATATGAAAATAGACCAGATAAGTACATTTATGCTTATGATACTAGTATTATAATTGACAGTATAATTTGTAATCCACCGAGCCGTAATAAAAGGGTTAAATATCTAGAAAAGATATGAGTACTTATATAAAGGGTGAATTTTATACTATTTTATTTTTGGCAACACTGATTTTGACAGCTCACGTACGTTTCATGTTTTGTGTCACTGTCAAACATCTTCAGTTTGGTCTATAATTTAACCATGAATCGTCTTACAAACGAACAGCGCTTGCAAATCATTGAATTTTATTGATCCATATTTTTATCGAAAAATTGTGTTCAGCGACGAAGCTCATTTTTGGCTGAATGGATTCGTAAATAAGCAGAATTGTCGGTTTTGAAGTGAAGATCAGCCAGAAGCATTGCAAGAGCTACTAATGCATCCAGAAAGAGTTACTGTTTGGTGCGGATTATGGGCTGGTGGAATCATTGGACCGTACTTCTTCAAAGATGATGCGAATCTCAACGTAACTGTGAATGGTGAGCGCTACCGTGAGATGATATCCAACTTTTTTTTGCCCGAAATGGAAGAGCTTGACTTGCATGACATGTGGTTTCAACAAGACGGTGCCACATGCCACATGCCACACAGCACGCGAAACAATAAACCAATTGAGTGGCAAGTTCGGTGAACACTTTATTTCACGTCTGGGACCGGTCAATTGGCCGCCTAGATCGTGCGATTTAACGCCTTTAGATTATTTTTTGTGGGGCTATGTTAAGGCTCATATCTATACTGGCAAGCCCACTTCGATTGACGCATTGGAAGACAGCATTGAAGCATTTATTCGTGAGATACCGGCCGAAATGTTGGAAAGTGTATGCCAAAATTGGACTAAGCGGATGGACCATTTGAGGCGCAGCCGCGGTCAACATTTTTATAAAATAATCTTCATACATTAAATTATATGGACTGTACCATCGATTCAAATAAAGATTTCATGCATTTTTCTAAATTTTATGTGTCTTTTTTTGGAAAATTTTCCTATAGCTATTAAAAAATCACCCATTATAATGTTATATTTATTATACGAGTACACTGAATTACCGCCCAGGTAAGTAAATAAATGCAGTAAAAACAGAATATGTAATAATATATTTATTACTTGATATGTTTATATATTTATTAAGTATTGCAACCATTACATTTATTCATACTGATAGTCCATTTACATACTTTTACAATAACAGTTGATAATATAATAAATGTTGTCAATTTGATCATCATAGAGTAATTTAAATCTTCGCGGTGTGGATTTGCTGCACAAATTGCTGACCGGCGACAAAAAAACATATTCGGCGAAACTTTAGTTTGACGCCAGGACAGTATAAACGTTCTCAATGGACACTACGTTTATACAAATCAAAAACTGAAAAATATCTCATTATAAGATAAACGGTGCTTTGCGTGATCCATATAAAAATAAGGTAAAAAGTTTTTATCGAATTTAAATAAAGTTAAATTGAGTTCAATGATGATGTTAAATGACAATAAATCTTTAAACGCACATCTCAAGAGACGACTTATAATTTAAGGAGGTCAAGGTCACCTTATTATAGTCAATCACTATTAAAATGCATTATAATTGGCTTATTTTATTTTACCGATAAATTATTTGAATCCAAAAACATAAAAAAATGTAATATATATTAAGTAAAAAGTATTTCACTTTGTCGAACTTGTTAAAATAATGATAAGTACGTGAGTTGAGTGTCATCCGTGTCCCGGGAACAAGCTCCGACTAACAAGAGAACAGTTTTAAAAGAAAAAAAAATGAGGTGATAATTACAAATATTCATATGCTGAAGTAGAGATCCTCCCTACTAGCGAAAATCTTACCCGTAAAGCGTGTAAATTATTGAATAGACCAAGGACTACGGTCGGAATAAAACGAGACAATTTGAAACTATGAATATGCTGCAAAAGAAAGTATGTAATTGTTGTGCAACTGCGGAGAGATGAGACCTTGAGACCTCATCACATCTAAGGTCCTGCCTCATATCTTCGACTAGCTGTTCTTTTCGAAGCCTTATGTTGGATAGCAGTCTTTTTTGTGTCTATGACACGAAAAACAATAGAAGTTCGTCGAAGTCATTATAATTAAATTTGTTCTCTGTCTCAATAATATTAAGAAACACTGATCTATACTCTCACCGTCTTGCATGTATTTACATAAGTGTAAATAAAAACACATCAGATATTTAAGCATATGGTAGGTAGAGAAGAAAATATATGATAATGTTTTTTAGAAATCATTATATCGAAATAAATAAATTATAAAAACACGTTTTGTATTACGAATGAGAATTTCGTTGGGTATGTTAAGACGTTTTTTTTTGCTATTTAAACTGGAAATAAATTTCGACAATCCATAATCCAAGTATATAATAAAATTATATTAATTAATGCATTTGATTTTCATTTATTGAATATATTATATATATTACGTACATACAAATGTGTATAATTTAATTATAGAAAAATACTTGAACCAAATAGTGCCGCTGTGATAGATACATTATTTTTATCAATACATACTAAAGGGTCCGCCATCTAACGTTTTTATTTCAACTAGTACTTATTTCGTGAATGGTAACACTTAGATCATGTCCGATTTGACAGATAATTAGTTTTATCCTTCCGCTGAACGAATATGGTTGTGTATACGCTTGAACAACGCTGGGAAATATTGCGACATTACTTTGAAAATCAGGTCATTTTTCTTCGAAAATGAGCAAGGAGTGGCCGTTACAGTCAATGGTGATCATTATCGGGCCATTTTTGTTCACAAAAATTGAAGAGGAGGATATTGGCAACATTTGGTTTCAACAGGACGGCGCTACGTGCCACACAGCCGAAGCTACACTCGATGTTTTGCGGCCCATTTTCAAAAAAAAAAAGGTTTTTGGCTGACCCTTTATAATAATTCAGAAGAGGAATATAGCTTCATTTATTCTATTTCAGAGGTTTTTACAAACGGCGATACGTATTTGGGTTGAAATATGTGAAATAAATCGTTGTATTTAAAAATAACAATTCTTGCTTAAATTATTTGAATCAAAATATTCATAAATAATAAACTACATTATCTTCAAAATACGCAAAAATCTAAGACCGAAAATCCCAAAAACTTACAACGAATTTGTCAGTATTATTAGCTAAACATTATTTATCCCTTAAGCCGCAAAAATGTCAGGGGCGATGCTTCTAGTATCTATCTTACAATGGTTTTCTACTCCATTATATTCAATTAAAACTATAAATGTCTTCAATAGGGTCCGGGTTCGATGATATATCTAGTGGTGGATAATAAAACCCGCATGTTGCCAACAGAAACAGTAACTAAATCATTATTTTATTTCGAGAGGAACAAAAACGATAAATATATACTCGTATTTATCATCAGAATTATATTCAATGAGAAGTAGATATTTTAGAATAATATTTATTATTAAAAATCGTTTTCATCTATTCAATTTTTTAGTGTGAATGTATTCCAAATGTTCTTTCTACTAAATTAACCAAGTAAGGTTCATCTAAATATTCAACAATTCATAAATTCATTGCAAAAATAATCCTTTTTGATAAATTATCTCATCAACTAATCTAAGAAAAATAAGAGGCGAACGCGAGGATTCTAACCGCAGACCTATTGTATATACATATACCCATATCTAATTCATTGCCCATCACGCAGACTATTCAGCCAAATCCCCGGGGAAGCCGATGAAGCCAATGCAGCGGAAAAGACTTATCACGTCTGCCGTTTATTTTTATCCTATCAATTGATGAAAGAAATGTCATAAAAGGATTGCGTTTGCTACGAATTCGCATGTGTATGAACTCTTTACATTACGCATTCATGAATCGTGTTAAGTTTTTTTTTTTATTTTAATATCAGTTATTACTCTCTTCGTCAGATGGAATGTTTTATAATACTTCTCTATTCTACATCAAATTTTACGCATCAATTCTTTCAGAAAAAATATCGGCAGACGCGGGATTCGAACCTCGAGCGTTGCACCTTTACTCTGTCCGATACACCGCGTTGTCCACACGGCCATTCTCCTTTTTCTGAATGAATTGATACGTAAAATTTGATGTAGAATTGTATGTGTGTATTTATTTACTGATAATATTGAAATATAGATCAATTATCTATAAAATATAATTAGGATATTGTAAAATATTCTAATAAAAATAATTAATACAAACTTCTCTATTCGTCTACTAATATGCGATACATTTAATAAAAATGCACATTTAAATCTAAATTACGCGTCAATTTCATTTAAATATCATTCATTTTTTTAATTAAAACGTTTTTTTCATGTAATGTTTAAATACATTTGAAAATGATATGCGTCAGTGTAATGAGGCCCCTTTCACTGGCATCAGAGATCTATTACCACTGTTGACTGGCCAATTACGATATCACAGTTAAAGACCCGCATTGTTTTTTGGAACAATACGGCCGGTCCCATACATTTTAGGCGCTTTGTCGACTTTTTGTCCATTGTCTTTGAAAGTGACCGATGCGGTTTCACAAAATCGGTCGCGCAATATTGGAAAACTATTCACAATGGACAGTTTCACAAAGCGCGATACCTCAACCTCTCTGTCCGCTAAAATAACTGAAATAGGCGAATTGACACAATAATGCTCACAATTTTATAACTATACGCGAAAAATACTATCCATAATAGTTTTTATTACGAATTATATAAAAATGTTTTATTATTTGTAAGTACAATCAATTATTATAGGAATTCGATTTAGCGTTTTGAAAGTGAATATTATGACCCCACATTATATTTTTGAATTTTAGTACTTTGCAATATTTATATATTTATTACACAGAACCGAAGTTCCAAGATACAAAATTAGAAACAGAGCATACATAAATATAAAATACAAACAAAGGATGATAAAATAGAAAAATAACACAAAAGAAGAAGAAAATTACACGTATCAAAGATCATAGAGATCTAGGAGAACAATACCACCGACAAAAGAGGAAAAGGATGTAACAAAAGGATCGAGGTGTGCTGGTAGGCCATATAGGAACGCCATTGCCGTTGTACCAAATTGAGTGCTTGAAGCTCCACAAGCATCAACTGGGATCAAAAACAATGCATGGCTACGCGCACGGGTGTACTTATCTGGAACATAGAAGTTAAAACATTCAAGAATCCCAGGGTTATGAATTGAACCGCGAAGAAGAAGGAAATAATGCTTAAGAGCAGCAATTTTCCTCCGGGACTCTAACGAATGGAAAGAAAGCATCCCTAGATGAAAAAGAGTTGGGTAATGTTCGGAATTGATCGAATTGAATGGATAGTTAATATTAAGTCGAGTTGTATTGTAAATATTTTAAGCATACTCTGTTACACACATAAGCTATTGATAATATGTTTTCATACCTCAATCGAAATTACGTTCACAGAAAGCGAAACTCTTCACATTGAAAGATTAAATTAATGTGTAATAAAAATACATACATCATTAAATTAATTATCAATATGTGTTCGTCTTTTGGAAGTAGCCTGCCACATGTATAATATATTATTATTTTACTAAAGTCTCCTTTTATTTTTCCTAAAGTAATTTTTATTATATATTATATAAATGAAGATATTTAAAAATTATCATAGATACGAGGATAATCCGTAAAATAAGGTTCCCAGTGATTTTTCACAGTGTAAAACATGTTTAATTCCATGAATGCGTACATTTTTGGAAAGTTCAGTATTTCACCTATTTTTCTACATTGCTGCAAACTGAGGTCAATGCAGTTTTGCATGCGATATACAAGCTTTTGAATGCCCGAGTCAAAAAAATCTGCCGCATAAGCCACGCAGATACCTGAGAACCGCTTCTTCCAGTTCTACTCTATCGCCGAAATGCGTTCCACCCAGGTGTTTCTTCATGTCAGGGAAGAGATGGTAGTCACTTGGGACTTTAGGGTGGGTGCTTGACAATACCCCATCCAAAGTTTTTTGCAGACAGGAAACGGATCACCGAGCGCAGCTCACACCTGGCGGGCGAAGCGAGGGGGGGATCCATCACGCACGGCTGCCATGCCAAGACTGAGCACCGAAGGCAGCTCGCTAGGAAAGGGATTTCAAGTGGGGAAACCAAGGTACACTACAGAATCGCGGGATCCACCATAACAGCGCTTTTCAGGACTGTAGCGACATGGGAACCTTATTTTACGGATAACCCTCGTACATATCAATATACTTTTTTATGCCATTCTTTTCAGGTAAAATAGTTTTTAATTAATCTATTTTACCTTTTTGTTTCGCAGGCAATATAATTTATAAGTGCTTTGATGTTTACATTTTGAATAACCAGTAATTGTAATACGGTAAATAACGTGAATTAGCGTATCATTAAGGAGACTTACACAGCCTTCCGGTATGATGACACGTGAGAAAGTCTCGTGTCCACAACCGGTTGTCATGCTCACATACATTATTGTTCACAATCTTCACGTCACTTAATAATTCAAATTAATCCAGTTTCAAAAAATACATATCTTCATGAAAATGGAAAAAAATAGAACTTCAATAAAATCCGTGAATTTCAGATAAATAATTAAATATTTTTACCTAAGCAGGTGACAACAATTGTTATAAGATAGAAAATTCATTATTTGCATTTACAACTATAATACAAATTCATGGCTGATAGACAGTACAAACATTTGATCGAAGTTCTCTATAAACGCTGTTAAGATTTATGTGCGATTTACTATCATAAACTACAACCAATCGAGACTAAAAGTGAAAGTGCAGACGTTCAATAAATCACAATAATTATATACTGCCTGTTTACGCAAATTTGGTTAATCCTTACGCACACACAGAACGCAATATGTCCCGACGGGCAGTGATCTCTTTGTGATCGATTGTGATCGATTGTGATCAAACTGTAGCAGCAAATCAAAAGAATAAATTAAAACAAAAAGTTTCAGCGCGCTTCAGCATTTATGTAAGCTTCTATAGATTCCATGAAAACTGAGTAAAAAGTAATTGTTGATGCTAATCGTTTATTCATCGCCTGGCAAGAATACTGGACTTTACCGGCCTTCTCACCCGCATCACACCGGAGGACAGTTTGGTCTCCTTTATGACGCGCTCATTCAGATTATTATCAGTTAGCAATTGATAAAGTCCAGTGGGAGTCCCCTCTGAAAAATTGTGGCCACTGGACAGATGTGCTAAAAGAAAGAACCCGTGAAAGAGATTAGAATTGCATTCACGGGTTGTAAAGAGATGGAAGATAGATTCTCTCACTGAAAATACGAGCAAAAATTGTAAATGCGTGGATTTTTTTTTAGTGGCCACAAAGTCTGCATGCCCGATAGGGCTGAGGCGATTCCATCGAACTGCATCGAAAAGGACTCCTCTTTCTAACAAGAGGAACTGACAGACCCAGAAATTGTACTCTGAGGTCTGAAAAGCGGCGCCACAGGGGCAACTAGGGTTTGAAAGTTAATTAAATGAGTATAATATGTCATTAAAAGCGCCGTGCCCAGTCATTAGTTGGGTAAACCAGTGATCAGAGCTTATCCATTTAGCAGTTACTCTGAAGTAAATGTCTGTGAAGAACATAAAGGTAGTTCTATTTTTGGTGGAAGATAACCAACATTTTTGCTATGCAAGAATACTGTAAAATTAACCTCCCAGCGAACGTAAATGTTTGTAAAGTGCTCGATTGCAATGAAGAGTATCTATGAAGTCATTGTTCATGCTGGCGAGGTGTCTTAAGAGCTAGCGCCAGGCTGTTACCGTGAGGAGCGAAGAGTGCCGGTGAGGTGGAGGAGTGGCGCGGGCAACGTAACCGCCGCGGTTTTGTAAGAGCGCATTATTTCAAGGTCGAGCGAGCAGTTTTTAGAAAGTTACCTCCAGTCACCGGCGCTATAATAAAACACGCGTCCGCCGGCGCAGCGAACCAATATCTAATGGACGAATGTACCAACCAATGTGGCAAGCGGGGAAACGGCCAGCAGAACGGTCCGCAGGTGATACTGCCGCTAGCTGCTGGAAGCTAGAGAAATACATCAACGGCTATCACAACTCGTAGCCTTCTGCATTAGCTTTCGTATAAAAAAATCTAAAATTCATTAACATCCTCCTCTCTTTCAAACGTTGTTATTCAGTCGCGTGAGGGCATGATTCGGAGCAGATTAATAATACACAGACTTTTTTAGAAGCACATCGACAAATATTTACGATAAACTTTACAAACTTATGGCTCGACCTAGTCACAGAATTCAGACCGAGCCACAATACAATATTATCTTGCAGATTGCCCAATGCCCCAAGTGGTGATCTATGTAACTAGTCTAAAATGCCAATATGGCAACACATGTATAACAAGCGAACAGAAATAAAATACGAAAGATTGTATATCGAGGTTTTCGGCACCAGTCAGCAAGGGCTCTATCGTACTGATGTCAGCATGTAAAGAAATACTCGTACACATAGTACAGAACGTAATCCCATGATGCCTTTGAAAAAACGTAAAATTTCAAGCGTATGTGGCAGGCAAACGTGGAAATGTATGCAATAACAAATTATATATCGAGTGCTATAGAGGAATACAAATAAATCGTTATCATAAACAACCTTATGTTATGGCTTTCTTCAGAATATTGGAAATAACTTCGTTATACCTGGAGCAGATTCAAAATATTATTATAAATACGATGAAAAGTGCATATACATACTGGTATCACTGCAGAGATTCATATTTGTTGAGGCCCTAAGCTATTCTACTTGTGAGCCTCTGTAAATTTCCTAATTCCACGAGTAGAAAGAAACATTATTGAAGTAGATAATACGAAAAATATGGAAAATGTACCGACAAAGCGTTTGAAAACGTGTTTGGGATAAGCTTACACAATGGTACTCCAAATTTGACATTTCATGTTTAGTTCAGTTTAGAGCTATCGTATAAGACGATGGTGATAGTTTGCTTAGGTAAGTAAGGAAGTTTGATAAATTATATTAATTAAGGAATTGACTATACATTTCCAGAACCAATGACGAAAATGTTAATTAATGAAATATATTGTAAAAAATCTAAAAACCGTTTAATGTGGATGTATATTAAATTTATAATACAAATATGCTTCGCTTGAAAAAATCCTCAGACATTAACCCCATGGGCATAGAATTAAGCTTGGTTTTCAAGTAGGAAAATCCAAGTATAATAACCAGCCCACATGGCAAATTCGGAAGGTAAGTCTACCCAACAGAAGTCGAGGATTTGAAATTCATCCATAATTAGTATAACTGAAGAATTTTGAATATATGAAAAAATTTATTCACTTTGATACTGGACTAATTTCCTGTAACATCCTCATAAACAAATACGCACAATGGAAGTTGAGAGTACATTACACACATATAGAGTAAATACAGTGTGAAGCAATTTACAGTGTGATGCTTTGAAATTATGTACATATATTATGGTTATATTAATCATTGTGTAATTGTTTCGTACAAATAATGTGAAACAATATGACAAATATAATTTTATTTATTGTAGAAAAATGTACGAGTATTTAGTATATACATTTTGAATCGTTAAAGTACTGAAAAATACCAAACTGAGTCGTAAAGAAAATATATATTAAGACATCAATAAATAATGAAATGTGCAGTGAAAGTTCCTTAAGACAAAATTAAACTGAATTCAGGAATATTATTATATTTCAAGATTGAGGGAGTTTATTTATACACCTTTGTAATGATTTTGATGAGGTACCTGAGGAAGGAAACTGATTGGCAATGAAGAATGTGTACTTGCGAAAAAGTACTTGTTCTTAATCGACGAATATCAATCACGTAGGTGTTATGGCCCCGGATATTCGCGCAATTAAACAATTGCGAAACATTTGTTTCCACGCCATTTTCAAGGTTACAAAATATCTCTCTCTCTCCTTCGTAGGAATGCGGATAGAGACTATAAATATACATAAATGGCTTTATTCTGATAAATATAAGGAATTGTATTCCCTCCCAGATCCTAAACCATGTCTCTTATTTGAATATTAGCTAATTATTTCTTATCAATTGTTTTTTTTTATTTGTTTATACATTTTTTTTCTAACAAATGCTGTTGATCTAACAACTTCTGAGCATTGTGGTCCATTGGGAAGTCACCGGCATTTTGTTCTTCTCCATCTCTCACTGTCTTCAATTAGGCTGATCAACGCACCAAAAGAATACTTAGTAGTCTCCTTCGTCAGATCTGTTCATATTCTTGCTCACGTCTCTTTCACAACACGGATCACCATCATCTATCCAGACTCCTAACTCCTTTTTTGGCAACATGCCCTAAGTAGATGAGAATTATATTTCGGTGTATGCGATATTTATGTACGATTATTTCTATTAATAATTAGGTTGACAATCGAAAAAGTTTCTACAATAACAGTAAAAGTGCAATGATATTTTATTTCTTCCGAAGAGCCACCACTCTATATTAATTAAGAATTTATGGTTAATATAGCATATTAACCATAAATTCACTAATATCACAAATCGGAATGCCATAAAGGGGAATTTCTAAACCGCTGGACCGACCTGAACAAGGATGCTACAGTACTTCCCACAATTCCGGTTGTTTATAATTGGTATATTTTTAACTTGTTCTTATATTTTACACCTGAGATAAATAAGAAAGAAAATGAAGCGTTGGGCGGTCTCTATGGAAAACAGCAATCAAATAATGTGACAGCCGCATGTTTGGTTGCCCCGCCCCAAAGGCTGCACCTGTTGTACAGGTTAGTATGCACATAATTCGAACATGGATATATGTATTATATTATTATGTTGCAATATGTATGCAGGTATTAAAGTCATCTTTCCATCACTTAAGAATCGTAGGACATTTAATTTTGAATATATTTTTATATTGAAAAAGCTTCGCTCGGAATATATTCAAACAAAGTTCTAATAATAATACATTTGATATTTCAAAGATTCTAGAAAAATGACAACTGTAAACAAATATTTCCTTTCTTCAATAGTATACAAAAGTGCTGATTTAAAAAAAACTGTCATTTAAAGACTTAATTACAAATTTATACTAGCCGACGAACTTAAAAAGATGTACAATTTGGCAAAATTGGGTACAAAATATATATTTAATAAACAGTAGTAATAGCTATAAAATACTTCACAGTGTTTAAAGCAACTGGTTGCTATTTTTTAAAACGGTATTAAATCGAAGTATTATCTTTTGAATGAACTGTTATAGAGACTGCAAGGCGTTAATCAATAGATTTACTTTCCGTGGTTTTTCCGTTATTATTTGCTTTAGGTTAAGATAATGTATAGTACACTGCATTGGGCAGCATAATGAAGAAAATCGAAACCTTCATACATTATTTTAGTACAGTAAACTACAAATGACAGTCGAAGATTGTTGTACATAATAATGTTGTCGGAGTAATGAATAATGTTAATACTCCAATTGGTTAACAAATATACAAGGTTTTTTTTATTAATTCATATAAATATTACTAAAGGAAAAAGCGCCAGGATAACCTGATGATATCTACATTCTGTTGAAATACAACACTAAATTATAATCAAACGGTGTACTTTATGCTAAATATAATATTATAAATAGTTATGCATTGTTGTGCATTTACCGCCATCTTATCATTATGACTGACGTATCAAGCAAACATAAAATATTGAATCAAAATGATAATTGTATATTTTAATCTTAACCTACATTAATAATGATATAATGTTTCATTAAAATTATCAACATGTTTCAATATTCTAGCAACTAGGAAAATACAACATTGTGAGAATTCTTAAATCAGTGAGCTCGAGTTAAAGAGATCATTTTTATATAAGAAGAAATTTTACGTTTTGAAATTTAAAGGAAAAATAAATTAAAGGAAAGAGGACGCTGAACACGTTCTACGATATTGTACAATATTTATTTCAAATTGAGAAAGGATTTTCAGCGATTCATACAGGTTATATGTAGATACGTAGACGCTATCTCTTTGAAGCCAGGAGCCACTCTTTGTCAATATTAGCGGCAAGGAAATAAAAAAAGCTAACATTCAACATATTTATTATATTTAATTTACACCCAATATGATGATGTTAATCAAAACCCGTTTCTCATATAAAGAGAGAATGTTCTGTAAACAATGCTTTGGTAAGAGCATAGATACAGCTGACAGGGCTTATAAGAGACTAATAAGCTTAAAAAATGTGCTGAGATAGCATTTCAAAACCTATCAATTAAGGAGTCTTACTTTTAATACTGTTAATATTTTATTAAAACAACGGAGTAAGTATGTTTGAAAATAGTTGCAGAACAACTGATTATTCATAATCATGGATTGTTTAAACTGGACAAGAAACTCTAAACAGCTGATGTTTTCCACTAGAAATTATGTGGATGAATTAACGATTACAGCTTATTAATTACAGCCTGCATACCTTGTTTAAATTACTTTTAGTTAATAGCCTATACAAACAAGTATTATGGAGAATTTTCATGTACATCCTAAGATAAATAATTACTAAACGTCGAGTAATCGTTCATCTTATGTTATGTTAATCTGTTGACGATGCAGTAAGTGAAGGCGGCGATAGTATTTAACACCAGTAATAAGAATTGTTTTTTTCTTGGTTTTTCACAATTTCACAAGTTGTTTATTCAATATATTTTTTTTTTATTTTAATACTTTACTTTTATCTTACTGTGGAATTAATATGCAGTATTAACTATGAATTTATATATATATATATATATATATATATATATATATATAAATACGAGTAGTATTTCACCAAATTTGTAAAAAGCTAAAATATTTTCTCTATTTATTTGACGAGTATTCACTCCAAATGAACAAGAATAGTATATACTAGTATGTACAGAACAATAATTATATATATAAGTGCATACGAGACGATTTATCATATTTTGTGTATATTGATAGCAAAATTGGTACCGAATTATTGGTATCGGCTGTTGACAAGGCAAGAAAAGCTAATGTTTGCTTGACACATATTGAATAAGCTGTTGATCGCTTACAAGTGCTTAAGAAGAAAGGCCATATGGATAATTCGGCCGATTCGTGCAGGCTCAAGACCGAGGAGTTGAACGAATTATATTTGAATAGATTTTTAAAATACGAAAGAGTGTGGCATTTGATGATAAAACAATTTATCTTTTTGCAAAGTGCGTACGTTCCTGTGACTACGCAAAAGAAAATCGTTCAAAAACAGGTGATTTTGCCACCCATTCAATTAAAAAACTGAGAATATTCTTCCATAATAATTAAACTAATAATTTATTTAAAACATGGTTCATTTACATACCAACTTACCATTTATAGCGATTGTTAGCATGTTTTCCAATAAAATTTATTTGTTTATAAATATACACGCACCGTAGGGGTTCCTGCTCATCCACGGGCTCTGCGATTACAAGTGTGTATTTAGAAGATATACAGATTGCATGTAGGAAGAAATACAGATGCTGGGAGAATATTCTCAAGCCTACCTGTGATGTTAAAGAAAGAGCTAGAGAAGCTGTTTACCCTAAAAAGGTTTCACAAGTTTGACATTGCTTAATAGGTAGGCAAGACGGATGAGTTGGATTTTATTTAAGCTCCGTGTCTAGATGTCATAAAAGGACTATCAACTATAAAATACGATATTGTGGGCGGATCATCGTGACAGGGAAACAAAGAAAAAAAAAATCTGGCGCTGATGGCTATTACTAGTAGCGGATTGATGGTTGATTCTTGTGCTTCAACTAAGCAGTTGAGACAGAAAAAATAAATGTAATTGGCGACACAAGTCAGGCAAATGTTTGCTCATCGCATATTGGATAAGCTGTTTGACTCTTAATCGTTCTTTTACAGAACATCGGCCAACCGTCTAATATACGAGTAAACCCCCTGAAACAGAATCAATTAGATTATTTTGTGTAAATCGTCAACAGGATAATTGATGATTAACACAAAAAAATACATTATTTTTTGATAACGCTCCTTTAAGACACCATCGACAGCTTGACATGATTCATTGTAGAGTTTTTGTATCTATTGCAAATCCAATTCAAGTACAAAACAAAGGATTCCATTCCTAGTGTGAAACTCTTTTTAGACGCTAGCACTAAATTCAATCGCGATTAATTTGTCGCTATTCAGTTTATAAAATATAAAATGCACCGTGGACTCAAAAATGTTAAGAGCCACTGTTATGCATAAATAAATTACGGAAAACCTTATTTTTACAATGAAGTTATTATGCCATGTCAATCTCCTTAACGATTTATCAGAAGGGATTGTTAAGGAGACAAATTACAGAGGGCACCCTGGGCAAAAATATTTGCAACACGTATTTAAGGACACAAAATACGCCACGTACAGGTATATTAAATCTGAATAAGACTGCAGAGGATATAAACATAATAGAGAACTAAATATAAGAATTTTTTACTAAAAATTTAAGAATAAGTTACTGCTAAGAAAATTAATTACTATTATGTATTTTTATAATATATATTACTCGTAATAATACTCGTAGTTCACATTCATCTCTACAAGAGTAATTTTTTTAACAAATATATTGAATTTTTAAGTAAAATAGTGCAGGAATTAACACTTTCGCATCGGTTGTCGGCATATGCCGTCATTGGATTCCCCGACCGTTGACATTGGTTGACGTGATATATAGTTTTGCTACTTTCTTAGAATAGTTTTTTATGCATCATCTGATAGCTAAAGGATATAAGAACAAATGTGATATATGAAAATAGACCAGATAAGTACATTTATGCTTCAAATACTAGTTTTATAACTGACAGTATAATTTGTATTAAAACCGGGCCGTAATGAAAGGATTAACAATATTTATAACAAAAAATATCAAAATTTATCAAATTATACATCTGTTTTTGTTTGCAGCATGGCAGCTGTCGCCATCGCACTTTTACCCCCAAGGTGAGTGGAGCTGAATAAATAAACATTTCTTTTGAAACTTTTCCTTACACGTGCCGAATAGAAGAAAACAAACGTCTGCAAACTGTTGGTTTATCACATTTTTGCAATCGATTGCCTCCATTACATTTTATGAAAGAAAACAAATAATTGCACTCTAAATATTGGACATATTATTTTTGTAGTAAAAATTTGTTTCGAATCAAATATTTGCTAAGGGATACGGTTCAGTCAGTCACACGTGCGCTAATTACGACAAAGAAAATACGTTTTCGTTAAAACATTCAAGCGTAAAAGCTACATACATCTGTAATTTTTTTTACCAATTTTCGGACAAATTAGATATTATGTTCCTAGTCCTTTAAGTGGGACTGAGTTCTTGTGCCAACGTCATAGACTACAGCCCGAAATTCACGCATCATCCTTATTATTAAAGGAATTTACTATGAATGGGTGGTCTTCACGAGACGACTTTCGACTACTACCAATTTTAATTAATAAGCTATGACTGGCATTTTAAGGGTAAAGGATCAAATTCACACCAGCCTGGGGTATTTTAGAGCACAGAAATCGATTAAAAATCTTTTCTTTTTTTTCAATTTCCGTCGGGGATTGAACCCACGACATATGGCTTGATTATTGAGCTATACCCGCCGGCTTACGTACACTCAAACACAAAAAATATATCATATATGTACAAATAGCGAGATCCAAACAATTTCAAATTGTCTACTTGTCAAATATTGTTCAATTTAACTTAATTTAATTATATACGAATCCAAAAAAAAATATTATCATTAGTTGAAAGATATATAATAAAAATCTGATTAGATTATTAACGTAAATAGAATATAACGTAGTTTAACGAAGTTAAAAAAAACACCAGTTGCGCCACAAATACTTACAAATTTTATCGAATAACCAATTTTAATATTATGTGTAACATGTAATTTCACACTAGCACATCAATTCAGTAGACATCAAACATCAAAGATTTATTACTGATATCCCCCCAAAAAGACGACATGTCGCGGGTTCGTCACGTGGCCGTGTGGAGGAAGGATGCATGATCAGATTAACACTTGTTTTTGAAACACAATTCGCATTTATTTTGAATTAAGACTTGATTTCCTCGTCCGACCGGTACATGAGATTTCGTCGGCCGGACGAGAGGTTAACCGACGACTAACGGAACACTGTGACATCCAGCGCCGCCATGATAATCACGGCAAACAAACAAATTCAAGATAACAGAAGCACCAACATAGAATGTAGCAACAGTCATAACAAATAAAATGGCGTATGCAAACGCCGTGTAATTTTATAAATAATTAAAAGTAACACTATTAGATGTGCTTGCCAGGCGAGCGAACAAAAATAAGAGACAAAAGATCGTTTTTCAAGACTTTACGGCATCAGCCTAAAAGAGCTATATCAAGCATATATAAAGCTACTTACATATTAAACATATGAAAAGAAACTGCTGTCACCTACTATATTACTATCTGCTGTGGAACACTCGTGGTAAATTTTGGAAAGAGACTAAGAGAAAAATTACAAAAAAATAAAAGGTTTTTTGTGTTTTCTATGAGCGTCGCATTTGATAAGGTTTTCAAAACTTCTTCTTCGTAGTATCAATCCGGTGGATTGGTTTGCAGCAATAGAATCTTGCATCTCGATCACCATTCCTCTCGGTCCTCCGCAACCCTTTTCAGCTCAGCATAAGCGCTACAATTCAAAACTAAATAAGTAAAATAATTAAATTGGGTCACCAACCTTAGTAATAAGTAATTATTAAAACACAAGTGACCCTCAAACAAACCGTTTTGTTTTTTTTTTGCATGTTCACAGATGCATTTCCAATTGTGTTAATTGCAGCTAAATTATCTTAGCGGCATATTATTAAAAAAAGACATTTCAAACAATGAAAGTCAAAGACAAATGGAAGATAACAAAGATAGTGTTTTTCTAATGAAAAAATGATATTCTTGCTGTTCATTTTTAGTAAATTTTGTTATAATCGTGTTGACATATATATGTCACCACATAGCTTTGAAATATATTATATTCTGTTATCTAGAATTCACATGAGGATAGTTTATTTTTCAGAGATGTGTTAATGATTGCTAAAAATTAATGTAATTTCTAAAGTATTTTAATAAAGTTAAGTATAATATGTTTAAATTCATTTTACAAAATAAATTATTGACAAACATATTTTTTTCACACGTATATACGCGTATATACACCTGAGTGTACTTTCATTTATGTACAATTCAAATAATCATGTTTATACAAAAATAAGTTTCTACATAACCAGCGACTGCAAGGTATTTAACTTTTAGAGCTGGCGAACGTTTTATCATATTATGATTATTGATTTTTGAGATGTCGTTATTTAACCTTCAACCGGACCGCAGATTTGCGTCGTTCAATGCCCTACGGTACCATACAGGAAGTGCTTATGGTTCTTTTCACAGTCGGATTATATTAATTTGTAATAATAGTATTAAAGTAAGTTCATAGAAGAATCTATTGTGCGACGAAACATTACAAACCATTTTCCTGCTAGGGCATTAAACGACTAGGCGGATAAAGGTTAATTGGTTTTATATATAAAATGTACAAAAATAACAATTGCGTGCGTTACCTTGCAAATTACAGATAAGGTATGCGGAGGAAAATAAATAATTTAAATATCTATACATATTACAATACTTTACTATTGTTACTTTTTTCTAGTATTAATATGAATCACGTTCCTTTTTCCTTTTTAATCTTCTTTATGCTTAAAATCTATAATAATATGATATTAATCTATATAACCATATGAGTACGTTTATACATATAAAAGGAGCGGTCAATTTTTGATTAAAAAGTTATGTAAAAAGTAACTTCTTAGGTTTTCACGGGCAGATTTGAGATTTGATGTCACATGACTGTCATCAACCCCGAAGAAAACCCCTGCAATGGCGGTCGAAATATCAGATAGAAGAACTTCGCCACTCACGGCTAAGCCCAAAAGCCACAATATCAAAGTAAAACGTGATTATATTTTTGAAGATTTTGAATTTATCTCTAAATATTTATTTATTTCGATCTCTCCGCGCGCGTTATCCTGACAATGTCCTTAATGCAGGTTAGCATGAAAGGACTTTTATGAAGGCAGTTCAGGAAGATCCTCCCTTGTGACGTTGCGTGCAGACCGAAGCTCGTAATCTGTCCGTTCATAGTAGGTCTCGCACGCGGCTAACTGACCTGCGCAATGCAGTTCTTATCGCCAAAACACCGTGCGCAGCCCACGCGCTCACTGGCCCGCGAAACTGACCTGCGCACAGCTAAACCTGAATGCATGCGCAAATATATGCAAAAAAGGTAATATCCCTTTTAAGCTTCCCTAAAATCTTTTTGTAAAGGATACAAATTTAAATTTAAAAAAAGGGCCTTTTCGATGCATTCGAGTAAAATTGTACTTTTCAAAGACTTTTCAAAGACTTTTCAAACCGAACATATGTTATTAACAATATCGTAGATTGTATGCAAAAACTATTCCGAGCATGGCCTTTCACAAATACATATTTCCTTAACCCTTTTATTACGTATCAGTGGAATACAAATTATACTGTCAATTATAAAATTACTATTTGAAGCATAAATGTACTTATCTGGTCTATTTTCATATATCACATTGGTTCTTGTATCTTTAGCTATCAAATGATGCATAAAAAACTATTCTAAGAAAGTAGCAAAACGATATATCGGGATATATCGGGAACCTATGCGAACAGGTTAATAACGTGGAGTTACCCAAACTGTTGATGCGTTAATATTAAACATACAGTTTTTACGTTTTTTTCGACGTAAGCTTTTAGTGAAATAATATTTTTACAAAAAAAAAAAATAGTATTTTTTTTTTCACTGCAGTACTTTTATTCGTAATTTTGGCAGATTTTATGATAATCATATTATTAGGATTTTTTAAAAATCTGTGTTTAATATTAAATATAAGAATTGTTTACTTAAGTATGGTAAAAACCTAAATATTGGGTAATTTTTTATATGTATACCCACGATAAGAGCATCTGAAATATGTTTACGTGGACATACAATACGCCTCTATTGATCTGAAGAGAGCTGCAGCAAAGTTGTCGCTTCCAGGTAACTGCCACATTCAAGCATACGCCGACGACGCGATTCTTTTGATTCAGGGAAACACCAGAAGCGTTCTTGAACGAGGCTCTGCGCTGGCTCTCAATACAATATTAAAATGGAGGAACCGCAACAAGCTGAGGTTTGCGCCGGAAAAGACTTTAAGCGTGCTCATGAAAAGCTCTTTGTCTAGTAAACCGTCAATGAAAGTAAACTTTATTAACATTCCGGTTAAGCCGAGCATCAAATGCTTAGGCATTATACTGGACGAAAAGAGAACGTTCTTTGAGCACGTCAAGTCTTCCCTGGCTAGCGCCAAGGTAAGCTTTCAGAAGGCTGCAGGCCTCGCCAGAGCCAGTTGGGGAGTCTTTCCGTACGGCTAAGCTGTACTACAACTCCATTTATTTGAGCTCCGTCTGCTACGGAGCTAGTTGCTGGGTGGACTCTTGTGACCGCCGTCGACTTATGCGTACCACTCTAGACTCTACGCGGGCAGAGGTTCCCTCTCATGGCTATGGCCAAAGCCTATAAAACATGTTCGACAGAGGCCCTCCCGGTTCTACTAGGGATTGCCCCTTTGGATCTGGAGGTGCAGCGACGGGCTGCTTTATACAACCTACGTCACGGTTGTGCGTCTAAGATCGGAGATACCGTACTACAGCCCAGCGCTGCTTGCATACCCATAAAAAAGCTTTGTGCTGATGTCCTTACGGCTGCATGGCAAAAACGTTGGTTATCTTTCGACAAAGGTAGGACTACCTTTCTGTTCTCTCCGGACATTTACTTTAGACTAACTGCTCATTGGATAAGCCCTGATCACTGGTCTACTCAACTAATGACCGGGCACGGCGCTTTTAATGACAGATTATACTCATTTAATTTAGTTTCAAACCCTAGTTGCCCCTGTGGCGCCCGCTTCCAGACCTCAGAGCACATTCTCTGGTACTTTCAGTTCCTCCCGTTAGAAAGAGGAGTCCTTTTCGATGCAGTTCGAAGGAAACGCCTCGGCCCTATCGGGCATGCAGACTTTGTGGCCACTAAAAAAATTTCCACGTATTTACAATCTTTGCTCGTATTTTCGGTGAGAGAATCTATCTTCCATCTCCATCTCTTTACAACCCATGAATGCGATTTTAATCTCTTTCACGGGTTCTTTCTTTTAGCACTTCTGTGCAGTGGCCACAATTGTTCAGAGGGGACTCCCACTGGACTTATCAGTTGCTAACTGATCAAATCTGAATGAGCGCGTCATCAAGGAGACTTAACTGTCCTCCGGTGTGATGCGGGTTTGAGGCGGGTAAAGTCCAGTCCAGCTGCAGCAGAGGATAAAGCGCAATGTAAAACGAGATCCAAGACATTGCAACAAACCAATCCTCATGATTGAAAAAAAGTAAGTATTATTTAATATTTAAATCATTACGTTTAGATACGTTTCTAAAAGTTAATCGTAATAAATCACACAGGTGACTAGGAACTGACCTGCTCAAAGCATCCTATATCTGAGCTGACCTACTCTACAACTGTGCTCCAAGCGTTTATAACTGTACTCACTGTAAACTCGTATTCCGTTCGTTTTAGTAAGTTTTCCGAAGGATACACAGTTTGATTTAGTTGAATTCTGTTTGTTCCGTCAATTAAATTTTAAATATTTAAAAAATAATTACTTGTTTCAATTTATTTCGAATTTAACCTTAAATATCCCCGTTCTGTAATCCATTTTACTAATGAATCTAGGCGAAAATCGGAATCAGTCTTAAGATACACCAGACGCATTTAATTCAAAAAGTGGAAGCCGCAAAGAATTCAAGAAAAGACGATATGTTAAATACTGTTTATTTTGACTTCGTACTGAAAGGTAGTAGATAAAAGGAAAGGTATTAAAAATGAAAGAATTTATAATTTATTGATTATTTAGAAATAAATCAATGAATTTAAAAATATGTATATCATATTTTAAAACGTTTTCATGATCAAATATAAATGTTATAACAACTTTTAAAAAGTAGGTAAAAATAGATAGCGTTATTTTAGTCGAACAACACACAGTGTAAACTATTCAAAGTAGTAAAAATCGAGTGAACATTATTATAGAGTTGACTATAACGTATGTAAATACCTTAATAACCCGTTTCCTCGATTGATAAGGCAATATGAATGTGGTGCTTGTGTAGCCCGAAAGACGGTTATTCGACAGTTGTCCGCTAGTATCACCACAAAACCACTACAAGAAACCTGCTAGGTATAGTAGAATTCCACTGAATATTGTCATTATTCAAACTAAGAATAAAATAGTGGGTTTAATTATTAAGTTTAGTGATGACAATTTATTAGGTATGTTCTATAAACATCTCCGAAAATCCAACGATCTTAAGAGTATGTTAGAAATAAGATTTTTCGTTTCGTTTTTAAGACGAACTTAAAACGAGTTTAGTAAAATTGTAAATAAGTTTTTATAATACTACCCGTTTCGCCTCCTGACAAGCATTTTCACCAGTATAATAATTTTTTAACAACAATCTATTACTCATATACATACTCGTAGGCAGGAGATTAATATATTGGTAATTGCATTTGTTCACATTAATTTAAACATTTTATATGTTTTATTTATCATTTTATTTGCCGGCGGGAATAGATTAGTGGTTAAAGCGTTTGCTTTGCAAGTCAAAGTTCGTGGATTCGATCCCCGACGGAGATTAGAAAAAAAGCATTTTTAATCGATTTCTAAGCTCTAAAGTACCCCGGTTGATATGAATTTGATCCCTCATCCGTAAACTGCCAGTCATAGCGTATTAATTAAAATTGGTAGTAGACGAAGTTTGTCCCGTGAAGACCACCCATTCATAGTAAATTCCTGTAATAATAAGGGTGATACTTGAATCTCGGGCTGTTGTCTGTGACGTTGGCGGATCAACACTCCACATGCAGCGCTTAGCCATATGCACTATGGTAAGCCTCATAGAATTCCACAGATGAGACTTGAAAATTACTATCACCATCTGTCGGTATACAGCAACTTTCAATGGTAAAAATGCTAAAGTAATGAAACTTAAAAACAAAGAAAAGGTTTAAAGCCTTCACTTATCGTGGCAGATAAAATCACACTTTAGTTAAAGCACTAACAACGAGAACAATAATTATTCTTTACTTCATCCATGACGGTCTGGAGGTTACGGAAATTTAATTTTTCATCACCGAGTATCAACAACGTGCACTGAGTAAGCCTATACGTGTATTTCTGAATTTTATTGCTTATTTTACGCGGGAGTTTTCAGATTCATTGTAATTCCACACATACAATAATCTACGTCTTTAACCCTTTTGTTACTAAGCGTCGAATATTCGACGGTCGATTCTCGTGCGAAAAAGACGAAGCGTCGAATATTCGACGCTCATCTAAACACATGTTGACAGTAATAAAGATTTATTATTTACATCATATGTGATCCCAAATTTCAAATTTGAATATTTAATTTTTGGATGTTTATATTTTTTTATTGGCAAATATATTTATTACTGATTAAATTTTTATTTGCTTAATCTGATGTATGAACTGTTTGGAATGAACATTATTTTTATTTTTTCAATTTAGCATAAAAAAAGTACTTAAGAATGCTCTAAAATCGCTTCGTTTTTTTCGAAAATTCGCTAAGAAAAATCTTAGTAACCAAAGATTAAAAGTATTTATTAGTTTTTAATTTACGATTATCTAGTGCCTAAAATGTCTGTAAAAAGTATAAAGACAAGGTTTGATTGATTTCTTTTACTATACGATTTAGTATGCACACTTTTCAAATTACATTTCTTAATATAGAATGATAGTGTACAGCACAATAGGAAATTCATGAACTATAAATTCGTTCGTTAAATTTAAAATCGTTTAAATTTAAAAGTTTTAATATCAATCTCACGTAAACGAAAAGTTTTAATGAGAGTCATTTGGAACATAAAAACTGTGATGACTTGATGATCGAAAATTCGTTCAATGCAATAATAACCGTTCCTTTTTCAGCTTCAATCAATCTTAAAAGCATATTACTATTTAATACATATTATATATTATAACAAAAGGCCGCTCCATATTTTGACACATACTCCTACATGCACGAGATAATTAGGTCAAGGTCGATATATAAATACTACCATTTATTTGATATACGTTTATAAACATTTTTTCTTAATTCTATTCAGGAACGACATGTTTCAATTTCGGCTATAAGCCATTATGAAAAGAAAAAATTACACGTGTTAAACATAAAAGTACCTTACTTATTTATTGAGTATTGATGAAAATAAACCAAGAAAAAATGTTTACATACATTCATTACATAATGTATATTTATTTTCAGATATTTTTTAATGAACGGTAAACATATATTTATATTTTGATATCGATTATTTCCACATTACTCCATATTAATCGAATGCTGTTACAGCTAATAGTATTGAAGAAGAAAAGACATTTTAGCGTTTTTACACCTTTAGTACAAGCATTCAAAGTATTCTAGTACACGTTGATAATATATGTTACATATAGTAAAAAATATAAAAAAAATATGTTATTATGTAAAATGTAAAAAATAATAATATAAATTAAGCAACACTTAAATCAAAAGATGAATCCCACGCCACACACAAGATCTACCTTTAAGTGGCGTGGAATGCATGAAAAATAAAAAAATAAAAAAATAAAAATGAATTAATCTGGTATCCTATTAATTTGATTAAATAAAAAAAAAAAAAAAAAATAGTTTATTTAATAATAATTCCTGTAAGTTATTTATTATTCATTCATAAATTTAATCAATCCATTATTCATTCATAAATAAATTCAAGGAATCGTTGGACGCTTCTTATGTGATGTCATTTGTAGTAAATAATCAATGTAACATAATTTATGAGTATACATATATGAATATATGTATGCCACTTTATATACAGTATATATAAACCATAAAATTTCTTGATATTCTATCATATCAATTCAATCATTATAATACACTAAGCTAACGATAACTTTTGAAGCGAAAATTCCGCCTTAAAACTAAGGCGTTTAACCAATGCATCCTCCCTGTATTAACTTATGGCGCAGTGACGTGGAATCTATTGTAACAGCAAGCTTACCCATAAAATAAAGGTCACCCTGCGTGATATGGAGAAATCCATGCTCGGAGTGTCGCTAAAATAATGCGAAATGAGGATATCCGCAAAAGAACTCAAGTAGTGGAGGCTACCCAACGAATAGGCACACTCAATTGGCAATGGGCAGGACATATCTGTCGAAGAGACGACGGTCGATGGGGAACAAAAGTATTGGACTGGCGCCTAAAAACGGAGAGTGTTGGCCGATCCCCTGCAAGATGCACTGACGACATAGAAGAAGAATAGCGGGAGTGACCTGGATGCGGAAGGCGGAGGATCGAAGAGGGTGGAGACTCATGTGGGAGGCTTACGTTCAACAGTGGACGGATACAGGCTGATGATGATGAACTAACGATAAGTTTATTAAGGCTAATTACTAAAAAATAAATATTTTTCAATTGGTATTTCAGTGTTAATTCAAAGTGATATAATATAAGAAAATATTACATGTTTCCACAAATCAAGGCACGTAATAGGATATTTAATAAATATATATAAATATATTATTTTATACATAGTACATTCCAATCCGTCAGAAAATAATTTAATTAACTTCATTGAAAGTTTATAATTCTTGGATTAGCATTTACATACATAGATTAGTATAGAATGATAAATCTTTTTTTACCGATTTACAATTATTACTTTGTTAATACATAAAAACAAATATTTTTTGTAGTAATTGCACATAGTTCTATGTACGTGGGCCATCACCGCAGATGAAGTTTCATATTATTCATAGATACCTACCACTGAGGGCATTGCACCTACTTAATTTTTTTTAAATAATTATTTTTTAACATTCAGTTATATGACTTTGTTTAAGACATAATCAAATATGACACTGAGTTTAATCAAATATTGTTACAACTGATTAAAAATATCTTCAGCGATGTGCATACTATTTCGCCACTATTAAAGTCTCTTGTGAATTATCAAAATTTAAACAACAAGGAGTTATTAAGGCAAATATTTTAAATATGCTGAAAGTAATGTTATTGAGACAGAAAATATATTTCATTGTTTTATTACATTATGATTTTGATTACAAACGTATACTTAATTAATAAATAAGAATTTATAAATCATAAGTCCTATGCAATCTAAGCATACGTCAAACATATGTGTATTTGATTAACGAATATGGAAGTAGATTAGAATCGGCGTGATTTTTTCCATTTTTTTAATGTAAACACATACATGAGAATCCAGACGATGGTGATAGTAATTTTGAAGTCTCATCTGTAGAATTCTTTGACGCTTACCATGGTGCATATGGCTAAGCGCTGATTGTGGAGTGTTCATCCGCCAGTCATAGACTACAGCACGAGATTCACGCATCATCCGTACAGGAATTTACTATGAATGGGTGATCTTCACGGGACGACTTTCTCTACCACTAATTTTAATTGATAGGCTATGACTGGCATTTTACGGGTAGAGGATCAAATTCATACAACTATTTAAGAGCTCAGTAATCGATTAAAAAAATATTTTTTAATCTCCATCAGGGATCGAATCCACGACCTTTGGCTTGCAAAGCAAACGCATTGACCATTGAACTATACCCGCAGGCAAATGTTATGTTTAAGACAGTATTTGATAATTCCTTGATTTAAGAATTGGATTTAAAATGTATGCGGATCTTATGTATATTGTTTATTTCAAAACGATGTTTGTAAAAACAACACGTAATTTTTTCGAAGAAAATACGATTAATTTTATAGATTTAAAGCCAAAATGTTATCTGAATTAAAGGAGAGTGCAAACTGATATTACTTTATGCGTCATAAATTGTGTTATTTTTTAGGTACTTCAACTATCGCAGCAAAATTGATGTGTCTTGTACGCATTATCCGAACTACAAATTGATTTTCAGTTGTGCGTAGCTCCAAACTCCGCGATAATGTGTAACTTTGTGCGTTATCAAATAATATGGTGACACATAACAATGGGGCGATTTCAATATTTGGCGCCCGTGGATGGAGATAAGGAGCTTGCGACACCACGCGAGCAAGCAAACCCGAACACACAGCGACGGTGAATGATAATCATAAATGCCGACAATCAATGAGAACTGCACAAAAAATGTGGAAAAACAAAAAACAACACTTTCAGCAGTAACGTTTTACAATATGAAAATGGCCATTAACCCTTTCATTACAGCTCGGTGGAATACAAATTATACTGTCAATTATAAAACTAGTATTTGAAGCATAAATGTACTTATCTGATCTATTTTCATATATCACATTGGTTCTTGTATGATTTAGCTATCAGATGATACATAAAAAACTATTCTAAGAAAGTAGCAAAACGATATATCATAGCTACAGATGTCAACGGTATGGGAATCTTACACGGCATATACCGAGTACCGATGCGAACAGGTTAAAAAGCAACATAGCTTAAAGTGTTAATTATTATCAATGTAAGTATACATACGTATATACAATGTATATAATGGTTTTAAGAAAAGTGAAATAAATTTGGATTTAACTTTAAATTACAACGAATTGGATCACGAAAACAATGTGAAATATTTTTCGCAATCATAATTGATGTATTCGTTTAAAGTCAAAATCATAATGTGATTACAATGAAAAAAAAATAGTTTCAGTGTCACTGTTAATCGTAAACATTGACATAGCCTATAAGTAAAATGTATCTATAATAGACCATAGACAAGCACTTAATCCTACCATGAACATCCTGCAAGCAGTGTAACTTAATGGTCAAAGCGTTTGCTTTGCAATTCAAATGTCGTGGGTTCGATCCCCGGCGGAGATTTTTTTTTAAATTTATTTCCGATTTCTAAAATACCTCCGGACGACGAAAGTCGTCCCGCGAAAAACACCCATTCATAGTAAATTCCTGTAATAATAAAGGATGATGCGTGAATCTCGGGCTGTAGTCTATGACGTAGGCGGATCAACACTCCACATGCACTATGGTAAGCGTCATAGAATTTCACAGATGAGACTTCAGAATTACAATCACCATCTGTCGGTATTATCCTGTATGTGTTTATATAAAAAATAATATGTAGGGAAAATTATCACCTCAAATTTAATCAATTAAATAATGATGAGCTTTATAAATTAAATTAATGATGTGTCCCGAGAATTGTAGTTCGTTCATTCATTGCTTGTGTTATCACTGTGGTTACGTTGGAGGAAGGGAGGGGGTAGCGGTGAGGCGCTCCGTACTACGTATCCCCCTCCCCTCCCTCTCAAACCGAAACAAACCGCCAAAAAACATACTATCGACTCTCCAAGTTTATTTTCGAAAGAGTGATTCAAAGTTTGCGCGAAGAACACGTGACGTGCCGCTCAAAACACTCGATTCATATTAGAAATACATACTTGTATGTCGATTTATAATGGTAGGTCCGCATCAGAACGTTAAGTTTTAACATATAAGAGTATGAATAAGAACGGCGGCGCGCCATATTATGCATTCCATTCCACGAGGAAAATTAACTAAGTGAGCGTTATTAACCCTTACATTACGGCTCGGTTTGATTACAAATTATACTGTCAATTATAAAACTAGTATTTGAAGCATAAATGTACTTATCTGGTCTATTTTCATATATCACATTGGTTCTTGTATCCTTAAGCTATCAGATGATGCATAAAAAACTATTCTAAGAAAGTAGCAAAACGATATATCACGTCAAACGATCTCAACGGTCGAGGAAACTTATGACGGCATATGCCGACAAACGATGCGAAAGGGTTAAGAATGCATACTCAATTGGAGTGAAGATAAAATATTATATGAGAAACTTAATGACTAACGATTTTGTTATTAGTTCGGAGAAATTTATATACTACGTGTATATTTCAGGCTTTTGTGTGTAACAAACAAATAAACTCCACCGATTACATTCTATATATTGTTTCCGGCGGCCATTTAGGACGGCGAGAATGTGGGAGGTTAAAGAAAAGGCACTGCAGCTTATGCTTTCCTGCAGTATTCGAAGAATATGTACCAGCCAGATCCACCTTCGTGTTTCTACCGACTGTAGAAGATGAAATTGATGAAATCTATTTATTCGGTCACCTCGCCATTCCTCACAAACTCACAACATACCCACAATATATTTTCTCCAAAAGCATTGTATGACTGCATTTCCTTTTCGTTAAGTGCCAAGATTCGCAGTTGTAACAAAAATGGGGCTAATACATTGACATCAGCATGATGCAGCCCTTGCTGACTGGTACCGAAAACCTCGATGTACAATCTTTCGTCTCTTATTTCTGTTCGCTTGTCATACATTTATGTGTCCGCCATTTGAGACTAGTTATATAGACCGCCGCTAGTAGCGCTGGGCGAGAGCCATTACGAGCGCGGCTAGCCGAATGCTAGGTCGAGCCATAAATTTGTAAAGTTTTATCTTAACATATTTTGAGAGAGAGATGGATATTAATATATATATTGTAAAAACTATAACATATATTGTGTTGAACCACCCCTAAAGACTGCATGGTTGGGGAACATGGGATTGCCATGCTAATCGTCCCCGGCTCCTGCTTTGCAGGCCGTCGAGAACCGTATACGAGTATATTCCGTGGATCTCTGGATGCACATATGTTTTGTTACAAATTATTGATAATGACAGGAGTTTGCGGTGACCTATATATGTGTTGTCAAAGATGTGCTAGTCGCGATGAAGATCAAAGATACTCACAATGTCTGTCCGGAAGAGATCCTGTGTCGTGCCGGTGCGTGCGGGGCGGCGGCTCGTGCAGGGCCGCTACCCCCGGCCGCGCGCTGGTGCGGTCATCCCCTGCGCAGGCGCGCTCTGTCAGAAGCCAAGATCCGGCCCTGCATTGGCCCAACGCGTTCTCCAACACACACGGCACAAGGCCAAAAAAAGAACGATCCAACCAGACCTTTACTTTCCAATATTCACTGTGCACCAATCAATACGTCTCCAAATTTTCTTAAAAAAACACTGCAAACCAATACGTCTCGAACTTTACTTTAAAAAGCACTGCAAACTAATACGTCTTTACTTTTACTCTTAATTTCTCACTGCAAAACAATCACTTGATACGTTCACTTAAAAGAGTTCACATATATTTAGTTATGATATTAATTTATAATAAAATATATTTATCACAGATTTTTGTATTATTTTACTTGATGTGATGGGCGATCGAAAGTGGCTGGTGACAACGATAACGGACGATATTTGCCGTTAATCCTTGCTATCCTGAAAGACAATCACATAAATACATTAGTAACATTACACTCGTTCATTATATAGCACAATATATTGTAGATTCCAGCTAGATAGATATTGGCTACCTTAATTTTATATTTAAAAAGGTGTTCATTTTTATTGATTCATCTGTAATGTGTGCAATCATATTATGTGTAAATTTTTGTGGGTGAATTTTCTTAATAGCAATTGAAATATTCATTCTTTGATTGAATAAATTGATTCGATTTCTCATAAAAAGCGCCATTATTTTTAAACTGTCTAAAAGAATCAAAGTCTTAAATTTAAAAGGAAACGAGTTTATACTAATAAATATATTTTTAAATACAACATGTACTATTAAAAATAACCATAATATTTTATTAATTAATAAAAAATAGATAGGTAATATATTTTATAATCATTTAAAAAAACACCAGTAACTATGGTGATTCAAAGAAGAAATATCGAAGGCAACGAACAATATCGTATGTGATAATACGATGAAGTAGTACCCATCAAAAGTAATCAATATATCGCAGAAAAAATGTATAACAGTGGATTATCACAGACATCATGATTGCATGCAAAATTTTAGTTGTATTGGATGACCGGAAATGACTTAGATTGCACATTCTAGATTTATTCATGTTCAATCAATCGTAGTAAGAACCATATCAGAGAGGCTAGCCCGATGGATCGATCACATCATGCGCCACGATGGTCTTCTTCACGACATTGTGGAAGCGATGGTTTAGGGTAGAAACTGCAGAGGGCGCCTAGCGTATTTGCAGCAAGTGTTCAAGGAAATGAGTTGTAGCTCTTATGCTGAGCTAAAGAGGATTGCAGAGGATCGAGAGGAGTGGAGATCCAGATGCAAGATTTTGTTGCTGCAAACCAATCCACCGGATTGATACTACGAAGAAGAGGAATCAATCTTCAACATGGTCGGCGAAGTTAGTATGATGTATTTTAAAAAAATGAAGTGACATTACATTATATGCATATCGAACAGATGACTCATCGTTACGGGTAATTGAGTTCGAAATAAATAACGTTTCAAAAGAGTTGGGCATGTCATTGATGTAATTGTATGTTTCATGTCGAGTGAATCTCGATTCTTGGCAGAGACAGATCTGAGACAGCGAGAGTCCACCGGTGAGATGAGAGTTGCATCTAAACTAGCATCAAAAGGTATTATTGGGTCTGCGCGACACAAGCAATGCAGTGGTCGGATACTATCGGAGAATACGCCGACGCCAACAAAGCATACAATGAACAATATTATTATGGTGAAAGAAATTTGGCATGATATATAAGACAATAAGAAAAAAATCTTCCAAAACACTATTTTTATTAATATTAATACAAACCTCGCTCCAAATGAATAAAAAAATAATAAAATGATATATCAGCACACAAAATTAAGAATAATAAATAATTAATTCATACATATTGTTACAATTAAAATAATAATAATGATTGTAGAAATGTTTCGAAGGATAATTGGATTTCATATCCTCGTAAATTAAATTCAAATAAGGTTCTATTTTTTAATGTTTTGACATTTACTTAATCTATGTATGTAAAATTATATGATATTAAGGAATTCCGTCTTCGTCAAGTAAAATTTTTTTATATCATTGGAAATATGCTACAATACACGGTGCATATATACCATTTGACCTGACGGGAGTGACCTGGATGCGGAAGGCGGAGGATCGAAGAGGATGGAGACTCATGCGGGAGGCCTACGTTCAACAGTGGACGGACACAGGCTGATGATGAATGATGATGAATATACCATTTGAAGAATAAGAATTTGAATTTATTTGTCGAAAACAGTAAATACGTATTCTAAGGCTGCTCTATAAACCTTCGCTGCAAATTTCTTAAGAATTTGGAGTATGTTTGTATAATGTGTGTTTGTTTTCATTATAATTACTCTAATATATTAATTAAGTAATCTACCTATACCGTCTTCTTTTATTTGCATTTATTTAACATTATTTGCTTGGGGAGCATGAAAAGAAACTCAACGCGGTGCCCCCAATCTCGGACTTCCTGCTCCGGCCAATCTTTTCAACTCAACGACAGCAAAATTTGCTGATTGAACTGCATAGATAAGAGGCAAATTCCTTAATACAAAATATAAAAATTAAGAATCCCGAAGTAAAGTGATGTTATAATTTTTATTACCCTAAGCAAATGCATTCTGTCGTATCCAGATTATTTTGGATGTAGTCCAGTATTTTAAATGATATTTATTTTAATGGATAATTTGTATTTTATGTCGAATATTATATTACGTATGAATATTTTAATAATATTTTTTATATCGTGTTTTTCAACTAGTTCACTATTACTATCGACCTTTCGGATGGTCGGATGGCGGATTCTGAATTTCATAATAATCTACGAACATATAATATTGCGGTTTTATTTGAAGAAAAGATCAAAGATCCGTCCGCAGCACTTGACGATGTCTGATGGAATATAAATGGTGACCTTTCTTATGAGTGGCGATGAAATTAGTAATTTATTACATCCTTAATGGATCTGGAATGCTTTTTAATACCAGCATTGAAACACGTAATTTGCACACACCAAGGTTAACACTGGGCGCAAGTAAAGAGCAGTTAATGTTGTTGAATATATTCAATAAATAATAATTTTAAATACTTTTTATACGGCAAAGGTCAATAAAATATTATGCAAGTACATACCTTTATTACCTAATAGTTCAAGTACTTTGCTAGTATTGTTAGGAGTATATTTACATGATTAATTATAAAATATTTTTTACGAGTTATTCAAACTATTATTTGCATGCATTGTTTTGTGTTTGTGCATTTTAAGCGTAGAATTTACCAGTTATTTTATCAGTTTTGGTTTAAATTTAATAATTTGTCTGTCCATGAAAAGTACCCTCATTTTCGCGATACTGTATACAAAACCTTGTAAAGCGTACGTTTATCAACCGAATTACCACTGAAATAATTGTACTAGTTAGATGTTACTGTACTTTATACATTTTTTTGCATATTTTGGTATAACCTTGCTCAGCATTCAATCTGTAGAAACCATACTCTTATTATCTTTAAAATATATGACGAAAAGTTATTAGTGTGTGTTCATTTAAATGGGTGCATCTTCGTACAGCATTTAAATTAATTGATTTAGCTAACGAATATCTATCTCTCGCTCTATATGTGGTATAATTTATCCGCTCTCCAAATAAAATGACCGCAGGCTTATGATTCTTTTAATCTGGCTAATTGCGAAGATTAATGAATATTTAATACGATATTTAAGTTACATCATATGCACATAACTGTTTAAGATTATGGTTTTAAACCTTTATGGATTGTTAAGTAAAGAATATTATTTTTTGCGATTCAGTGGTTGATATAATAATCTAGTTATGTCAGCTGTCACAGGCTCAGGCTATTGAAGATCGGAAGGAGTGTCCATCATTGAATGACTGCGCACCGGCACGCTTCATGGCACATGACATCATCACTTCTGCGGTCCAGCCACATTGTGGACTATTATTCACATTGCTGAGACACATATCCGAAACTGTAACTAGTACGAATCTCTAAACGAGAGTCAAATTATGTGAAAAAATATGAAAAATAAAAATACAAGGTTCTTTGGGTTGAGCCTCCTCCTAGAAATGAACGTCGAAAAAGTGATCCGATTATAAAAAAGGTGATTACTAAACGTACAAATATGCTTTAGAGATGTTTTCACTTTGACAACCCAGGATTTTGTTTTAAAGGTGGCAAATAAATAAAGATAGCATGTACTCTACGAATTTTTATTTAATTTAAGTTCAGAAATGACCTGGAAGAAGGATGCTGGCGGAACAGTATGGTGGCAATTTGAGGCATAGAGATAGCATAGAGAAAATAATAAAAAATAAAAATAACACAAAAGAATAAGAAGATGACACGTGTCAAAGATCATAGAGATCAAGTAGAACAATACCATCGACAAAAGAGGAAAAGGATGTAAGGAAAGGATTGAGGTGTGCTGGTAGGCCATTTAGGAGCGACATTGCCGTTGCACCAAATTGAGTGCTTGAAGCACCACAAGCATCGACTGGGATCAAAAACAATGGATGGCTACGAGATATGAAAGAAAATAAACCATTAAAGAAGTAATTTGGTTTTTATTTTATTTTATTAACCAAAGCTGTCTAAATTCCAAGAGTGTTATACTTCTTTTATACTATTTATGTTTAACTATCGGCACGTTTTTATATAATGTAGTCCATTATAAATAAAGCTTTTACCATATATTTATTAAATGTGATAAAATTTTGCTCCAAATTATACATAAACATACGACAGTAAAAATGGTTCAAGAAATTTAATGTAAAAATGCTTTTCTCCATTTTCAGATTTCAGAATATCCGAGATGTATCCGAAAAATCAAGAAAGATACATTAATTGGAACATTTTTCTAAATTTCTGTTTTTTTTTTTCGAAATTCAAATTTATCGCGTGTATATAATTTATTTTCTTACGAAATTTCATTAATTTTGTTATTAAAGGTAATAAGTAATTGTTAATTTAATTATTTGCACCGGCTACCGCTTTTATTATATTAACTAGCATATAAATGTGTCTCTTTCATTCTACCAACCAAAATATTTACATCTGCATAGATTTCTTTCGTTTCGTCCAGCAAAAGTGCTACCCTTCACGGGCCCCAATAGTGCAGTAGACTGTAAGAATGATTTTGAAACGGAAAATCTCAGGAATACGATACGAATAATTTTTATTTGAATTTATATTATATTGTGATATGTTGCAAAAGCTGCAATAATAGTTCAAATTTCTTCACATTACTATCACATTGCGTATATTCTTCGTCCACTTTGCACAACTCAACTATTCCATTGTTATCACATTATGTGTTCACCATTTGTCCTCCCCACAATGAGAAATACTCAATGTTTCACACGCATAAGAAATTCGATATATCGTTTCGCCTTCATCGGGCAATACGGTCAAGCATTGTAATATATCTGATACATTATATGTGACTATACACGGTAAGACAGCAACAGGGTGTACATGTTACGCTGAATTTTAGTAGTTGATTTTTATAAACATTCATAAAAAAACATCATTCATCGTCCTGAATGCATACAAAATGCAAAATCCATGAAAAATGCATATTGTCTGCACGGATTCCTTTAAAAAATCATGATTAAAAGGCTTTATACAATCAAAACTATATTGTAGCTAACAAATATAGTTCCATAGTAGCGTTGCTCATTGTTAGATCATTTACCATTAAAAATGATAAAACACACATCTAACAAAATTCATGAACGTGTTTTTTAAATGGGATCCAGTTTAGTAACAAAAAACAATACCCGAGAGGTCACATATAGTTACAAACTACACCAAATAAGCAATTTCACAAATTCAAAGGTCAAAGGACATGAAAAGGTAATTATAATTGTTCAAACGTCGTACCTTCTGTCTTTTTGATTTATTATCTCCTGACAAAATGGCTTTCTAATTGATGCATTTGGCCTAAACAAAAATGCTAACCAGATGCACTTTAGAACAGAGGCTTCTGCGACGGGGACCTAATCAATACGATCAGCCCGACGCTCCTCCTAGCCCATTAACTATCGTTTTATTATGCCACTAATATCTATACAAATGACACAACCGATTGCCTTGGTAACCGACACAGCTGCGGACAACTATCTGTACTTTTCCATGCGCACTAACTAGCAACACTAACTAGCAACTATGTACTATCTATACACGATTATGATGCTCCAACCGATAGAATTAAAGAAACATGCACGGCAAATTTTCTACTTAAAGTTATTTTAAAAGTGTATTACTTTTTTGTGTAACAAAACCGTTCAAACGCATAAATTTACAGATAACTCTCATATAGCACACACTTTTCTTATAGTATTTGGGGCAGATTTTTATACAAAGGTCCCTTCTACAGTTACATTAACGTCATATTCACTATATAACATTATTTTTAAGTCTTTATTAACAATCGTATTTTTATTATTTTAAGATGATTTAACGAGAAGAAAACATGTCGTGTATATTATCGTTCAAAATATAGTTATATATTATTTTCAATGTTTTGAGCATTCACTTTGAGATCCATAATAAATTATAAATATTTATTTATTTACCTTGTTTCACATGGATCACGTAACAAAGTTCTCTATTAGGAGACTGCAGTTTCGACTAACTCGTAGTCTTTCTCAATCCTTCTCTAGTTAAGAGATAACATCTCTTAACTCTTAACTAGAGAAGGATTGAGAAAGACTACAGTTTTAAACTCAGTCTCCTAATAGAATGAACTTTGTTACGTGATCCATGAAAACAAGGTAAATAAATAAATAAATATTTATATAGTTATATAATTTAGGTATAGAGCTCACAGTGATTTTTGCAGCTTGAAGCTTTTTTTTCTAATTTTCCAAACATAATAAAAATAATGAGACAATTCAAAGTGTATGAATTCAATGTGTAAATGAATCACAAAAATCAACAACATACTCAGGCTTTTAGCTATTGTGATACATATTTCGACTGGATTCTGTTAAAAAAAATGGATACATTTTTATCGTTTGTAATTGTATGAAAGCAAAATGTCGTTTTAAGATCAATACCACAAAAGTAACCTTTGGTAAAATGACGATTTGCATCCAAGAATACACGTGGATTCGCTGGCTAAGTATCGACTTTAAGCATCTAAGCATTCTAAGCAATGTAATAAAAATATTTTTTCTAGTTAATGCGATGTATTGTTTCACTGAAAGCTAATTTTTTATGCTTAGCTCATTTTCATTACTGAAATAACTCATATACATTACTGATGATGAAAATAAAAAAAACATATTCCTTTACTACGAAATCCTTTCGCTTTCAATGAGTATATTGTTTGTTAATGTTAGTAAGTATCGTTATGCCGCGCGTCAAGAGTGCCTCATCGGCCAAATTGTCTGAGCGAATAATGAACACAGTGCCGTGCATAATCGCTGTAAACAAGAAATCAAAAGGAATGATCACGTTTTTTGCTGTCATCGTGCGAAAGGATTGTATTTACATTTACACGGGCGAAAGGTTGCAGTTTCGCTACAGTGGGATGCTATCGGCTCACGAGAGCTGTTAGTCACAAGCACTGTCGTAAATAATATTAGTCCATCAGATATAGTTATGTATAGTGGAACCAACGACAATAACACATTGCAATCGCGGTTCTTGTTGAGCAACAATGAACGCGACCAAAAACTTCCATGGGTTACCGACAGTTGCTAACTACTTGGTTAGATTGAGCTTGGTGACGCACGCAAAAAGCTACTTGTTAAGGCTGAAAGCCTTCTCATGATACTAGGTGCATCAGTTACATATCGATATTGAGTTGAGATTTCAACATGGTATGGTCGTTGGCGACGTATTAGATCCAAATGTTCCAAACATCAGGAGTGTTCGGCTAATAATCCGATCTACTTAAAAACGATAAATAAACAAACACCCGCCGAAAAGAATCATGTAACACCTTTGCAGCTCGACCTTCAGATGTAGATATGTATTGGAAAAAGGCATGGAAAATAGCAGATAATACAACTTGTAGCGACAATATGTGCCAATCATATGTTTTAGATGTAAAACCAGAGATGGCAATGATTTTAGTAATTTATTTGGTTTCGAGACGACGGACGGAAAAATGTATTATATCAAAAATGATAATAATGAGACATTATTATCGAAATATTCAAAATATTTTGAAATCCAATGACAAAAGATTTTCATTGTTCAATAACAATCGCAATATTTTACAAGTAACCAAGCGAAATGATCGCATTATTATCATAGACATCAAGTGAAACTACTGCATTGTATTCATGTAAAATGAAACGATCGCAATTGCAATGTGACCCAGTGAAATATTGAGTTATTTATTGAGAGCAGTTATTGCGCAATGGCGAAACATTCACACTTTTTAATGCCACGAAGTAAAAGTGTTTATTGATATTATCACCAAGAAAAATGGATCGATACTGCGATATGGCCATGAGTTATATGGATTATATGGATATTATGACAATATTATGTGACAACCCCTGTAAATTTTTAATATACAAGCGTCGCATTAATGCATTACACCAGCGGTCGGGGAACTTTTTTAACCATTACCCCAAAATATTTTTGCGTAAGTTGATATTACCCCAAATTATTTTTGCGTAAGTCGAAATTACCCCAAAATATGTTTGCGTAAGTCAATATTACCCCTTCCCCCCATTTTGAAAAGAAGACAATCAATGTTTATTTAAATAAACATTATTTATTGAATTAATTTGCACGGAAAATAACAAAAAAGTTACATGAAAATAGTAAGTTTTATGAAATAGCAAACTAGAAAAATTTCCTTATTACCCCAAAAAAATATATTTTTACCCAATTTGGGATAATTTACCCCAGTTCCCCGACCGCTGCATTACACAAAAGAAATGGAACCATATCCAGTTTATTTTCTATTTGCATAAATTCTGTTTTTTTTTTTTTCTGTTTTTGACTTTATTTTTATTATATATATAATCGTGTCGGAAACAACAGGGTCAGATCCTGTCTGCCTAGAAGTGGGCGACGTCGATGGCGTTACTTCTGGCCATCATCAGGTCTTCCTGGGTGCAGCTATTCGGGCACAGCGCACACTCCAGAAGGTGTGACAGGGTCTGCTCCACGCCGCAGTCACATTCAGTCGGTCCGCTGTAAAACTGCCAGGCCTTCATTTGTGTCCTCGTCTTGCATACTCCGGTCCGAAGTCTGTTAAGGGACCTCCATATATTCCACCCTTGGTCATGTCCAGGGGCTAGGTCCTCTTTCGGGGCAATCCAAGTATTCCCCTCAGTTGCGCTTCTCCACATGTTCAGCCGCAGGGTGGCCTCAGGTATCACCAGTTTCGTTGTCGACTGTAGGAAACTTCTTCTTGATTTGAGCCGTGTGGTTATCTTTTGGTACCCAAACATAGGGTGGAGTGCGTCGTGGGTTGCTTTGGTGAGTTCCTTCTTGGTAGTAACTTCTCGCCGTATGTTTGGTGGGGCAATGCCCGAGAGTTGATATAGCTTTGATATTGGGGTAGGTTTTAGGCACCCCGTAACCACCCGGCACGTTTCATTCAGAGCAATATCCACTTTCTTGGTATGGGCAGACCTCGTCCATACTGGCGCAGCATACTCGCCAGCAGAGAAACAGAGAGCTAGAGCAATTGTGCGGATCAGGTTTGGTTGGGCTCCCCACTTCGTACCTCCCACTTTTCGGAGTAGGTTGTTTCTGGTGGACACCTTTTGCTTAACAGACTGACAGTGTTTCTGATAAGTGAGGGTCCTATCCAGCTTGACCCCTAGGTATTTAGGTGTGTCGCAGTGCTCTAACACCAAGTCGTTCCAGGTAATGTGCAGCTTTCTCTTGGCAAGTCTGTTATTGAGATGAAAGGCGCAGACTTGGGTCTTGCTTGGGTTTGGCTGTAGTCGGTTCTGGTGGTAGTACGAAGAGAGGGTGGTGAGTGCTTTAGTAAGCTGGGTTTCTACTTCCTCGAAAGAGACCCCTTGTGCTGTGAGCGCCAAGTCATCTGCGTAGATGAAGGACCTGGTATTGTTCAGTATTGGCTGGTCGTTTGTGTAGACATTGAAGAGTAAGGGCGCTAACACGCTTCCTAGAGGCAGTCAATTTTTTTTTTTTTTTTAGCGTTATAGAGATAATTTATCGGAGACATTTTTAGTACCCTACATGTGTATTGTGTTTATCATTTTATATTTATTGTCATTTTTTATACATTTTTAATCTTTCTTGTTTAATTAGTTAATTTTCCGTTTCGTTTTTTGTTTTTTTTTTTGTATATTATTTTACATTTGCCCCATTAAAAAATAAATATTCAATTATCCTTTATAGATATTACGTACATATTATGTAAAATATAAAGCTGCTTGCTAGGTAGTTATAGAACTAAAAATATAAGCAAATTCGAATAATTACTATATTTCTTTATTGTATAAAACCAAAGCCTAAAATATATTATACTACTTTATCAAATCATAATTATCAGTATTGAAAATATGATCGGTTTGTGTGTCCCCGTTAAATATCTGAGAATAAGGAAGCACAGATTGTTCGCTCTCCCAAAGAGTAACACTAACTTGCCAGAGACTACGTCTCTTGGGAAAGGGATCAGACTGTTTAACCAAATCGCCTAGGATGTTGATATATTTCACGTAAGGGAGGCCCAATTCAGACATGAACTCCAAGAGATTCTTTGGAGGAATAATTTGTTGGCGTCGTCTGTTTGATGAGCATTGAGATCTTCTGTTGCTTGTCTTTATTGCTTTGTTCTTAGTACTTAATCATAAGTACCTATATTTGTACCGAAATTAATCGAGTTGGTCAAATTTGTAATGTTTCTGTAAGGAAAAAAATAAATAAAATTGAAATTGAAATATTACGTTGTAATACAAAAGAAATTGTCGATGGAAATGACATTTATGAACAAGCATTGCATTCGTGTGTTGAGGCGATGAACAAGTATAATAAGTCGCCGCATTGTCACAAGAGCTAATAAGAAACTCGCGCGATCGTGAATAATCGCAGCGAAACCAGAAATATAGCTTCGGGTAATGAAACCAGAATGGTCGGTCTTATTTTTATCCACGTTCAGAATTACGACCGAGTGAACTGGTTCTGTACGTATTTAGAAGGCGTCGTAAAGTGCACACCGGTCATATTGATAATCGGAATATCGCTCACTCGCACGGGTAATTTATGCCGACTCCCTCTCAACTGAGAGCTGACGAGTTGTGCAGTGGTATTCATTAATACAATTAATCCGATATCGATTCGATATACGAGTTAAACTTATATAAAGTGCATGTATTTTAAGTTGAGACGCCACTTAGGACAACATGGTCGATGCCTCGGGAGTGTCGGACTTATCATCCGATCTCGAAAATGCTGATTAACCACCCAAATATGACTTGGATACACATGTTGTCTCTTCAAGTCCCTGAGGCCGACGGGATCCATATATGTTCTCAGGTTAACTTCCGCGTGTAGAGATTTCATGAAATGTGAGGCGGCAATTTGAAGTGATCATATGCAGCAAATATGCGACAGATATGAGAATACATATAGGTAATGATGTTAACACAGCATTCTAAAGTATGGATCATCATAATAAATGCTTAATATGATCAATTATTACTAGATTCAAAGTTTGTCGTTAGATACAGTTAGTTGCTAGATCAACATCGTTTTAAATTTCCACCGATAAAAAAACCGGAGGAGATAATTTTTTGAAAATACAAAAAGGAATGAATGTGTAGACATTTAAGGAAAAACACCTAGCATATGGATGGACCAAGGTTATCGTCAAATGACAACCTTTACATAAAAGTGATTGGTACGAACGATGGAAAATAATAGTAGGAAATGCAAATCAGGACCTTTCATCAAAAGATTACGATCCTCTACATTGAAGTCTCGACGAAGAACTTTTTATTAATATATAAGTTTTTCTTATACTCAGAAATTATTGTGAGTAACATTGTAAAATATTGAAAGACATATTTGAAAAACGTTTGTTAATCAACAATTGATACGTATAAAATTTCACAGTAAACACCGCCATCTTACGACACATTTCCCATCTATATATTGGACAAAAAGTTTACATCGGGCGCAGGAAAACGAACACCAAACATCGCACCATATACAGGTATATTTCTTCACCTTATGTACCCGCGAAATTACGCCGCTTCATGGTGTCAAGAAATTAACACGTATTATGATAAATAAGCAGCAATAATAAATGAGAGGCTTGTTATAAACTGCATGTATTTGCATTTTTTCGGTCAATAGATATATTCATTATATAAGTATTATTTTTACCGACAAAATATTTATAAAGTGTACTCCTGGGTCTCGGCCAAACTATTACTGCGTGGAAGCTAATTTTGTTTAAATACAGTCATTAACTTGTGTGCAATTAAGAACATTTGTGATTCGCTAAAATAGAAAATGTACTATTTTGAAAAAAATGATGAGAAAATATCATGTATCTAGGCAACATATCTATATCTGTTTTTAGCATCGTAACTGTATTACATTTGAAAAAATATTATATTTAAAATTTACATCAATTTACCTTGTAAGTACTGGTCATTACACTCATTACTTAGACACTAATTTCACTTTCTATCAGTATATAGCTCTGCATATTTGATAGTGGTCAACCAAGTAACAAAGCATTACAAAACATTAATTGCTTTTTAAGTTAACAATAAGTAAAAACGTCACCCACGCTGCTCGATAAGAGATGTAGGATCCATTAGTGATTACGGCCATTACAGACATCGCGGTGCATCGCGTCGGTGTCGGCACGGAGGTGGTCGGTTGGGAAACAGCCGTTCCGCCACGGCACCGGAGCATTGCGACTGTAGTCTCGATACCCGGTCGCTATTGAGGTCGCCGCGGGTTGTAACACACTTTTTGTGCTGAACGATTCCACAATTTTGCACAATAATTATTGTTTCGCAGACCCAACTCTCACCGGCGATATTAGAAACTCGACGTTTCCTTGGACGCCGCAAAACATTTTCACCGCGTCGAACTAAAAACGGGCGTCGCGCCGCTTACCGACGCCAAAACACGATATGTCGTTTTCTCCAAAACCAAATAAATACTAAATATCACGATCCCAATGGACTATTTTTTTGCTTGAAATATTTTACGCATATATTGAGAAAGCATGAAACCTCAAGGCTTCTGAAGAGCCTTGAATTTAATACTGAAAAATACCACACAACGTGTTCAGCATGTGTGGGGGGACACCTCATGAGAAGCGAGGACTGTAAATTATATATTTCAGTGATAATGTGGCTTTTGGGTTTAGCCGTGTGTGGCGAATTACTTCTTTCCAATATTTCGACCGCCATTGCAGGGGTCTTCTTCAGGGTTGATGACTTAGTTGATATACTTCAGTGTCAATTTTTAAATAATATATATTTAAAATATCTAATATTCCTTAACCATTGCCATGTTATGTTTGTTGTAAGTGTACATTTTAATCGGATGTCTTTATTTTACAATGCTTAAAAATTAACAATAATTTGGATAAGAATATTACGAGTATTTGAAGATTAAGCGATAACGAAATAGCTCGCCATATTTTTTATGTTTTTTTAGGAAAATATATCTACCATTTGATTATATCTGTGATAAACAACAAAACAAGTGGTGTTTTAAATTTCTATGGAGTATATAATATTTAACCCTTTATTTACTGACGGGACTTATAAGTCCCATACCACAAAATCCAATATTGATCGTGCATTTTGCTTCAGTTGTGCCCTGACGAGACTTGTAAGTCGGATTTATAAAACTATGAAAAAAATGCTTATTTTAGAAAAAAAAATGTTTTTTCTTAATTTTTCTCTATATCCTATCAACACTTATGCGTATAAAAAAAATCGGAAAAGCAAATACATTAATTCATAATTCAGTATATAAAGGGTTAAGTCACGAGTTCGATACATTTTCTACAACACTTCTATCACTGTAGACAGTTATAAAATTGCGAAAAAATAATGAATGAAAATAACAATTAATTAAATTAGTGTCATTATAACAAATAGATTACAAGCGATAAATTCGCCGATACAAATATTACGCTAATGATCTCAATGACTGGTCATTTTTATAAGATTCAAGATCGAATAATAATCAACAATTAAGTAATATTATATTATTTGGTTATTACTTTTTTTTAATATTTAAGTATAATGCAGTACAGAGCCGTCAAATATAAATGCAGGTCTATTATTTTATATTGTTACGATTAAGTTTAGTTCAAAATTAACAGAAAAGGTATAGCGTCTCCTTTACACGTGTACACTGTAGAATGTAGTGTTAACCCTTTCGCATCGTTGTCGGCATATACCGTCATAAGATTCCCCGACCGTTGACATTGGTTGACGTGATATATCGTTTTGCTACTTTCTTAGAATAGCATCTATGCAATATATGCATCATCTGATAACTAAAGGATAGAAGAACCAATGTGATATTTGAAAATAGACCAGAAAAGTATGTTTTATAATTGACAGTATAATTTGTATTCAAACCAAGCCGTAATGGAAGGTTTAAAAGTAATGAAAAAATTAGTTGTCCATGTGTCTGTGCGTATTGTATGCTTTGCCTTTTACATTAAAACTGCATTTCTAATTATTATGTGTGTGTGTGATTTCACATGCGTTAGGTTTCATCGAACGAGCTGTAGTTACTTTATACTTCATCGGTTTTTCACACAAACCACAAATATTTACAATACACAAGCCCATAAGCATTTCTCGCCCGTACGCCCCTGGTTTGCCATCCGTTTCCTCAGTCTAACTACGGGCAAATTACAGAAATCTTCCGGTGGAATTAATTAATTTTCAAACACGCTGCCGCTACCTCTCGGGTGTTGCGACACCTAGTGAACGTCGGATATCGCCAAGCTATATCACTAAGGCCAGCCTAGTTTGCCACAATTATTGTTCAATTCTTTAATTTCTATTATTTCCAGATCCATGGCTATTTAAAATCGCCTAAAACAAAAACAAAAATAAATTGCATGTCCGATATTTCCTTCACATTCGACCGCATTAAATTATATTACATAGTATTTATCAAGGATTTTTTAAGATTTAATGTAAGTGTAATCATTATTTATTTTAACAAACATTTATAGCCCTTTCTTTTAAAATTAAATGTATATTTAAAAGCAATGAAACGATAATAAATATTTAACAGTTAATCGATTGTAAAATCACTTTAGAATGTATAATAACATGTATATAAAACTCGTTATACAACTTATTATCAAAACAAATTACCAACTATTTATTACACGTATAAATATACTTGTAATTTAACACGATTAGTTCTTGCTTAAGATATTTGTCACCAGACTGAAATGATATTCGAATTATATATATTATTTTATACGTTATAATCCATTGTGATCGCTTACGTATAATTAATTTGTAAAAAAAATACTTAACAATAAAAACATCCAGCAATGAATGGGTTAAATAAAACAATAATAGAACTAGGTAAACAATAATATTATTACTTTGGGAGTGCAGACTAAGCACATACTGTTTTCCAATTAGAATCTAATATGATATACGCATTTACGTGATGATACATTAAGTAAGATGTACGTTGTTTAAAAATTGAATTTCCATTATGTTGACTTACAAATATATTTTTCCACGAAAACTTGCAAAATTTGATTCAAGGTGTTAACTTCCATCTGATTTAAAACCATAAATCAAAACATTGCGGTAGTAGAGATCTATTCTTTATTATTTTATTATGTACAAATCAACATATGTACAAATTTCCTTCGTCACGGCATGGAATTGCAATACATACTTTCATAATGTATGACCTTGTTCAGCATCAGTTTTTGCGTGAAAATTCACAAGGCAACAAAACGAAATCGTTAACAATTATAGTTAAAACTTTAACGATTACAATGTAACACGTAGATACTCATATAAATAATTCACTAGAACCATGTATATTTCATAAAATACATATTTGTATATACTACAGGGAGCGCCAAAAAAGCTGACTCTTTTCGTCGTTTTCATTTAAAACCATCAGATTTTTTTGCTGCTTCCTGTATTATGAATTCTAAGCAAACGGAGCGATGGCAAAACTCTATATTAATTAGTACAACTAGGTAATAAATATTCGTTTTTAAATATTTATGTAAATATAAAGTCTATTAATGAATTTTAATTAATGAATATATTAATAATATAAATTAATGTAAATAATATATTGTTGCTGGTATATAAGGTATGCAAGCATCTGGTGTACGATGGTTTGAATGTGTCAGAAATGACGAGGTGAGGAAATGGACAAGAAAGAGAGCCTTCCATACTACAATCAGGGTACATGTATTTAAAATTCCGAGGAGAGCATAAATTATAGTTCCCAATTATTTAGATTTTTCGATGCCCTGGAAGGCCGTCAAGAATTATACATCAAGATATACTCTCATAGGTTGACAGAGCTTTGTGGCGGAAGTTTGTGATGACCAAATGCTCTAGTTAAGGAATGGTTATAGAAAATGATGTTTTAAAGTAGTTATGAGTGTATGTGTTATAAATTCAGTTACATTTAATAATGATAACAATTAATAAAAACAACAAAAATTAATGTTAACCGAAATAATAATTTCTATGGTTATTCACGCAACAGCAAAACAACGTTTTCAAATCGGCAATGATTTTGTTAAAAAAAAAAAGATTATCATTGCATTTTAATACCTTAATAAATAACCGACAGGCAAATTATTTTACAATCGAAACTCAAGTACAGAAAAACGTAATTTTTATAATTATTGATTAAAATAATAATGCAAAAGAAATATTGATTACAGATCAACTTTTATATTTAGATTTAATAACATATTTATTCCGTTTAAATTACACAAATAAAAAGATTGGGAGAAGCTCTTCGATGTAATAAAAGAAATTGGAGTCAAATACAAGGAACGAAGACTCATATTTTCACTTTACAAAGAAGAAGCTGCCATAATATCACTCGGAAATGTCCAAAAGGAAGCAAAAATACGTCAAGGGGTGAGACAAGGATGCTCTCTGTCGCCTGTACTCTTCAACGTTTACATACAAAATGCAATTAATAACATCAGGAAAAATGGGGCATATAGGGGGTTAAAATAGTGGCCAAAAGATTGATATGATAAGGTTTGTTGACGACATTGCTCTGATTGCTGAAACTGAAGATGAACTCACTGAAGCGCTGACATCCATGGAAAACATATTTAATTCCAACTACAATATGAAGATAAACAGCACAAAAACCAAAGTCATGAGAGTAAGCCACAATGAGCAGCAGAAAATTAACATATCAATGCTAGGAGTGCCCCTAAAAGATGCAAAAGAATTTGTATACCTTGAATTACACCTGGGATGGCAGAACAAAAGAGAAGTCAAAAGCCAAAATTCTTGAGTCAAAGAATATTACTTTAGGGCTCCGCAAGCAACTTGTCAAAACACTTGTTTTCAAATGTACGGCTGTGAGACATGGTTTTCTGTTAAAAAAAAAGGCCTTTGAGATATCGTATTGAAGAATAATTTCCTGGAGAGAACGGATTGGTCACATCATGCGACACGATGGTCTTTCACGATATTGTGGAGGGGATGGTTAAAGACGGGAAACAGCAAGTATTCGAGGACATTAATTGTAGCGATTATGCTGAGCTGAAAAGGGTTGGGACCGAGAGGAATGGAATCAATTAATTCTGTTGCTGCAAACCAATCCACCGGATTGATATTACGAAAATATTTTATGAAAATATTTTATAAAATAAATTATTTATTTGTATGTATTGTATTAAATAAATCAAATTTTTGGAGGATTACGAATAAATTTAAGGATTTAAATTGAAATTCCAATCTATTTCATTTTTCAAAGATGAAAAAGTTACTTTAATTAAAAAAAGAGCATAAGAAATTTATTTCATAAACCCATATTTTTTTAATAAACGTAAAAAAACAGTTTAAAATAATTGCATAAACCATATTTTAAAACGTTTCATTCAATCATTTATAAGAGAAAAAAGGTGGACTGTATTTAAAACGCAGATATTACCAAGTTTTTATAAATTTCACTCGATGCTGACCACCAACTGAAGCAATATCTTCACCACTCCCTTTGAAAATCCTCACGTTCACCGTTTTTTCTCTGATGAATTTAAGCTGTATGTTTCTAAAAATCTTGGATTTTAATTTAATAAACGATATTTTAAAAATATTCAGTCCAAAATCTTTACATTACTGTATCCATTGCATCTCTTCACTCAATAAAAAAACGACTGTATCTCTATAAAAATAACAATATATTATATTTTTTAAATAAATAAATCTCCAAATAAAACCTAGGAGGTAAGAATGTTCGTTAATTAAAGTGACGTTTTTGATCAATATCAATTAAAAATAAATATGTCAATGCATCACACAAAACGAATAAATTAATATATTTATTGTTACAAATAGGCAAATAATTGACTTATTGAAATAAAATCTTGACAGTGCTAGTAAATATACAAATTTCTTACCTAGGCTTAAAAATCAATCGAAAAGAAAAAACAAACAGATGAAATTCAAATTTCGTTCCATCCGCTGCAACAGAAAAGTTGAAAACGGCCGAGAGATGGAAACTCGCGTCGCGTTCATTACTTCATTAGGGCCGGCGATTGCCTAACTTTCCGATTTTGTTCTCAACGCGCGGAAAGGGCAGAAGAGAGGAAACCGCGGAGGCCGCAATGGCGCAATACCCGACCAACCAAGAGCCCGACCAACCGAGCGAGCAACGAGCGGACCAGGAGCGCGCAACAGGCCGAAATACAACAATAAACATCATCATCATATTTTGATTTTTCCGCAACGCTCTGAAGTTAGCCGATATCCCACTCGTCTGATATCAAGCGAACATTTGAATATTCGAACGTTCTAATATTCTATCCCTACCGCTTTTGACATTCCTTAGTGTAAAATTCAAAGTCGTATTTTAACATTGCTGCGCTTTCGTTCGCTGCAAAATTTATACCACTCCAGGTATACTAAACATTATTGATTTAACAAGTTTATTCCTTTAATTTTAAAACTTGTCGAGAGTTCTAGTATATTTTACATACATACCTGCTAACGTTTATGGAATTGAAGCCCGCAAGTTGGCCTCACTACGATAGTTGATCAAAAATTAACGTTCAACAGGATCGGTACGAACGGACCGATGTCGTATAAATATGAAAATAACGCCACTTATTTATCATAGGGTCGTCATTGTCATATTAACACGCGGGCCGCCCTTAAGACGTCTTCATTGAACAATTATGTGGTGCAAAAGACTCAAAAATAACTCAATAACTACAGTATCCAACATCCAAAAATAATTTTAAATCTATGTACTCGTACTATGCAAAAAATACCGCAAGCCACGGTAATGTCCAGTCGACAGGCGTTCGAATAATTGTTATTTTCGTTTGAAATAAGAACAAATAACTCAAAATATGAAATGATCGTATTTGTTATAGTGTCATCCGCCATTATATTTTTGTATAAAACATGCTTCTAGAAATATGCATGCTGATTCAGCTTCATAGCTCAACTAAAGATCGGGGAGTAGGTTTGCTTTAGCTAAATAAGGGTGCATCAAGTCCAAAAAACCGGATTTCATACGCTTATTTATATATCATACTGAGCTTGTAAACGTCGCAGATTTGATAGGTTAAAAAAGGTTACCACTAAATGAAAATTCTAGTTAAAATTCTAGTTATATGTTCGTTTGGTCTAAATGCAGCATAATGAAATCGTATTTTCAAAACGCTAGTTCTTATAGAGCACGTGGATTTATATAAATATTTACTAGAGTCGCGCTTTTGTATAATGTTATATAAAACATTAAATACTTTACCAATTTTTCTTAACTATACCTGAATATATCTATAGTGATTTCTGTGACCTATTATAATTTAATAAATAATAGTAGCTGTCTTGTAAGCAATGTTAGCTGCCAATACATTGACAAGGGGCTAGATCAATTTCTTAACCATTCCACAGTAAACGACGGAAACTTTTGCACAATTATATGCAATAATACTAAATACATCGGATGTTACCTAGCATACCTAGATTATCACGTAGAATTATCAGAAATGGCAGTTAGTTACTGTTTTGATCTGCGAATATTGCTGTTTTCTTGTTAACAATGGGCTATATTGCTTCAGTCCAATCAAATAATGTTTTTTCTATTCATCTAGATTTTCAAAAATTTCAGAACTTTCTTTTTTTAGTTATTTCATCAAACAAACTTAAGGAATAAGAACACAAAAATATCATTTTCTCCGACAAACCTTGCACTAAAAAACAGTGTTAATAAAAAAAACAGGTACCTTCAAAAGAAATTCAAATTGCTATTAAAAGTATTCATAGATAGGGTAGTCGCACAGAGATTGATCACTGTCATCAAGCGGGATCTTCGCATCCCGAAGTCCCGACTGATACACTGCGGGTTCCTAATATTTTTCCAGGCACATACACAACACAGCACTGCAATCCTTCGAAGGGCAAACGCAAAAACTTAGAAAGTTCATAGAATCCAACACCTGAACTGCAACAGCACATTTCACAACGAAAAAATACACAGTATAATACAAAAAGTAGTAAACTTGTTTTTGTATAAAATTGATGTAGAAAATCGCGTTTTTTTGTTATTTTCACTATCACTATTTTTCTGGTTGTGATGTCGTGTTGAAATAGCGTCGGTTTTTCGATTTGATTTTCGTGTTTTTTTTTTGTATGAGGTCAGGTTTGTGTGGCTGGTTTGGTGAGGTTCGGGGTTTCTTGCGTTGCGCGGCGGGGCGCGGCCCATGGCTCGAGAGGCGCGCGACTCGGGGCTCGGGCGCGCGCGAACTGAGCCGAGAAAGTAAAAGTGAGGCGGGGGCCGAGACCGCCTGCTCCGAAAACACCCGAGCGCTGACGGACATGCCCGAACCGACCCAGGCCCTTTTTTGTTTTGAATTTTAAATTTTGGAACTTCACTAGATGCTGCCTACAAGATGGAATCATTCAAAACTAGAAAATCAAAATTTCGTTGATAATTTAGGTTACGTTAAAATTATTGAATTTTCTCAGTAAATCTGATGGAAGCTTACATCAAACGTTTTAAATGACTAATAAAAAAAGATATTTTTTCTAATTTACAAGCAAAAGAATAAACAATTTTGATTTGTGAATACATATTTTCAGTGTTCATCATCGTTGTCATATATCTCAACTAGCTGTAGCATATGGTCGTCACAAAATGCCGCCCCAAAGCTCTGTTACAAACGATGATTTTTGCCCCAGTCCTTCGTGTCTGCCTTCTGGAGTACATCCCATGTATTGTTTCTGACCTTTATCCAAGACGACATGAGCCAAGAGGGCCTAAATAAAAGATTTTTTAATTGTTGCACAATATTGTATATAAACTGAACTCTGCGAATATTAGTGAAATATGTATTACTTGAAAAAAGGTGAAGAAAGGCTTTATATATTTGTATTTACATTAGTTAAGAATTTGTCTTGGGAGGTTATGACTAATGTTTCCTCCACTTGTATACTATAACTCTTACCTTCATGAAGATTATCAGAGAGGTTTGAGAGGACGTTCTTGAACTACAGTAAAAATAATTATATTTCAAGGCCGAAAGTGATATTTAGTTTAAACTTTTTATTTCTACAAGAGCATAATCATCCCTTACCATTTATAAAAAATGCATTAGAAATTCTACAAATAGGATTGATAATTACAAAACTTTCCTTTATAAAATCACAATGCTGCATACTCTAATAACGTGACGATATTTATTACAAAATATTATCGATGTTTGAATATATACATCGTTGTACAACAAATCAATTGCGAGAAATCAAACTCAGAGATCACCGTGCGGCAAAGGTTAATAAAAGTTTGGTTATGTTTTGTGTATGCCCTGTGTTGCCTCACATAATTATTGTGAGATCCCTGCCCCTCCCCCGCCCCGCACATTCCCCCACTTTCGCTGTTGAGCTCTTCCTTTACTTCTCTCCACTTTCAAGGTCGACCGCCTCACCCCTCCTCACACTCCCGCTAAGCCTGTAGAGATTCCCGACTATCACAGGGATACGCTTCATCTCATATTGCGCAATATGTAAACATATATCATTAGTATTGTGCTATAAATATTTATGTATCTTTACAGATCGACAATATTTAAAGTCTATGATTTCCTTCTCTAAGTCTGTCGAATGTATCAATGTCTTCAATTTTAATCAAATGTGGATGAATTGCTTGTTTGAAATCGAATGTTTTTCTTGACAAAAAGAATGTATTTTTGTATTAAATATACTAAAAATATCTATTATATGAATAATTCATTGATGGAAAAAGTAAACGTCCATGCTAGTAGAATATCTTCTTCTTCGTAGTATCAATCCGGTGGATTGGTTTGCAGCAACAGAATCTTGCATCTCGATCTCCATTCCTCTCCGTCATCCGCAACCCTCTTCAGCTCAGCATAAGAGCTACAACTCATATCCTCGAACATTTGCTGCAAATACTTCCGTGTAGGGCGCCTTCTACAGTTTCTACCCTCAACCATCCCCTCCACAATGTCGTGAAGAAGACCATCGTGGCGCATGATGTAACCGATTCATCGGGCTCGCCTCTCTGAGATGGTTTTTATTAAGCGCCTATCTTCCTTGATTATCCTGAGAATCTCATTGTTCGTGATGTGGTCTCTCCAGGAAATTCCGAGAATTCTTCCATATGACCACATCTCAAAGGCCTCTAGTCTTTTTTTATCACTTTCAGATAAGCACCATGTTTCACAGCCGTACACCAAGATGCTCCAAACAAATAATTTGACAAGTTGCTTGCGGAGCCTTAAATTAATATACTTTGACTCAAGAATTTTTGCTTTTTTATTGAAAGCTAGCCTTGCTTGGTGTATGCGACAGTTGACTTATCTTTTTTAAGTTAAAGAATATCTATAAATTCAAATGTATTAAATATGTCATGTATCCGATGTATAGCATGGCTACAACTTTAGACGAATGAAACCATTTTTTTTCAAATCATCTCATGTTAGAAACTCCACCGATCTCTCATGATGATAGTCTACGGACCTTTTTGTTTGGAAATACAGGAAGCGGCAAAAAAAAGCTGACAGTTTTCGCCGCTCCCTGTACTAGTAATACTATCAATTTTGCTTTTTACGGCAATCGCTTTCAAGTATATTTATATTATTTAAGTTTTTAAGGTGGTTGAGCGCTACATAGATGCGAGCTAATTATTACACTAAATATAGCATTCTCTCTTTAGTGTTAAGTGGTAGCCCTGGTGCAGCCGCGCGTAGTCTACCTTTCGCTTTCAGCGGCGCTGCCGCCCGCGCCCCGCTCCGCCACCGGCCACCATCACTCCCGGCACACGCACGCCTTGCGCAACACGGCTGTCGACACAAATGTGAAATGTGTGCCCGTGACGTGACACAGCGAGGGACAGTCGGCCGGCGAGGCGACGCAACAGACGCCTAAGCAAAGCGTGGGTCACACTAGGATGCCTGCCATCCGCTACTTGTGTCGCTACGAAACAATGACACCAGCCGCTGCCTACTAGTACTATGCAACCAGCGCTTGCAAGAAGCCTACTTTGAATTATGTTTACTGCGTGAGTTACGATACAAAAACACCAGCAGCTGCCTGCCGGTGGTATGCAGCCAGCGCTTGCAAGAAGCCTAGTTTGAATTATGTTACTGCGTGAAGTTACACAAGGCAATCCGCTACTTGTGTTGATACGATACAAAAACATCAGCCACTGCCTGCCAGTAGTATGCAGCCAGCGCTTGCAAGAAGCGTAGTTTGAATTATGTTTACTGCGTGAGTTACACAAAGCAATCCGTTGCTTATGTTGATACGATACAAAAATACCAGTAGCTGCCTGCCAATGTTATGCAGCCAGCGCTTGCAAGAAGCCTAGTTTGAGTTTTGTTTACTGCGTGAGTTACACATGGCAATCCGCTGCTTGTGTTGATACGATACAAAAACACCAGCCGATGCTTGCAGTGCTCGGATGCTAGCAACTTAGTAAAAGGCACGCTTGCTGTTTGGATTGCATTAGGCTGCCTGCTAGCCCCTGTCTGTGTTTTAGTGTATGTAACATTAGGCTGCTTGCAAGCACTGGTAGCAAGGCACTGATAGTAGCGGCTGGTGTTATTGGACCTTACCAACAAAAACGGATATCGGGCAGCCTTGTGACAACGCTTAACAATGATGAATACCAGTTGCTGGTTTTCAGTACTATGCACCGATCGCTTACAAGCAACCTGCTGGTATCTACGCCTAATAAAACCGCGATATGAGTGGTGTATTGGATGTATTTTCGTCTATGCTTTATCTAGGACTATTTAATGTTATAACTCGAATACTATTTGAAACCTTGCAAGCCATCAATATTCTATTTGATATCGATTACCGAGAAGAAGTTTTAAAAGCCCCCACACGAAAAGTAGATCTACAGCTACTCGTACTTACTGAGCTTACCAGACCGATGATGAGATGAAATGTAACCCCGCGACGTTCCCATCGTAATTGTCACTCTGAAAACGACCGACTCGTGATACAGGCAAGTCTCGAAAGTAATATATTCTGTGACTAAAAAGAGACCGGCACTTGCACATCTTTGGCGTTGCTTACTCCGATGACTTTCGACACACCGGGCCAGCTCGCCGGCGCGGTGAAATGCTGTCGTGCCCGTGACGTGCCCAGCCGAAGAATTACCAGAGATCCAACGCAATGGAGGCCTGAGTAAACAAATCTTATATGTGGAAATTCTAGATGTGGTGAAAGACTTTTATCCGATACATAAACTTTGATCAATGCAACAATAAAAAGACCAGTGCCATTTTTTAATATCGTATGATCTTTAAATCACTTTGTACATACATGAAACTTTTTTTTATCTACAACACCATCCTTGCTCTTTCAATAAGTCTGTTGAACTCTCCTGCACCTTTACACTACCATCCCACCCTGTGAAATTGTATCACTTATACAGTCGTATATTTGTTTTATATTACATGTATAACCATATTGAAAAGTACCGACATACAGTGATATAAAAATCTGTGGATTCTATTACATTTGCATTTTTAGGGATGGTGCTGAATGTTGTGTTGATCCGTAAACGTCTTTCGACTAGAGCTTAGCATTCACACGACGCCTATTTTTATGGGGAATCAATACGAATATGTGTTTTTTACAGGACTTCTATCGTCTAACACCAATTCTTATAAATATGCTATGATTGACATTTTACGTTAGATATTAATTTCACACCAACTGGAGGTACATATTTATAAAGGTTAAGAATCGATTAAAGCTTTGAACAGCGTATAACTTAAAGATAGAGCGCTTTATTACCAATCCAGAGGTCTTGAGTTTGATTCCCCGATGAAGCTTAATATAAATATTTTGACGTTAAAGTTGTGTTTTAATCATGTCTTTTAATACCATAAATAAATCATAATATTTCTTAAATAACTTCTTAGGTTTTCACGGCCAGATTTGATGTTGTGGCTTTTGGGTTGAGCCGTGTGTGGTGAACTTTTTTCAACCAATATTTCGACCGCCATTGCAGGGGTCTTTATCAGGATTAATAATTTATTTAGTTTTGAGTTGGTTAAATTATTAATCCTGAAGAAGACCCCTGCAATGGCGGTCGAAATATTGGTTGAAAAAAGTTCACCACACACGGCTCAACCCAAAAGCCACAACATCATAATATTTATCTTTAAATGTCATACAACCTGAAACTGTTTAAAGATCACATTTTTAACACTTGAAATCTGCTCAATTCGTACAAGATACATACGAATCTTTCCGAAGTAAAGTTCTCTGATCCTTCAAAATGTCTGAAAGCGACGAAAGCTTTTTCACGATTTCGTAGATTTATATGCCTGAGTATGGCTGAACCACCTGTTTGATATCAGGCTTTTATTAAACGAAAGTAAAATCATTCTAAAACGTAACGTACCCGTGACGTGCCTCAGAGGCTAAGCAAGACAGTCTCTCTTAGTGATCCAACACTGCTGAATGTGAACCTACCGACCCGCCATACCTACCTCTTGAGTCTCCAATGAAAGTAAAACTTCTCCATATACAGGTACTCCAATACAAAGTATATAACCGTGCGCTGGTAAGGGGCCGCACTTTTATTGAATTTCATTCGTCTCGCTTGCTAATATAATTTTACTCTCGCAATATTTTTAGAACTAGTCCAGTTTTACATGATTGTCCTTGATGGATTACAAAATATCATTGGATTTATGGATTACAAATTTCATTGAAGTGCTCTAATAAATATTACTGGTTTTGAAGGTTGAGAGATTTAATCCATTCCGAGACAGAATGATCAATAAATTATAATATCAACGAGCAGCCTACGGATATCAAGTGCCTTTGCGTTTTCATAATACTTGTATAATTTTATAATAAATAAAAAGCAGGCACTCATTATTGATGGCAATTACTGCATTTACGAAAATACTAACGAATCAAGCGCAATGAATATTTTCTTTAGAATTAGTTGTGCAGTAAAATTAATCGGTAAGCATTACGTGTTTTATAATGATTAAGTTTACAAGTAAAAATAAAGATTTTTTGATACTACTTCTAAAATAAACAGAAATAGAGTGTTTATAATATTTTATTTAAGCATTCATTAAATAAAACACAGCTTACACGTAAAATGAGTTGATTATAAATAGATTTTTAATTTCGTAATATACTTACATTTTATACCACTGCCCTAAGCTATTAAGGCACATATTTTAAATAAGTTTACTTAGAGACGAATTATTATATTTAATAGACCAATCATTTCAAGATAATTAAAATTACAAAATAATTCATTCACCGGAAATAGAAAACTTAGTAAATATATAAATAAATAAATAATATATTCTGTCCATTAATCTTTGTAAATACAGACTACTATCATTATAATAATATTTTTATAATTTTTTGACGTATCTGTTTATAAACGAAGGACTGACGAAACTCAGCATGTGTGAAACCGCGGTCTTTATTTCTTTGATCATGGTTGAAATAATTATATAGTAAAATAATTGAAATATGTACATCTCAAAATGAATGCTAAAAATATAAAGTACCACTACAACTATATTTTGGTCAATAAAACACAGGCTTAGGTCATTATAATACTGATTTGATTAATTGAAATTGGTAATTTGAAAAATATTTCCAAATATTGCTAGTTGAATAATAAAATGACATGTTGGAGATATCTGAAGATTGCATAAGAAGTCCTGTGATGCAACTTTATGCACCCCGGACGTCTGCTTTACGAGTATTATACAATATTATTTTTGTACCTGGGAAAGGTCCCCCAATTCAAAACAATTTCGAGTCCGCGTTATAGAAAGTACTTTCTTTTGTGAATCGCTTTGTTGGTCGCTGCAGCTGCTCTGGATTGACAATAAAATAATATATTTTCCGTATCTCTGTACATTTTTTTAAATTCAAAATCATAAGAATCCCAAATTGATACATACATATTATTTGACGTGTTTTTTAATCTACGTAATATTGCATATTTTACACAAATGAAGATAAAAATACTTTATATTTAATCGACGTTTTAAGTTATGAAATTTAAACGATTTACGAAAATCATAATTTTCAGAAGAATATTAAGTTCACCAATAAAACATAAATTAAGCTTTGATTTTGATTTGAAAATATTTTGGGTTAATAAGATTAATGTATTATTTAACCCTTTTGGAGTCATTGCTATTGTGGTGCGCTTAATACTGCGTTTGATAATAGTTTACTCTAAAGTCTAAATAACTGTGTCATAAGTAAAATAAAAACACCACAGAGTTTGCCATGTGGTAAATGCTCCATACATATTTTATATATTTTTTTATGTTTTTCACTTTTTGTTCACAGTTTGAAAGTTTAAATTAATGATTTTTATCGTATTCAATGTTTTTTACATTTTATTTATTACAAAATTGTAGTTATTCGTGGTTTATATATTTATCACTTGACAGTCCGGACTACACTTCTTTCACCAGGGTATAAAAAAAATATACCCACATTTTAAATCTATAGGACAAATCGTCACGTGTTTTTCTTGGTTATCATTTATTCTAGAACATTGTATATATTATCACCTGGAGCCTATGTGACAACTCGCAAATCTAAAGTATACTGTCTGTAACAGAATAATATAAATAAATCGGGAAAATCATTTCTACCAATTCATGACTAGTACTTATGTGCTTAACTTTTTTATCAATTAAAATCACACCAGTAATAAATAATTATGAAATATATTTTAAAAGCCATGAATATATAGTAAAAGCGAATGCTCATCATTTTTATTTGATGCGTTTATTTAATTTACAAACACTTGGATCTCTCCTAACAGATTGACATCGGTTGCGCTATCAGGTGTGATTCACAATGTGTGAGTGTCAAGTTATTAGTATCATAAGAGCGTGTCTTGTTCAGAACTTTGAATAAGATACGCCTTACTTTTAATAAACAAGATTACGCTAGTACATAACATCATACTAGTATTGTATATATATTATTTCAATAAATATATTTTAAGCATTATTTGTATGTTTAAAATAAAAAAAACACCCTAATCACTCAAATGGCTTCGGTTCTATTTAAGTGCGAAGCTAACTTTTACATTTTTTTAAAGCTATTATACGCGAGTTAACATTAGGTAAGGTCCAATAGGATTGGGTTAGCTTAGGTTAGGTTTTCAATCACTCCTCGATCACATTTGTTTGAAAGCGTTAAGAACGGTCTGAATTAAAGAGTGATTTTATTAATTTACTTATATTTTTGATATTTCTAAGAACGCAAGAGTTACAGTTAACCCTCGCCTTACTATGTTAAAAACTTCCGCGCGTTCCGATGGTGTGTACTCGTTACACATTCTGATTTAAAATGAATAAAATGAGTAGAAATTCGAAAAAATGAAAATATTCAAAGATATCGCTTAATTTTATAATAGTTGATGTCAATAAGCAGTAATAATTGACATTTAATAGCTAAAAATATGAAAAACATCAGACGAAGCCTCAAACGGCCAGACGCACCTTGGCGCGTGAACTTCCGAGAGCTACTAACATTACTTAGCCTGTCGACATATCGATGAGCCGACGCGCATCGATATCATTTCGAACTAGCCGACCAACTGAGGTTTCCCGTCTCACTCACTCATATTAGTACGTCAGCGAGAGTGAGGAGTATACATGCCGACGCATCTGGGTATTTTTCAATTTTATTTTTGCACACGCTTCCGACAGGTCGAATGAATTCATGACAGTTGACGCGTCTTGATTGTAGTGGTGAATTTATTCCGGATTTTAGAAAAATATTTCCTGCTCCCGATGAGTGCCTATTATTATAAATATTTATTTTTTTAATACGTAAATGTATAAAGGAGGAATACTTAAAATCTGAACCCTGTGTGTATTATATTTACAGAGATATTTAAGTTATTACAAGCAATGTGTAGTCGATAGACATCACCGAAGAGGAGAGGTTAATTACGAATATCATTTTACATAAATAATAAGTTACTATATTAATTAATTAGCAACATATTTTTATTATATTTTAATATCAAGCATATTTTAAAAATATTTAAGCTTTCAGTTTAATTTTCTCCTGCTGACAACCACAGCACTCGAAAGTATGTCCATAATTCAAATGGACCAATAAAAATCAGCTATTACAATCGAAGAATACTGAATAGGTTATGCAATTGACAATTAAATGACATAAAGTCTAAAAAGAACGTACTATTTTTTATTTTTATTCTTTATCTACTTATTATTCAGAGCCTGTTCCTGGGACACGGATATTCAGCAAACACACCCATCAGTTTTATTTAATTCGACTTTTCAGTTTTATATAGATCTTTAAAATTGATTGCTCGAATTCGTTTTGTCAAAACCTTGAAATGAGTGAAGATTATTATAATTGTAATGAATACGCCTTGGGATCAGGGGAAAACCTGGTTTCCCTATTATTATATTTCCATTAATATTCATTGAGTTGTGCTAAGAAATTTGAAGTTAAATAATTCCGCGAATAATACCCTAAAAGTGAAATATCATCATCATAATCAGCCTGTGTCTGTCCACTGTTGAACGTAGGCCTTTACTTTATGATTGTTATATAAACAATATTCCAGCTCCGAAAGTTACAAACTTTAATGTATTATTGATGGAATAATAAGTCAATTTCGAGTTTCGCTTATAATGTAAAGAATAATTAGATATCTATAAAATAACAAGGAATAGAAGTTTATCACCATCATCATCATCAGCTTGTATTCGTCCACTGTTGAACGTAAACCTCCCGCATGAGTCTCCATCCTCTTCGATCCTCCGCCTTCCGCATCCAGGTCACTCCCGCTATTCTTCTTATATCGTCAGTCCATCTTGTAGGGGGTCGGCCAATGCTTCGTTTGCCAGTTCTTGGGCGCCATTCCAATACTTTTCTTCCCCATCGACCGTCGTCTCTTCGACAGATATGTCCTGCCCATTGCCACTTGAGTGTGCCTATTCGTTGGGTAGCATCCACTACTTGAGTTCTTCTGCGTATTTCCTCGTTTCAGATTCTATCTTTTAGCGACACTCCGAGCATGGATCTCTCCATAGCACGCTGGGTGACTTTTATTTTATGGGTAAGACTTGCTGTCAGATTCCACGTCTCTGCGCCATAAGTTAATACAGGGAGGATGCATTGGTTAAACGCCGTAGTTTTAAGGCATTGCGGAATTTTTGCTTTAAAAATGTACTTTAGTTTTCCAAATGCTGCCCATCCCAGTTGTATGCGCTTGTCGATCGAAGTGAAATATATTATGTGTGATTTTTAACATAATATTTAAAATTCCACGTACGTAAAAAAAATCAGGATTGTCCTGTCTAATGCGAGACAATGTCAGTCCCATTTTAAGTACTCGTATAAAAGAGTATGAGTGAGAAAGCATCGTTCAAAACAAAGGATTAAGATCTAAAAATAAGGTGAGTGCATTATCAAAATACACTCCATAATCGTATGTACTTGTATTTGCGATAAAGTGTTCGTTACTACAGGACAAACAACCGGTGTTGAATTAGCGCTGGTAGTCGTACTATAAAGAGTCAGCAATATTTTCATACGAGCGAGTACTACATATTGTACGTTTATATCACTATGAGGTAGGTTAGTTTCGTTTAGGTTTAGCTTGATAAGAGTCTTCGAAATTATTTATTGCGACGGAGCGGCATGTTTTTACAATTACAGGTATAATAATAAACGTTATAAACATGCTTCTTATTTATATATTTTTTTATTATTAGAATGAAAAAATGTTATTGATTATTATATACTTCCAGCTGCAATTATATTCACGTGTCACATTCCTTTAGTTTGATATATTCACGTTATTTGTGGTGTCGAAAATCCCGATTGTGATGATAAAATTAGTTTTGTTATGTTTCCAATTAAAAGTCTTTATAAAAGTTTGATACATTTTCGGTATGATTCGCAATGTTTGTATACATTTTCAGTAAATTTTCAGGGATGTACATTAAGTATATATTATATATATGATGTATTTAGCTAATAAAAATGACGATAAATAATACGAGTGCCATATATTTTTTGTAATTGTAAAAATGAAGAAGTGTACATAAATAGATGCTTAACGTGATCCATTAAAACAAGGTAAAATAACTTACATGCTTAATATTTTTGTCGTTGCAATATTATTATTCTCGATATCTCACTCTCACTTTGTTGTTACTTCTCATAAGTCGTTCTCTAATATTTTTAAGACGTTCAAAATATAATATTATTATTATTAAATACTGTCGATTCAGACTGAAATGTGGAAAACTTTTTTTTTATATCCAATTGAACGATTATCAAATGACACATGAAATTTTGCACCCCGAATCATTGAACAATAACGACTTTTGCACTTGGTAATTTTGATTCAAAACTAACACGTAAATACTTTGAAAAACACTTTCAAGAATCTTACTGATACGGATTCGTCACGTAAATATTTTTTTTTCATCGAAACTATTTGACAAGTTCTAAGGTAATAGACCCGACACGTCAGTGTCTGACTGAAACCACCAGCGAGATTACTTACTCTTGAAGTCTCGCGCTCGAAACCAATTGTAAGACGATTATATTTCAGCGCGAGTGATACGCTTTTCACTCTTTGGTGGCTTTTAGCCGAAACTACTTGCGAATAATTTTTCAGGTAACAGACTTAACGCGTCAATGCTTTAAGTATTCCTTCTTTTCAGTTATTTTCGTGGGCCGCCGTATCTTATCGCGCCTTACTCCGCTTTTCTATCGGCTGGCGCTCCGCGGCGATCACTACGCCCGATACCACTCGCGACTCGAGATAAAGCCAGACCGCATGTTTCTGAACAACAATGATAAGCACTCCTCAGGCCCGAACGCCAACTGCGGAGGTTGATCCCGTAGAGAGGCTCATCCAAGCCCTAGCTCACCATTAATTTTTATTTCATATATTTAAAATATATAGCGATATTAAGGCTTCTTTCGACGTTGACTGTACAGAAAACAGTGAAGAAATTGGAGAAATGTCTTTGTAATGACTGTATTTACACGATGGTGATGTTCGTACCTGGTGATTGGTTACCAGGTACGCGTGTTAGGGTTCCAAACCTAACATTTCCAATTTCCATTGCCGTTTTACCATAGGAAAGAGTATATTGTCAACTATTCTTATTGTACACACGGAAAAATTTGGGCATTTCCTTGCTTACGACTTCTGTGATGTCTGCATTATAATGAACTTTTTAGTTTAACTGATCTGAATGATTTCACTCTCATATCTAATAACATATTCAATGTTATTTTCTGAATTCTTTTATTAAACAGGTCACAGGTTTTTTCCAGGTTATTGTATTTTGCTGGATGTTTTGCAGGCATTTTTATATTATGTCAAAAATAATGAGAGCCGTTATAACGCAGTGGCTGCAAACCGCACAAATGCCTAGTGAAATGAGCTTACATAAACATCTTCAACCGCAAGGTTACTGCTACAAGGATTTCTACCGACGATAGTGACATTAGTAATCCGCGCGGTTTCACTCTCTGGAATTGTAACTTGATCTTATAATTACGTCTTCCTTCTCCTCCTATTCTGCAACGCTGAGTATTGTGAATGTATATCGCCATGTAGGTGATAACCTCGCATTTATAGTTATATTATGCAGTTCTTAATATCTTTGATAGTCCCAATGAGGTCACTATTTCTTACCTTTCTCCTTTTGGCAATTCTTCCAGTTATTATGGTCTTCTCCGGACTCACTTCAAACAATTCGACTAAATAATTGGAGTATTTCTCTGTGACACGTGTTGTATAACCGCTTTTTTATTCAACACTTTAGTTTTATTGTTAATTTTTGGTCCATTGTTTTTCGCTGATTTCAGGGTGAAATAACTATACAGATTCGCACTCATGGATAGAATCCTAGCAAGGTACAACGCTGTAGAAGAATAGGACAGTCCTTTATTGGCAGAGTCAACAATATTGTTTAACTTACAATATTGTTTTGAATTCCAAAATGCACTTGTTTTTAAATGAAATGTGTAAAATCCAAGATAAGACGCTTTATATTAACGGCTTTTACCAATTCAGATAAATGAAACCTGGATGCTTTCAGAAAACACTCTTCGATTTATGCTCGCCTACAAAAAGCAGTCTTTATTTCATATATACATTTTTATTTATAATTCCATCATATAGTTCCACAATATATTTTACAACAAAATATTTATGTGAATATACCCAATACAAAGATACTATATTAATTTTCACTAAGAAAACCCACTGACTATGAGACTACAATTTTCATTCATTAGTCTGCGAATAAATAAGCAAGTGATCCCAAAAAACAAACAAGTTGAACCAATTATCTAATCATATAATAAAGTAATAAATATTCATAAATATTATTAGTTACTAAGTATTATTGTATATTTTGTTAAACATATTTTGTTTAGATACTCGTAGTATTGAGTCATGAATTAAAATTTTAATCTTAATCAAATAAATCATTAAAGTAAATTATCTATTAATTATCGTCATTAGGCATGTTTTCAATCATCAATTGAATTATGTCATATAAATTATTATACGGATTATTTCTGAAATAATTTTATGATAAGTAGAGCATAAAATTATTGGGCTGCACATCATTTCGAACAATCTTTAGTCGTCCTGAAGATCACAGGGAGCTTTGCATATATTTAAGGGGTAGGTCCACACGACCCAACTAAAAAATGATCAAGCTGGAATGCTTGATGTAACCTATTGTGTGGATAATGTTTTTAATTATGTATATGCTTACAATTGTTTCTATGATATAAATATTCGTCAGCTTAGTTTGAGATAAATGAGTACCTGGATGCAGTGTTACCAACAACCTAAATAAAATATCATTTGAAAACAGTTACGTTGTTTACGAATTGAAACTTAAAGATATAATGTAAATTATTTGTGATGTGTGTGATAAACAAAACAGTTTAATATGCTTTTCAGATAATACATCATCATCATCATCCAGCCTGTTTCCGTCCACTGTTGGACGTAGGCCTCCCGCATAAGTCTCCATCCTCTTAGATACACCGCTTTCTGCATCCAGGTCACTCCCGCTATTCTTCTTATGTCGTCAATCCATCTTGCAGGGGTCGGCCAATACTTGCTTAATAATAATTTATAATTCACACTTACTTTTATTAAGTGTTTTTGATATTAAGACTAAATAACAAATGTAAGAAAAAAATATTTAAAAGATAGTGTGATACGAGTAGTTGGCAACTAATTATTTTGTTAGTAATTAATTAAATTAATGAACAGTAATTATTTATGTATAATACATAAAATGGTAATTAAATATAATAAATTGGCAGTAGAAAAATATAAATTGAAAGTACAAAAAAATGGCAGTAAACCATTAATGAATGGTAATATAATCGATTACGTTAGGTTAGGTTAGATTTCCATTTGATGTGCTAATTATTCATTCATTTTACATGAATTTCTGGCAGTATTGAATGTATTCCTGCTATTTTAATTTTATAACAGACTACATTCATACTGAGACAGTGGATACTGCCAATTTATGTAATCTCCCCCCGATTAATTTAATTTATTGCCAAAGCCTCGATTTAATTGATGAACAAATAAATAGAGGCCCGAAAAGTTCCACCGCCACTCTGGGATAATTAATATCATGTCTTTTGCGGATATTAGGCTGCAGAGATGACCTAGGATTTGGCAAATATCATTATAGATAACTTAAGTTTATGGTCGCCGTTTGAGGCGGCTATATGCAGCAGTTAGTTCACGCACACGCAACAAATATAAAATAACTACACGTAGCAGAAAACAGTGTTGGGAAACCACAATTGTACTAATCCTCACTGATCTTAAGCTTTTCGGTACGAACAAAAGCCGTTTGTATTGCATAACTTTCAAATAGAGCACTTTTCTTGGTTGTAAAACTTCTTATCGCTCCTCTTGACCCCATTCGGGACCGATGATGAAAATGTAAGTCCTCGCAACACTGAAGATAGTATCTACATTTCATATTAGAGTATCACTATTGAGTTATCAGCGGTATCTAAACTTTTCCCATTCCGATCGTATAAACAAGTAAAAGAGTAAACTAAGTAAATATATATTAATAACGTATGCCACACACTTTGCGATTACTTTAATTAGTTCATTAATAATTTTACAATACCAAAATAGTGTTACTGAAAAATTTCATAATAAAATGAAATAAATATTTTTATTTAAGCTTTGTTGGGGAATGAACCTGTATGGTAAACAATTGTATTTACTATAAGCCATGCCCGTTGAAAATATTGTTAAAATAAACCACTGTAATAACATGTAATATTTAACTTCGGAAGACGTATTCGTTATAAATTGATGAAAAAAAACATTATCAATACTCAAGTGATTACAAATTAGAAAATAATAAAATATACAAGAATCAAGAAATCAGGTGAAACTGCAAAAATATAATATACACTAGAACTGAAGTTTTTTTTTTCGAAAATTTAATTTAATCGTAAATAATTTATATTGAATGTGTGTATTTTAGTCTGTGAAAGCGTATCTCTACAATATTCTTCATAAATATACATAAATGTACAAAATAAATTCTTATATATATATTTATATATTTATGTAAACAAATACAGGAGAATACCGACAGATGGTGATAGTAATTCTGAAGTTTCAGCTGTGGAATTCTATGGTTCCATGGTTTATATGGCTAAACGCTGCATGTGGAATGTTAATCCGCCAACGTCACGACTACAGCCCGAGTTTCACGCATCAGCTTTAATTATTACAGGAATTTACTATGAATGGGTGGTCTTCACGGGACGACTTTCGTCTACCAATAATTTTAATTAATAGGCTATGACTGTCATTTTACGGGTGAGGGATCAAATTCACACCAACCAAAAATCTTTTTTTTTAAATCTCCGTCGGGGATCGAACCCATGACTTTTGGCTTGCAAAGCAAACGCTTTGACTATTGAGCTATGACCACCGGCATCATGAATATGTAAATTAAAAAAAAAACATTAAAGGTACTGGTTATTATATTAAGGTCAGCTAAAATATATACAAATAACTATTAAAGGTAAATGGTATCCTGTTAAAACTACGTACAAACTGAATATTAGACAAGCACTACTTTCAAAAACATCGTATTATTTTCGTTTCGTTCTTTGGTTGATCGTTCACAAAATCTGAATTATTCAAATGACAAATCTGCTTACAAAAGATTTATACACAGCGTCACAGTAGGTACAGGAAATGTATTACAATATGATTTCCCATTCAATGTGCTTGGTCTTTCATGGACATCGCTCCTCCATCGCAATGAGTATTCCGTTTTCAAATACATTACCCATTTTTTTAACCATATTCACCACCTATTTAGATCAAGCGTATACATCCAAACTACTATAAAAGACATTTATTACATCTCACCTTCTTTTCATCATCCCAAGCCTGGAATACTGAAATTATGTGGAATTCATTATGTTTTTCTTTGCTGGAGTAAGAGCCGTCTTCTTTGTAGTATCAATCCGGTAGATTGGTTTGCAGCAACAAAATCTTGCATCTAAACGTAAGAGTCTAAACGTAAAGAAATCTTAACAGTAGTTCGTGCTCTCCTGTAATTTTAATAAATAAATACTTACAACATATTGTTATGGCTGAGTTTTTTTATTACTGGTTCTCAACGCCTTTTCTAATTGCTTAAAATTTTACGCAATCCCGTTGAAATTTGTTATAAATCTCTGATAAAAATGTTTATGTGTAATCGGTCAACATTCAAATAATTTAATGGTAATGATAATGCTATCGATCAACAATATTTATTGTGTCTAGTTACTTGTATTAACCCTTTAATAACACGCGACATACTGGTATAATAACCTTTAAAAAAATTACATTATTCTTTCAGATTCTTACGATAAATTGTAGTACAAATTTTTTTTTTTTACTTCAATCTAGTACCCATGATTTCTATAAAAATTAAGTTCTATTATATTATTTTGCGCTATATTTATAATACGTAATAACGTACAATCTACATTGGTTATATTTTGGATTGAAAAAACAATAAGTTTAATTTTTGTGTATCTTTCACAATTACATATATAAAATTTTACTTCGATAGATTTTAATTACACAATTAAATACTCCACATTTATAACATATTTTTTTTAAATATGGAATTAACAACGTTTGTAATGTAACATAAATGAATATATAAACGAGGATTTTTTAATGTTACGACAAACTTATATTCTTTAAAATAATGTCAAAGTGAATGTTAGTAATAAATGTTGTATTCATTATTGTTAGCGTTAATGTAGCTATTTCTGGGCCGCTAATAGGTTGATAATGTGCAGTTCTAACCTATCCGCCGACAGTACTCACTGGTGTATGAATGACCGACACTTATCTATGACCTACATACGGAGGAAAGGAGTATACGAGTATTTAGGGCCTGGCTAATTACATCACCGATATTACTAACATTAACAACTAACACAGCTCCCATGTGTTGGAAACATTCTCGGCAGTGATGCAATAAAAACATCACTTTTTTAAATACAAATTTGTATGGACGTGTTTGCCAACACGCATAATGTAGATAATATTATTAGTAGCCAATAATATTTAATATTTACAAATAACTTTCGAGTATAGACGCATCATTGTTTAAATTTATTATTATTATTATTAGATATAATTTTACAAAAACACTTCAACATGGGTCACATTAAGAGACTGCTTTTTAGAAACTATAAATATAATTTATGTAAAAACATACTGGAGAATACCGACAGCTGGTGATAGTAATTCTGAAATCTCATCTGTCGAATTCTACGACACTTACCATGGTGCGTATGGCTAAGCGCTGCATGTGGAGTGTTGATCCGTCAACGTCATAGATTACAGCCCGAGATTCACGTATCATCCTTATTATTATAGGAATTTACAAAAAAAAATTATTTTAGAGAAGTGAGCCCAATGGAGCCATTTTCCGCTTTCAAGGTAAAGTAGAAAATGGTTGTAGAGATAAATCAAAGAGGGCTTCCTAAACGAGAGTATTTGTAGCAAATTTTTAAGGACATGGACCACGCCTCATAAGTTGTGCTTGAGAGGGCTGCTGACAATAGAGTGGAGTGGAGACAGATGCAATATTCTTTTGCTGCAAACCGAGAAGTGAGTGTAGTTTCGTACATGCACTTGGAAAAATTTGCAGTGATTGTTTACCAGTGGATGAATAGGGAAGTGCATAAAGTGCATAAAACCGTGGTCTCGATTTTGAGAACAAGAGTCATTTTTTCAGTGCAGTATCAATATAATATCTTTTCAGGGTATATCACGTTATATTTGTGAAATATATTTTTATTACTAAAAAAACTACCTAGGGCGCTAATACAAGGCGATTTGCCGTGGGTCCTAATGCCCAAAACGGTCGTCTATTTTTGATCTGCCATTTTCTCTATGATAATAATTAAATCGGGCATAGCGTATCTGCTCGAATATGCGCGTGAATGTTTAGAGAGATAACCTAAATAATGCAGCTGAGTTCCGAGTCTTTAAATACACAGTAACACAAGCATAACATTATGTCCGCGCATATTCTAATATAAACTGCAGCGATGCAATAATACATATCGGTGAGGCACGCGGTCGCATCATCTGGGGCAATGCCTCTTGGAAGGGCAGTAGGGCAGTCATCTTTTGAAAACATTTAGCTTAAGGTATGTCTTTACACTTCTACTTAAAGTAGAGTTAGGTAAGGTTCATTTTAGGTGGCACCGTAGCCGAAACAAAAAATAAAGGCTCATCGTCAAACTGTTAAAAACAATCAAAATGCAAATATAAAAAGCTTAAAAAAATCACAAGTACATAGTTAAGCACATGTAATTATCACACCTCAGCTGTTCAAATAAAATCATAGAAATTGACACTAATTCTAATAATTTTAAAATTACATATTACTTTAATAATAAAGTAATATAAATACTATAAAGTACTATAAAGTCGTAATTAAATTTTTTCACGGAATAACGTCATACTTCTAGCAAATATATGAGTCACAATACTTGAAGGGGCCGAATTCTGAAGATATCACGTCGTCATTCCTTCACAAACATCAGGGAGTTGCGGATTCGACTAGTGATAGCTTATCGATACCAACATCTCATGACGCCTAGATTAGTGCGTTACATATTATTGATACTATACAGTAGATATAATACTTTTAGCCATTCGAATTGAAAACATTGTATCGCGTGATATGATTTACGAAAGAGAACCGGGACCTCGAGTATGTTTATCACGTCATGATTTCATTATATATTTTCTGATCGGATACAAGGTTGTAAATGAAAATTATCATCAAAATTCTAGTATGTCCATGGGAACGATTTTAATATTATTTATAGCTAGCGATATTGTAATATTGTAACTAAATCTAAATAAAAAAAAACATCAATAGAACTATTGTCTGATAGTTGCAAATACTGTGAAAATCATTGCCGGATAATCACAACAATACATTTTTTAATAACGTAAATTTATTACTTTTTCCCCAAATCATGTAAATAATGACTGATATGTTTGTCTTTCCTTTTTTTATGTTAATCAAATTAATATCACTAGAACCTTTGTGTAGCTTCTTTAATTTAATTTATTTTTTATTTTATTTTATTAACGGCCTAGGCCAATACATACGGTTTTAAAATAGAAAATACAATAAATGAAATGGTAAAACAGAACAATATAATAGCTAAGACAATACATTTAGACAAAACATGAACATGAGTAAGAAAACAGATCTAGTAAATTAGTAGAGGGATCTGCGAAATGCTGGAAGGTCCACCCCGAAAAAGTCCAAGTCACTAGAGGAGTTAACCAGTCTACACATTCTTAACATAGGAGAATAGAATCCACAGTTGGTTTTGGAGTTTTTAATAAAGTTGGTTCATTGTATTATATAGAGTTATTGCCTTTGTCTGATTTATTTCGAAGTTTTTAATGGCCAATACATTTGACAATGTACCCTCTTCTTTGCGGACAATGTGTTCCAATTATTTGCGAAAAATGTGTTTCAAGAATTACAGGACTGTTTATTTCACCTATTGGAAGCCTACATTTCTGTTCCTGAATAATATTACTAATGTTATATTAACAATATTGGTCAATGATTTTCAGTTAATAATAGTTTTACTCTTCATAGTTTAATAAATTATATCAAGTATATGGTAATTTTCGACATTCCTAATCATATTTTCAATCACCTTATCCATATTATAACCTTTATTTGTTAAAACATCTTAATATTATAATTATTATTAACTGATTTGTCATTTTGTGGAGATTGTAGAATGGCTACTGACAGTGATAATTAAAGGATAACAAGTATTTTAAAACCTGCTTTATAAACGAGTGTAGTACCAGTAACCAATAAGTTATGATTGCCGGTTGCGGGTGTGTGAAGAACTGCTTTTAATAGTCGTGCAGCTTAGTACTAGATTATTAGCTACTCGGCCGAGTGCTGAGTGGTCGAGTGGAGTTTTCACGCCGGAAGCAATGGTGCTTGGGCTGACCTTGCCAACGATGATCTCAGCCGAGTATGCCATTTTTTATTCCACAGTATGTACTTGAAGCGACCATCGGGATGTTGGACCAGAGAAGTAGAACTGCAGTTCTACAATAGATCGCTGTCAGAAACTACCGTGAGCAATCAATATAGAGATTATAATAATTGGCAAACTGATAATTAACGGAAAACCAAGTATATAATTCACTGTCTACTGATATGTGCAGAGAAACAATTGAGTCCAATTATGGTATTAAATGTTTGACTTCGATCCTAAGTTTTTTATCTTTATTCCTCTTGTAAAATTTGCACAGTTTTCGCTGAAAATATCGTCGATTCATTATCGAAAATAAGTGTATCATCAAGTAGACTTTATCATCCTTAGGTGTCATGCAGGTATATATGAAAAACATGAAATTATTATGATTGTAGCGTTACAAAGCCTTTCTATATCTCTATCAGCATTAACTGTCATGCTCTATACTTAAATGTATTCTAAAATAATATTTATAATATAACTATTATTCATTAAAATTTTAGGTAAAATGCTGAATAGACTGATGACATCTAGAGAATAGAGTGAATAGACTATAAAGAAAGGCGGGTGGTTAATATGTGTGAGGACTTTTTCGATACATTAAATAAAATTATGAGAAATATTACTATGTGTTCATAATTGTGTCCGACTGAATGTGACTGCGGCGTGGAGCAGACCCTGTCACACCCTCTGGAGTGTGCGCTGTGTTCGAGAAGCTGCACCCAGGAAGACCTGATGATGGCCGAGAGTAACGCCATCGACGTCGCTCACTTCTGGACAGATAGGATCTGGCCCTGTTGTTTCCGACACGATTATATATATATATATATATATATATATATATATATATATATATATATATATATATATATATATATATATATATATATATATATATATATATATATATATTGTGTCAAAATTATGGAATTCATTTAAAACCATGATTTTTATTAGTTGTAGAAACGATTATCAATTCAATCGCTTCTTAATACTTATACTAGTTCGCGATTGGAATTGCAAATTGTTATTAACTGCTGTTCCATCTACCGCATTCTGCCTCGTGGCCGTGAAGGGGACTATCTCCATTGGATAATCTATCATTGGAAAGAATAAAAATCTTCTCGAGATTATGCAGCCGCAGGAAAACAATGAGGCAATTATAATTTCAATTCCGAAGGCTCTTCCACAATATAATGTTATGCGTTCTCACACATCTTGGGTGGAAAACAACAACTTCACTACTGGCCGGTGATAAATTATCATTCAATGTGTTCACGGGTTGCGTAAGATCCTGCTTAAGAACATAAACGACACATTTATTTTCACACTTTTGTAATACTATATGATACCCATAAAATACCACTTAGACATTTTAATATAACTTGATATTACTTGTATAGGCATTCACTTAACCTAATTAATTGGTATTTTAGCGAATTGTTCATACGCCGTGCGTGTTGGGTTTTTGTGGTTGTTTGGGATTTGAGATTTCAAATTTCTATCCATCTGAAATACATGTATAGTTAGAAAATTTCAAGCCCTCTGTGTGTTTAAATAATCAACTGGAGAAAATCTGTCAACATGATGTTACTCTGACACTCATCATAACTTGTATTACTTTACATTTGATTAACTTGTCTTCAATTTCAATTTATTTTATTTTTTCACTTACAGAAACATTACAAATTTTAAAAATTCAAATCGTTACTGAAGTACAATCAAAATTAATATTCAAATATACATACTTTTGATTAAGTACTAAGAACAAAGCAATAAAGACAAGCAACATAAGATCCCAATGCTCATTAAACAGAAGACGCCAACAAATAATTCCTCCAAAGAAAGTCGTGGAGTTCATGTCTGAATTGGGCCTCCCTTACGTGAAATATATCAACATCCGAGGCGATTTGTTTGAACAGTCTGATCCCTCTCCCAAGAAGCATAGTCTCTTGCAGGTTAGTGTTACTCTTTGGGATAGCGAACAATCTGTGCCTCCTTATTCTCACATATTTATCGGGGACATACAGACCGATTTTCAACAAAATTTCAGGGTTCCCGAACACACCACGTAACAGCCGGAAGAAATGCATACCTAAGTCTTAAACTTTACACGTAGAGTGTGTTCTTATGTCTTCATGCATAAACATATAGTTGTAACCAGATAATTAGTTTTATCCAACTATTTAATTTTGATCGTTAATTTCTACATCTAGATATATGCAACTGGTTCATAAATATATTCATTCCATTTTTTCTCTCTTGAGTCTCTGCTAAATAACAGTATATTTTTATTTCAGACTAGACATTTAAAAATAATGATTTATTTTCTATTTGGCTGAATTTTAATGCACTTAAACAAAAAACCCATTTCCTAATTTTAATTATCTTGAGTTTTATACAGGAGGATAAATAAAATAAAAGTTCACACGGATGGAGTAAAAAATAATTACAATAAACGTAATTATTATTGTTACTTGTATTGTATGTACGATTATTTATTATGTGCAATTTAGCCGCATGCACTTTTAATGAAACAAAATAATATCAACGGAATTTTAAAAACAAGGTTATATTTGTTTATGTTTATACATATTCTTTTCTAAAGGTTTGTTTTGTATTAAACAGATATTAAGATATTCAAATTTTTATTACGAGGACTAAGAATGATCCTTGAAAACACAATATAAAAACCATGGACGCATCAAAATTTCTCTCTTGGAAGATGAATGCATCACCTAAATATGAAATAAAGAGGAACCCTTAATACTTTTGACAATTGTATCAGATGAGCAGTTGGTAATCTGGTGACGATCAAATAGAGAAAGGACAAGCCAAATGACAGACGTAGCCACGTTCTCTTTGAACTAGGCTCCTAATATTATACTTCACGTACCTAAGATCATGTATCAAACCTCTCCCTATCCCCTCTCGATACGAAACTGCGTTATAAATAACTACTTAAAAGTAGTCATTCGCGGTAAATAGTTTCTAATGAAGTATTCTTAGTAAATTGTTAGTTATTATTTGTACTTTGCTGCCGTACAAAAAATTGCTAACATTTTCAGATTAACTTTTTATTACATTGTTGATCACGATGATTTATGTTGCATAAGTATGATTTCTAAAACAGTTTTTATATTTCCCATTTTCATTTAACTGATGACTGTAAAAATAGTTTGGTGTCACGGAGAGAATTCGTTCAACGACTTATTGGTAACGACGTGAGGCGCTCGGGACAACTGGTGCACTGGCTGTCTCGCTAACCTAACCTAACCTCACCTAACATAACCTAGAATAAGGATTTGTCCAGTGATCGTAGAGTCCGAATATCCATAGGTCTCGTTAAAGAAATATCGTAGGTTAGGTTAGCTTAGGTTAAAACCAAATATTTTATATTTTGTTTTGCATTAATTTTATATAGTTTTTACTTTGTCAAAAAACTGTACTAAGATTATGTCTGAAAATAACTTTTTATTTTCAAAATGTACATTTTAATAAGATTAGTTACAAAAATAAACAATGGTAATTTTATAACTAGGAGTATATATAAATTTAAAGTTGTAATGAATAGTAAGAAATATCTCAGAGAGGCGAGCCCAATGGATCGGTCACATCATGCGCCACGATGGTCTTCTTCACGACATTGTCGAGAGGATGGTTGAGGGTAGAAACTGTAGACGGCGCCCTAGACGGGAGTATTTGCAGCAAGTGTTCGAGGACATGAGTTGTAGCTCTTATGCTGAGCTGAAGAGGATTGCGGAGGACCGAGAGGAGTGAAGATCGAGACGCAAGATTCTGTTGCTGCAAACCCATCCACCGGATTAATACTACGAAGAAGAATGAATAGAACTAAAATTTAGGTTCAATTTAAATATCTACATCTATTTTCAACTCGAGAACATTATGATACAGATTAAAGTATTTATTTTTTGTCTTGCATTATAAAATTTCAAAACAATATTTAACTTATTATGGGATAGAAGGAATTGAGTTACAATTCTTAAAAGCTGAAACAGGAAGAAGTCCCCGCTAGTTTGTAATGTATGATTATGGCGATTGACACTTTGATTGAATTGTGCAATAGTTGTAATATGTTTTGTAGTCTGTGGAGCACGCGAGGCCCGCCGTGGGTGATTACATAATTGAGTTGCGCAAAAACTAAATGTTTTTCATAGAAAAGGCATCCTTTGTTCATCGCTGGCCTTCAAATGCACACATTTCCTTTTTATGCCGAGAACCAAACAAAGAATCCTACACACTCAACTAACAAATTCAGTATACACATTACACATGCGCATTTTACTGGTTATCAGATTCTATGCTTTTCGAAGCGGTTCGCTTAAACATTTTTCTTAATCTTTTCACTTTGTTTTTATTTTTATGTAAGCCCATACAGGAGAATACCGACAGATGGTGACAGACTCAAGAGAACTGTGGACCTTAAAAAATTTAAACACCCAAATAAACCTCGGATTCTCCATATCTTTGGGCTATTCCTTCAAGTCCTGCCCTGGAAGCCGACAGGAACCATCTATATTATATATTTCCAGGAACTCCGTACACAGATATGTCTTGATACAAGTTACAAAAAACTGTGTGGCGGATATTTTTAAAATCACATACACCAGATGTGGAAGGAAAATATGTTTAAAAATACATAAATTACATTTTTTTATGTAAACGCGTACAGGAGAATACTTACACATGGTGATAGTAATTTTGAAGTCTCATCTGTGTAATTCTATGACGCTTACCATGTTACATATGCTTAGCGCTGTATGTGGAGTATGATCCGCCAACGTAAAAGACTACATACAGCCTGAGATTATATATGTACGTATCATCCTTATTATTACAGGAATTCAATATGAATGGGTGGTCTCCACAGAATGACTTTCATCTACCACCAATTTTAATTGATAGGCTATGACTAGCATTTTACAGGTGAGGGATCAAAGTCACACCAACGGGGATAATGTAGAGCTCAGAAATCGATTAAAAACCCTTTTTGTAAATCTCCGTCGGTGATCGAACCCATGACCTTTGGCTTGCAAAGCCGCTTGAGCTATACCCACCGGCTTAAATTATTTACTTTAAACGAGAGAATAATAAATAGTATTCCCATACATATATAAATTGCAACTTACTTACATATAAATACACTAAAAGGAGTAGTTAGAATTTGGTTTTTGGCTTAAAAATTTGCATTAAATAATAAAGCTCTATGTCAAGAGACAATTTTAATCATATTGTTCATGACTGAACATCGTGGCACTAATTCATACAAGTATATTTGCCACTTACATTATTTTTCGTTCATGCTAGGAAATGGTGTTGATTTTCTATATTACCCACTACCTACGACTCAATAATTAGTCCATTTTTCAAAAGTGTATTTCCATATGAGTTGTATCATAATCCTGAGCTATATACATTTATTTAAATACTATATAATATGTTTTGCCGAATTTTAGTCAAAGAGACGACGGTCGATGGGGAAGAAAAGTATTGGAATGGCGCCCAAGAACTGGCAAACGAAGCATTGGCCGACCCCCTACAAGATGGACTGACGATATAAGAAGAATAGCGGGAGTGACCTGGATGCGGAAGGCGGAGGATCGAAGAGGATGGAGACTCATGCGGGAGGCCTACGTTCAACAGTGGACGGACACAGGCTGATAATGATGATGTTTTGCAATCGCCGGTCATTCAGAATAACATGGATGGAACTTGAAAAAAAAAATAGTTTAGTTACCTAAAACACACGTCCAAAATGCCCCCATTGCTGTGATAATATTTAGTTTTATTTGACATCCCATTATTAAACATATAATTTTATTAAATTTCAAATGTTTTGTAATAGAAAATGTTTACAAATAAATGATACTTTGGCAGTAGTATAATAACATCCATTTGTAAATTCAAAGATACCGGTCTAATGACGGACATTTTGTTGCCTAATGATCTGGAGCAAACAATTTTCCGATTGTCTAATGATGCGTAGTATGGCTTAATGTTTTTATTTGTTTAAAAAACAACCATCTAGCTGGATAATAATTATTTAAATTGTTTATTAGTGCTTGGTACACTTCTTATGGTAAAATTTCAATATGATTTAACACCTTCACGTCGTAATATTGCGTATAACCGATGAACAATTTGATTTTGAAACCGAAGCATGTTTCTTCATTTAATAAACGTGCTACTCAAGATTATTAATTAATAAAGTAATAAAACAGTTGTCTGTGCATTAAAGTTATTTGGTCATTAGATTGTCGGGTTAATCAAGTCGCCTCTTTAAAAATAACGAAAATATATTCCTCCATAGCGGCGTCTGGCACTCTAGATCTGACTGAAATAATTTCTAAGAATTAAGATTTTTATTGTTTCCTGTAGAGAGTGGTATTTGAATTGGAGCATAAATTAAAGCTGATATTGTACAAGCTCTCAGGCTGTCTACGTTTTGAAAGTAGTAGTAGTACTTGGGCTACAAAAAGTATTCGTCGGATATTTGGATCTGACGCTGCAAAGGACTTGGCAGCCGAGCTGAATGTTGATATTTATGTGGTGGTCATATATTTCAATAATGAGGGGATAGTTATAACTTTTAGAGACTTTTATTTATTAAAGATAACTATTGTATCTACTTAGTGGTAATGAGTAGAGCCTTTACCCCCTACCTTAGAGCGAAATGAGCTATGACTCGGGAGCGTCTTTCTTTTTTTGGAGGGCCGTTATGATATACATCGTATGTGTTAGGCGGCGCTTCACCTGCAGATATGACAGAACCAATGCTCATAGCAGCTGAGAGGAATATGTGATAACATTTTATGTCGACCATATACTTCAGCTTAGCAGTGCATATCGAATAATATAAGTCTTTTACATCAAAAAGCGTTGCTATTTTTTTTTTCAATTACAGAAACTTTACAAATTTAAAAAATTAAATTCGTTACAGAAATAAAATATTATACGAGTATATAAAGACAAACAGGAGAGCACGTGCAGAGGGTTTTGCCAAATGTAGTAATATATACTATTACTTTCAATCGTGTGGAATTGATGTCTTTTTTATTGATACATCGTAAAACTTTAAATAAACAAAATGTATCGTGCAAATGACCAATCATATCACAATACAAGGCCAACACCTGAAACGCAGATTTTGATTCATAACTAACTAACAATGATGTATTTTTAAGTAAGCACTGTGGTAGTTGATCCAATGGCTTCATTAAACACGTTTTTGTCCTACAACTTATAACTCACAAGTGAAAATCGCTTATTATATCACAAAATACTGATATCAGCTTGATATAGCTCCTTAAGGCCGATGCCGTAAAGCCTCAACAAACGATCTCTTGTCTATTATTTTGGTTCGCTTGCGTGACATCTACATCGAATGTTAAGCGGTGTTTGCATACGCCAAAATAATTGTTATGACAGTTGGTCCATTGACAGTTGATACAACTGTCCTCTTGGCGGGTGGTACCGCCGAAATGTGAGAGCGGGCAAGAAGTCGCAACTCGCCCGTCATCGTGATAGGACCGCCTCTAATGGCGGCCCTTTAACGGGCGACGTTATTGACGAATAAACATGTATGTGAAACATAAACAAGTGTTTATATTGTGAACCCGATCCTGCATCCTTCATCCAGTAAGCCGATGTCCTAAATGGAAGAGGAGGATATCAATACATATAATACCTTACAGCTCAATATGCATGTTTAACATCTCACAGGTCACCACTTCTGGCGCATAACTAACTAGCAATGTTTATTTCTCGTGTTAGTTACCATGATAGTACATACTCCCAAGTTCTGTTGCGGCTACATCGCTTGGGCAACTCGATAACTTTCCGCTGGCCTTGGGCGCACAGATCTTATTCATCAAACCCCGCAATCGATACGTTCTACGTTCTACGTTCACAGCTCGGTCTGCAGTCCTATTGAATCTCCCTCTAAATTATTCTACAGCACATGCCTCAACGTAATTCTATCATAATCTCATTAGGTACCTCCCAGAGAACTAACGAGGATATCGATGGACCGCATTAACCCATTTTCCGAGGAAGGAAATTAATGACTTGCCGGCACAAAGTTTAATGATATCTTTAGCGTTTTATATGCAGACGAATAAAGTGATCACTGAATAAACATTAGCAAGAATATATGCATCAAGTCATGTTTTTAATCTACAAGTACTCAAACAAGCATCATACAAAACTACACAAAGCATTAAAATCATAAAACGGGTCTTTAAAATATTAATTAACTATTTTTCCACCACTTCCTGATATTATGCGCTATGGATTGTATTTAGGATATTTCTTCGTAATCAAAACATGTCCGCTGCCATAACTTGAGCATATGGCATTCAAAAACCGCCGACAAAAAGCTCTGTTAGCCGCTATAGCCTTCGCCTAATCCAGAGTCAGCTCCACGTCCCGCAGCCCCGCCGAGTACATTCTTATTACTTACATAGCTGTTCCAACAAAACAGGGAGAGAGAGAGCATTGAAAATATATGTTACATCTTCTAGTCTAGTGCGTGGAACTTTTCAACTATAAAATAAGTTTTTGGCACTTAAAGGTAATTTTCAAAAACTCTAAGAATATATCATCTGGAAAAAACTTAGTCAACTGATGGCTCATGGATTTAAATGAACAATAAGGGTAAAGCGTTTGTAGATACGAGTATTTTGAGACCAGAAATCGGCCATCAATGAAACTCCTTTTGTCATATGATTAGTCATATTTTATTGTATGCTCAATTGTGACATAAAATGGTTTTTTTTTTGTAAAGATATATTAAGGATTCATATTATTTTGTCTTTTAATGGTATTTTTTTTATTTAAAAAAAATGCAATTTGATAGCACAAACATCCATTTCGAACTATCTGGTCCTTTACTTCAACTTAATTTGAAACTAAAGATCAAAATAGTATATATATATAATCGTGTCGGAAACAACAGGGTCAGATCCTGTCTGCCCAAAAGTGGACGACGTCGATGGTATTACTCCCAGCCATCATTAGGTCTTCCTGAGTGCAGCTACTCGGACACAGCGCACACTCCAGAAGGTGTGACAGAGTCTGCTCCACGCCGCAGTCACATTCAGTCGGCCCGCTGTAAAACTGCCACGTCTTCATTTGTGTCCTCGTCTTGCATACTCCGGTCCGATGTCTGATTCCCCTCAGTTGCGCTTTCTCACATGCCGCAGGGTGGCCTCAGGTATCACCAGTTACTACGGAAACAACAACATCAAAATAATATAAAATCATAACTAAAGTATTTAATATACTGCAGGATACAAATATCTCTGAATAAGTAAATTGAGGTGTTTTTATTTTTTAAAGGTCAGTTCCCGGCTGCTTGAAAATTTGTATTTATCTCGGATGAGCAGTGAATGCATATTTATGTATCAGTTAGGTAATTTAGAAAGTTTAATGTGCACAACACATGGACTGTGTGAAAAGAAACCGAAAAAGTAAAAACAATAGTCGGTTTAATCAATTGCAGCATGAACGACGAGGGAACAGAAGTTGCCTTCCCACAAAAACGAGTGGGCAGCGATTTTCTTCACCGCGGACTGATACAATACATTAATGTACGTGAAAAGCCTTTGTTATTAACATTATGATCCAAGTCAATAATTTATTTTATTCTTTAACATTGTTTATATATAGTGTTTGAAAACATAATTAAAATCATTTTTATTCTAGTGTATATAAAATAATATGGTGTAATATACAAAAATACTAATATTTAATGTTTTGTTTTACAATTTAATTAATTGACTGAGTTATGGATTCTATTTATTTATTTTTACTCGAATGTATGTTAACCAAAGCAACCCATGATATTAGGTAATAGTAATTTTAATTTAATATAATAAAGTAAAAGTATTCGCACATGACTGTTGACGATAAAGTCACAACATATGTGAAATATAACATATTTTTAATGATTGTAATGAATTCACTTTAATTGATATTAATTATAATTGTTAGTTTGTTCACTGTTCATTGTGTTTTATTGTGTACGACGTGTCTTACATTTTTTAGCGATTTTGAGAGGGACGGTTTGAAAACTATATAACATAATAAAAATGTGTCGAAAGATTTGAATTCATACAGAATATACCGGTACGACAAAAGGGGGCTTGTTTGAATAGCATTTATGGCTTCTGGTTGAGACGTGTGCGTTAAAAAATTTTTTTAGATGTTTCGTCCACCGTAACAGGGTTGTATGAAGAGTTGTTTTGAAATATAATTTGATACTTATGCTGTTAATCGTTTTTTGTCATTGCATACATATCGTTGAATATGCCTTATTCTGAAACTGGTTTTGTTTGTTTGGAAGTCACCTTCATGGAGATGATAGTTCACAGAGTTTCTGACCGGATCGAGCCGTAAATAAGACAGCTCTGCACAAATTCGATCGGTTTGGCAATAAACCCAAAGGCATTGTGCCATTGTAAATCACGAATATACATTACGGTCTTTATTAGTTTTTATGATGTGAAAATATGCGGTTTATTGAGGCTAGCAGAGCCTAAATTTTATTGCCTCTCGATAAATCAACATGCTTTTTTAGAATCGACTTCTTTGTCCGCTGGTATATCAGGTAGTAGGATAACCAAAAGGCAATAATACTTAGAATCCCTCTGGAAGATATGGCAAACATAATCCACCTCCAGGCAGTTTTATTTACCTTATCCCAAGTTTTCTCCTAATACTGTTCCCTTAAATACACGTATTTCCTGTAGTAGGCAGTCGCTTAGTATGCCAGTTTTCCATTAACTTTTTTAGCTGATCCCATTCTCTCTCTGATCCTTCCAGAGCAACGAGAACCCTTGGGATTGAAGAAAACCTGGTCTACCTTCGTTTCTTGATTAACGATTGAATGAAATGGTGTTATTTTTAAAACTTGATACATCTTATCTACGATTTTATTTAGTTCAGAAGTGACTAAGACGCTATAAGGTAGTTATTTTCACGTATTCATTTTCATGACCTATATTAGAATTTCATATTTTTGAACTATACTAATTACTAGGGCTTATATTTTAATTTACAATATGTGCTCATGAAGAGGGTTTATAAGGAAAATATTTACAGGGAATTTACATTATATTTTTCGTTGCTGGATGTTGCATGCTTAAAAAATGAGTGTTGTTTGCATAAGGATTAGAAATATCGCAAGTGTACATTTATGTTTCTTGAAGAGATCACAAATGTATGATGAAGAAAGCAAAGAAAATACTACAGTTACAGAAGAATATTGTTCTAGGAGATTACTTGTCAGCTCAGCGAAAAAATAGATGTGACTGTGTTGATCAACGAAATACCGAATTTTTGAAGCCTGGTCACCAGCATTGGTGCGTGTGAAATGCTCTATGGAGGCAACCGAGCCGCGGTGGTGCAAGGCCTAAAGCTAAGATTACGTGGATATTATCGTTGAACTTGGTCATATTCAGCCGAAAGGCTGTACTAATGTGCCATTAATATTTGGACTAATGATACCAATAATAAAGGACAAGAGCGCTGTAGACGCGAAATGTTGAGTTTTATGGGGTAAGCATATTTTTTCATAGAAATCGGGTTTACTTTAACATTCACTAAATCAAGTAAGCTTTGATATTGTGGCTTTTGGGTTTAGCCGTGTGTGGCGAATTTCTTCTCTCCGATATTTCGACCGCCATTGCAGGGGCCTTCTTCAGGGTTGATGACTTTGTTGTGAGTTGGTGTCAGGAGGTAGTTTAGCCGTCAGCCAAACGTACCTCCCTGAGCGTCATGTCGGGTAATCGTGTACGGTGGATATGTTCTAAGAAAAGTACCTCCACGAACGTCATGTCGGACTGTGGTTGGCCTTTCTTGTCTGTCTATGCTTTTGAGTATGTGCTAGAGGCGGAAGCCATGCAGTTTTGAGAATCAAGCCGTCATCCCTGTTGATATTGATGGGATGTCTTTTGATTTCAATGGCTTCCCTTACTAGGCGTGCATGTTTTTCTTGTGTTCGAGCCAAGATTTCGGGTTCGAATGAAAACTTATGTCCCGTGTCAGCCAGATGCTCTGCCAGTGCTGATGCCATTGGGTGGCCTAGTCTGCATGATCTCTCATGTTCACTTACTCTTTTCGCAATGGTTCGTAATGTTCTCACTGAAGTTCTCACGAGTGAACTCACAACAAAGTCATCAACCCTGAAGAAGACCCCTGCAATGGCTGTCGAAATATCGGAGAGAAGAAATTCGCCACACACGGCTAAACCCAAAAGCCACAATATTAAGTAAGCTTTTTTTACAATTATCATCAATCCGTAATATCCATATGTATTTTTTTTTTGTAAACACATACAAGAGAATACCGACAGATGGTGATACTAATTCGGAAGTCTCATCTGTGGAATTGTATGACCCTAACCATAGTGCATATGGTTAAGCGTTGCATGTGGAGTGTTGATCCGCCAACGTCATAGACTACAACCCGAGATTCACTCATCATCCTTATTATTACATAAATTTACTATAAAAAAATATTTTAGGGAAGTTAGCCCAATGGCCCTTTGGCTTGCAAAACAAACGCTTTGACCATTAAACTATATCCGCCGGCAAATATATGATTTCAAGGACATATTTTGGCTTCTTCAGTACCAAATGTATGGGTCATTGAATAAAAACGGTGCTCGCGACACCTAAGTGTTAAAGTTTGGTAAATGAAAGGCAGAGATTGTGATCATTGAGGTGTTGGCACGCTTACATTTGGTACTTACTCCACCAGTATTTCCTTTTCCATGTACACTGCAGTGACCCAAAACTCCGGTTCCGGCTGCAGCCGCGCGTCCAGCAGCGCCAGATGGAAGGGAACGGCAAAGCCTGTAACTCAACACGCAGTATCAATAGACTCACCTCGATCTAACTAGTGCACTTTTCCGGTGCAATACATGATCGGACAGAGGTTGAAGTTGTATGAAATGATATTTTTTTTATTGTTATTATTTATGATTCAGATTGGTTTGAACCATGTCATGTACTCCGTATAGAACACCCTCTGTATTTTTTCCTCCTAACCATATATTCTAATCCGTTCACATCAATTTTCCAGGTTTCATTTGTTAAATATTATTAGTATAGATCTTCAATTATCCATCAAGTATTAGAATATTGAAGAATGTTCTAAAAAATCTAATATGATAATAAAACTAGTTTAGCCGAAATACTATATGTCAGTACCCAATTAAAAGCACTGGTGTCTTCTGTGTATTACAAATTAACATCATGCTCGAAAATATCTTTAATTTTTTTTTTTTATATTTACGATAACTTTCCATTCAATTCAATCAATTCCGAACATTATTACCCAACTCTTTTTCTTCTAGGGATGCTTTCTTTCCATTCGTTAGAGTCCCGGAGGAAAATTGCTGCTCTCAAACATTCATTCCTTCTTCTTCGCGGTGCAATTCACAACCCTGGGATTATCGAATGTTTTAACTTCTACGTTCCAGATAAGAACACCCGTGCACGTAGCCATCCATTGTTTTTGATTCCAGCTGATACTTGTGGAGCTTCGAGCACCCAATTCAGTACATCGGCAACGGCGCTCCTAAATGGCCTACCAGCACACCTCGATCCTTTTCTTACATCGTTTTTCCTCTTTTGTCGATGGTATTGTTCTCCTAGATATATGTGATCATTTAAACGTGTCATCTTCTTCTTCTTTTATGTTTTTTTTTCTATTTTGTATGTATTGTATATTTATGTATACTATGCACCTTGTATTATTATATGCACCTTGGAACTGCGGTTATGTTAAAATAAATATATAAATAAACGTCGCTAAATAATCAGTTACTTCAGATTTAGCGTAAAAAAAAAGTAAAAAAGTAGGACATTTTCAAAATAGGCATTGCTGTGGCTAATGCAGAGCACTAAAAAAACTTATTGCCTAGAGAAGTAAGTGAGGGAGCTTCACCTGCTGAGGTGGAAGTTGCAACACACCTGACCGTCTCTTTCCATCCTCCTAAAGCGCCGCGCTGGAATAACAGATTAGCTCATTAACTTTATTACACCGAGTGGTCTATTTAAATAATTAACATGGCCAATGCGGTATTAATTCGCTCGGTGTGAAAATGTAAGGCCGAGTCACACTCTTGTATTAACGCATAAATTAACGTGTTTTATGTTACTGCAAATTTATTTATTTCTCCGAACACAAATGATGTAAATGTTTATTGAAATATCATCATAATTACCGTTTCAATTATATTTAAATTTACGGATTGCAAAAAAAAAGTACAAAATTCTTGCAATCGAAAATGTGCAAATACTTTTACTGCTATAAAAAGACATCAATAAAACTACTTACACACAATGAGTCAAGCTTTGGTAATTTAGTATTAATTTTTATAAAACCCTAAGCTTAAAATATAATATAATCAAGGAAGATAGGCACCTAGGTCAGATCATGCACCACGATGGTCTTCTTCACGACTGTGGAAGGGATGGTTGAGGGTACAAACTGCAGAGGGCGCCCTAGTATATCATATATATATAGGTATTTACAACAAGTGTTTAAGGTCATGAGTTTTAGCTTATATGATGAGCTGCCGAGGATTGAGAGGAGTGGAGTTTGAGATGCAAGATTTTGTTGCTTCATACCCATCCACCGGATTCATACTACGAAGAAAAATACCCTAAAAGCGATAACGTAACGTCAAATTTATTGTAAAAAATAAAGTGTCTCGTTTTAATGCAGGTTTCAATTTAAAGCTGATTGATTTATTCATATTATTTACATTATTCAGGTACATATTAAAATAAATAATTCATATTTTTTATTGTATTATAAATATTAGATTTTACATCACAACACAATAAATATTTTATTTTATCAAATAATTATAATTTAAATACCTACCTTGCATATCGTAACTACACATATTTATAAGACATAGTTACACAGGATTCAGTTCAAAAAATAGGTAGCCCGACCTAGTAAAACACATCATGCTCGGAGTGTCACTAAAAGATAAAATGCCGAAATAAGTTAGGTTGTGGATATTTAGTCCTTAAAGTAGTGGCAATATGAATTATTAGCAATATTTTAAGTGTAATTGAGAGATGCTGAATATCGTTAAAAAAGTGAATCTTTGACATTTGAAAAACACATTTTTTACAATGGGGGTTCAGCAAAATTACCACGAGCTTGACGGTTGATTTGCTCAACATTTTAAGATGGCGAATTGAGCATTAAGGATGTAGTTATTCATATGGGCAGTGGGACATTCTCCGCGGTAGGACACGCGCATGCATTACAGTCTTGTGGCTGTAGGTACACACCGGCCATAAAATCAGAAAGGTTATGCCACATTCTCGGCCGCGTTAAACGCGCTCGCGTTGCCAATTATGTAGGAATATTTACTATTTCGCCACATTGCGTGACTCTGGCTTCACTAGGTTAGGTAGCCGTTCCCAAACTGAGATGCTCGTTCGTACAAATGCGAGGCTTTAAAATAAGCCGCGTACAATAAGTCGCATTAAAATTACAAAAAAAGGCATTCTGTCATTTCAAAATTTCATTGAGCAAATAAAAAGATTTCCATCCGAAACGTCGTAAATCATAATTTGACCTCTGTTGATATTTTTTATTTAAATATAAAGAAAAAATAGAGAACGTGGAGAGGGACCTATTTTCTTCCTTTCTTCTTCGTAGTATCAATCCGGTGGATTGGTTTGCAGCAACAGAATCTTGCCTCTCGATCTCCAAGCAATCATTTTTTTGCTGATACATGGGATGTCTTTTAGACCTTTAATGTGGTATTTTCCCCTTTATTTCCACATCCTAATGCCATTGACCATAAAAGTTCATCCGCCTTAGGAGAGCATTTACTCCCTCCAGGACAATAGAGTGCCCTCTTCCTTTATGAATATATTAAATGACAATAACATACAATAAATACATAATTTCAATATTTCTGTTGCTGGTTAAAATATATATCTGTACATATTTTGGTTTTAAGAATTTGTAAATGTGTCCGAAACAATACAAAAATATAGATTTTTTGTACATCGTTATGATTTAAAAATTAAAGCACATTGCGTGATTTATCACTTTTAATGGGAGTCAATATAACTGAGCTTTCATTGTCCTTAAAGGCATAAAAAAACATTTTATTCGAAACATTTATATTAGTTTTTATCAAAATATTTAAAAATAAATACTACTACGTCATTTTATAAAACACGGTTAAAACGTACTTTTTCAAAATGATTTTATATAAAGTATCAATTAAAGTTAAGTTTATGTATTTGAACGAATATTTTGGTTTCGGCGTTATTGAGTGAAAACGTCCCGATACCTTCTCGTAGAAACTGAATCTTGTCGTTTTAAATGCATTACAGAATTATCTTAAATCATTTCATGTATTTACTTTCACTATGAAACTATTTATTAAATTTTATTAGGATTGGAAATAATCTAATAAAATAAAATTTTACGTAATCTGAGTTCACCCCTTAAGCAATTCAGTATAGCGCGTTTGTGGGCGACAGCCTCGGTTCAGCCAGACTCGGCTGCTATTATGAAAATCGGATGTGCCAAGTTTTCCTGCGTACAGAACCAAACTGGATCTATTAAAAACAGAAATATTCGATAGCCAATTATATTTTTAGCAAAGAAAGATGCAGTGTAATAATTTATACAAATTTATCGGAAAACCAACTCCGAGAATTCACTTTATTAAGCTCATGATAAAAAACTTATTATAAGTTAATTTTTTTCGATTTCTTCGACACCTCCATCGTTCTTCTTAACGTATCATCAGAAAAATTATCCAACAAAATACGACAAAAAAAGAATAGTTTGAATATATATATATTTATATATTATATATATATTTCTAAATCTATAATTGTAAATTCATACACAGATAAACAGAGTAATATTTTTTTATGTAATTTCTCAGATTCGTTTCCTTCGGCTTTTTTTACCAGTAAATTATACCTTTTGTCGAACAGGTGGCGCCCAAAATATTTTAACATATATTTGAAAGGGAATTTCAGGTACGATTTTGCGTGCAGAAGATTTTTCAACAATAAATTGAAGAATTAATTCTTAATGCGTTAAGAAAAATCCTGATTCAAGCATATTATATTGCATTTGCCGTAGTCGGTAGTTGGTAGTATTGTGAAAATCGGATGTGCCTAGTTTTCCCTTGGCGGGAGTCTGGCTTCGCGCGCACACTCGCCCAGCTCTTGGGCAACCGTCCACTTTCAAAACATTGAATCTCGCAAGTCGGAATAAGACTGTTGATCAATTAAGGCCACTGCACCGGCAAGCGAACGTCGGCCTAACGCCAAAACACGCTATTGAATGCACGAAAATATAACCACAGAGAGTTGATTTTTTCCATTTCCTTCAGATAAAAACCTTCATTTTCTTATTACGCTTACACTTTCGAATGCGCTTTGTTACCTAAGTCTCTTTTATCATCCAACAAGAGACTTTTCAATAAGCAGGTAAATAAATACCTGTCCTTAATACACGCACACAACCACTAAACATCTCCTGTTCAACCATTAGGTCTCGATAAAATCCTTGACAAAACATATAGTGGTAAGACTAGATAGTAGTTAATATGTGAATATTTATTTTAGTGTATTTTTTCTAAAATTACCTTTTCCTTTTTTAGTTTGTATGTTTAATCGTTGCTAGAGAAGGCTTCATAAAACTGCATAAGATACCAAAATAAAGTAACCAATGTTTGGGTAATTAACTGAAAATTCTTGGTGACACGACATGATCGTAATTTTACTTTACATTCTGCTTAGAAAATATGTTATCTGATAGTAATAACCTTTCAAAACTTTTTAGGTGAATAAGAAGTAAGGCTATTGTTGCTGTTTCAGGGAAATGTTGTTTGGCATTATGCAAACCATATGAACGTATTTCAGCAAATATAGGTAACTATTATTATTGATGATTTATTAACCTTTTGTATACGATCGACGCATAGGTGTACTTTAAGTGAACACTCAGTACGTGTACCAGATGCTATAGTAAATTATACTGTTTCCAAATTACAATGAAATAAAATCAATCCTGGAGTGTTAAAGGTTAAATTTAATATGTTTTTACTTTTTATGAAAAAGTCCGAGTGGCAAGCGTTAAGCGGTATATTGTTTATTAATATACCTAAATTATTTAATAACAAGCATACGGAAATGTTATCACATTTGACTAATAGTAATCACGTTGCAATTAAATAAAAAACAAATATATTTTCAGAAAAATATATTCGACACGCACAGTCAATTTAGTCTTCCCTCTTAAAACTTTAAAGAATACTAACTTTTTATCCTTATAATATGTATTAATATACATCACATAAATTTATTAAAAATAATACTGGAAACACGAATAAATAAAGCTACTTTTGTTATCAAACTACTGTATGATACACATATTATTATCGGTGATACGTTTTCTGTCTGAATTTTTGATGGCTTAGTGGTCTTATTTACAGGAAAAATATTAAAAGTAGATGGTTTGACAAATTTGCGTTTTTTTTAAATAGTAATAATTCGTTATTATTAGGACTATAAGCCCTTTATTCTTTATGACACTTACTCATAAATTTAAAAGTAATAATGATAAGGCAGTTTTAAATAATAGAAAATACAATATGGATATAATTTTAAACTTTCATTCATATTATCATGTGAAACGCGTAACTAGTAAACGCGTAATAGCTAGTAAACGTCATTGCGTGTTTTTTTATCTTCAGAAAAATCTTTAGGAAATTGCTTTAACGTTAGTTTGTGCACTCGGTATATAGTTTTTATGTACTCATAGGTATTAAATCGCAATGCTCCTATGAAAGTACACTTCGTTACACAATTATTCACTTTGAAACGTTCTCGCGAAATTGTGATGTTTCAAGACAATAAATTGGCTTAGATTTCGTAGAAGGTCATTTTTATGAAGCACATTATTCGACGAATGACGAAAAAATAAAAGCGCTCGATTAACAAATAAGGAGAAACCGAGTGGTCGTCAAAATTTTTGATAAATATAATAGAACATAAAAAAAATACATATACTTTTGTAACAAATAGTTGTTGCCATTGATAATTGCATAATACTCTTAATTAGTGTATTACTTTTTGTAATTATTTTATTTAAACGAATCTAATACTGCGCTTTTGCAGAAGGATTTTAAAAGGAGTATTCACATATACGAGTATAATGCACTTTCAGCGACGATGTAATTACTTTATCATTGCTGAAAAAAACGTTTTTATTCGTGATTGTGTAATGTGTTTTTTAATATAGTTAGTTTAATAAGTTTTAATTTTATCAGTAGTGCATGCACACAATAAAATATTAAATCAACATGTGTAACAATAGTAGACTATATTTATCAAGAACAATTTATAATCACTTTTTAATTGATTAATATTCTTATTTTTTAAATATTTTTTATCTAGACTGGCAAAATTGGATTATATCTGGCAATTCAATGGCAATACTCGTATATCATTGTGTGTTAAATTGATGAATATCAAAAAAATTAAGGCCCCATTGTTTTACCAGCATTATTTTAATTATTTTCCCTACTTTGTTTTAAATAATACAAATATTCGGGTTACAGACGAAGCCTTTAGTAATGCTAAGCTTTCTTTTACTTTGACAATGACTTAGAGATTTTTTAGTGAAATAATTCTTAACTTGAATTTTTTTTCATGAGAATTCTTAAATAAGATCATTTCATCGACATCATAAGATCATTGACAGTTAGCACCCTGAACTGAAATAAAAAATTTCGCACACATTTGTTACAGAATCTTACAAATTGAAAAACTTTTTTTATTTATATTATGACTGACAACTTATTTTACAATACCTAATTGCGTAAATATATTTTTTTGTCTAGTTTATGTTTAAATAATGCGTATACTTGTCGTAACATAATTTACTATCTAGTTCAATGGTTGTTACAAAAGGTAACCCAATTCTAATAACAATAAGATTGTTTTCATACATTAAACCTATGCCGCCTTTTTTTACAACGTGTAATAACTACCCCGGTAAACATAAAATGTTTATGTTATTACTTCATAGTATGCAGATGTAGTATACCAGACACAATAAAGATTACCCAATTCTGCGTAATGTTATGTATAACTTTCTCCTGTCCTGTAAAATTACTCGCATTCCTTGAAGATACACCCAAAAATCCGTCTTTTTGCTCCAATAAAATGTCTAAGTATAATATTTCAGACAGGATTGCTTCGCCGCTTCAAAACATTATGTAGATTTTAGTTTACAATGAAAACAACCCAATTCTACATAACAATATAATTGTCTGCTGAACCGACTCTTTTGTCGAACCAAAATATTTACTATTATTATACTCTGTTATCTTATTAGACCAATAAAAGTCGCTTAGAAATGCCGCGGCAAAACAGAGTGCAGATTTTACAACATACCCTTTAATAAGAGCCGAAACTTGAGAGCAGTGATGTATTTTATTATTTATTTATTTTTATTTATTGATGAATATTGCAAAAGGTTTTATTATTTTATTGTTTGATATAAAAATATTCGACACAATAATAAATTAATGAATTAAATGCACATAACGCGTGGAAAATATTGGAAACTTACTACATTACTATACTAATCCAAAATAAGGATGAGACTCGTATACTCTGACGTCAGCACGATGTAGCCCTTGCTGACTGGTACCGAAAACCTCGATATACAATACAAAGCTCTATTATTAGCGACACCATTAGATAGTTTTACTAATTTATCTAATTCCTACAAATTCTCTCCGCGTGTCAAACTGTAATGCTGTAAATATAAGGAATTGAAGGTAGACACTTGATTTTTAATTGTTTATTTTATTTTAAAAGATGACGCAAATAAATAATGAAAAAAAAGAGGTAAATAATGTTGTGGGTTGCCCTGCAAATTGCAATAATATATTCAGGGTGTATATTAGTGAAATATGTAAATAAATTGAAGTACTGCATCTTCAAGTCTTAAAATAATTTTCATTGTATGAGTGTCGTTGTACAATATTATTAATTAATTTGACTTAGTTTTAATCATAATTTATAATATATGTACAAAATTATGGTATGTACGCAAAAACACCTTACGAGTATTAAACACTTAAGTGTTTTATTAGTAAAAACAAGTTATCTATATAAATGTTATAATATCATAAAACTTTGAAATTAATTATAATTATCCTTTTTCATTAACATTATTTTAACTATCTTATTCCACAAGAATTATCTACACAAAAATCGGAAATATTGAAGAAACTTATTATACTCGTATGTAATTTTACGAGCGTGGATCAAAACATAGACGGGTCACTACCTGTTGTTTATCGCGAGTCGCTGCCCGGGTTGAGCCGCTCCTTAGGACCAAATGTTTCAGGTCTCGAGAACGTCGGCCTAATCATCCGGTCTCGTTAAATATATCGATTAATAAATCACCTATAAATTTGTCTCGGATACTATAACTGCCGTTTCTACTAAGTACTCGGGTTTCTGCACTGGAGGTCGTCAGCAACCATATATGTTCCCAGGTGTACAAAAATATCTTAGAACGAGGAATGGATAATGGCAACTGAGTGGCGGATTTTTTTGGTGACTATGTATTGCAGATATGAGATAAATATGGAAATAAGAAAGGTAAATGACAAATGAAAAATTCATACGTATTATTTAATTTTTCTATTAATGACATATACACAAGCAAAGAAGACAAATTTATTAATTTTGATATTTATTTTTTAGCTTTCTCGCGTTCAAGAGGGCACAAAAAAGGCATGCGCAGAGGAGAAATCTCAAGGCTAGGAAAAAATGTGGAAAACTACATTTGTGTTTGTTGTAAAAAAAAACTAAAAGGGTATGCCGCGTTGCCCATGGCGCGCTAGAGCTGCGCTGGCGCAACAGCGACGCCGACACTTGACATTCAAGTACCGCGCGAGGGACGTGTCGCAACCAAGGAGCGATGGTTGCCCAATAATAATATTAGTACCTCCGTGTGGTGTGAAATTATTAAATGACTACGCCGATGGGGTATGCTGAAGATGTTGAGGCGCTCGAATACTGAGAGTTCGAATCCCAACAAACCGTAAATAAATCTTGTTCGATATTGTGGCTTTTGGGTTTAGCCGTGTGTGGCGAACTTCCTTCAACAAATATTTCGACCGCCATTGCAGGGTCTTCTTCAGGATTGATGATTTATTTAGTTTTGAGTCAGTCGAAATATTGGTTGAAGGAAGTTCGCCACACACGGCTAAACCCAAAAGCCACAATATCAAATCTGGCCGTGAAAACCTAAGAAGTTATTTAAATCTTGTACGCTTACCAAACCAAAGTTCGTGGGTTTGATTTCCGACAGATACTAAAAAAAGATTTTTAATCGATTGCTATGCTCTATTAATACTGCGGTTGGTGTGAATTTCATTCCCTACCAGTAAAACTAGTCATAGCCTATTCATGATGCTAAATGAAAGATTTCCCGTAAATACCACCTATTTATAGTTCATTCCTGTAATAAATGGATGTTGCGTGAATGTCAATGACGTTGGTAGATCAAGAAGCGTCATAAAATCTACAAATTAAATTTCCGCATAATTATTCATTATGTATTCTTTACTATCTGACGGTATTCTTCTGTTGTTTATAAATAAATGAAAATGTTTTTTTAAATATTTACTATTGTTCCCTAGTACGTCTGTATTTTAACAACCCTGGCCTCGAATACAGCAGTCACCTTTGCGTAGTAAACTCAAAATATTTTCTTCTCAAACTGTCAATGTGGGCTTAGAATCTGACATCTAATCCTTGGAACACAGAAGGAAGGTTGATTAACATAGTATTTTAAACTGCTATTATTACGATCGCTGGTCCTCTGAACTCAATGTATTAACTGCTCCTGGACTCATCCACAACCGACAGCGACGTCATAGAGTCCATTAGTTTCGAGTGGTTGTTGTAAAAAGATCGTAAGAAGGCGTTTTTCTGAATCATTATATTGGAATTTTTTTTTTAAAACTCTTATAAATAAGAATCATATTTTAAAAAAAAACGTTACTTATATAAACAACTTAGTTTGTTTTTCGTGAGTTGCGTACTGTTCATGGATAATTCTTAAATCGACGAGTATTTGGAAAGAGGTTTTCACTAGCATTTCAATTGCGAATAATTTATAGGCTTTTAATATTTTACTAATACTCTAAAATGATTTGGTATGAGAGTCCATTATCAAATTAAATGCTTTTATATTGATGGATATTAATGAATATAGGAGGTCATTCATCAAGATTCTGTTGCTGCAAACCAATCCACCGGATTGATACTACGAAGAAGAGGAGGTCATTTATAGTAAGTCTCTTGTCATCGTGTTGTACTTGCATGCTTGGAAAAGTAATACGATTTTCATAATTAAAAAAATGTATTGAATAGTGGATGATTATTAATTACCTAATATACTCGCATTTCGATTGATGTCTAAGCTCATACTTAATAATCGCATGGTGTATATGCGCACCATCGCAAAACTTATAGATTGAAATTTTCTAACCCCTTTGTCGGCATTTTAATAAATATGCAAAAAACAACAAAAAAACTTACACAATCGCTACAGGTCGTTTCCCTAGGCTCACAATATTTCATTTCATAAATATGAATATCTTTATTTTTTTATTATTTTTATATTACTCATAAACGTGTTTTGTTCTAACGTAAGATTTAACATATTTGAATATATTTTAGGTTATATTTTTTTGTTCTGTTTGCCGCCAAAGGGGTAAGAATGTTGGTCTCGATACGTTTCCTGGAAGTATTTTATTACTGTTAATAAACTGGACAAAAGCACAAAATGAATCGGTGAAACTGAAAACAATATTATTATATTGCTTTTTTCAATGGTTCAAATACAATAGAAAAGCCCAAAAATACAATAGAACGACACGAAAAAATTACAAAAGATGTATTTATAATAATACGTAAAACTAGTTTACATTACGACTTCTCTCAGAAATAAAAAAATAAAAAACATTTGCATTAAAAGTGTTGTAATAATATATATGTATCTTCCATTTAAACGTATATTTTTAACATATCAATAAACAGGAGAATACCGTCAAAGAAAAAACTAATATTTGTGGATTATTGATGTTACTCGCACGTGTAATGCAAGTAATTATAATTATAAAGTTTCTTATTCTTTTAATTTATAATCGTACCTTTTTAAAAATATCGCTTTAACTACCTTCTTGTTAAATACTTTTATGTTGATTTTGAGACTGATTTTACACTTGCTAAAATGTCTCATTGTCCAGTAATGAAATTTAGTGGTACATGAATACATTGATCCGGTGAATATCACAGTAACCATTAACCCATTCGCATCGGTTGTCGGCATATGCCGTCATTAGATTCCCCGACCGTTAACATCGGTTGACGTGATATATCGTTTTTCTACATTCTTAGAATAGTTTTTATGCATCATCTGATAGCTAAAGGATACAAGAACCAATGTGATATATAAAAATAGACCAGATAAGTACATTTATGCTTCAAATACTAGTTTTATAAATGACAGTATAATTTGTATTCAATTTGTAATGAAAGGGTTAATAAAAACCACTTGATTCACTAAGCCTAATCCACTTGGCTAAGTTATTTAAATTTTTTCAAATCAACACTACACATGTAGCGTTCAGCCATATTCAAAATGGAAGCGTTAGTGTATCCAAAAACATATTCTATCATTTCAGCATGTTAGTATTTTACTATATGTGCTTACATAAAAAGGCTGTGTTTTTATTTATTTTTATGTATGTAATGCATTCAAACATAATTTCTTATTTAGGTCACAGCTAAACCAGTTATCCACTACACCAAGTCCTCTGCAAATTGTATAGAGATCGTTCATACATTGATTATAATATTTCATTGCTTGAGATGACTTATAGTATCACCTAATCATCTCGCTTGGTTCGCTTGACTATTATTGCTGGTGATCTGTAGTACGATCTCTAGAGCCACCCAGCTGCATAAAATGATGTCATAAATTTTTGCACTGCTACTGAACGTGTGGTGCACGTACTTATCAGGATATTTGAATTTATCTTAAATATACTTACAATTTTTATATATATATTACTAATTAACATGAGCTGTGCATTAAAATCAGTTATTTAAAAGATATTATTACTTTATTACACATAGAAAAAAACATTATTTTTGTGATGAGCTTAAAAGAGTATCGAATGTATTTTCTTTTGTATCCAAAGAGGCACGTAAAAGGGCGAAAAATAATTACATCTTTCTAGCTCATGAATTCACGGAAATGCTGTTTTTTATACAGCTAAGTAAAGTGTAGAAATTTTATCTTTTATTGAATATTGTCAAGGTTTTCGGCATTGCAATTACAATAGGTACCTCTGAATGTCTGAAGCACTATACAGTGTATTCTAAAACTAAGATGTTATTTATGTTAAAAAGTTAATCCGCATGATCGAATTTTGAACAAAGTGACAAATGATTATTTAATTTATGTTTAAGCGTACAAAATCGGACTTGTAAGCAGCATTAGTTACATGGGTAGGGGTGTTTGATTTTTTATTAAGAATGGCGCTGACCTAATGCTCAATGAACTAATTATGTCTGAATAAATGAAGAGAAAATTCAGTAATTGTACAAATGTAGGTACGATCTTTATCGTTGGTACATGATATTGTACTAGTAAATATTAAGCTTAGACTTTTGGTACGATAATCCATGTGAAAAAGGATCAATGTAAAAATACTAAAAGGTCTCATATTGTCGGCACTCGTCGGTTATCTTCGACGTTATTTATGGAGGGGCGTCATTTTAATTATTCCCACTTATAGCGCCGGCTTTATTCGACATTGATATATGCGAATAGGCAAAATAAACACTCGAAACATTTCTACTGCGCACTCGGCTTGCGCAAGGTGGAAGAAAGGACGAGGAATGTCAGTTACTCTCAAGGTCACCTCGCCGCCCGCCCCGCCCACCGCTCCCGCCCAGCCACTGGACCAGGGGCTGCCAATGGATCACGCTGGAGGGCCATAAAAACCAATAATATCATCCCTATTTGTCCTTATTCGATCCCTAACTGTAGTATCTTGCCATAATCATTACCTCGTCCCAAGCGGCTTATCGTAAGCTATAAATGAGTACTCTATATGTATCGTTACATAGCTTGAAGACATGGCACTTATTGTATGATATCCTACAACATTTCGAGAGCAAATAAGAGTCAGATCCATGTTCGATTCTTGGTTGACTGAGGGATGAAAGATAATTTACCAAGTCATTTTTCTTAATGTGAAACCATCGTATCGCACAGCCGCTAGATTACGAGAAGTCAATAGCTTGTTTTAGAAAATCTTCATACAAATAGTAAGGCAAGATAGATGAAAAAAGGTGGATTGTACTGTTTAAAGTCACAACCATGGCCCATTAGGCTCTTCTCTACCCACAGGTGAATCAGCGAATTGCTGGGATTATCAGTGGAAAGAAAAATGTCATCCATGTCTACTTTATTAAGAAATGTAGCTTAGAACAAATTGTATCAATGCTTAATCCTTCATCCCTAGCAATTACCATTACTGTACTAGTTAAAAAAAAAAAACCTAATAGTGGCCATAATTATTGTTGTTTAATGAATTGAAACAGCTGATTTTCCATGATCACTTAATTTGTTAACCTTCCAATCAGCATTGTTCATTTAACTGCTCCATATCTTGATCAATATATCACAAGTAATATCAATTTGTCTCCTCCAATCGAAAATTTATTTTAATTTGTAAATTTTGTCTCTCCCGTTCCTGACAATTATATGTACATATCATACATATGAATAACATAAATATGCAAATGCTTAGAAAACAATTAATCCGATAATCTTTCCATTGTGCATTATGAACACATGCAATATTCCTTCCATAATTACTTCTGGCGGGCAATTATAAAATGTAACCACATCAGTAGAAACTTCACTTGGATTAATAACACGCTGGATTGAACACGTCTGCATTATAGATATATACGAGTACATGCGGATAACAGAGGTTGAATATATTTTATTATGGGAATCGATGATGAAACCTTACCTTCGTTGCGGACCGGCGATCTGCGCCTCGCATAGGAAACATTGCTCGGCAATGTCATGCGCGGCATCGTGAGCGTGTACCTTACTATGTGCCGCGGGGCTCCTCCTTCACCGCTTCACCACTCAACAGCTGGTTTATACAGTAGGTCTTAAATTGATTGTCTATGATTAATAATAAGAAACATTTTATACCTTATTACATATTGCTCTATAGACAGTGTTGCTTTGTGCTGATGGTATTTATTTTCATTCGGTTATGCTTCAAATTTAATACGTTTTATTTCCGTTTATCTGTAACAAATTAAAAAATCATCAGAAATGCTTTATCAATTAGAGTTATAATGTTCAACCATACTTAACCATAGACAACATTACGTTTAGCTGTCAGTTGCGTTCTATTATTCCATGTCAGTTCCGTTTTGTTATTCCATGTTAGTTGCGTTTTGTTATACTATGTTTTATGTCACGTCCCACAGAAAAATTATGAAATTAACCTGATAAAAAGTATTCTATGTCTATTTCCTGGTTTTTAGCTACCTCCCCACCAATTTTCAACTAAATCGGTTAAGCCGTTCTTGAGTTATAAATAGTGTAACTAACAAGACTTTCTTTTATATACATATATAGATATGCAATGTTAAAATGTATAAATTAATAATGCGTGTATGTAGTAAAAATATCAATTCCAACACAATTTTCGCATTTTTAAGACAATTGTAATAAAACAATATTCAATGACCTTTTTGACTTTACTAGAACTAAAAGATTCTGCGAAAAAAGAAGCAAATTTATAATGTACTACTAAAATACTCGTACAATGTTATAAACAAAATATATGTATTCATGCACATAGAATTATGTTTTCAAGGAGCAAAGAATAATATGAAAACCTTTCAGTAATGATAAATAATTTATATATTCTACCGGTACCAGCTTTAGACCCTACGGCGCCCTAGGGCATTTTTTTCTGGCGCCCCATATTGTTTATATTAAAAAAAAATCTAAGTAAGATTGGTTGCCCTCGGCGCCCCTGGCTTATTTTACACCCTAGGGCACCAAACCACTTCTCCGCCCCTAAAACCGGCACTGTATTCTACGATGCTTGAATATTTTACAGCATCTCCACTATTATAAATTCTTATAGATCACACTGATACAAGTATATAGTAGGGTAAACTTGAAAATACCATATAAAATGTAGTTGTCATTATTTTTCCATGGTTTGGTAGCTTTCATTCAGCAGTGGAGAGTCAAAGATGAACGAACCAAAGTCGATCATGCTGTATATGAGCGCAGAGAGTATCATTTCCAAAGTCAGCTCTTCGCTTAGCAACTGTTGAGTGGTGAAGGGCGATGAGGAGGTGGAGGAGGAGGGACATAAAAAGTTGCAGAAACCCATTATGGTTTTTCGTTAACACTTTTTTCATACAAAACAATGAGAGAAAAAAATACGAGCATGCAAAATAACTGAATGAGATCTCGAGATTATAATATTCCTATTTATTCCTTTGATTATTGGTCGGATAAAATGTGCAAAATTTGAATACCGGTACACTTGTATACGTACCTACTGCAGACCAATTTAAAAATATATATTGTATAATGTATGGTATTGTTTATTATGGTAGTCAATTATTTATAATACCATAATTGTATTTAAAAAAATACTATTTTTGAAGTGATTGTTTATGTTAAATTAATTTAGCGTAATTTCAATTTTCATTACAATAAAAATATTAGAAATTAGACTATCAAAACGAATAGCTATGAGTTAAAAAAAATTGCGGACGGGCGATATGTATGGGGATAATACATTAAAATATAAATACCAAGTAATTTTATAATATCTTTTTAAAATTGAAATAAAAAATTAACCATTAATTTTATAATGTCTCTTTTCAATTGTTTTACCCGCACACATATACAACCTGTAAATATGTGTCTACTAATGTAGGAACTAATTACTTGTCCATAACTATATAAGCCAAAGCCTTATTTTATTTTATCATTATTGAAGATGGTCTCCAGGGAGGCCGAAACATATAATCAGTTAAAGTAAATGTGAATCAAAATTAAATATTTTTAATTTACTATTTTTTTATTTAAAAATAATTTAAAATTATAAAAATGTATGAGGGATAAGCGATATGTACTATTATTATTATGTTTAGTTTATAATTTTTAAGATCTCAAAATTGCTTTGTAAAAAAGGTGGTTTTCATGGTTTTTTTTGCGTATCATCTGGTCGTACTGAAAACTTCTCCGGCCATTTTCTGTCAACCCCTGATCCGATACATATTTCATCTAGTCTGTATGCACTTTTTGAGGTGTGTTGGCATTTCATTAGCGATTAGAGCGACCATTCATGACTCAGAGTATCATTCTAATTTAGGTGTATTGCATTGTCAACAATGCGATCGTTCGACTCAATCAACCGAAATACTTTTGACAATAAAATTAAACGCGCCAACAAAAGGCAGGAAATTTAAATAATTAATTCCTTTGACGTGCATTGTTTTCTAGTTTATGTATCGTACTCGTACAGAGACAAGCTGAGATAATTTCAATCGATTTGTTTCTTTCACTTATTTCGGTTCTTTGTTCTTAGATCGACGATTTTTCTTGTACATTTAGAATTCAAAAACATTTAAGTAATTTTGGTCGTTGTTTTTATTTTCGTTCTCAGAAAATTGATGTGACGAAGAATTGAAATTGAGATATTTTTTTCACCCATACAAACCACAGCCGCGTTAAAAAAGGGTTACGTTCCCAGAAAATGTCCATTCATCACGAATTTTCTACAGGACTTTTATTACTATAAGCTTGTTCTTTGATTTTCCTGGAAGTAGGGCGCCCTATAATAACTTATCAAACACTACGCTCGCCACTTTTTTAAAACACGCTTCTCACAAGTGATCTGTTCATTAAAACTTTTTTGATCTTCTTATCACAAAATTTGCATGCTTTCACTATATCTTTCGCTATTTTTAGTCATTATCCATTCATATTGCTAAGTGAAATCAAAATTAAGAGTGGTCGTGTTAATTACTTCGTATTCTGATATAGTTTTAGGTCTTGGTCTTAATTATAGGTTCTAATTCTGAATAAAGGGATAATCTTTATATGCGGCATTCAAGTATATGACGCTAATTGCTTTGTACGTAATTCAGATTAGATAATTATAACATTATCAGAATAGCCATTGAAACATTGTGAAGTTTGTGCCACTTTTGCTGACGCTCGTCAGCCGTCAGTGGTCAGCCATCACGAAGTCTTGTCTTGTCCCTAACATACTCGTAAAATAATGAAATATGACATCGTAATAATTATGTGAAATTACAGTACGTCTGGGACGGTCACGCGAGATTCTTCGTATTCTTCATTGGTGGTTGTTCCCACATTCAACATCTAGACTGTTTTGAACATTTGGACCACCGCAAGTCCAAACTCCTCTATTATTTTTGCATCCAAAATATCCATGGATAATTACATCATGATGATATTTATGATCTGATACATCGTTAGCTTCTAATTTGATATCCTTCCTTTCCTTCCTTGCAGTACCGGCTTTAGACCCTGCGGCGTCCTAGGGCTTTTTTCTCATGCTCCGTATTGTTTATATAAAAAAAAACCTAATTAAGATTAGTTGCCTTTGACGCCCTTAGTTTATTTGACGTCCTGGGCTACCGACCCAATTCGCCACCCCCTAAAATCGGCACTGCTTCCTTGCCTCGGTACATATAGTATGATTAATTCTCGACGTTCATGACGAGACCAGAGTCAAGGGTTGTAAGAGATGAAAACTGTAGTATCTGAATAATTATTTTTCAGCTTTTTTTGTATGACGTTGTTCACTTAAGTACATTTTTCTCATTTCTATTTCTTCACCTTGTATATTATTTATTTTTAATATTAAATATGTATTTTATTTAACACTTTGAAGACTATTATTTTGAAAAAAAAATTATAATAAAGAAAAAATATATTCCACTCTTTTCAGGTTTAGAGCATTTAGTCATAATATAAGTGACTTAACTCAGTACTTAACTACATATTTTAAAAATACTTAAAAAAAAATCTTTCAAAACATCCTCAGTTAGATTTGAAATGCCAATATCTGTATTTTCATATTCGTACAATCTAGATTCCTTCCACATAGTGTCTAGCTATGAAGTAAGCTCTTAATTTTTATTTTTTATTAAACAGATATATAGTTTTTCCTTTGTTTTAATATTCATGTTAAGCTCTCTTTATTCACAACTTGAAGACCACAGTTTCGCTTCCAGTTTTTCACGCATACTTTATTTTTCCAAATTACTGGTTTAAAAATAAGATTTAACCGAAGATGCATACGTCTAGGAGTTTCACATAGAAGGTCACATGGCAAATAAGAATTATATAGTGATTGATTGAAAGAGGCACGTGCAGAGGTACAGTGTACACTATTATAGGAATGGTGGAGTCACCGATAGAGATAGTCGGATACAAAGCACTACTATAGCGAGACCGTCCACCCGGGGCCCCTTACTATTGCTTGGCTGGCTCGCGGTTTACGCTGCTACAAAGCCCGATATCTGCTCAGGCGTCTGTATAGATGAAAGCCTATTGATTGGAAAGTCACCGGCCGAATGGTTTACAATTAAATAATAACTGTAATCGATTAATACTTTTTGATAAATGTTTATTTATTACAATTTACAAAGCATATAATGTATAAATACATTACAATAAGGGTAGAAAGGAGGAAATACTAGTAATCCAAGAGCAAGCGATTATTACATACCGAATGATTTGCAATAAAATAATATATAATTTAATCAATTCAAATTTTATTTGTTATTATGTACAAAGTATTCAATGCACATAATGTTGATGATAAGCCCTTTCGTTACGGCTCGGTGGAATACAAATTATACTGTCAATACGGCGTGAATTTTTCAAACAATTTTTTTTCTTGCTTAAAACTAGTATCTGAAGCATAAATGTACTTATAAGACCTATTTTTATATATTACATTGTTTCTTATATCCTTTAGTTATCAGATGATTCATAAACAACTATTACATTTAACAAACGTTCATTATGTAACTCCATACATGTGGTGGCATTGACACATGTGGTTTACAGAAAAATCGCTCCTGTGACGAAACCTAACGATATTTATTTACATGCTTTACAGATTCCTGTAATGAATACATGTATATTCTCGACGGTCTTTCAGGAAAAATTATAGTTGGGTGACTTTAAAACGGATTGTATATTTTTGTTGTATTTTTTATTTTCATATATTTTTTATATAAATTTTTGTTTTCTTAATTAATTGATATATCTTAAATAAAGTGCAGTGTTTAAGTATTACTGGTTAATTAAATGAGAAACTTTGTACTAAGTCGAACAAAATGGCATACAAGAAGTATTGTCACATGAACTGGAAGTGTATGTTAGTACATAATTATATTTCATAATAACCCATTCAAATAAGGCGGGTTTGCCTCCAGACTAGATGTCGTCTAGTCTACAAGATTAAATGGTAAACTGTATGCAAGCAATAAGCTAAACGTAAAAACCAAGCAAATTCACATTTTATTTAAAAAAAGTATTAGCAAGAAATTATGCTTCTTGGTGACCATCTATTAAATCACCTGACGTCCGTGTCGTCAAAAGAAAAATAATTAAATAAAAATGCAGAGACTTCATGATATTATAATCTCATCTAAATATCAGATTGTAGATTGGTCGTTATTAAATATCACACGATTGCCCGCTGACTAACGATACATTAATGAACCATTAAAACTATGATCCGCGAGTCTGTGGAGGCATTTAGAAGTTGAACCAATGTCAAGTTGGCTGGAGACTGGAGCTGGGGAATGTGGTGGTAGACCATGTGTCAGCAGTAGTGGACAGCCAAGGACATGAGAGGTTTCCTCATTATTTTTTATTGATAAGATTTATTTCACTCTGTACGTTATTGCCATCATCTTAAATTCTGTTAAAAGTGTTAAATTGTCTTAAAAGACATTATTCATTATTCACATTATTTTTATTTATTTTTATTCTTCTTCGTATTATTTTTCATTTTTTTGAACATCATAAAGATTAAGTGAATTGAGTTAGCGCAATTAATTGTGATATTGTTGGGATCCTGAAAATTTGCTTTGCAAAATAATATAACGTTAACATAATTAAATACTACAGGGAGCGGCAAAAAAGCTATCGGTTTTCGTCCTTGTTTTTATTTAAAACTGTTTTTAATATCGAAATTTCTGTTACTAATTTACATTTAAAATATATATTTAAAATTAGGCAGCTTTTCAATTTAAAGCCTTTTAAATGTAACACAATGATATGCCACGTGAAAGTATAAATAACAGCGCCCTTTTTTGAAGACATTGGATAGTTGAATTCTGAAACGTCTGCAAAATCGATACAAATAATGTATCCGGGGGAACTTTGAGATTCAAAGCTGACCTATAACTGAACGAATTTAATTATTATGTGTAACAAATTCGTAGCAGCCAGTTCCAAATAAAGTACGAGTAGTTATGGATGAAGAGATTAGATTTTTTCCAGTTTCCTATTAATACGATCACTTATTATATTATACCACAAAGTATGCATTTAAATTACTACATTTTTTGATAGTCGAAAGTCATTGAAACATAAAAAAAATAAGTAGTTTCGAAGTGTCATGAAGACATTTTTTTTTGTTGATGTTCTCATTTGCATACTTAAATAGTAAGCTTAAGCTTCAGATCTTGAAATATTTAGAAATATGTCATTTTGGCTGACCATTTAATAATTTTCTAGGATAAACCAATTTTCGCCATTCGCTTAACAATGCCACCGAAAAACCTCTAAATTGACATTTAATATCGCTTCCCGCCGCGGCGCGGAGGCGGTTCCCATCATGCGGAGTTTTTTGCTCCTCGGATCGCATGCGGCGAGTGCTGTTTTGAAAAGTAAATTAATGGCACCGGTAGGAAAAAAAACGCTTTTTTGACTCTCCAATTTCCGACGCGATAATTCTTTTCACCTTGAAACGATCCCGCGCCGTGAGAATAGGCAAACAAAAGAATTGGCCGGGCCGCGGCTTCAGCACAGAATCACTCCTATGTCTCAGCCATACTAAGAGTTTCATATTATAACCGACTCAATGTGTGTTAGTTAACTCTTGCGAGGTTGCTGTCATAAGTGGCGAGTTGCAAAAGGCCTTCCTGGATGTATACAATTGGGAGATTGCTGTTTTCAGACTGACAAGTAAATTGCCTGACAGAAAAGGGAAATAATGAAAATGAATCATAATAATGCTTGTTTTATACAGACAAAAAACAAGTATGAGAAGTGACAGAGGTAACTTTAAAACAACGATTGGTAACCTTGTATGAAGATTTCGTGCGGCTGAACATTCTAAGATAGCTCAATGAATAATTGTAAGTAAGTACGTAGGTGTTGTGCAGGTTATTTAATATTTCATTACTCTTCATCGTTGAATAGATAATTATTGTAACCTTCTTTAACATGGATCACGTTGAGCAATTGTTAATCACAGAATAGAAGACAGGGCTTCTTATTCATTGAAGGCTTCGTCAATCTTTATGTCAAACTAAAAAAAAAAACGGGTATAGGAACAAGTGAGGAAATATGTGGATTAAACTCTGCTCATTGCATGTTTGAAGGTAGTGTGTTATTTGTGCAAATAAATGTTTTTTAAATTAAAACTAAAACAATTAAAATTTGTTTATAACCACTTGGCTTACAGATTATTGTCTACTAGTTTCAGTAGCACCCTCTACTATCTTCAGGACAACACTTACAACTAAACAATAAATACCTAAAATAGATAAATAGTCAATCAGTGGGGGTGGTAGTAGGAGTGAGGGCAGACACTAGATTGGCCAGGGGTCGGAGCGGTTTACTGGAAACATATCTAGAATTGGACTAAACGACAATTGAACTTGGTTATTCATTAGCATTTTCATAGTTTTAATAGTTTTATTAATTTCCAGTGCCTCGAGATTGTCAAACCTTTTTACCTTACTACTTCTGTGAATGACGCAGGCCCCCGTTTCCTTATCAAATGAGTGATTATTACTAATTATAAAAGTTATTAAATTATCAAATATTCAATTTATTTCATATTCAGAAAAGATTTATTTGGCAGTGATCTAATGGTGGACAGTATTTCTTTTAAAAATATATAATTTAAATTATGCAGTATGATGAATAATTGTCATTTTAAAATATTAATTGTATTTGTGTTAAGCTTAGATAAATTTCAATATTGGCTTTTTTTGAAGCGATACATAATACACGAGAAAGAGCAATAGCTTGCCGGATGAATTAAGGAAGTAATGCAAGAACTACTTAATGGATAATGAAAACACAAGAATATGATTCTGTTCCTAAGGGTTTTGAAAGTTTAATTTTTGTATACTGGTAGATGTCCAATGATATAATGGCCAGATAAGCATCAGGAAGTGAGGAAAGCGACGCGTTCGCTCGTGTTGGGTGAAAGCAAAGTATATAATCTCTTTTGATTGTCTATTTCGGAGACTTCGTGCCGGGGAAGGCTCTGGACAGTCGACGGTCATAAATCAAAACTTTAAATCGTTTTATTGTAATCAGATAACACGGCGATTATCTCAGAAGTTGTCACTTTCTTCCGCTGTGTATTAATCTCTTTAGCTGTTCTGAATTCGAAATTCATCTGATCTAGAGTGGAAATATGAAGGGAAACGAGTATGTATGATGTAGATAAGACTTTGGACCAATATATAATGCTAATTCATAACTCAGACTATGTTAAAAGTTGACGCTTTCTTCTATCGATCATAAAAACTCTTTCGCGATTGTTTTGTCCATCTTAGTGATATCATTTTATTTAGTTGATGCAGAGAAAATTTTGATCAACATCAATTCATAAATCATCACTGATAACGTTTCATTGTGGAAAGATAAACATACTTATCACGATTATCACGAAGCTTATCACTTTCTTCCCTCTACTATTAATCATTTAAGTTCCTCTGCTTCCTATTACAGTTATCTGATTTATGCAGTGAATATAGTGATAGAATTTCGCATTGCATCTGTGAAATCATTTCATATAGTCATACTAGAATACTGTTACACTGATTACATTATGTTTTGCCTTTTCCTATTTTACCACTTATTATTTTTACTCATCTTAAATTAGAAATTTATATTATAAGCTGACTAATGTTTATATTTAAAATTCATATGAATCAATTTAAAGCACGGTTTTGATTGAAATATATAATATAAATGATATTGATGATGGTAATATATACATAGAAAGAATATTCATTTTTAAATATATTTTTGAACTATATTTGATTATGCCACTTATAGACCAACATGCATCGGAGTTGTAGAGTTTATCATCTTTTTAAAAAGAACTGATTGACAAATGTCAAAATGTGCCTCTTATGCATACTACCAGTGCCGGTTTAAGGGAATGGCGCAGTGGGGCGGTGGCCCAGGGCGTCGAATAAGCTAAGGGCGCCGAAAACAATCTATCTCATATATTTTTATAAATACATACAATATGGGGCGCCTAAAAAATGCCATAGAGCGCCGCAGAGTCTAGAGCCGGTACTGTATACTACTTTTCTTCAAGTCTTCAAGCACTGGCCCTAGACACCGTAGAAAACTTATTACTAATTACTAAATAATAAACATTTGGTGCAGCTTCAGCCAGTTAGGCAAGGATAAAATGGAAGAAGACATGAGTTTTTAACGTGCTCATATGTTCAAGGTTTTCGTTGGTTCCATTTAGTTTGCAAATATAAAGATTAAATTAACAAATTTAGCTCCCCAAATAGTGAAATGACCACCACAAATCACTGCCAAGATCTGATAACTTTCAGATAATTTTCCTCGTGTGATCGTTTTTTTTTAACGACTCTCATAAGACCGTTCTAGGAACAAACGTTGTTACTATGCTCAATGTATCAAAGCATCACGTGTATTCTGTTCTTCAGTTCCATTGAGTTTTTTTAATTGTTGACTTTTGTGCACCTCGCCTGGCCTTTAGCAATAATGAGCGTCTCCGCGGAGAGAGATGTCGTAGGCGGGAGTGATAAATTGGAATTATTCCGTGAATAAATAAATAACTTGCGAAGAAGTGAAGTCACTCCTCTGCCATTTAGGCGGCGGAAAGTCGCTTAAAGGGGCCCAGCTCCTTAGGCGGCCATACCTGACCTTGGATTGCATAAATAGTGTGAGATATGTCGCAATACATTTCACAACAAAAATGGAACATAATTTTCACTAGAGACTTTTATAGGCTCGGTAATACTCTTACGTGATATACTATGTGCTCGTTTGTATCTGCCATGAATAAATTTCATTCTTATGCGACTTCTTCTACTTTTTCTTATATTTTAAACTAGTTGACCTGGCGAACTTAGTTACCGCCACATAATCAATAAATGTTCCTCCTAAACCGCGACAACATAGGGCTAATCATCCAATATCCTTTACATTTCTGATTAACAAAACTCAAATATGCTTCGGATATTACAGTTGTCTTCTTTGCAAGTCCTTGGTCTCTGGACTTAAAGGAGCTTGTTTATGGTCATAACAGGTTGTATCACGTTGATTTCAGATTACAAAGATATTATTATACCAGTATTTGTATAGCGCTTTTTAATGACCGAATGGTCATTCCAAAAGCGCTTATTTGCCTCTCTGAGTAAAAAGGTGTGCCTTGAGTCTGCTTTTGAAGGATGCCTCCGCTTAAAGTTCTCTTATGATTTCCGGCAGCGAGTTCCAGGCCATTGGTGCCGCGTAGCTGAAAGCACGATTGCCAAAGGCCGTTCTAGGACTACCTCCCGTCAGCTGCAGGGTGCTTCTATTTTCTCTGGCTGATCTGAGTGTCTCTCCACACGCGCATAACTTTGAATAAAGTATGGGCAATGACAACTTGCAGAACTGTGGAAATATGTGGATGCTCTAGATATGGAAAAAAATATTAAATTATTACATCTTTCATTATTTTTTCAATCCAAAATTCTTGGTGGAATTTCATAATATCAAATAAAAATAAAAATCTTTTGAAATTATTACACATTTTTTTAATTATGTGACGACATGTTTCGGCTACGTCAAGTGTACGTAAGCTTACCTTTTGTAATTGACTCGATAATGACTTCTAGAATTATTTATTTTGAACGCAAGCTATTTTATTAAATACATCAATACGTTACTAAGTGATTTTAATTTCTAATCCAACAAATACAAGAAAATTTACATCGTTAATATAAAATATAAATATTTAATTATCATACATAAGGGTATAACAACCCTGGGATTTTTGAATGTTATAACTTCTACGATCCAGATAGGTTCACCCGAGCTCGAAGCCATCCATTGTTTTTGATCCCAGTTGATACTTGTGGAGCTTCGAGCACTCAATTTAGTATAACGGCAATGGCGCCCCTAAATGGCCTACCGGTACACCTCGATCCTTTTGTTACATCCATTTCCTCTTTTGTCGATGGTATTGTTCTCCTAGATCTCTGTGATCTTTAACACGTGTCATCTTCTTCTTCTTTTTTTGTATGTATTGTACGTACACTCTATGTTTCTTATTCTTTGTTATTCTATGTATCTTGGAACTGCTGTTCTGTTAAACAAATAAGTAAATAAAATAACTTTTTTTGCTTAATTTTGTGTGAAAAATGTTCGTAAATGCATATATGTTAATATTTTACTTTAAATCAGTTTAAATCTGATTTTGTATAGTTTTTTTATAAAACATTTTTTTAAATTAAACTTTGATTTACTATACTCTTTACTTCTACAGAACACATTTAATAGTACCAAAATATATTCATATAAATTTTATCTTGTTGATATTTTTCTTGTAAGCCAAGATTTTTTTTTATTTTCTTTATTATATTACCTATACATATACCATTAAGATTTGGACTACTTCATAAATATTTTTTATCCTAAGTGTTATCCTTATTAAAAGTTAATTACCATTTTTCGTTAATGTTATTTCAGAGAAAAACACTTCATCTACTTGGATCTCATATTGTTATTTCTTCTATCAATATATTGCTTTTATTTTAGCTATTCAGTGGTCTGAAAACACCTTCTCCGTCGTCTGAAAGTTGCTTAAGGAGGTCCAGCTCCATAGTCGGCCAGGTCTGACCTTGGATTGCATAAACAGTGTGCGTGAATTGTGCTGCAAGCAATTTCATAACCTAAATGGAACATATTAATATTTTCACTACGATTGGCACTCGAAGGCTTTTATGGTCTCTGTACGTGAGAAGCGTTCGGTTGGACCCATCGAGAATGTGCCAAATAATAAAATAGAATGTAGAAATAGTGAATACGTGAAACCCAGTCTTATGTTTATTTATCTGAGTGTGTAGAAATATTACTCATAGTGTAATAGTAGGTAACCACACAGAAGGTAGGTTTTTTTTTTACAGATTATAGTTGTAAGTCTATTGGGTTCATACATCCATTAGGACCTAATCGTCCAGGCCAGGGAGCATCGGACTAATCAACCGATATCTTTAAATTTCTTTTAATCAAAGTCCCCAGACACCTGCCTTGGAGATCGTCGTTACATATATGCCCTTATCTCTGCCTTCAATTGCAGAGAAGCGTCTACAAATACGAGTTTATAAATATGAATAAATAAAATTATCCGGTATTTTATTTAAACCCATTTCTTAATATGCGTAGTGAGAAATTAGGGATTTTATTTGTTTCTTTTACTTTGGCAAAATTAAAAATAATGTAATATGATTGCAACTATTAATTTTGACCGAATGTTGGCCGGAATAAGCTAACACCCAGCTAACCTCATCAGGTCAAACTGGTTAGGGCACTCTATTGTCCTGGAGGTAGTAAATGCCCTCCTAAGGCGGATGAACCTTTATGGTCAACGGCATTAGGATGTGGAAATAAAGGGGAAAATACCACATTAAAGGTCTTAAAGACATCCCACGTATCAGCAAAAAATGATTGCATCTCAAGTAAAATTTTCCGGAGATAAAATAGTCCCCCAATCGGATCTCCGGGTGGGGACTGCTCGAGACAAAACAACCAAGACAAATAAGAAAAACCTTCAGCCAACAAGATATGCCACCTGGAATGTTCGAACATTACTGCAGAACGGCGCCCTAGACGGGAGTATTTGCAGCAAGTATTCGAGGACATGAACTGTAGCGCTTATGCTGAGCTGAAAAGGGTTGCGGAGGACCGAGAGGAATGGAGATTGAGATGCAAGATTCTGTTGCTGCAAACCAATCCACCGGATTGATACTACGAAGAAGATTAATTTTGACGATAATAAATACGTATTTAGAAAATATTCGCTTACGTGGCAATCATGTAGTATCGTCAAAGAAACACGTTTATAAAATTAATGTATAAAAAGTTATATGTAGGAAGCAATCAAGTTTAGTAAATATAACTGCCTTATCATAAATCAAAGAAGATTAATAGTTTATAATTAGTAATATATCAAACACATATCTTAGAATTAATTACAGCACTAAGCCAAGAAAAAGTGAGTAGTCGGCCGTGGGATTAGAACTCAGAAATCGTGTTATTTGACCCACTGGACTAATGCAATCAATCTCCATCTCTTAATTTTTTTAACAAGGACTATAAAATACCAAAAACTAAAAATAAATCACAGGATTTCAACAGCTTTAAATTATTAACATAAAAACAATATAATTAAGAATTTACCATAATTATGAATAAGGAAATGTGGTTTTGTTACGTCTTCAAGACGTTACTAAAAAATCAACTAATCTTCAACTACTATATTGTTATGACGATTTAGATGTAATGCGTTATTTTACATTGAAATTCTACGAGAACCGTAGTGAGAGCATTTTCCATTTGTGAGGGATTAGGTCAATTAGTTTCCTAGCGCAGTATTAAGCTTTCTTTTTATGGACCAATGTTTTCATATATAACTCGTGTTTATATTTAAATTAAATATCCCTATATGTCTCGCATTAAAATGTTGTAATTTATTACAGAAGGAGTGTATAAAAAGATAAATAGTTTAAAAAATAAATACTTTTTGCGTGTTGTACAACAAGGAAAACAATTTAGTATTGTGATAATAAAATAGTTTACATGATCAATTAAATAAATATACAATCAATTGTATTTAATAAAGTAATTAACCACGCTAATCAACCGATCTTCTTTCAGTTATTACTCCTTATTTTAAAAATGAATCATGTATATTCCCAGGTGGACCTTCGGGTTCAGAGATATCTTGAGATAAAACATGGATAAATGGTAACTGGCAAAGTGGCGGCAATTTGTTGTGGCGAGATGTTCCAGATGTCGAATGAATATGGATAGAAATCTGTTCTAGATAAAGAACACGTATGGAGAGAGAAGACTAACTTTTATAACGTACTTTTGTATAGCGCAGTCCCTATTTCGACGCTATAGGAGGGTTGACTGTAGTTAGTATGGCACTGTATGGGATTGCAAGTTCCCCGGTCGCTAGGTTTTCAACACAGTCAGTGATAAGTTTTTGGCTGTGCGAGATATTAAACTTTCTATTTGTTCGACTGAGATATTTCTTATAATTCGCAACAATTATTGCTGCGAGTATTTTACAATAGCGCAAGAAGTGAAAGTGTTTTATAGCGCACAATCTGGAGCGCGAATGTACAAAAGCGTAAAGCCTTTCTTTGCAAAATTAACATTGTTCACAGATCCTTCCAATATCAAACAGCGACTATATTCGTTATCTTTCTCTCATAATGGAACATATGGTTATTACAAAAATTGTATTATTATAATAATAAAGAATGATGCGTGAATTTCAGGCTGTAGTCTATGACGTTAGCGGATCGACACTCCATATGCAGCGCTTAGCCATATGAAGCATGGCGTCATAGAATTCCACAGATGAGAGTTCAAAACTACTATCACTATCTGTCGGTATTCTCCTGTATGTGTTTACACACAAAATTAAAATAAAACATGCTTTTCGGATGCTAGTTGTAAAAGTAAAGTCGCGTTTCTTATTTCCGGGCTATAATCGTTCAATGATACGTAAAGTATATTCAGATTTCCTGAACTGCTGACATGGTTTGTGGCGAGAATTTAAGCAGCTTACTGAACTTTATGGTTGCAATTTGTGGCAACCTGTATGATGCAGTAAGGGATCAGATTTAAAGATGAATAAAAGAACAAAATCCCTATTTTGAAGTAAGCAACTATTCATCGAGCTAAATTATAAACTACGATCTAAACGATGCATTGGGCAAATCATTTACAATTATGCTAACTTTGATTAATATGACTTGGTAAGAGAATATATATTGTATTTTATTATCAAGTCAGAAATGTCAAAATTATTTTTGTTTGATAAGTCTATTGTAAAAGGATTGGCCGGCACTCGTTTTGCGAGTTCGTTTACAGTGGAGGTTCCTTCTTTGGACATGGTACAAGACTCTTGACAATAGCTCTAAGAAGTGAAAGTCTTTTACATGGAGTGCGAATGTTAAAAAATGTAAAACCTTTCTTTGAGTCGCCGGAAGTTACACTTTTATTAGATTTTTCTCTCTGTCGGCGTACCGTATTGATAACTGATAATAATGATTACACATTTTTTCGCACTCCGTCGATTCGCTTTGGGTGACCGGTCGATGAATTGATTATTCGCAAAAAAAAATACTCCGCGGAGAATATTTTTTAATTTAAAAAGTATAATGGTATATTTTAACTTTCTGCCAGCTCGATCGGTTTTGATAATTATTGTACTTTAGCCAATTTATCGGTGGATGTAGCTAAATATATTTATTAAAGTTTAATTTCCTGCCTGCAATGCCTTTAATAAAAAAAATTCAGACAAATAACTACATTTTTCATAAATTTTAAAGGAAATCAGACAATTTATTGGTTAATATTTTATGGCACACCAATAGAAGTTTAATTATACATTAGAAACTAAACATTTTTACTTTTTTATCACTCATTTAATTTTTTGACCCGAAACATAAATTTCTGTAACCGCAAATTTCAATGGTAGACTAAAACTTTTGTCGTAATATTTTATTCAATCAATCAATAAAATCATTTTTGTAAAATTTTCATTAACTCGATTCAAAAACATAATGGTCATGTGAATGTTTATGAAGAAAATGTAATGAATAAATAATATATTTAACATAAGCACTAGGCTTAGGTTGGAGTGAAACAGATATTTCAAGCCTCTCATTCACTGAAAATCTCTATACTTAGAGCTCCGCTGAGTACACTATGCATAGTTCTCCACATCTTTTCTTTTCAGCACTTCTTTGAAGAAAGAACAATTGTTCTAGGTGGAATTAAAACTGAACAAGCCGTTGTTAACTGACAATTATATGATTAAACGCATACTCTTCATTGTCAAGGATCAAAAAAAAATGTCACGAACAATGTCCTCCGATTTGATGCAGGTGTGGGGCATGAAAAGTATGGTCTAGACTCTAGTTAATGAAACAAGATCTCAAAGTGTTTAATGAAAAATAATTGTAGTATACGGGGCATGTTTTAGAAGTTCATTAACCCTTTCATTACGGCTCGGTTTGAATACAAATTATACTGTAAATGATAAAACTAGTATTTGAAGCATCAATGTACTTATCTGGTCAATTTTCATATATCACATTGGTTCTTGTATCCTTTAGCTATCAGATGATGCATAAAAAACTATTCTAAGAATGTAGGAAAACGATATATCACGTCAACCGATGTCAACGGTCGGGGAATCTTATGACGGCATATGCCGACAACCGATTCGAAAGGGTTAAACAGGCTCCGATTAAGAACAAGACGCAGATATAAGAAGAAACATTTGTCAAAGAAAAATAAGTATAATGAGAAGCAGATGGAAGAAGAATTCAATTCTATTGTTAATATTCCCACCGCCCGCCGCTCGGTCACAGGCAACATAACCGGCGCGCCACATAATAAATAAAAATATTACAAACCGTTCCAAAATGGCAAGTAAAGTTACGCAACCTCCGCCGCTGTTACGGAGCCGCGGCCGCCGTAATCGACCGGCGAAAGTTCATTTCACTCCTTTCTCTCGTCCGCACTGGGATGCTGGAGAAAGTCATCTAAAAACTGAGAAATAGGTTAACATAATGTACGTTGATCTGTTTCTTGCAGAGATTATATGAGTGAAGGCATACAGATGTTATGGAAAAGCATGTTTGCGGCAATATTTATTTATATATTTTTAATAATTATTATTCTCTGCGTAATTCAAACGCATTCATGGGCAGTGTATCTACGAATATTATATTAATTGCAGGTAGGCGAAGGAGTAGTTAATTATATGAGATCAGAGGAGTAGCGGTCAACTTTATAGCGGTAGATAATACAAATGTTCCAAATTTACGTTTGTTCAAGAATTGAATGTTAGACGTAAATGTGCTATTATTTGTTACTGCGTTTAATAGCTTAGTTCCTGGAGGCTTCGAAAAATATAGCTATGGTTTTTATGCAATTCGAATATTTATATTTTCAAGAATTGAGATTCAATATATTTTATACATTAATGTATTACATCATTATTAAACATACTAATTATTTGTAAGTTGTTTTTTCTAAATCCATAATGATCATAGTTTATCTTTAGTATTAGAAAGACAGACACTACTAAAATCTGACAGCTACTTTCACATTATATTTGTCATTTCATATCGACAATTAGAAGGTTAAGAACAGAGAAGAGCTTTTATAAAAACATTTCTTTTCTTTAGAAGTATTTATTATTTTGTTTTAACTTTTTAGTGAGATTGTGGATTTATTCGGCTTTGTTCACCAATCAAAGCACTTTTGGTTACAAATGAACGACGGAGTTCGACGACATTAAACTGTTAACCTTATATATTTTGTTATAATTTAAATGGTACTCAGTTAGTACAGTTTAGTTTAGTGATCCTGGTGACCAGTGAAAGTTACTATTTCTCCTTTCTCTCCGCCCACTCTGGGATGCTGTATGGAGAACCAAGCGGGAGAAAGTAATGGATTTGTTATATAGGCTATGTACAGAAATACTTTTTAGTTCGAATGCTGACTTCAGGAGAAAGTCGTGGATTCAGTAATTCGAATATTACATAATATAGGCTGTTTAAAGATTCTTTTAAATAATACTATTTAACCAATATATTTGTGAAATAAATGCTTTATTAATGTGATGTATAACTGTGTATGTTTATGTAAAATAATATTTTTAATTTATATGCCTTTTATGTTGTGGCTTTTGGGTTGAGCCGTGTGTGGTGAATTTTTTCAACCAATATTTCGACCGCCTTTGCAGGGGTCTTCTTCAGGATTAATAATTTATTTAGTTTTGAGTTGGTTTATTCAGATTATATATTTCTTTTATGAGCGTTATTGATTAATATCTCCATGACAACTCAAGTTTCATTCCGAAGTATCGTAGGTATGTTTTTTATATATTGGTAGAAAAAAGTTCACCACACATGGCTCAACCCAAAAGCCACAACATCAAATCTGGCCGGGAAAACCTAAGAAGTTATTTATGCCTTTTATATTGCCATAAAACTTCATAGTGAAAGAACCTCAAAAAAGTGTTTGGTAAATGAATTGTAATTTGTAGAAAACAGTACGATTGAACAATGAACTTTTAGATCTGTAATATGTCGGCGGGTATAGCTCAATTGTCAAAGCGTTTGCTTTGCAAGTTAAAGGTCGTGGGTTCAATCCCCGACGGAGATTAAAAAAAAAGTTTTTATACGATTTTTGAGCTCTACAATTGGTTTGTGTGAATTCGATGCCTCACCCGTAAAATACCAGTCATAGCCTATTAAGAAGACCACCCATTCATAGTAAATTCCTGTAATTATAAGGATGATGCGTGAATCTCGAGCTGTAGTCTATGACGTTGGCAGATCAACACTCTACATGCAGCGCATTGCCATATACACCATGGTATGCGTCATAGATAATAGAATTCCATAGGTAAGACAGAATTACTATCACTATGTGTCGGTATTCTCCGGTATGTGTTTTATATATATTTTAAAAAATGTACATTTTCTTTCTCATTATAGTATTAAACTTCTATACTAGAACAAATTATCCGATTGCATGTAGTCTACAGATAATCGGTCAGTATACATCTTTCGAATCATTTATCGATTCACATAACAAACACTCTCAAGGACAAAACCTTCTTTGATAGATAGCTCATCAGTGTTCATATTATTCACACAGCCTAGGATATATGTCGTAATAAAGAATGCATACCTAGACAACACTACCTAACAATATTATCAAAATGGTTTGCGCTAGTGAAAATCGTACGTGTTCTTGAAGAATATGTTAATGTTATTAAAATTATGGTAATGAACTCAAACGATCACTTGAGCAATTGGTGTTATAATTGATAGTAATAAATTATAACACTTATGACATATTATTGCATAATTATAGGTCATTTAAATACAAACAAGATTGTTGTTAAAAATAACGACAAATATATGGTAGAGATTGGTAGGAGACATTCATTTACATAGGTGAAATTTTATACTGTCTACGTCTCAGTGAAGAGACTATAGAAGTAAATATATTGAAATATCACATATATTAAGCATTTATTAGTGACATCAGTATGATATAGCCGTTGCTGACTGGTACCAAAAACCTCGATATACAATCTTTTGTCTCTTATTTCTGTTCGCTTGTTAGACATGAATGTGTCCGCCATATTGGCATTTTGGACAAGTCCGGTCATAGTTTTATAGACCGCCGCTTGTGGCGCGGGCGAGAGCTCATACCGAGCGCGGAGCCAGTCGTGTCCCGCCCTTCGGCGAGAGCATATTGTATCGTCGCTCGGCATAATGCTGTGACTAGGTCCGGGCCACAAGCTTGTAAGGTTTTATCGTAAATATATGTCAATGTGCTTCTGAAAAAGTCTGTGTAATTCTTCTTCTTCGTGTCAGCGGCGTCAAATTATTTTTTCCCAATATCTGGCAACATCGATAGCTCGTGTGTTGCCCAGCATTAGGTCCTGAGATGTGCAACTTGTTGGGCACATGGAGCAGCATCTTAGGTGTGAGGCGGTCTGCAGGTCTCCACAGTCGCACAATAGTGTCTCTCCCTGCCGAAGCATTCCCCACCGCTCGAGGTTGTCCTTTGTTCTACCAACTCCGGTTCTTAATCTGTTTAGGGATTTCCATGTTCGCCAGTTGGGAGGCCTTCCTTTGGAGTAATGAAATTCTCTGGTGCGATTTGTTGCCAGAGTTGGAGTCTCTCATTTTAAGGGCCGGATGTGAGAGGTTGTGTGGATTTCAGAAAGCTGCTTAGAGACTTCAATCTTGGTGTTGGGGGTATCTGATTATACAAGCAGTGGGACGGTTGGTTGATTACCTTACGCATTTCTTCGGCGTATATGACTTTGCGTCTTATGTTCGGTGGTGCGATACCAGCCAAGGGGTATAGTTTAGAAATGGGTGTTGGTTTGAGGCAGCCCGTGACGACTCTGCATGCATCATTCAGGGCAGTATCCACTTGATTACAGCGGGCTGATCGACCCCACACTGGTTCCGCATATTCTCCGGGTGAGAAACAAAGTGCTAAAGCTGAGGTACGAAGAAGGGGTGGTTGGGCTCCCCAGTGAGTGTTGGTCAGTTTGCGGATGAGGTTGTTCCTTGTTGCAACTTTCTGTTTGGTGTTGCTGCAATAACGCCTGAAGGTGAGGGTGCGATCTAGAGTGACTGCGAGGTATTTTGGATGGTCGCTATGTTCCAGTACTCTACTTTCCCACGTGACACGAAGCTTTCTGTTAGCTTCCCTGTTTCTAAGGTGGAAACAGCAGACTTGTGTCTTTGATGGGTTAGGTTTGAGATGGTTGGTTTCGTAGTAATGGGACATGTGTAATTAATCTGCTCCTAATACTGGCATCACGCGACGGAATAACAACCTTTTTGAGAGAGAGGAGAATGTTATTAGGTTATGTTTACATTATTGTGAATCTTGGCATCTCGCTAAAAGCCAATTCAGCCGCATAAATTATTCAAAAACAGATGCCTGGATAGAATACTGGGGGCACGCTGGTTGTACTTTATAAGGCTTGACGTTGTGAGGGAGCAGAGAAGGCAGCCTTCCATCCTACAGTCCGTCAAGAGAGAAATCTATACTCGGTTTGGTTATACACTTGTAATTCGGATGCCTCAGGAAGGCATAAACTATATCTGCCTTTTCTTTGAGTCCTCAGACTCGCGCCAACCTGGATTAATACATAGAATGTACTTTGCGGTGTTCTGGGAGGCAGAGCTGCTAGTATGGGATGAGCCAAGGACTATGATAAAACTTTATGGCGGTAGTTTGTAACGACCATAAGCTCCAGTTAAGGGAGCGGAGATGACAATAAGGATTTTTTCCGACCAGTGTACCGGTCAACTAACTACCAGCGAGCACTAGCCTCTAAGGGAAGATTATAAAAGTAAATAGAGATATTATCACAGACCTTATATATTATCTTAAGATCTGTGGGTATTATATTAAGCCACATAATACTGTGTGTTATTCATACACGTTTATAAGGTATACATACCCATTTGTTTTAATAGAAAATATGCTTCGAATTCGACGTCAGTTTGATTTCTTCGCTAGAGCGCTGCGATCGATGGAGAACATAAATTCGATGGTTTCCCAATAGTGCTGTTAAAGAGATTAGTGATATTTTTGAATGGGCAAACTCGAGGTTTGTAAATGGCCGTTTGATTTCACAATTCCGGACCTAAAATGGAACGCGGCCCGAAGCAGATTCCTAGGCCGAGATAAACATTGGGCGCGTTATTTAGAATATAAAATATTTCGTTTATAAATGTATTTTCCCGGTACACAAAATCTCGGTCTATCATCTATCAAAGATCGGAACCTTTCAACCCACTGGTGGCGCGGCATAACACTTTCAACGATTATATTTATTTCACAATTGTTGAGGACATAATTTGTGTGGGAGCTCACATCTGGTGAGGATTCCATAAATATGCCTTTCTAGTCACATTGCTTATTTCTTATTTAAGATCTGTGTTTTGAGTATGGAGTTTAAATCAAGTAGTTAAACTTTAACCGTATGCCCTCATAGAAATGTCGTTTTGTGCTTAAGAAGATAGGAACCTAGTAAGAACCACCTCAGAGAGGCGAGCCCGATGGATCGGACATATTATGCGCCACGATCTTCTTCACGACACGCTCTAGACGGGAGTATTTGCAGTAAGTGTACGAGGACATGAGTTGTAGCTCTTATGCTGAGCTAAAGAGGGTTGCAGAGAATCGAGAAGAGTGGAGATCGAGATGCATGATTTTGTTGCTGTCAACTAATCCACCGGATTGATACTACGAAGAAGAACGATAATGTTTTCAAGAGATCACTGTCAATAAATAATAAGTGGTGTTGACTATCAGTTTGTTTTCTACTTAGGTAGTTCAACTTACCGTAACGGCACTAATGATATCCACAGATTTAAGGAAGTTTGCACGTGTCAGTTTTGGCTCTTAGAACTTTGCCGATTAAATTATATGTATAGTTCCCGAGAGCCTTACAGGAAGATGATATCCCGGGACCTAAAGAAAAGTTAGCTGTAATTTATACTCTCCTGTGGCATTTAAAAAACATGTTCATGTCCACCTTCGTTTTGTGACCGACTGTAGGATGGAAGACTGCCGTGTTCTCTACTTCAATATGTCTTACGAAGTAAAATATCGTACCTCCACTTTCCTGCACTAGCAATTGCTTAAAAACATTATACAGATGCATTTGCTTTTGTTTTAGTGCCAAGATTCACAACAGTATAAAAGAATGTGTGTAATATTTTTCGTAGTATCAATCCGGTGGATTGGTTTGCAGCAACAAAATCTTGCATCTCGATCTCCTCGATCTCCTCTTCTTGCAATATCGAGGATTACAGAGGATCGAACCTTTTTTCGATCCTCTGCAATCCTCTTTAGCTCAGCATAAGAGCCACTACTCATGTCCTCGAACACTTGCTTCAAATACTCCCGTCTAGGGCGCCCTTTGCAGTTTTTATCCTCAACCGGAGGTAATACGGTAATATCCTCCACGGGGTTAATACGGGCGCTATATAGGCACTAACGTGTTGAACGAATACAGTTATAGATTGAGTTTGGTAGATGTCTTAAGTTTCAGACTTTTTTCCTGCATTTGTGTGTAGTTTAGGTTTTCAAATTATAACTTTGTTTCACGTGTCGGCACTGGCATGATACACTTAAGCCCCGGGGCGGACCTTAGAAACTGAAAGTGAAGAAAAAAAGGTCTCACTCACACATGCGCGCTCCCGTAACCAAATTTTACGATAGGTCTCGAGGGGAGGTGTATTTTATTTGTGTATCCCAAACAAAAAGCGCGCAGATACCAGGAAAGAGAGGCGCAGGTAGCGGCAGACAGTCGGCACTGGGGCAAGCCTAGCTATCCTTGAGGTAGGGTCACCACACGTTGTAGATTGTAGAAACATAAATAACACTCGTTAATTCAACTTACTGCGGCTCTCCCCCAGCGCTCCAGTGGCCATGTCTATAACTAACACACCCGTGAGCGGACCTGTCCAAAATGACAATATGGCGGACACATAAATGTATGACAAGCGATCAGAAATACGAGACGAAAGATTGTAAATCGAGGTTTTCGGTACCAGTCAGCAAGGGCTACATCGTGCTGATGTCAATATATTGTACTAGCCATGAAGACTTTCGTCTATTTACCGATTGTAAGAAGTTGTCGTATTCCTTGCTTTATTCCATCATTGATAAAAAGTCAAACCATCGAACCCCTCATTTTTCAACATTCTTTATATGCTATATTCACGGTTCTCTTCCTGGACGATTGTCAAAAACATGCATTAGTGCTTGGCAAAGCTTCAGATGATTTTTGAATCGTGAATTGATGATGAAGGAGAGCATAACCAATTTAGACCAGTAGGCTCAATGACGGACGCTCAATCAGGACAACTGGACAATGCATGCGGAAACCTTGAAACACAGATATTGGAAAAGTATTTCAAAGCAATATAATAAAAAATAATTCCACAAATTAAGCGTAATCACACATCTTATATGTATATCTATACATATATGAGGTCTGTGAGCGTAACAATTATATTTTTGTACAATCATTATATACGATGTGTGGTTCTCCTATCTGTCTCTAGGGTTCCTCAGGGGATCTTGGCTGATGGGGCGGGCGGAGAAAGACTATGCTTTGTTGGGCTGGTTTGGCCAAGCGTGGGATCCCCGACCACTCGGAGCAAGCAACATACGCAACGCCAGGCAATCTGAACCATTGTCTCGACTGCCGAAGAACATTTACATATCGCGGCACTCACCTGAAACACACTATACCTCTATATTTTTATGAAGAAAGGTACTTTAATTAAACAAATAACACAGTGATAACTGTAATTTACTAATGCAGATAACCCGAAAATAAATGTATCGCCACTATTAAACATGCTCGTTTTTCAAAATTGTTTGCAATATTTTATTTTGGTTAATTGGTATATCTTGGTGTAACTCCATTATCTTAATTTCACATCTAAATAACTTCTTAGGTTTTCACGTTGGGCTTAGCCGTGTGTGGCGAATTATATTCTTCCAATATTTCGACCGCCATTGCAGGGGTCTTCTTCAGGGTTGATGACACAAAGTCATCAACCCTGAAGAAGACCCCTGGGCTAGACCAAAAGCCATAATAAACATATAAAGTTTTATTTTTATGAAATCTCACAATTTTTTTATTAGTTTTTTTCATCTTCGTCGAGAAGCCACTGTTAAGGGTGGTAATATTTTAATTTCTTTAAAGTTTGTAAAGTCAATGAGTAAGGGACCTGACGGTTGTAATGTTGCACTTGACAAAGCGAAAGCATGACTCAAAAATTAAATTGTGTTTTTTTTCTATTAAATCATCTTTCAATTACACAAGCGTCGACAGTATAGCAAAAAATATTGGATAGGAAACGAAAAGAAAAGAATAAAGTTAGGGATTGTCAATTAGTATATATATGTTTGAGGTTATCTAGGTTCACCATTAGAGATTTGTCAATTCAATTACATAACTGTTTACTTATATGCTTTACTTATATGCAATACATAAAGCATGTATTACATATAAGTTATGAACGATTGTTGTGTATAGAGGTTATTACAAGTATTAAAGAAAGACTGTCAAGGATCGGTGTGATGGACCCCACTGAAACGTGACTTGGATAGGATTCATGTGGCAGAGATGAAGATGCTGAGGTGGGCGTGCGGTGTGACTAGAGTGGACAGAGTTCGAAATAAGCATATTCGGGGTTCATTTCGGGTGGCCCCATACCTGAAAAGATAAGGGAAAACCGCCTAAGATGGTATGGGTATGTGACACGGAGAGATGAGGACCACATGGTTAAGAAATCTCTCAACATACCTACGCTGAGAAGAAGACCTGGAAGACCACAGGCAACCTGGACTGCAACTGTAGACAAGGATCTGAAAACTGTGGGCTTGACCGAGAATGCAACGCAGAACAGACAGACATGTGCACAAGGAGAGCCGGCTCCAGATGATGGGAAATGGCAAGGCTAAAGAAGAATATTGAAAAAAGACTGTGCACGTTGAGTTTATGTATAAATAAGGTGACTGTCCACATACAATGAGAAAGAGTATCTTGACGTGCCACACTTATATTATTTGGATATGAAATATATTACGTAATTTAAAAAATGCTAATGCGTGTTTTTTGTCCAAGCCCGTGTGCATATCTTCCGTTCCCCGTGTCTCTTCTCTCAGGCAATATATTTTATTCATGGGAGGAAAGTTCGGGAGAGCGCTACTTCAGTATACAGCTGTAGCAGTGAGAAAATACTTTAGAATGTGAAGATGTTCGAGAGTGAGAAAATGTTGCATTTCGAGAATGCGAAACTTTACAGTCCCACAATTTAAGTCCAATTATTATTAAATCACAGCGCATAGAGAGGAAAAGAAATTATCTCAGCACTGAAGAATGTGGTGAACTGTTTTTTTTTGTATACAAATTAGAGCCAGAGGTAACCTTTCTGACAATGGAATAAATTATTACGTTCATTATGAAACGTTTATTTACTTAAAAAGTCTTAATTATAAAGAGTATGTATTACAAAAATAAGATACAAAGCGTCATATATTTAATGTTTTTATTTATATATTTTTTTAAATTTAACCCTTTCATTACGACTCGGTGGAATACAAATTAAACTGTCAGTTATAAAACTAGTATTTGAAGCATAAATGTACTTATCTGGCTTATTTTCATATATCACATTGGTTCTTGTATCCTTTAGCTATCAGATGATGCATACAAAACTATTCTAAGAAGGTAGCAAAACGATATATCACGGCTACCGATTTTAGCGGTAGGGAATCTTAGACGACATATATCGGCTACCGAAGCGAAAGGGTTAAGAAGATTACCGAATGTTTGTGTTCTCATTTGTGTTGCTATAAATAATCACGGGGTTCTTGAATGATATACCTGTAACTATGTTTCTTATGCATTTATCAAAATTTAAATATTTTGTTTTAAACATTGGGTAGAGCTGTCACGTATAATCAAATGTTTCATGCTTTGGACGTATCGTGTTTAATCCGATCTCCTTAAAAAATGTTATTATAAAATCGCTGAAAGTAAACTCTGTCTCTTCAAGACCCTGGTATGTTCCCAGGTGCTCCACTCCGGCTGCAGAGATTTTTTTTCATGTAAACACATATAGGAGAATACCGTCAGACAAGAGTAATTCTCAAGTCTCATCTGTGGAATTCTATAACGCTCACCATAGTGCATATGGCTAAGGGCTGCGCCAACGTCATAGACTACAGCCCGAGATTCACGCATCATCCTTATTATTACAGGAATTAACTATGAATGGGTGGTCTTCACGGGACAACTTTCATCTACCACCAATATTAATTAATAGCTATGACTGGCATTTTACGGATGAGAGATCAAATTCACACCAACCAGGGGAATCTGTGAGCTCAGAAATCGATTAAAAAGCCTTTTTTTAAAATCTCCGTCGGGAATCGAACCCACGACCTTTGGCTTGCAAAGCAAACGCTTTGACCATTGAGCTATACCTGCCAGATATCTTGGTACAAGGCAAGACAGTGGCTACTGACAGAACTGAATATGTAACGGATATAAAAATAAAATTAAAAATATATAACTGCAAATCCTGTAAAAATAAAATTCTTTGATTTTTTTTTAGCCACGATGTTGAAATTTCGTCGGCGCTTTTAGAATATTATAATGATTGATTCCGGATTGAAGCGACTGTAAGTTATGTAAGGATTTTAAATCAAAACTTAATCCATCTAAGGAAGCGCATAAAGTGCTCAAGAAACAATTAAAAAGTTACGTATTTTTGCATATACATGTTTAATATTATACTCGTAGTAAAAATAGTAAGAGAGTAATAGAACCTGGTAGCCTAGCCATGTGGAAGATCAGATGGTACTTTTGAAATGGAGCACGGATTCATCACTATCAGAACAGATGGATGCCATTCCATCAACAACGTGAAACGACTTGGAAGGCAGATGGAATGCAGCTATTTCATAATGGTATGGTGCCTTATGGAAAATTGTAAATTAAATTCTCGCAAAAATCTTAATAAAAATCAAAGGGGTTTGTTTAATTTTCTAAATTCATGTTGGTTTGGACATGCGATTCTTAAACCAGTATGTAGCACGTTTGTCATTTAGAGAAAATTAATTGATTTTTGTCAATTAAAATTTAAAAAATGTGAGTGGGTAGTGTTGGTTCCGCTGCATTTCGTCCCCAGACAGTTCAACGATTCATCGCCAACGACGTGGGACCCACTGGTCGTCTGGTGCACGGGATATTTGGTGCACGGGACAACTGGTGCACTGGATGTCTCGCTAACCTAAGTTATTTAGTTAACGAGACCTATAGATTTCTGGACTCTACGATTAATGGAAAAATCCTTAGGTTAGGTTAGGTTATGTAAGCGAGATAGCCAGCGCACCAGACGTCCAGTGCGCCCCATGTCGTTATCGATAAGGCGTTGAACGAATTGTCTGTGGACGATAGACACTGGAAGTGTTGGATAGTTTGCCGGACAGTACAAGGGTAAGTAAGATGGGGGTGGGCAAGGGGAGTGCATGAAAATGAACTCCCCTTGAAAAGAAAAAAAGAAATGATGCGTTGCAACGCGCGCCAATTTTGGTATACTATAAATAGCAGGGAATGCTTTTGTGTTGTATTAAATTTGATATAGATAAATCACAATGTATTTGAATGTGGTGGATGCTACCCAACGAATAAGCACACTCAAGTGCCAATGGGCAGGACATATCTGTCGAAGAGACGACGGTCGATGAAGAAGAAAAGTATTGGAATGGCGTCCAAGTTCTGGCAAACGAAGCGTTGGCCGACCCCCTGCAAGATGGACTGACGACATAAGAAGAATAGCGCGAGTGACCTGGATGCGGAAGGCGGAAGATCGAAGAAGATGGAGACTCATGCGGTAGGTTTACGTTCAACAGTAAACAGATCTTCTTCTTCGTGTCAGCGACGTCAAATTATTTTTGCCTAGTATCTGGCAACATCGATAGCTCGTGTGTTGCCCAGCATTCGGTCCTGAGATGTGCAGCTTGTTGGGCACATGGAGCAGGACCTTTGGTATGAGGCGGTCTGCAGGTCTCCACAGTCGCACAATAGTGTCTCTCCCTGCCGAAGCATTCCCCACCGGTCGAGGTTGTCCTTTGTTTTACCAACTCCGTTCTTAATCTGTTCAGAGATTTCTACGTCCGCCAGTCAAGGTTCTTGCCTGATGGGAGGCCTTTCTTTGGAGTAATGAAATCCTCTGATGCGATTTGTTGCCAGAGCTGGAGTCTCTCATTTTCAGGGCCGGATGTGAGCGATATGACTTGACTTCAATCTTGGTGTTGGGGGTATCTGATTATACAAGCAGTGGGACGGTTTGTTGATTGCCTTACGCATTTCTTTGGCGCATATGACTTTGCGTCTTATGTTTGGTGGTACGATACCAGCCAAGGGGTATAGTTTAGAAATGGGTGTTGCTTGGACAGATACAGGCTGATGATGATGAATTTGAATTTGAATGTTTTGGTACATATTGTGAATTTTTGTCGGTGAATATAAGCGCGGGAAGAAAGCCAGCTCCGCAGCCCGATGACGCAACCGCTGACACACTGAGCGAGCACACACACACACACTCACACAACATGGATACACACTCTCTCAGTGTGGATACACATTCTCTCAATGCTCGCAACGTGAGCGTCCACACACAATCACAAAATCCGCACACCACAAAAGAGCAAGCATTATGTGCACACCTTACATCATTCACACACTCTCACTCTCTCCCACCAGTCATAAACTCACACTAACTACCTCGTAGTGACTGCACACAAATCGCGGTACACACACTATGAACGAAAGCACGAGATACGTGCGCGGTGTTGTGGAGGGGACATCACCAACACAGGCGAAAATGTGGGGACACCATAAGTTCATGATAACATAGTGGCATGATTACTTCTACCTCCTATGCTTACTGACTATTCATGTGTAGGTAAAACGGAACACACAAAATCGTAGTCAGAGCTCTTAAGGAGTTATATGTATCTTTATCAAAGAAGCATTGATCATGAAGGTTGAAATAACATAAGGCGGTGAGCTTCTTGCTCCAGCTAGAGAGAGGATATGGAATTATGTACTATAAAACTGACTAATACAAACGTATTGTATTGTGTTTTATGATGTTAACTAAAAGAACATAATTTATAGCCATGGTTCCTTTACGTCTTTTCCTTTCGGCTACGGACAATGTATCCTTAGAGTAAACTTTAGTACATATAACTGGTTTTTCTTAGCTGTGATTTTGAGGTGGCATTATGATTCACTTGGTGACGGCAGTCTTCTTCTTCTTCGTGTCAGCGACTTCAAATTATTTTGTCCCAGCATCTGGAAAAATCGATAGCCCGTGTGTTGCCCAGCATTAGGTCTTGGGATGTGCAGCTTGTTGGGCACATGGAGCGGGATCTTAGGTGTGAGACGGTCTGCAGGTCTCCAGAGTCACACAATAGTGGCTCTCCCTGCCGAAGCATTCCCCACCGCTCTATGTTGTCCTTTGTTCTACCAACTCCGGTTCCTAATCTGTTCAAGGATTTCCAAGTCAGCAGAATCGGCAGTGAAAACTATAGAGAATATATATTTAATGTTATTTATATTTTTTTGCATTCACTTTGAGATCCATTTTAAAATTAAATATATAATAATTTCATACCTTGTTATCTATCAATATGGATCACTTTGAGCACAGCTTCACTTGAAGGAAGACTGCAGTTGCAGAAACGTACTTACTGACCTGTTAATGAATATTTACTGATAAATTATATTTATTTTATTATTTTTCATTTATCTGGCAATTGTGAATGCTTATATGAAGACTTATTCCCCAGCGAAGAACGTCTATAACCATAATGGGATTTATTCATTTTTGAGCCTTACAGGTTAGATTACAGCTTCATTCCACTGTTGTAACGTTTGAAGATTGCAAAACATTTTACTAACCTGCCAGAGACTATGCCTCTTGGGAGAGTGATCAGACTGTTCAACCATATCGCCTCTAATAATGACACATTCCACTTGAGAGAAGCCCGGTTTCAACATCAGCTCCATGAATTTAATTATCAAAGTAATTTCGAGGAGTCTTCTGTTTAGCGAGCTTCAGGACTTTTTAATAATCGTTGATAATAATCCTAAATGCCTATATTTATAAATTGTTTGTATTTCAGGATCGTATTAAATAAAATTTGTAATTTTTATGAAAAAAATTAAATTAATAAAAATTGAAAATTGAAAAATTACTAAATTTATTTATTTCTAAAATCGACTAGAAAACTTTAGGTATTAACTGACAATAATTTGCTTGAATATATTTTATATGTCGATATAAATTAATTATATGAAAATCCGCGATCATCATATTAAATTAACAGAATAATGATTAAATATATTTTTTCGGAATTTCCTGGAGAGACCACGTCACGAAGAATGAGATTCTTAGCTTTATCAAGGATAGGCACCTAGTAAGAACTATCTCAGAGAGGCGAGCCCGATGGATCGCTCACATCATGCGCCACGATGGTCTTCTTCACGACATTGTGGAAGGGATCGTTGAGGGTAGAAACTGTAGAGGGCGCCCTAGACGGGAGTATTTGCAGCAAGTGTTCGAGGACATTAGTTGTAGCTCTTATGCTGAGCTGAAGAGGACTGCAGAGGATAGAGAGGAGTGGAGATCGAGATGCAAGATTTTGTTGCTGCAAACCAATCCACCGGATTGATACTAGAAAAAAAAATGTTTTTAGTATTTTGTCCCAACAGAGATATGTTGTGGTCGCCTTGATACTGCACTCTCGCTTTCATCGCTGCAACCGCCATCCGCCCCGCTTACCGCGCCGCGACTTGTGCAAGCATGTTGCAAGAACACTACCACTACACACTAGTGCTCACTGTACCGCTCCGTACCGCACCACACAGCACCACTACAATCAGTGCTCACTGTACCACACAGCACAACCGCACGGCAATACCGCTGATTACCGTACCGCACACGCTGTCCTATCAGTGCCTTTTTTAGGGGGTGGCGAATTGGGTCGATGCCCCAGGGCGTCGAATGAGCTAAGGGCGCAGAGGGCAAGCAATCTTTCTTAGATTTTTTTAAATATAAACAATTTTAGGCGCTAGTAATAAAATGCCCTAGGGCGCCGTAGGGTCTAAAGCCGGTACTGTGTCCTATACCGGGTCCAGAACCTCACCAAAATCTAAACAGCTGCGCATATAGCTTACTCTATTATTTACCACATCGTACCGCACCATACCGCCCCCTAAAAGTACTGAAGGACTCTGCGAAATGCCTTATGGTCACAGGTTCGATGAAAGGAAAATCTTGATCTATCTCCTTCTCGTGGTGGGGGGCGAGCGACAACATCAGTCGGCCAATATAGACAGGGACCGAATGTCGGCCGGAATAAGCTAACATCCAGCTAACCTCATCAGGTCAAACTGGTTAGGGCACGCTATTGTCATGAAGGTAGTAAATGCTATCCAAAGGCGGATGAACCTTAATGGTCAACGACATTAGGATGTGGAAATAAAGGGTAAAACACCACATTAAAGGTCCAAGCGACATTCTATGTATCAGCAAAAATGGAAGATCGATAAAAGTGGAGATTGAAATGCAAGATTTTGTTGCTGCAAACCAATCCACCGGATTGATACTACGAAGAAGACCGCACCATAGTAAAACGGTACATAAATATCGCTACACACTATACTGCGCATCCTGCAAAATACCGCACCACACATTTCAACTCCACAACAATACTGTTCACTTTTTCGTGTACCGCCGTGTGATGTCCGGACATTTGGCCAGAAACTATTTGGCCGACGGACATTTGACTCAAGTACATTTGGCTGAATCACACAAACTTATGATCGCACCAAACTCACTGAGTTTTCACTCTCACTAAAGCGATAAGCTCACATTGTTATATGAGTTTTTTTTTTTTCAAAATTATCTTTAATCAAATCAAAATTATGTTTAATTTTTTTCAGCCAAATGTCTATTGGCCTAATTAATTTAGAACCAATTTCCGTCGGCCAATTTGTTTTTGGCCAATTCCTGCCAATTAGCCAATCAGTACTGCATCACACAGTACCAAACATTACAAATAACTAAAAACTGCTATTTTTTTTATATTCTATCGGATCACGTTAGGCTATATTTGGGATCAAACTACATAAAGTTTGTCTTGGATGTGAAGGTCATATTAGGTGTCCAGAAAGGCTTCGGGAACGCTTCCTCATTCCTTGTGTATATCCTTTTTACTACGAAATTGTATATATTGGAAAGTTAAATTGAAAATAAATTTCTCCCATTTTCTGAGATGAATCTTTTAATGTATGAAATATGATATTACGAGTAAATACTGATATTGCTTCATATGAATGAAAAACTGTTTTACTAAAATTTCGTTCGTGCCATCGATGATGTTCCGAAACTCTCATTGCAAATAAATAAATATATGAAAAAATAATAAACATAAGGAACTTCTGACTTTGCCGCAAGGTATCCTTAGTTTGTGAGATTGACTCACAACGGACTTCTTTTTCTTTCATAAGCGACTTGAGACAGTCAAGAGTGAGACGAGACATGGACTCGCTATTGCCTCATCATCAGCTCGCATATGGGTCAACTCGAGTAGCCACCTCCACAACTGCTTTTGCTGCTTCTCCAGTTCTTCACTGTTTGAAAATTAAACACAGCAAAATATTATATGGGATAGATCTCAAAGCGCTCGACTGTCATGCGAGCGGTTCTCAGTTCGATCTATGATGAAGCTTGAAATGAAATAAATCTAATAATTTTTTCGTGGTATTTCCTTCGTTCAGAGAAGTTTAGTATTATTGACGCAGAACAAAATATGGATGGGTAACCTCGTGTGGCTGATGGCGTGTCGTTAGTTGTGCTTAACCTTCCTGTAGTTTAGATCAAATGGTTCATGACTTGGGTAAGTCGCGTCTCACTTCTAATCTCATTGAAAAATCTGATTAATAAATACACAAAATGCCTCGAATATAACAACTACTATCTTTTCAAGTGTTTTTAGACTTAAAGGCGTCGGGAACCATATTTATTCCCAGATGGACCTCCGGGTATAGATATTAACATCCTCCTCTCTAATTTAAAGGTAGTTATTCATTCACGTAGTGGCAGGATGAGGAGCAGATTAACAACACAAAGACTTTTTCTAAAGCGACCTTTTTCGCGGTCGGCACACGACTGACTGGGGCCGTGGTCGAGACACCCAGCGCCGCAAGCGGCGATCTATATAACAGACGTCACACCCGTGACCGGACTTGTCAAAAATGCCAATATGGCGACACATACATGTACGACAACCGAACAGAAATAATAGACGAGAGATTGTATATCGAGGTTTTCAGTACCAGTCAGCAAGGGCTATTTCATGCTGATGTCAACATGTTTAAGAATAAGTAATGGTTAATAAGAGCTAACAGAACTGCGTAGCGGTAATTTGTGGTTCCAGATATGGAAGAGATTTGTAAAGAAAAAAATAATGTGTAATCGTTTAATGGCGGACACACTAGATAGCTGCATTTTATTTTGACTCCATATTCCTCTCTGTAGTGGAAGGCCATTGGGAACAACACCAGTTGATACTTGGGGAGCTTCGAGCACTCAATTTAGTACAACGTCAATGGCTCTCCTAAATGGCCTACCAGCACACCTAGATCCTTTTCTTATATCCTTTTCCTCTTTTGTCGATGGTATTGTTCTCCTAGATCTCTGTAATTTTTGACACGTGTCATCTTCTTCTTCTTCTTTTATGTTTTCTTATTTTTTTATTCTCTTATTCTTTATTATTCTATGTATCTTGGAACTGCGGTTCTGTTAAATAAATAAATAAAACACACATTAGTTCTAATCGGTGGAGCTTCGAAGGAAGAGCTGACATGCCGATCAAAATCATAGCGGCTGACAAAACTTTATAGCGGCAATTTGTGACCACCATATGCACCAGTTGAAGGATATGAAATGATATATAAAATAGTAGGGATAATACAGGCGTTACTTTGCTTAGATTCGATTCCCAGAAATTGCGCATGGAGTGAAAATCTGGATACAGCACGATGAGATCTTATCATCTATGACTGGGTGTTTTCTCCCATATCTGCTTAGATATAAAATGCATACTAGCTATGACATCATGAACTCCAAAACAAAACTCATCTATTTGGATTGTATTCTAGATTAGGTCACTTTTCAAGGTAACCTTCAAATTATAATATTGATATCTTATGTTCAGTTTCTTCTTAACATTTTTTGCATCATTACAAAGTATTGTGTGATTTTTGACGCTCCCCACTCGTTGCAAAAAAAGAGGTTCGCTCTGTCAGTAGGCAGCCACATTGGGCACGTGAAATATCGCTAAACCACCATGTCGCTCATGAAAAAAATGTAGTGCAGTGCTCCTTTTACTCGCTATCAGTGCATTTTAGAATAATTCATGTTAGAATAACACGTACATTTATTTGGAAAAGATCACCAACATAGAGCATTTATATCACAGATCTTAAGCAACTAGTGATCTTAAGCGGCTACTAAAACAAGTACATAGTGTGTATAAAATCTGTGACGATTTCCGTTATTAAAATGGATTTGAATATTTTAATGAAAAGAAATCATTAGATTTAGTTCCTTACTATTTGATTATTCGAACAAGTCTTTATAACGACAAAAACTCGTCAACTTATAATTATATCATCATCATCATTAAAACGTAATCCTCCCGCATGAGTCTCCATCCTCTTCGATCCTCCGCCTTCCGCATCCAGGTCACTCCCGCTATTCTTCTTTTGTCGTCAGTCAATCTAGCAGGAGGTCGGCCAATGCTTCGTTTGCCAGTTCTTGGGCGCCATTCCAATACTTTTCTTCCCCATCGACCGTCGTCTCTTCAAAAGATATGTCCTGCCCATTGCCAATTGAGTGTGCCTATTCGTTGGGTAGCATCCACTACTTGAGTTCTTCTGCGTATTTCCTCGTTTCGGATTCTATCTTTTAGCGACACTCCGAGAATGGAACTTTCCATAGCACGCTGGATGACCTTTATTTTATGGGTAAAACTTGCTGTTATATTCCACGTCTCTGCGCCATAAGTTAATACACAGAGGATGCATTGGTTAAACGCCTTAATATGCAGAAATCAATATAATTACTTGTAGCAATCCTCAACTCCAGAATGTACATTTTATCTGAAATGAAATATTCTTGTACACTATTGATTTATTAAACTAACTTCTTCTTACACGCTGCAATATTATCGATTATCGTAGCGTATTTATAGCCGTGCAAGATTAATTATTGTGGCATCCACAATAATTATTAATTCTAATTACAATACTCACCTGTTTTGTACGAGTACTTGCAGAGTACGTTATCGGCCTCTCGAGCCTGTCTCTGCTTTAATCTGAAAGTAGAATTATCCACACTTCGCAGGCATACTAATACAACTTGGTTCACAGTTCAAAGCCATCTCATTAAGAACTTACCTTGAAATGTCTAATCGTTTCGTAGCTATCTACCGATAAAAAGTTCCTTTCAATGATTCTCACATAAAACCAATAAAACAGTTTTTTCTATTTATCTCATACATGATCAATGCAATTTAAAAAAAATTAAACTTAAAATAAAATACGTTAAAATAAGATTGACCTTAGAGTTTTCCCTTCTATTTTGTTAACACTTATTCGATTACATAACCAATGGTCGAAAGTTACCAATATTACTTGCTGTTACACATCTGGTTCAAGTTTCAAAGAATTCGTGGTTAATTCGAAAATTGAATGAGTTCTTATACTGTTAAGTATTTTTTGAATAGTAAAGTGAACGTTTTAAAACGGTAAGTCAATGTTATTATTATGTACTTAAATATACATATACTAAACATAAAATTCTTTTTTCAACGCGTCAATCCAAGCACAAAAATAACGGCAGAAGCGGGATGCGAACCGCGGACCTTGGAAGCCAACTATGCCCAGGTATTCATACCGCTCGGCGAATCGCGCCATTGCTATGCCCAGACTGACCTGCGATGAAACTAGTATTTATATCATTGTTATCATCGTACGACAGATGTCGCCATAGTATATATTCAAAGTATGTATATTTTTATTATTATTCTATCAGTATTCATTTATTCACAAGCTTAATATTATTACTTTCCGGCAGTCTATTTATTTTAGTAAGTACCACTCGGGTCTCGAACCAAACGAGCGGTATGAATACCTGGGCATAGTTGGTTTCCAAGGTCCGCGGTTCGCATCCCGCTTCTGCCGTTATTTTTGTGCTTGGATTGACGCGTTGAAAAAAGAATTTTATGTTTAGTATATGTATATTTAAGTAATAATAATATTGTAATATAGTCAATGATCTATAAAAGTAGATTAGAATATTGAAATAATAAAATAATATTCTAATAAAAATTTAAAAATTAAGTAAGTCAATGTCTTTACTCAATACTTAATACTATTACATATTTTATCATATTTGATTATATTTTGGAATAACTGCAGGCAAATAATGTCTTGCATAAGTTCTGTTAAAATTCATATATATTAAGGCAATTTTTACTGTCTAATATATTTTTCTTCGCTAAACATACCTAAATAACGTTTCTTCAATGCCAAAAATATGAAATAATTATATTTTTAGTACTGTATGTGATATCCTCGAACAGCAGTTATCATGCGCATTGTGATCCAAAATTTATGTTTTATTCATAATTTGTATATGCCTGAATAATGATTATAAAACTTTTAAATTATCTATTAAATAAATAAATTAAAATATTGAAAATTACTATTATTAAATTAAAAATACTTAGCATTATTGCACACAATTTATATCTCCAATTATCAACGTCTTTCAATTTATTGTTGTAAAATAAAATTCATATCATCATTATCAGCCTGTCCACTGTTGAACGTAAGCTTCCTGCATGAGTCTCCATCCTCTACGAATCTCCGCCTTCCGCATCCAGGTAATATAAAGTACATATTTTAAATAAATTAAGTATATTCACATCGGTAATTTAAGCGTCTTATTTTGCTGAATCTCAGTGATCGAATGAGAACCGTGTTACAACATGCCATGGTGGATAGTTAATGGTGACCGCTTAAGTTCACCGCATGTCGCTTGCTGGATTGAGCCGCCCTTTTACGAATGTGAAATACGAGTTTGCATGTAGATGGTATCAGAGTGGATATTTATACAGCTTGTGACGCCTATATGTTTCAACAATACAACGTGAGAGAAACAAAAAAATAAACAATGATATTTAGATGTAATGTCAATGGATATAAAATAAATGAGCATGAATTTGGCGTGAAAGTTTTTTTCGTAACCACAAGGTTCGCATGCCCGACACGGTCCACTCGCAGCCAGCGCTCGATAGAGTGTGGTTATTTCGATTTTCCTTGATGCTCGCTGGGCTGAGCTTTCCATCTTGCTTGAGGTGTGCACTTCGTACCGCAATAAGGGCAAGGCGACGCTGGTCGAGTCGTTACCGAGCGGCGCGCTGAGGCGGTGAAACCATTTGAAGGAAAATGCAAGGTTATCAAATGATAATTAGGCGGAGAGGTGAATTACAAATCGGCGATTCCGTAAACTTCGGCAGTAAAGAGTAAGAACGCTGAGGCGGACTCTCACGTCCGCGAAGCAAATCGAAATTAAACAAAATCACAATAAATAAATTTTTGCAAATATATATATGGTCTATAGCAAACTATCATTTATATCATATATTTTAACATTTCCTAGTTAAATGTATGTTTTAATATATATGTATATTTAATTTCTTAAATTTACTTTTACACTCAAGTTGGCATTGCATACCTACAGCATTTTAATTGTGAGGAAGTGCTCTGTAAACAATGGTTGAATAAGTGAATTTTAAAATATAAATTGATCTTTATTTCGAAATAATGATCATGATTCTTTGGTATGCTTAGCTGGAATTTATAAAATTCATTTCGGACTTAAGATATTCGAGGTTAATTTAATTATTAAGAATTTTCTGTAATGAATACTTTTTACTTCCAGCAACTTACTTCCAAAGTGGGATCCTGGGGGGCAAGGGGCCTACTTTGGGAACATAAAGCTAACACCAAATAAACATTCTTGTTCTTTTGTTTAGTCAAAATGCACCCTTAACCCTTTTATTACGGCTCGGTTTAAATACAAATTAAACTGTCAATTATAAAACTAGTATTTGAAGCATAAATATACTTATCTGGTCTATTTTCATATATCACATTGATTCTTGGATCCTCTAGTTATCAGATGATGCATAAAAAACTATTCTAAGAAAGTAGCAAAACGATTTACACCCGATGTCAACGGTCGGGGTATCTTATGATTTTCAAAATTTAAAAACATGTATTTCTGCGACAGAATGTGCTTCTCAAAGACAGATGAGAACTCTTTTCGAATTTACTGATTTAGATTCATTGATTACAACATTTTAGAATATACACATTATTTAGTCAGTATTTAATAGCTTTTCCAGCAGTACATTCGGTCGCAGAAAAGATGGAACCTTGGACGAAATTTCACTTCTGCTTCTATTTTAGCATTTTTCACGAGGCCTAGCCTTCAATCCGCTCCGCTCGGATGGAGCGACTCATTGGAAACCATCAGAGATTGAAGGCGAAACGAAATATTACTGATATTAAATCAAAAGCAAATAACTCAATGAGCAATACTTTTATTTGTTATTATAACAGTCACTTTGAAAATTCTTTTAATTATCATATAAATTGACATCAGCATTATTATATTAGAAATCGCCACTTGCGGCGCTGGGTGCTACCGACCACGGCGCGGTGCCGAATCAGTAGTTGTCTCCCGACCGTGACGAGAGTCCGATAAAGGTTGGCCCGGCCTGAATGCTTTGAGTAGGTCCGGGCCGGAAGTTTGAAAAGTTATCGAAATATATATGTCATTGTGCTTCAGAAAAAGTCTTTGTGTTGTTAATCTACTCCTCATCCTGTCACCACGCGATTGAATAACGTATTTTTAGAGAGGAGGATGTTAAAATTATTCCGACAAACTTTTTTTAACTACATACCCTGCGTTACGAAAAGAACTTGATTGAGTTTATTTAAAAAAAAAAAAAATTGTGACAGCTCCGAGTTAAACCATTCAATCGCTTTAATCAATTGAGATATTTATTGTGAAAATATTGAATAATTTTAACTAATAAGAGTTTTTATTTCACACTCAAAACATCGGATAGCACCAGATTAAGACGCTGCACTTTACTCGTAGAATCGTTAGCAAAATGTTTCACGTACTACACACAAAATATTTGTGTTCACAGTTTTTAATTGAACATGTAATTTCCTCACCAATATTTCGGAACACCATGTATCGGCTAAGATCATTTTTCTCGAATTTGCAGCATTCAGTTTGGAGCCAATAAAATACGTAATCTGTAGTTGTTCCGGATGGCATCGATGCCGACATGCTCTCACTTTCGTTGGATAGTAAAAAACTTTCATTTTCTTTTACAACAGCGACTCCAACACACTAAATTTTTACTTCAATTGTACTGCTTTCTTGGACAAGATAAATATTGTTTAGTCTACGATTCTACATTTAAAAAGTCTCGATCGTCATCATCACTGTATATTATAAAAATCTAATGAAGAATAAAAAAAATATTTATGTATTATCTATTACGTTGAGGTTGTATTAAAAAAGGTTTAGTTTGTAAACCGATTCTGATGTATTAAACTATAAAATAACATAAAAAATGCAAATAACAGAGGGAGAAAGGATGAATGAAGCGTAAGATTGAAGGCTTATAAGAGACAATATTACTGATATTCTACGATATCACAGTTTAACGAAGATGTTTTGATGGAGTATTTGCTCATTTTATGATTCAGTAGCATGACAATAAAAACAGTTTCAAAAAGGATTAAAACTAAATCGGACGCCAACGAACAGCAGTGGATAAACACTGGGAAATTAAAAGATAGTGGATTGACAGCAGGGTTCTTACATACTCGTATTAACAAGACAGACGTAAAACTAGTAGAAACATCCACTTTACTTTCTTATAAGGGATATGCTCCGGAACCGAGGTCGCGGTCCTGAAATAACGGCGTCAGCTAAAATGGTGATGCCGGAATACCAAGGTTCCGGCACTGAGGATAAATCCAAAGACCGGAGTTGTGTCAATACTGATTTATTTTATAATATACCCCTTTTTATACCTTAGTTTACAACACGAGTAATCATTTATAATAGTAATATTAATACAGTGAATGTCATACACCGCACATTCCTCGATACCGTTTTGGACCTTGATCCCTTCAATTAACATAGAGTGGTAGATTATTGAGATGGTCAATGCTCCGTATCGATGCGTAAGCATTCTTTATTTTATAAAATTAATATTGAATACATTGAATTTCATACACTGCGAATTCCTCGATACCTGTTGTTTTGGACCTTGATCCCCTCAATTTATATACAGTGGAAAAATGCCCTGTGTCGTACCCGACTGTATGAATCTGAGATAAAGAGTTTGATTATAACAATTACTTTAAAGACTTTTGGATGTTTAATACAAATTAATAATGTTCAAAATTATGTTTTGAATAGGAACCTATAAAGAATAATGAAGGTTATTCATATACTTATATATATAATTAGTGCGACTTTTGTTAGTGCTGATTTTTTATGTTACTATGAAGATGGTTATAACTACATATTGTCTCGTATTTAATTTGGTTTAGCATTGTCGCTTTGCTAGTCGCTAAAACACCTCAGCATTTCTCATTCCATCTTCACACTAATTGTTAATAATGCATTGGTCATTATTTTGTTTTACATTCGGGTTAATGGCTGTACACGAAAAGCAGAAGTGGAACCATTGTGTATGAGAACATAAACCTCATGATCAATCAATCAACTGGGACCAAGCAAAGTTAGTATGCAGAAAATTATTGAGGGTAACCAAACATACAGCCATGTTCAGTGTAATAAGGTACTACAGTATGAATTTAAGTACCTATTCTTCTCTGGCTTAGATTGTTTAGAGCAGAGGCTTTCAACAGTTGGAGAATCCAAATAGTTTGAGAGTTCTTAAGTGGTGATATCAGCTTGATGTAGCTCCTGTAGGCTGATGCCGTAAAGCCTAGAAAAACGATATTTTGTCTCTTATTTTTGTCCGCTCGCCTGACATGCACATCCAATTTTAGTTTTAATTGTATAATGCTACACGGTGTTTGCATACGCCAATTTATTTGTTTAGACAGTTGGCCCATTTCCTGTTGGTACCACTGTCATCTTTAATTCGCATGTCTGCCGCGACTATTGGCGGCGCCAGAGATCAGAGCGCGCCGGCAGTCGGAGAGTGTGCCGGGAGTTGACAGTTCGAGCTAGCTCGCGACCGTTAGGGCGCGCGCTTAATATCGTGCGCCGCAACGGTCTGTTTGTTGCAAATAAACCGTGATAATATGTGAAACGAAAACCAGTTATTGTATCCTGAACCTGATCCTGCATCCTGTCATCCAGTCAATCGATATCAAACATTGAGAGGAGGATATCAGTGGGAATAAAAATATGTTTTTAAAGACAGTTTTTTACTATGTTTTTTTTAAGTGGTTCATTGAATGTTTGAAATAATATTTTTTTTAGTAATAGTATTTTTTTTGTTCATTTATTTTTTCTCAACCAATTTGTATGGGTGTATGTGATTTGTCTTCTGAAATTTGGTGAAGGGCTGAATGGAGCGAAAAAGATTAGAAACCATTGATATAGTGTGTAAGCTTTTCGTACCTATGGAATCCTTTGTGTTACTATGTATGTATTAGATATACATAGTCTTGAAAGTAGAACAATCGTTTTTTAAAGATTAATTTGACAATTATCATACAAACTTTATTGGATGCAAGATGCCAGCCAACGCATGAAATATTATCCAAAGCTATGACACTCTGATATATTTATGCTTAACTGGAATGGTCATGCCAAAAGCGCTTCTTTGCCTCTCTGAGTAAAAAGGTGGGTCTTGAGTCTGCTTCAGAAGGATGCCTCCGCTTTAAGTTCTCTTATGCTTTCCGGCAGCGAGTTCCAGGCCATTGGTGCCACGTACCTGAAAGCACGATTTCCAAAGACTGTGCTAGAACTACCTCCCTTCAGCTGCAGGTGCTTCTATTTTCTCTGGCTGATCTGAGTGTCTCTCCACGCACGCTTATCTCCGAAAGTTTGATCAGTTCTGTCAAATAGCCCGGTGCAGTTCCGTTGAGTGCCTTATAAGCTAAGAGGCATAGTTTGTACTGGATTCTAGCCGGAACTCTCAACCAAAAATTTATATTTGTGTAGTATTTACAAAATATGTCCATACTAGGCCACACTATATTACGTATTAAGGAACAAGAAAGGAGTGGGTTGGGGTGGGTCGGGGAGTTTTTAGGTAGAGTTATGTCCGATTATAAAGGTAGAGAGCTGACGAAGCAGAAGAAGTTTTCAATCCTGTGGAACAGTGCTCAAACTTGATTTATAGTTCAAAAATAAACATCTTTGTAATCTTTGAAATACATCTCGACGTGCTAAGAATATAAATAAAAATATTATTTCTTCTTATCTAAATAATCTCCAAGTATAGTTTACGTTTATAACAAAAAAATTAAATAAGGTAGCTTTTTACTTTCTACTAAATATAAATATGCCTTCTTAGGTGTTGTGAGTATTGCAAGATAGGCCAACGGCATTATATTTATATCAAGTACTTCCTTCACAGTACACGCTCAGATACTGTCTTGAATGTAGGGCATGGCGTATTTCTTAAAGATCCATTGCGATGATGATTCACTTCATCACAGATGATTCCCACACTAATTTGGCCACGTGCAGCTCGCGGACGTCTGGTCTGACAATCCAAGACACTAGATTTTTTTAAATGTAAACATTAACTGGAGAACACCATCAGATTTTATTTCTTTTGATATACCATCTTAATAAAATCGCATTATTTTCATAGTCCCATGTTAGGACTACATCCAGTACCGGATTTAGACCCTACGGCGCCCTAGGGCATATTTTTCTTGCGCCCCAAAATGTTTATATTTAGAAAAATCTAATCAAGATTGGTTGCCTTCGGCGCCCCTGGCTTATACGCCCAGGGGTATAAGCCAGGGGTATAAGCCACCGACCCACTTCGCCACCCCCTAAAATCGGCACTGACTACATCCTAAAATATCGACATAATGATTGATGATCTTTTGAAGTGATAAAAGGCTGAGTATTAAAAATAATTCAGTGTTTTGTTTTAGAATAACCGTTCTTTTATTAGAGCATATTTATACCACAATAGCGGGAGTGACCTGGATGCGGAAGGCAGAGGATCGAAGAGGATGGAGACTCATGCGGGAGGCCTACGTTCAACAGTGGACGGACACAGGCTGATGATGATGATGATGATGAATACCACAATTGTCGTTTATGACTGCTAAGATACGAGTATAAACATAATATTTTTTTAAATAAAACGGGTGATAACTCTTAGAGAAAAAATATATATTGACATCAGTATGATGTAGCCCTTGCTGACTGGTACCGAAAACCTCGATATACAATATTTCGTCTCTTATTTCCTGTTCGTTTTTCGTACATGAATGTGTCCGCCATATTTGCAGTTGGCACTAGTTATACAATATAATAGACCGCAGCTTGGTGCGCCGGTGCGAGAGCGCCGAAGATCGGGATCAGTCGGTCCCCGCCCTTTAGCAAGACAAGGTCGCATAACAGCCGGCGGCATGTCATTCCGCCTGGCCGGAAGCTTGTAAAGTTTTAATGTAAATATATGTTAATGTGCTTCTGAAAAAGTCCTTTTGACTCCTGACCTGCTCCTCATCATGCCCTCACGCGACGGAATAACACCTATTTGAAAGAGAAGAGGATGTTAATATGACACATTTCATGTATCATATATGAAGCGTGTGCTGAATGTTAGTGATTTAATGCATGTATGTGCATTGTATGTAGGTAGTTTACGGTTGCGTAGCAGTTATATTGAATTGATCATCCACTGTATGTCAGCGAAAAAAGAGAGTTAAATACTTGATTTTATATGTAAATGAATTAGTGACACCTGAGACACTATACATACGGCCGGAGACTATCCATAGACGAAATGATAGAAGGAAATTTCGACGAGCCACAATTGTAATTTAATGAAATTTACCGATTTTCAGGAATTCAAAGAGCATCGGATTTGAAAATAAATCCTGTGTAGTCCTTATAAAAATATATTACCATATACCAACTGCAGCGGTCCCTGAAATTTTCTTAGAATTACGATGATATTGTAGGCTAGGCGTGGTAGCCACATGAGAATATACAGTAAACTTTTTGGCCATCTCTGGCCACTTGTCATCTTACAGAACACATTAAGTAGGAAGTCAAGTAGGTTGCGATAGCTATGTACGAACCCGAGATTTTTCGCATAAGAGTCGTGTGTCTTATTCGTTCACCAGTATGGGCATGTATGGGAATTAAGAAGTAGCATTTTTTACTTGGCCGATTAAATCGTATGAAATTATGAAGAACCGTGACTTCACGACTCTGCATCGTGTTCTGCACCGAGCTGATGAAAAAAAATATAGCCAATTTAAATGTAAGACCTGCCTCGAGAGATAAAATATTGTAATTATTTTTATATGACTCTCTGTGTTTACCTATACTCTCGACTCTCGTGCCATAAGTAATTGCATGAAAAATTACAAGGATTAATTTAATTAATACATAATTAATTGTATTAGTATAATACATTAGTAGCGAGCTTGGTGTATTAAAAACGTACAAGATACATGTTTTAAGTGTTAGGTTAATCTACAAGTCTCCTTCTATTCAGCAAATACTCTTCTTAGACTCGTGCTTCTTAACATTTTAGCCGAGTCGCCCCCTTTTGAATCTGAAAAAAAGTCCCGCCAGGAAGTAAAAAGAATGTACATTTTCACAGCCTTTATCCCCTTTTATAGCTTTTCCAGGAAATTCCAAGAATTCCTCTGTACGACCACGTCACGAACAATGAGGTTCTCAGCATAATCAAGGAGTATAGGCACCTAGTAAGAACCATCTCAGAGAGGCGAGCTCGATGGATTGGACACATCATGCGCAATGATGGTCTTTTTCACGACATTGTGGAAAGGATGCTTGAGGGTAGAAACTGTAGAGGACGCCCTAGCCGGAAGTATTTGCAGCAAGTGTTCGAGGACATGAGTTGTAGCTCATATTCTGAGCTGAAGATGACTGCAGATGATCGAGAGGAGTGGATATCGAGATGCAAGATTTTGTTGCTGCAAACCAATTCACCGGATTGATACTACGAAGAAGAATAGCTCGCTTTTATAATTTTAGTATTACTTGTAAACTAATATATTTAAGCAAAATTTTGTTGTACTATACAGCTGCGAATGTTTAACGAATTAATTAAGCATGATTGTAATATTTCTATTAAAGTGCAATTTGTGGCACTTCACCAAATCCAATCCTGCCGTTTAATGTCAATTTTAAGAACAGGTGCCCGTGTAGTATATTAGGGGGCGAAATGGTTTGACTTTGTGATGAATAACAAAACAGGGGAGTCTTCATCCTTCAGTTCGTTAAGAGACGAAGGTGGATCCGGTTGAGACATGTTCTTAACGTGCCGCGGAAATGAGCCAAATACCATGAAATCTAACATCAATTTATGGCGGTAATTCGTGATGTCCATATGCTCCAGCTAAGATGCGGATTTGCAATTATGACGCTGGTGATTAAATGTGTGCTATTTAATTTTTTAAATCTTTTCTATTATTTCAGCATATTATACAAATTTTTCTGCTTGATAGCTTACTTCATCCTTGATTATTTTTGTATCTTGAAATTACTCTGAGTTCTCGATGGCCTTCCAGGACAATTAGAGTCAAGAAACATAGAGATTGGTCATTGTTTGTTATTATAAAGTACATAAATGGGTTTGCAAATCAAACAATAATCAATGCGTTGAATAAAATAGATGTGCCCTTCACCCAGTGGAACTCAGACGATGTTCCTCCTCAGAGCGTGTTATTATCATAGAATAGGCAAGCTAGTGATCGGCGGGAAGGTTCGGGAACGGCCCATTGAATCCATCCTATTGTTTGTTTACCTTCGCATTGTTCGCCGGTAATTTATTTCGCCAAATGAATGGCCATTCTGACGGGCGATTGTGATTTGTGAGGCAGCGGACGACAATCGGGCCACAGAAGACATTAGGAAGGCACTGGTGACCGCCCGTTCACAGAGTGTCCTAAATTCACTGCAAGCTCTCCAAAGCAACCCGCGACACACTCCTCCCTATGTTTGGTTATCAAAAGATAACCACACGGCTCAAATCAAGAAGAAGTTTAATACAGTCGACAACGGAACTGATCATACCTGAGGCCACCCTGCGGCTGAAGTTATAGTTTATGACCAATGCAATCTCGGGCTGTAGTCTATGACGTTGGCAGACCAACACTTCACATGCAGCGCTTAGCCATATGCACCATGGTAAGCGTCATAGAATACCACATATGAGACTTCAGAATTACTATCACCATCTGTCGGTATTCTCCTGTATGTGTTTACATAAAAAATAATGTTATGTTTAAATAAAAATATTTTCCTTCTATTATATATATTTTTAAAAACATTGACAACTTATTTTGCTTACGAAGAAGTGAGATTTGACATAAACATGTATGCAACATATTTTATAACTCTAAAACATTGAAACAAATTGAAAGCATTTACAACCAAATAAATCGATCGATATTTAGTCGAAAGCAAGATCTTGATTTTGAGGACATGTCTTTTAATAACGTGTTTTATATAAAGGCAAACAATGGACCTGTTACGAATGCAAATAATGTTTCTAAACCTTTTCATTTCCTGTCAAGCTAACATCAATTGGGCGGTGACATTGTGCGAATCTAACAACTTTAACTATTCCTTTGATTTTTTACACACCTGACTGTTATGTTGCTTACTAGATGAACAATTGGCGTTTAATTTTGCCAAGTCATTGATGAAATAAGACAACAATTGAACAATATTTAACAAAATTTGGACGAAATTTAATTAAAATTTTCGTCAAAAGTGTGAAATCTGCGATGACCTTACACAAGAATTTTCATTTTGCACTGATAATTTAATGTACACAGTTTTGAACTAAATAGTAGTAGTAACTCAATTAATGTAATGTTTGGTTTGCAATTTTCATAAAAGGAACATTACATTGATATAAGCGAAAAATTTCTTTGTAAATGTTAAAAAAAAAGAAAACTTAACATTGTGAGCAAAAATATCGGGAAAAATGATTTTAAATTTCGCGGGATAAGCGATTTGAAATAATATTTTTATCTTTATGTTGGCACTACTGTCACAGACATATGTGCCAAATAACACGTCATAATTTAAATCAGTGTTTGAGATACCCGTCCATTTGTAAACAGCTAAAAGTGATATGATCAATAGCTTTATTAAAATACTCTACGTCACTCAATTCATTGAATCGTCGAGTATCTCAGAGAGTCATAGATCATCGAGAACAATATATTTGTTAGATACAGGTAAACCTTCAGGCACAGAGATGTTTCGGGACTAAGTAAGGCAACTGATAGATCTTAGTGGTGGCAATTTATAGTGGATAGGAAGATGAAAATTACCTCCTTTTATTACCACTTCCTAGATGAAGTATTTGCTCGCCACAGTTTTATTTCTCCTCCCATGATAATTACCTTGTGCCACTTTATCCCATTATATGTTTCACCATGGTCAGTTGTCCGCTGATCAGTTGACTTTACAGTACAGGCAATAAAAATTTTGATGACTCAACTAAAGTAAAAAAAGTACAAAATATATTAAAAATAACTCATATTTTTTTTTTATGTAATCGCATGCAGGAGAGCACAGCCGGTCAATAGCAGTGCACTCTATGACGCTCAGCCAGGGAGGCTGGACGCTGCATTCGGGAAACGTGTGTTGTGTTCGTGTTTGTGTGTGAGTTGGGGAGATTGCAAGTATATATTTATCTGTTTCTTGAAGATATCCAGATTGTAGGAGGGAGGAAACACAGAAGCTCGAAGAGCATTCCATAACTTACCGGTGGCATTAAGGAAGGAACTTTGGAAACTGCCAGCTCTCGGTCGATACACATTAACCGTGTACAAGATTGTCGATTCTGGGTGGGTGCAGTAGGAATTAGTTCTTTAAGTTCCGAAGAGCAGCGACCGTGGTTATAACGGTAGAAAATACTATGAGAACCAATCTTACACCTGGGTTCCATTGATTGCAGGTTAGACGTAAGAGTGTTATTGTTTTTAAACGAATTGCTCTTCTTTGAGTAAATTAAGTTTAGAGGGTATTTTGGGGCTCCAATTCAAAGGTGACTGCCGTATTCAAGGATAGGTCGGATTTGTCCCTTATATAGAAGAAGAAGTTGTTTATCGTTGAAATACCGACGTGATCTATATAATACACCTAGTTTTTTTGGAAGCATGACCGGCTTTATACTTAATTGACTCGTAATATTTGACACTATTCGAGATTGATAATCCAAGCATGTTGATGGAGCTTGCTTTTGAAAGAGAACAAACGTTGAAAGACACAGGATCCATAGCAGTCTTCTTGGTGGAGAAAGTACATGATTGGGTTTTGGAAATGTTGAAACTGACGAGGTTGAGGTCGCCCCATCGTGAAACCCTTTCAAGAGATGTGTTCATTTTCTCCACCAGAGATTCCCTAGCAGCAGAGAGAGAAGAATAAGTTGTTTATCGTTGAAATACCGACGTGATCTATTTAATACACCTAGTTTTTTGGAAGCAAGACCGGCTTTATACTTAATTGACTCGTAATATTTGACATTATTCGAGATTAATATATATGGGACAACCTTTATGTAACGACGAAATTGTACTCTATAATAGTACCGCAGTAGTGAAGTAAGTAGTATCTATCTAGTGCGGAGCAAGGCACCTATGCACCACTGAGTCGAGCGCGACATCTCTTTGTATCTTAGGCCATTCAACTGCTGAGGAAATTAGGTTAACGCCGTGCCTTCATCGCTCTCCGCTCTTTGGTCTTCTGCCTAGTGTCCTGCCGCATCTCACCAACCTGGAGATGTCATCTCAACAGAGAGGATGTCATTTGATTCTTAGAAAGCAAATAAAAACATTTATTTAAGTATACATATACTATACATAAAATTCTTTTTTCAACGCGTCAATCCAAGCACAAAAATAACGGCAGAAGCGGGATGCGAACCGCGGACCTTGGAAACCAACTATGCCCAGGTATTCATACCGCTCGGCGAACTGCGCCATTGCTATGCCTAGACTGACTTGCGTTGAAACTAGTATTTATATCATTGTTATCATCGTACGATAGATGTCGCTATAGTATATATTCAAAGTATGTATATTTTAATTATTATTCTATCAGTCTTCATTTATTCACAAGCTTAATATTATTACTTTCCGGCAGTCTATTTATTTTAGTAAGTACCACTCGGGTCTCGAACCAAACTATAAACTGAATGGATGAGAAACGACTACTTATAGTTCCGACTCGGACTTTATAACCAATCATTTACCTGTGTTACTGATGGATAATTTTACCTTCTTGATATTGTCTCAAGTTTGGTTCGAGACCCGAGTGGTACTTACTAAAATAAATAGACTGCCGGAAAGTAATAATATTAAGCTTGTGAATAAATGAAGACTGATAGAATAATAATAAAAATATACATACTTTGAATATATACTATAGCGACATCTATCGTACGATGATAACAATGATATAAATACTAGTTTCAACGCAAGTCAGTCTAGGCATAGCAATGGCGCAGTTCGCCGAGCGGTATGAATACCTGGGCATAGTTGGTTTCCAAGGTCCACGGTTCGCATCCCGCTTCTGCCGTTATTTTTGTGCTTGGATTGACGCGTTGAAAAAATAATTTTATGTATAGTATATGTATATTTAAGTAATAATAATATTGTAATATAGTCAATGATCTATAAAAGTAGATTAGAATATTGAAATAATAAAATAATATTCTAATAAAAATTAAAAAATTCATATCATTTATTTAAGTAATTAAATATACACATACACATCAAAATTCTTTATACGCATCAGTTCGTTCAGAAAAATATCGGCAGATGCGGGATGCGAACCAGCGAGCCTTGGAACCAACATTGCTCAAGTTCATTACCCTTGACCACTTGACCATCTTCTGCCCGAACTGTTGCGCCGAATAATTTGTATTTATACCATTGTTACCATCATACAACGATAGGTGTCTCTATAGTATATATTCAGAGTGTGTATATTATTATTTTTAAAATTTAATCAGTCGACATTTATTCACAAACTTTATATTATAGTATGTGTATATTTAATAACTTATAATATTTTAATATAGTCAATGATCTATAAAAGTAGATTAGAATATTGAAATAATAAAATAATATTCTAATAAATTTTTAAAAATCCATATATTAAAGTATTTCGATTTTGAAAATGAATTCTATACATTACCTTTGACTTTACACCCTTTTACAATGAATTATCTTATACATTAATGATTTCCAAAACACACATAGCCATCAAACAATACATATCAACCTTTTTACTCATTATTTGCCTTATATAGAGCCAACACTCACCTTACTAACTGACTTGAAAATGGCCATTCGACCTGGCTGAAACGTGTCGTCAAGCAATATAAAGTGGTATAAATTCTAAAAAATATTTTATTTATATCTGATATATTTAAGGACTAACTAACATGGTGAAATATACTAAGGCGTGTATATTTACATAATATCTTTCAACATTCAACGGGTTTTTCATCAATAATTATTGATGTAAATCTTCGACACAAATTATAAAAAACTAGTATGTAGGTTTTATTTCACATTTTTATTTTGAACGAAATGTCACAGGTTCGGCGAAAAGCAAAAAAAAAATCAATTACATCATTGAAATAACAAAAATAATTGATATACGGAACTGAGTTTAAATTAGGTGAAGATTATTTATAAAAAGTGAAATTGATGGTGCCAATTTGTGACCTACATATGTTCCCAGCGGAGATGCATTTGATATAAATTATCAGTATGTACATAACAGTTAATTGCCATATAAGTTTTATTTACTTTAGCTCAGGTATTGTAAAATATTCATTCGAAAATAATTGGTTAAAAAATCCGTTTTATATATGAAAAACAAACTCCTAAGCAGTATTAATTAATTAATATTTTTGGCTTTAATATATTTTTTATTATTGCAAGTTAATTACTATTTATGTCATCGTTAAATACATACAATATAATAAACGTGGTTGCAATACAATTTATTTAATCATTAAATATTAATTAATCAATTAATTAATTGATTCATTTAACAAAACCGCAGTTCCAAGTTACATAGAATAAGAAACATAGAGTGTACATAAACATACACTGATTAATAAATTTTTTAATTAATAAATAAATAATAACATTGGACCTGAGGATCCATGTTTCTTTTTCTCTGATTAATTGATGAACAATTTCATAATATATCAAATAAAAAAACAACACCTTTAAATCTTAATTGTGTTATAAATAATTATTATATATAAATAATTAATAGTTATTTATAATATTTTTCAAAGTGTCTTTAAATGCTACAATAATGTCGATAATAATATGCAGTATTTTTATTGGTCGGCATCCATTTTTACTATCCCTCGAATGCACAACTCGCTCAATAAAATTAGGTTAAATGACGAAATGCCATCTGGAGATAACCTTTCATCTGCATCATTTGGGTCGAAGTAATTGCCAGTCGAGATGTGATGCTTCGCCAGCATCAGTTCCTGTACCAAGGACCAAGTAGCCCAGACACCCAGCACTGCACCAACGTGCAGCGGGACACTATGACTATCGCAACAATGAAATAATTGTGTTTATCCATATCAAACGTCGTTAAGTCCACTCCATGTTAAAAAAAAACACTTTTAACCCTTTATTTACTGTATTATGAAAAAATGTATTTTCAGATATAAATAAAAGATTGTTTAGAATTTATCCACATATATTTTTTTGACGACATGCTTCAGCCAGGTCGGGTGGCCGTTTTCAAGCCCTGAAAATGGCCACCCGACCTGGCTGAAACATGTCGTCAAAAAATATATGTGGAATAAATTTTAAACAATCTTTTATTTATATCTGATATTATGGAATTCCTCCAAAAAATATCGATTGAAAAAAACGAAATAATAATGTATTTACTTTTCTGATTCTTTTTATGCGAATAAGTGTTGATAGGATGTTGAGAAAAATTAAGAAAAAACATTTTTTTTTTCGAAAATAAGCATTTATTTATATTTACTTATAAGTCCCATCAGGGCACAACTGCAGCAAAATGCACGATCAATGTTGGATTTTGTGGTATGGGACTTATAAGTGCCGACAGTAAATAAAGGGTTAAGCTTGTGATATTGAAATGAATACATAAATAAACAAATTGATAAAGATACAAACACGAGTATATACCGATTGGCATATTATATGACGTTACTATCGTTAATTAGTAAACTAATATTGGGCGCATATAATTTTACTTGATTTTCATCTCCATATAAAATAATTTATAATTTATTCAATGAATTATATAATACAAGTTGTTACATGTATTTTTATTTCAATGAATTACTCTCTTAAAATATTGAAATATATATTATATTACAAAATCAATCCGCCTGTTACCAAAACTAACAAGAAAAATTCTCAACCTTTGTCAAACACATCTCGACGTTTTCTCTTGTTGATGTCATAAATAAAACTGTCTGTTACAATGTAACAAAATACCATTAATATTTTCTAAATATTTGTTTTAGGTGTGACTTCATTATTACATCAACTCAACCAGTACGTCATAAAAGGTAAATATTATACTTTATTTTTTAAATGTAAACACATACAAGAGAATACCGACAGATGGTGATAGTAATTCTGAAGTCTCATCTGTGGAATTCTATGTTTACCGTGATGCATATGGCTAAGCGCTGCATGTGGAGTGTTTATCCGCCAACGTCATAGACTACATCCCAATATTCACGCATCATCCTTATTATTACAAGAATTTACTATGAATGGGTGGTCTTCGCGTAACGACTTTCGTCTACAACCAATTTTAATTAATAGGCTATGACTGGCATTTTACGGGTGAGGTCAAATTCACACCAACCGAGTGTATTTTAAAGCTCAGAAGTCGATTAAAAATACTTTTTTTTAATCTCCGTCGGGGAGCGAACCGACGACCTTTGAAAAAAAAAGCAAAAGATTTGACCGTTGAGCTATTCCCGCCGGCTATAAATTGAATGTTTCTTATTGCCAACATTTTTTTTTGTAAATAATAAGGATTATGGACTGATATATACTTAAAAATCTAAATAGTTCAATTGGATAAAGGTCCCATTGATGAATAACAAAACACAGTAAAAATTTAATTTAATATATTGAGCTTTCGAACCGTTTATAAAATCAATACAATCTGTACAGTAAATACACCAAGATTACTGATAAATGATGTCCTTGGTACAATTTGAAGTATCTGTACTTAGATATTAATTTAATAATTATCAATGTTTTTACGCACACCTTGTCACAAATGCATACAACGTTTTGATACTCGTAGTACACGCCAGTTTCTAATCTGGTGTATTATATCGTATGCAGAAAAACATATAAACACTTTTAATTGAAAATATTGAATTTAGATAGTACTCATTCATCATTGTACTATTAAACTCACCGGAAATTAAAATCTCTATCATCCCACGATTATCTCTGATCCCATACATCATTTCGTACGTTTCGCGAATAGCATTGAAATTCCTATCACATCATAATCATTGAAAAAAAGATAAATTACTTTTTGCAAATTTATATTATTGCTTCATAGCCTTGTTTTTTCCCATTAATTGAGATGGGCCTTCCTTATAGACATGCACCATGCAGGTATATTTTAATAGTCCAATTGAAATAAGATTCTGATAAATAATAGGTAAGTTCAGTTTTCTATGAATTGAGAAACTAAAAATAAGATCTTAAACTCGAAAAAAATGCTAATGACGAGAGCTCAGCGGCTAGAAAACCTTAACCTATCTTTATTGGAGTGTCCTAATATTTTGAGAAAAAATAACGCAATTAGAGAACTTACTAAGATAATTGTATCTTATGCTGGTCAATGTGTCAGATTGTCAGTTACATAAAAGTAGATTTTCTTTACAAAACAAGAAATGCCGATTCGAAGCAATTAAAATTGAACGTTTTTTAAATAGGCAATTCCTGTTATTTTTTTTTTCTAAAATTTTAAGGACGAAAAGAATAATAATATGATGTTTATCTACGTCTACAGCGAATGCTATATATATTTCTAATGTATGAATACATAGTTAATTAAATGCCTATTCACAATTAGCTTTTTTATTTATTTAAGACGGTAATTTATTATTATTACTTACTACAATATTTATTTTTAAACTATATTCGTTAACTAAATCGATCAAAATCTTAGTTCCAGAATGATCTAGAAAAAAACTTACATGTTGTGTAAATATGTTTTTTTAAGGAAGTAAGTAATACGATTCGACAATATTCTATCTGAATATGGAACTCTCTTAAATAATCTAGAAAAAACAAATCCCCCCATATCTTAACTCATAGATATTTTCTTACATATATTTTAATATTTTTTCTTCAAAGTTTTTTATTTTGTAATCATTAGTTACAAATCGTCACTAAATTGTGTCCTTGCTCTGACGGTGTTACTCCTGCATGTGTTTAATTATATCGTATAAAAAAACAGCAAATGGTTCTAGCGCGGATCATTTCCTCTGCATAGAGTGGCCAGTGAGAAAATAATAAAAAAAATCGACAACTCGCGTCTCTGGCGGGCTGGCAACTTTTTGTGCAATTTTTTTGGCCATAATAACTAAAGCGACGAGTCAACTAAACCATTATAAGTAGATCTGTCTGCCCTTGGGAATATCACCCACAAGGTCACCCTGGCCCCAAGAAGAGCGAGAGGTCTTAACGTGAAAGGACGGGTCTGTTTCTTGAAACTAATTCCCAGCACCAGCAGCACACGCCTGATGTGCGTGATACTCTATTTACGCGGTTTCACTACACACTCAAAGAAATATAGGTAATCCCTTAGAATTTAGTTAAACAATTGATATTTCATGTAATTTTTATTGTTTCACGTGTTTACTCCGAATAACTAATAATGAATAATAAAACTAAGCTTATACCCAATTTTAGTGATTTCATGTATTTTAACATTTATGCAAGGCTTTATAATTTCATTATATATGTAAATACAATTTATTCAGTTAAATAGTCTGGGATCATCCTATAAATTGCCTTTTGTATTAAAACATTCTCAACTCGTTTTAATTTCCTGGCATTTATTTTTGCTATACCAACCTTTTGTATCGCCCGCAATTTAATTTAACTTTTTCCGGGTCTTTATTTACTGTAATAAAATAAATTATTAAAGATTATGATATTAAAATAACATTCAAAATAATAAATACATAGAGCAAGACACTTTAAAAAAATAATAAAAAGAGCAAGACACTTTTAAAAAAAATTAAGTTACATTTAAATATACAGTTAAAATTAGTTACACGTAGAATCTTCTGTTTTTTTTTGCTCATCATTTGTTTATTTTTTTCTCAATGCTGATGATTGTGGCCTCTTAACCTATTCGCATCGGTACCCGATATATGCCGCGTAAGATTCATCTGATAGCTTAAGGATACAAGAACCAATGTGATATATGAAAATAGACCAGATAAGTACATTTATGCTTCAAATACTAGTTTTATAATTGACAGTGTAATTTGTATTCCACCGAGCCGTAATAACGGTTCTATTTTTGATTAATTTATTATGTGTAATATTTTTTGTACATACTTTCCATTTTTAAGGCCCGATTACTTAAAATGCATAAAGTATATCTGTCGTAGGAAGTTTTTTTATGTGTACAAACATACATATATATACATACGTACATATAGATTAGTAGTTTTTACTATTTTTCTTCGTCGTACGTGGCATTCAGGGGATCAATTCATAAGACACAAATACATATAAAACATAAAATAAACTGTCAAAAAAAATAATTAAATCTGCTGTAAGAGAAAGGACTGAAATATAATTATCTAGAAAATATGACTTTAAAACCCTAAAAAAATTTAAATACACCGATAAAAAAATTATATATAAACAGTAAAACATACACCGAATTTTGAAAATAAACTAATTGACATCAGCATGATATAGCCCTTGCTGACTGGTATACAATCTTTCGTCTCTTATGTCTGTTCGCTTGTCGTACATGTATGTGTCGCCATATTGGCATTTTGGACAAGTCCAGTCACGGGAGTGACGTTGGTTATATAGATCGCCACTTGCGGCGCTGGGCGATAGCTTAACACGAGCGTTCTCCGTCGTGTTCTGACCGCGAAAAAGGTCGTATTGTTGCCCGGCCTGAATGCCGTCGTCCGGGCCAGAAGCGTGAAAAGTTATCGAAATATATATGTCAATGTGCTTCAGAAAAAGTCTTTGTGTTGTTAATCCGCTCCTCATCCTGTCACCACGCGACTGAATAACTACCTTTTAAAGATAGGAAGATGTTATAATTATTATAAAGTATTTTCTGCATCACGTTTGTAAGCTTTCTATGACTAAAACGTCTCAACAAGCACATTTTAAACTTACTAGAACATATACCTTGTTTATGACTTTCATGCCTTAGTTTTCGCGGGTTTCCTTGGTAACGTCCGCGTAAATCGGGGTTTGACCATATTCGCTCATGCATTGCATAACCTCACTTCTAACTTCTTCTCCTGTCAATCAAATCAGTTTGACAGAAAATATTCAGAGGCGCGTGAATTATTATCCCAGTACTTAATAAATATATATGAATATGTTTATATTATGGTTATATTTGACCTGTAAATTATTTTTATAGTATAATTTTATTTGAAGAAAAAACGAATTAAATGATAAAAATTAAAATCATTATTTGCCTAGATTTTATTTTAATTTGCATATAATTATTGATAAAATCATATTAATCTGATTAAATAATATAAAATTTGACCAATTTTATTTGAAATTCTAACCATAAAATATTTATTCATACATTTGTGCTTTTTTATCTACTTGTTCTTATCTGTCACTATGCTGTATTGAGCTTTGATTTGTATCTTTTCATTGTTTTTGATTATTTGTCATGTCGTATTTATGTTTAACGTATTAATGTTTGTACTGTACGCGATTAATTTAGAACATCTGTTCTGTTGAAATAAATAAAAATAAAATCTGTATGTATTCTGTTGTTTGATAAATTACGATAATATTATATAAAGTTTTATAAATATAAAGTAATAATAATTATGTCTGATCATAACTGAATTAAAAACAAATCAAAATATAAATTATTGTGGAAATCATTTTTACAAATTAATATATTTATTGTTATTATATTTATAGGCTCGTCTTTACCGATCAGAGTAATAAACAAAAATTAGAAAGACTTTAAAACCATTCCTTTACAGGTATATATTTATACTAACCCATTCCAACCTAATCTCACGAAACTTAACCTAAAAATATAATTTAATCTTAAAAATAAATATTTTTAAATTAAGATCAACAAGTTGCTGAAAATCTGAATAAAAATTAATTGTAATTCTTCCCCTTCAAATTGTTTCTTGATATATATCACAAAACATTGTTCCACTGTCGAATTATATTATTTAATTAATCATTAGTATAACATTTAAATTGCCTTATTTCTATTGAAATAAAACATTAAAAATGTTAAATTTTAATGAAAAATATTAAAATATTTAATATGTTCTTAATGCTTTTATTATAAATAATTACGTTATAATATAAATTATTTTATTTATGATATTTTGTCATCACGAGCCGCATTATTTTTCTTTTTACCTGTTCGTGTGTTTTGGAGCCATGGAGGTCGAATTCATTAACGCGTTTGAAAAATGTTTCCTCCTTTATTGTTTCCAAATGCACTTAAAGCCACGTTGATTGATTGCGGAAACCAACTGACTGCCACGGGAACATTACAAGTACGTCAAAATATATAATAATTCATGTACAATTAAGAAAAAAAAAATACGTTTAAATTTGATCTCACACAATGCCAGGAAAGCACAACGAAGGTTTTATTGATATTATATTTCTATGAAGTGAATTTATAATGGACGATACAAATAATGTATTTATATCAGCTTGATATAAATACATTATTCTACTAATGTACTAGATCTGTTTTTTTACTCATGATCATGTTTTGTCTAAATGTATTGTCTTAGCTATTATATTGTTCTGTTTTACCATTTCATTTATTGTATTTTCTATTTTAAAACCGTATGTATTGGCCTAGGCCGTTAATAAAATAAAATAAATAAATAAAATAAAATATAGCTCTTACAGGCTGGTGCCGTAAACCTTGATATGCTTTCGTTTCTTGTTGTTCGCTTGTTAGACATGCACGTGTCGTTATTTTGCTTGCTTAGGTCCTGTCATCAGTGCGCAGTTAGATCAGTAATTGGCTGTCTGTCATTGGTGTCCCATTAGTTCTCTTAATCGCCACTGGATGAATTTCGGCGCTGGGTATCACCGACCACGGGCGTCCGGTGGCTAGTTCAGTTGTGCGCAGACTGCGACGAGGAGCGAGTGTGATCAGTCTGGGGCCTGAAGCAAACAAGTTCCGCCCCGGGCTTAAAGTTTGTCAAGTTTATCGAGAATGTATGTGATTCTGAAAAAATGTCTGTGTGTAGCTCATCTGCTCCTCATTCCGCCACCACGCGCTTCAATAACTAGCCTGGCGACGTAAAGTTGTCTTTCTCTTTCCTTATGTAAAGGGGATGTTAGTATTTACTAGAACTACGCATGCGGAGTCTGTAATACAACAATAACATTTTATATGTACTCATAGATAAAAATGGTCATTTACGAAACATACTTGCATATTATTTTGACTTGATATACTAGAAATTGAGGATTATTTCATTTATTCTTACTCTATGTAAAAGGAAATAAGAAGCTATCATAAAAAGTCATGTAAATTGTGGGCGAATTGCGGTGAAACCGTGTTAAACAGGGACTCGTATAAGAAATGGACACCTATTGTGTTTATGTCGACAAACGGATACTTAATTTTGAAAGTTCTTCGCATTTTTTATGCCTCGTTCTATTATAAATGATTACGTTGATGCATTTTGACGGTCAAACGGTCATAATGCTTTAATGGCGAAAATTTATACGAGCTCCCAAGAGAAAAAAGGTCGTTCGGACATATTATTTATCGTATGTAAGATGGCATATATATTGTTGGATCGCACGAGAACCGGCTACTAAAAATAGCTCGAAGCGTTTCAAAACGAGCAAAATAACCATTTCAAATTTATTAGCGTAATACTAAACCAGTTAGAAATTGAATGATCAAGAATCTGGTTGAATCTATTCGCTCGTACTTATCGCTGCAATGATGCTTCAAAGAAAGCTAATGCATAAATAGTCAACTTACATTATGGAATCATATTAGGGTGCATTAATATCTGTTTACTGTTAATTACTGTTTAGTGTTATTAATCTAGTTCTAGCAAAACTGTTATATTTTCAAGACTATGTAGCGTTTACACTAAATTTGTATGAAATATGTAGCGAAAGTGAATAGTGTAACTTTAGAGTATATATTTACCGTGAACACAAAGCAAATAAGGAGAGTCAGAATATAATATGCTGACATCAGCATGATTTAGTCCTTGCTGACTGGTATCTGAAACCTCGATATACAATCTTTCGTCTCTATTTCTGTTCGCTTGTCAAACAGGGATGTGTCCGCCATATTGGCATTAGTTATTTAAGCCGCCGCTCGTGGCGCGGGCGAGAGCCCATACCGAGCGCGGAGATCAGTTGCCTACCGCCCTTCGGCGCGAGATATTGTATTGTGGCTCGGCCTACTGCTGGGCCTAGGTCCGAGCCACAAGCTTGTAAAGTGTTATCGTAAATATACGTCAATGTGCTTCTGAAAAAGTCTTTTTTTACTGACCTGCTCCTCATCATGCCCTCACGCGACGGAATAACAACCTCTTTGAGAGAGAGGAGAATGTTAATACAAATATTAATTTGGTTTATTATATTATATGTATCGTTAATTAGGGACTCCTTTCTTAAGATAGCTGCCGTATTTCGACTCTGTATAGAGTCATCAACACAACACAAAACATAAAAGTTACCTGATGCTGCACCCTGTTTATCTGAATTTCTTTTTGGTGCTGAAGAAAAGCTTTTGTGTGAAAGCTAAGATTAATAGCTGTATAGTAATGTTCAGATCATTTTTTTTTCTAACGTGGAAACAGAAAACAATGATACTAGGCTAAGTCTTATAGGTATTATCGTTTTATTGAATGGAAATACGATAGTGATATTGATAATGAGTCTAATTTATTTTTAAATTAAATGCGCGAAAAAACCTATTAAAATACAAAATTAATCATGAACCAAACTGTCATTTAAATAAAAGTAATGGTGGTAAATATTAATGACTCTAAGAAAAACTGGAGGGGCCTCATAACAGAGTTAAATAATGTAGTAGAGATTCGTTCAACTCCAGTAGTATGGTGAAAATATTGAGTAAGACATTCATTGATTATTTATGTAAAATAGCTATGAAGCTTATTAAATACGAAGACGTGTTTAAAAACGAAATATTTGTTAAACATATTTAAGAGACCGAATTTACTGTAACTCAAATGAGCGAATGCACATTATAACCCCAAGTAAATTCGTTAAATTTGTGCTAAAACCAGGGAAATTTGAATTTGTTAGATTGAAAGAAGTGCATTCGTTCGTATACGAGTTTAAAGTAAGCTTTTAAATGTATACAGTATGTAAGAGATATTTATGATAAATTAAATAAATTAAAAAAATAATAATAATAATAATAAAAATAAAAACATGAGTGTGAAATTGCTTGAAAAATATACGAAAAAGACATGAACAATATGACAAGCGATGTTGAAGAAAATACTTTATTTACGAGTATAATAAGGATATGCTATTTATCAGTTTTCGATGAATGAATCAAAAAGGTTAATGCTAGACAAGCCGCTTAAAATTATGTTGTCTTCTTCGTAGTATCAATCCGGTGGATTGGTTTGCAGCAACAGAATCTTGCATCTCGATCTCCATTCCTCTCGGTCCTCCGCAACCCTTTTCAGCTCAGCATAAGCACTACAATTCATGTCCTCGAATACTTGCTGCAAATACTCCCGTCTAGGGTGCCCTCTACAGTTTCTACCCTCAATCATCCCCTCCACAATATCGTGAAGAAGACCATCGTGGCGCATGATGTGACCAATCCATCGGGCTCGCCTCTCTGAGATGGTTCTTATTAGGTGCCTATCTTCCTTGATTATGTTGTAAAGTATGATAAAAAAGTAGAAATTTTTAAATTTATTATATACATAAAGGAGATCAAAAAAGTAGATTTCGTCATCGAAACCTCAATGCTGACCCATCGATCATAGCTTCTGATTGACTTATCCTTCTATTGTTCTCCATTGTTAATAAAATTCTGCAGAAATCATTAAATCATGTAGTGATACCATTCTGTGACACTTTATACTTGGTTTGTTCATCTGATAGATAATCTTGCTCTGCATTGTTGCCCTCCAATGTTACCAGTTATGCTAGTCTTTCGTTGTTGTGTAGTAGGCCACAGTCCACACGATTGCGTTGTTCTCAAGATTGTATATAAGACGTAAGTACGCTGTTAGATTGGTAGCAAAAAGTGTGTAATGTCCTCTCCACGTCCTGTTTGATCTGAATGGTATCGGTGGGCGGCGGTGCAGAGCGGGAGGTGGGTGGGGCGGCCGCGGCTTGACATAGCAATGACATTGAAAATATTAAGGATAGACGAAATGTGCTCATCAGCACAGAGCACTCGACTGGCTGACTCAACCAAAAAAACAGAGAGTGCGGTAATAATCGTGTCCGTGCATTTGTAACTAAATAACAACATATTAAACATATTAGTACAAAATATAAGTCTTATTCTTCTTTCATATTTGAATCAGCGGTGGATTATAATGTTACAAAAAAGGAAGTAGTTCTATCAGTTGCGACATTCTTTGCCTCTAGTCACAAAGCTCCGTGGAATACGAAATAAGTATTGTTACCGATCACCCTTCGAGAAAAGAGGAGCTTCAAGACAAGGCAGCTGTAGTTTTGGATGAGCTTCCTCTCATGACCAAACGATCACATTCCTCTACATTAAATAACTTCTTAGGTTTTCACGGCTAGCTTTAATATTGTGGTAAAATGATCCATCTCCATTATATTATTCTTTACTCAGCTGATATCTCCCAAGATTGCTGTTAGCAACACATCTCAAATACACCCAACATCAGGAATTAACACAATGTAACTTCTTAGGTTTTCACATTTCACGTTTTTTTTAAGTATGTGGCGAATTACTATTTTTCAATATTTCGTCTTGATGACTTAGTGATAGTCAGAGGACTAAGTCATCAACCCTGAAGAAGACCCCGGCAATAGCAGTCAAAATATTGGAAATAAGAAATTCGTCACACACGGCTAAACCAAAAAGCCACAATATGATCACATACATCTTTTCCGCGAACCAATCCATGTACGAGTATGACTCATAGCTTATCTTGAACTTTATTTAGGTAAATGATGCTTATGTGGCTTTTATTCGTCAAAGTAGACGTATGAAAAAATATTTTTTCAAAACGTCATAATACTGTCACGACCTGCTGTACAAGTAAAGCATAATCAAGAAGCATTGCTATTGAAGCAGTTTGCCATTCCTCAAAAACTACTTTGAAACGCCGTGTAATAAAGTAGACAAATCTACACCAATATATATTTAGACTTTGGTTACCTTAGAATGCACAAAAAAACCTCAACAATCTACTTTTAAATCTAGCATCTTTTAATGAAACATGCTTAGGTTTGTAAAATGGAAGCATATTGTAACCGACGCCGAAGTTAAGTTGAGACAAAGCAAAACTATCATAGAACTTATGTATTTAACCAAGCGGAGATACTCGTGATTCCGGCACGATATTGCCGCCAAATGGTTTACGGAGGCCCTGCCGCGATCTGTCGACTCAAATACTTTTATAATATCACATCAATCTGATTCAAAATGCACGGCTCGGCTCACTTTATTGGTTTTATTGGGTAATTTCTCAGTTGGAAACCCAATCGTGATTAAGATATTAGTGTGACCTGGTTCATACGCCGCATGCAGCCGGCACACGGTACACGGTATAAGGCTCATACTGGAAGAGTGCACGCAAGCTTAGATTTTCGCAGTACCTTTTATACGCGGTTCTAACTAAAATTAATATCCAGAATAAAAAAATCGATTTTATGCAGTCTATACATTCATCCAAAATGATTTTAAGATGAAAACGACTTTGTAAATGTGATGTTAGCTAGTATTTTTAAGCTTAAGTTAATGCCTATCTAATATTCTTCTCAAAACACCATAAATGTATATCACATATAACAATGCAATTTATTGTAAATATGTACAAGCGGCTCATTTTTTAAATCTTTGTAATAATATTTCGTCATAATTAACTGAAATATCACCAAAACTTTATTTTGTATGGAATACTGATAACATTGATAAGTTAATTCGAAATAATAAAATAAGTTTTTCATCATTATATTATCCATACAATGTAAACTTTGAGATAGCATGTTTACTTTTTTTGACCACCCAATTTCTACTAAAGTCTAAAATCTTCAACAATATGTTCCGCATGATTGTTTTAAAATCACCTAGTTAGGTATGTCTGTATTCGAAGTTTTTTCTTATGGAACGGGTATATTTTGTCGTTGAATCAAATTAATGTCAGTAATTTTTTTTTCGTTACATGTTTCGTTTACATTAGTGAATCAGTCAAATCTTGCTTAATTATATTTATTTTGAGACTTGATTTGAACACGCCTTATGGAACTCTGTAATCGGGGTTTGAGTGTACTGAAGTACCTCGATTATGAACACTCGGCAAATAGAGAAAGATTGCCTCTCATTAATTGTATTGGCATTTTCAGCCAATAGAAATAACGCTTATTATTATACGTGAATAAATCACCCATTGTGTTTTCAGAAGTGTTTTTTCAAATTATTTTCTTGTTACTTGTTAGAAAGACGCTTTAAGGATACGGCATAATGACTTTTTGTGACACCTCTTACCTGTTTAACAACAAACGTGTTTTTGCAACAAAACATGTAAAATGACAATCTCCCTTTTATTGTTACGCCGTTGCGGAATATTGAGACTTCTACAATGTTACATAAAAAGTACATTCCGACCTTTAGAACACAAAATAGTAAAAGATAAAAGGGACAATGAAAACACGATTTTTCTCATGCTTTTTAAAAACACCATTAAAACATTCAACAATGCCATCAAATAATGACATTAGTTGTAAAGTTGGCAGTGTGAATAAGTTATTTGTGTTTTTAGATTGTATTTAGATTTTTTAGAATGTATTTCAATATTCTTATACTAATACATAGATAATTGAAGATCTATAGTATAGATCTATAGTATAGATCTTCAATTATCTATGTACATATGAGTATAAGAGTATAGATTATATATCAATAATTATAAACAAATTGATACACACATACAAATCTACAGCAAATATCAAGTTTAATGACATTTCTCTCGTCAATATCGGAAAAAAGGAACGGCAGACGAAAGAAAATTTTGAAGGTGTTTGAAATTTTGAAAAGATTTGTAGGTGTGTATTAGTTTGTTATTAGCATTAATTTTAAAATAACCTGTTTTTACTTAGCATTAAATTTTTTTAAATTTTATTGCTTCGATTAATTAATAAATAACTAATTTAAATTTATTATAATTTGATGAAAATATGTTTTGTAGACATTTAAAAATTTATATGTCTATTATAATCATGATATTATGTAAAATCAATTTTAAATAAGTTAACACTATCCTACAAAAAGGTTGAAATTGTTGAGTACTAAGATTTAAAATTGTAGAATGATGATATGAACATTAAAATGTGATACAAAACCAAATATTTTAAATTTATTTATTAAAGTAAAAAAAAACTTTAAATTATTATATGATTATGCAATGCCACCAATAATTGTTGATAAATAACCTTACCGTTAAATAAAAACGAATTTATGCTCCAATTTTTCTCTTCATGTAAAGAATGATAATTGAAGATTTTTTACAAATGTCATATCTTTTCAGTAAAAATTAAAGAATTATAGATGAATGAACTCTTTTTTAAACATAATTTGTAGACTGTTCAAACGATACAACTGGCTTAAAATTTTGTAAAACAAATTTACCTTGAAACGTTGCTTTTCACAAAACGGCTAACCTTCAAGAATAATGTAAATTCAAATGTACAATGTACAATGTACAAATCTGTACGCGAATGTATAAAAGTATATTTTTTGCAAATTGCATACAATTTCGAAAAGTCTGCAACTTTTAAAAGGAACGTATTCATAATTTTTATATTCTTCTTTCAGACAGCGTCTTGAAGAATCACTTCCTTATTTACTGATCCTCACTTCGGTAGAAAAAATAATGCAAGAATCCACTCGAGAATGAGCCAAAGACAGATTTAATAAATCATCAGCGCCAAGGCCGGTCCGCCATTCTCAGACTTAGACGAACAAAAAATCGTGCAAAATGCTGTTCTTTCTTTGTTTTCTTTTCGGCGTTTTTTTCCGTTGATCAATAAAAGTGTTAGATATTTCTTTGTTGCGAATTTGCCTCGTTAGCTGCTGGAACCGAAGGTGATTTTTCATATTTCCTTTTTATGATGTTAATTAAAGTTTATTTGTGTTGCCGTGAGCCGTTTTTCGGACAGGAAAGTTTAAAGGAAGGTCGATTCGAAATCCTTTGTGTCTCTATGGCGACAATTAATTATGCGACGATTGTAATGCTTTTTTTTATTGATCTTTGCCAATCGAAAGACACTTTCAATATTTTGTCGAAGTTTGCAGGTTTGCAAAATCGCGGAAAGGCCTTCAACCACTCTCTAACAAGTAGCTTTTTGCGCGCGTTCAGTAACGGTCTCTGGGTCTCAAAAAACAGGATGGGACAGGAAGGGTTTTCACCAAGCAAGGTATGTTGTAGCTATTGAACTGTTATACTAAATAAGTAAAACGAAAAAGGTTCAATCGTTACGTTGTTCATGTTGTATTTTGGCGACTAAATATTTCATGGATAACTAAATTTTAAATAATTTTTCGCACAAATATAAGTTAATATAAGTAATACATAAAACAATCTTAGGCATTTAAATTTTATATTAAATTGCTTTTATATATCACTATATTTGAAACGAAAACATTCCGTGCTCTACGATATTCTAACGCAACTAGGTTTGCATAAAAAAATGTTTCCTTTAATAAATATATTATATTTCCAAAATTAGCCTTTGCAAAATTAATCGCACATTTTACAATGTTGAATAGACATCACTCGGACATATGCTCCAACTTGTCAGTGGTATAATATCTTGTACAACTTGCCAGTGGTACAATATCTTCGTCAATACCAAGTAATCATCATCTAGATCAGGGGACGTCAACCTTTTTATGCCTAGCGCCCACTTTTGCCTGTTTTTCATGGTAAAATTTCCCTACCGCCCACCAACCTCGCTATATTTCAATTCGGTATATGGGTGGGAAAAATTGTAGAAGGAATGTAGGAGATTTGAAAATCTACAAAAATCGCCCACCGCCCACCACGGAAGCCCGTATCAGGTTGACAACCCGTGATCTAGATTGAGTGTAATTAAAATAAAAAATGTATTACGTAGACATACGAAATGCGAACCATACTTGATTATCAAAGCCGTCTTTTTCGTGATCTAATTAATCAAATAAACAGAAAAACGTTAACAGGGGGCTTTTTCTAAGCTATTTAGCGAAGGAAACAAAGTGTGATGTTTCATATTACACTTAAAATATCTAAACATTGTTTCATGAGAGTCTCGTCAGGCTACTATAAATTTGAAATAATTTCGCTTTGCCCACATTTGCCTCAATAAAATAATAAAGATTGGTACAAATATCAAAAAAATAATCATAATAAATGAATTGCTGATTTTCTATTATACATTCGTATAATTTCAAATTATCTAATGTCAAAATAATTGCACGTTTCGTCAATGGTGGTATTTCGTAAGGCGTTTGTATCTGTCTGTAAGTCATGGAGGGTCCATGCTTCACGTCCGAGGAGCCAAGGAGATCTCAGAGCATGTCCCGAGATCCACTTTAGATCTGACGTCGTGTATCAGAAATATTGTTTGATCGGAAAATTGAATCGAATCGTGATCTGCGATTATGAGCCAGCCATAACAAACTAAGATTAAGAACTATTTAAATATATTTTCTTATTTAGATCACTCAAATATTCGTTAAGTACTGCAGCGGTTGCCTCTTCAAGTCTTCAGGAGGCCTCCTGTTTTAGAGGTCGTCGGGAACCATATATATTCCCAGATGGGCCTCCCAATGCAGACAAGTACTGGGATAAGGCAGTCATTAACAACTGATGATACTGTTTGACGTCAAGGTCTCGCGACAAAAAATTGACGATTTATTATTAATTTTTTTTTATGTAAACACATACAGGAGAATACCGACAGAATAGTAATTCTGAAGTCTCATCTGTGGAATTCTATACGCTTACCACGGTGTATATAGCTAAGCGCTGCATGTGGAGTGTTGATTCGCCAACGTCATAGACTACAGACCGAGATTCACGCATCGTCCTTAATTATTATAGGAATTTACTATGAATGGGTTGGTCTTCACGGGACGACTTTCATCTACCACCAATTTTGATTAATAGGCTATGACTGGCATTTTACGGATGAGGGATAAATTCACACCAACCGGGGCTGTTTTCGAGCTCAGAAATCGATTAAAAATATATATTTTTTAATCTCCATCGGGGATCGAAACCACGACCTTTGGCTTGCAAAGCAAACGCTTTGACCATTGAGCTATACCCGCCGGCATACGTCTTATGTCCACTTTTAGTAGAGTATCTAGAAAGTATTTAAATATTTATATATCTTTGTATCCCAATAATCAACCTAGGAGAAGCATTGATAATATAAGCAGCCTCGAGTCTACAAACAAGACAGTTAGGTAATATTTGTATTTTATTAACTTCACGCTTAAAATGTAGGTAAATCTGCAGAAAATCTTTTGAAAAAGTGACTAATGAAAATGTATTTAAGTCTCTTATTATTAATCGCATTTCGAACAATCGCTACTAAAAATGCTCCTTGTGTTCATTAACACAAGTAAAAAGTAGCTCAGTTTATTAGCCACTTATGGCTGGCTACTTTGAGTTATTTCGGTGCCGCGGGCAATTATAAACGATTACTTTCCGCGGGTAATTATCTAATTGTTGGAGTTTGCGTCACCGACAACAATATTATTAAATCGGATTGATTCATTGCTAGAGTTGCAGCATCATCACCTCGTTATGGAGCAGCGCACGAGGCTGCGGAAGGACGGCATTAGAGCATCTCGTGTTCATCACAATCTACATCGAGATCTTATAAACGACCTAATATTATAATCAAATTATAACACATCAATATATATTAACATCCTCCTGTCACAAAGAGAGGAGTTATAACGTCGCGGGGGGCAGGATGAGGAGCAGGACAGCAGACAAGCACTTTCTTGTAGAAGCACAGATTATATTTACTTTTAAAACAAGTTTGTGACCACGCGGGTTGACATGCCGCGTGGCCGCAATGCGACCTTGCCAAGCCAAAGGGTGGGGACCGACTGCCGGCCGTCGGACTTCCGCGGCCCGTGTTCGATCTCCAGCGCAGTCGGTGGCAAAACTTTGTAACTAGTCTCAATGTTGCCATACATAAAAGTATGGCAAGCGACAAAAATACGAGACGAAAGATTGTCTATCGAGGTTTTCGGTACCTGTTAGCAAGGGCTACATCGTGTTGATGTCAACATATATACCTACTTGGAAATGTATGACTTGGAAAAATCTTGGATGGGATTGCGACAAGCATTGTGTGGTAAAAATTTGTGGCAGGCGTAAGCTTTAGAGCGGATATGAAAATAAAAGTAAAAAAATTGTACCCAAAACAATATGAATTTATGGGCATAGAAACACTGCCTATAGATACAGTAATCAATTAATGAAAACACTGGACCATTGGAATATCTCATTCGTGGATGCATCGATCTTTTGACGTATTTAGATTTTTTCTTCTTTAGCCTTGCCATTTCCCATTATCTGGGGTCGGCTCTCCTTGTGCACATTTGCCATGTCTGTCTGTCCTACGTTGCATTCTCGGTCAAGCCCAGAGTTTTCAGATCCTTGTAATCAGTTGCCTGTGGTCTTCCAGGTCTTCCTCTCAGCGTGGGTATGTTTAGGGCTCTCTTCACCATGTGGTCCTCATTTCTCCGCGTCACATGACCACACTATCTTAGGCGGTTTTCCCTTATCTTTTCAGGTATAGGGGCCACCCGAAATGAACACCGAATATGTTCATTTCGAACTCTGTCCACTCTAGTCACACCGCTCGCCCACCTCAGCATCTTCATCTTTTGACGTATTTAGATTGATAAAATGATGTATAGCGTTCAATAAAAAAGTCGGTTAACAATCAAAAGTAAAAGTTAAAGTGTGGTCTTTTCTCGCGGCCCGTTTGAAATCCTCAAGGCTACTCGCGGCTTGAACTTGTGAAACTTTGCTATTTACAATTCAATGGGATTCAGGTCACCCGCTTCATCTGACTAAACGACAGCATTTCAGCAGTCTCGTTTCCTAACTGGCGCTGTTTCACCGCCGAGAAATTGTCAGCCGTGCAATACCAGCATTACCACCATTAGCAGCACTGCCAGCTTTACCACCATTACCAGCACTACCAGCCGCGTGTCGCATGCCGCGCCAAGCCTCCGCAATGACTGCGTTCGGAAACCATGAATTTACCAACATTAATCCGATTTCCTTTAATTTTTATGCCTTATTATTTGTGTACTAATAATATAAATAAGTACAACATGCATTGCTTAAAACGATATGCCAATATAGCACGAACGTATCAACATTACAACAAAGAATGTTTCTAGTATGAAATGAAGGCTTTCATAAACCTTTTATTTAAGCGTATTAAAATTGTCGCTAGACCATTTGCAATGGTAGAGTTTGAAAATTACTCAAACAATTTAGAAAGCAAAAGTTTATGAAAATATCATATCAAGGTTTTGAATGAACATACAAGTAAAAAATATTTAGTATTAAGATTTAATATTAAAATAAAACGCACCTATTATGTATATTTTTATTTATTTCATGCAGTGTGATTGATTGACATTATTTGTGATTTTTTTAGGTTCTTCTCACATTTATATATTTAATAACTAAATTTTTCCTCTCTTTTCAGTATTACGAGTATAATTACAATAAATTGAATAAAAAATATAGCTTTTTCAATCAATAATTCCTAACAAAATAAATTCCAAGGAGAGATATTTTAATACTGATGAAAAATATTAAGTATTTTAAATGCTTCTTCATCTTCTAATGTCTCTAATAACAGAGTCCTGTTATTATTACTCGGAGCCTGTTCCTGCGACACAAATTTATAGCTATCGTACCATCTTTTTAGAGCGTATCATCTTTTTGTAGCCTTCCTGGACGTCATATGCTGATTGATATCTCATCAGCTGCTATATTCACCACTCTTCCAGAACACACAAGTCTTCCAACGTGATCTCTCCAGTACCTCGTTCTTTATAATCCTATTTGTACGACATCTTCGACGCCTATCTTATTTCAGAATTTCTCAAATTGCCAGTTCTGCAATAGTATGGAGTGCCTTAATCTCAGTGCTTATCAAGAGTTTTGTTTTATTTTATGGTGTCAGCCCTCGTCTCATTGCTGTCTGTTATAAATGCCACCGATGTATTATATGATAATAGGTGTGTCAACACAGGGATTCAGATCAAGCACATTGTCGAATTAGTAATGACTATAATGTGAATCACATTATATATTACAAATGACATACGTATCTAGACTGCCGGTCATCGAACACAATAATCCGAGTCGCGCATTACAGTGGCTGTGACAAATGACAATAGCAAATTAAGATGAAAATTAGCGGTCATGTTGCAATCAGCCGTCGAGTCGGTAGGTATAACGAAATATTTAATGCATTATTTTTACGTTTCGTTCTATTATTTCATCGTCCGCTTTGGTAAAAAGTAATAATAAAACACGATCGAATTACGTTATCGGTCAGAAATAATGCGACGCAGGTTGGCAACTATTCGGAATATTTTCGTAATGATTTTTCGGACAGTTACATGTTTTCAATTTAGAAAATCGTGCCACTGTCGTGACACTAAAATTATAATTAATAAGGTTATGGAATTACTTTTGGGGTCTCCAGCGTTATTTTACTTTGATTATTTATTTAGGGATTCATTAAAGTAGATACTGACATCAGCATGTTATAGCCCTTGCTGACTGGTACCGAAAACCTCGAAATACAGTCTTTCATCTTTTATTTCTGTTCGCTTGTCGACATGTATGTGTCACCATATTGGCATTTGTTATATACTTGTCATTAGTTATATAGACTGCCGCATGTGGCGCTGGGCGAGCGCCCATCACGAGCGCGGGGTTCGTGTGGCGACTGTCGGCGAGATCGCATTGTTAAGTCCCGATCGATCGAGGCGAAAATAACGCCGTGTTACGATCGGTCGGGGAAACCAAGTTTATCGTAAATATATGTCAATATGCTTCTAAACAAGTCTGTGTTATTAATCTGCTCCCCATCATGCCCTCACGTGACTGAGTAACAACCTTTTTTTGGAAGAAAGGAGGATGTTAATACGTATAACTCAAATTTTGTTCACAAAAATTGTAATAATTGCAATTTTTTGTAAAATATTGTTTTCTTTCATATCCGTTCCCTATCTAGAGTTAAGGGTTGTCATAAATTGCCGCCACAATATTGTAAACGGCTATGATCATTGCCTAGTCCAAAATTACCTATATCTGCACCAAAAACTTCACAGAATATATTCTATGTTTTTATAGTTTTCAACAAGCTTATAGGGCGACAAGAACTCTGGGATTTAATAGAGAAAGTAAAGCAAAGTTATTGTAACTCAAGGAATCGAGGATGTCAAGAGTATAAAACAAAATAAAAATGTTTATTTGCCAATGTTATCAGTCTGCAGCATGGCGTACACGTATCGTACATTTTATCTGGGACTCACTATACATGAGTGGAGTTCACTGAAAGACTTTCATCCACCACCTATTTTTTCATCAAATCAATTAATCAAATACATAAGCTGTGACTGGCAATTTATATCTGAGGGGACAATTTCACACCAACTGGGGTGTTATACACGTGTTGTACACGACCTTTGGCATGGTTAGCAGTCGCTTTACCACCAAGCCATACTTGCTGGTGAGGTACGTAACAATAAAAACACTAATTCTTCTCCAGTTGTAGGACTGCTGTCCATCTAAAATCCTTGAATGCGACGTGCGAGTGTCTTATCTGATTTGTAGATGTAGGTAAAATCTGTCTACTTCAGTCAGCTCCTGCATAATTCATATAACCCTTTACACGTGTCGTAGTTTTACCCTTCACAACTGATTTATTGTATGTTTGAGATGAATATGTTGATGTTAAAGGATTCATTTAAATAATAACTGGCCTTATAACACGATAGATACATATTTTGAAGACAACTTATAATAATATGTATTCAATAAAATTATTATACTGGATTTTTTTTTTTTTAGTAAGCCAATGTGATGAATTGATACATCAACATGTTAAATGTTTCTTATCGATAACATACTTAGCAGTTTCAATATAAAAATAAAGCTAATGGGTTGATATTAAAAAATATATACTCATGTATAGTAAATAAACTGTAAAATATTATTTTAAGTATCCCATATCATCTCATCATGGTTTGAGCATATGGCTATTAAAAACTGCCTCCAAACAATCCTGTCAAATGCCATATCTGCCTTTTTCCAAGATATATCTGTACTAGGTTCTAAGGTTCACACGAACGCATACATAGTTCTCAGCAGATTTTAATGCAAGAGATTTGAAGAGAAATAGTGTATTTGTTAACCCTTTCACTATGGGTCGGTTTGAATAAAAATTATACTGTGAATTATAAAACTAGTATTTGAAGCATAAATGTACTTATATGGTCTATTTTCATATACCACATCCTTGTATCCTTAAGCTATCAGATGATGCATAATAAACTATTCTATGAAAGTACCAAAACGATATATAACGTCAACCGATGTCAACGGTCGGGGAATCTTCTGATGGCATATGCCGATAACCGAAGCGAGAGGGTTAAGCATCATTTTAAAGAAAACCGGATGATCGAATTTCCAGAGGCTTTTCATCTATGGTGTGGATCAACCTGAACAGCGACAAAAGTTATATATTATATAAGATGTGACCATCAAAATATAGTCCACGATATGTTATTCATATTAAAAAAAAACATTAGCACTTAATTATGTTCATGCAGGGTTAATAAAACAATGGTAGATTTTTTTAAAGTTTGATAAGAAATCACTGTCAAAGAGGATTAGAACCCAATACTTTTCGATTCAGTGAGTCGCGTTTATCTAGTTAGCAATTTATCTATTTATCTATCTGGGCAGCTACTTATCCAAGATATCTCACACAATATCATTGGCCCACATTTATCCAGCTTGTTCAAAATAGTTGAGAAACGGCATATCTCATATTGGATATTTCAGCGACTACGGCAAACGTAGGTGTCATTTCGAAGTGTTTATATTATTATTTTGTTGGGCAAATGTGGTTTTAAAATGAATGGCTAAGCTTGAGGCAGTAGCGGCTCATGTTCCCCGCACCTCCAACACCTGAACAGACCTGGACTGGATTAAGCCTCCCCATACTTACTACATCAAGATTATATGGATGGTTGATTCTCTGCTAGAAAAGCGAAATTTATTGCAGGATTGATTCAACGAGGTTAGGTTTTGCATTTTTTTTGCGTTTACTAACAATCATTAAAATATGCTCTCAAAGGAAGCGACTCATATCGTGCACGCCAACTGTACACCCAAATTTCAGAAGACCATGTATAAGTAACATATAACTAGGACAATATTCGAGGGATTTCTTAAAATATTTGATTATATAGTTTATTATATTCATAAAAAGACCTTTTTTTTATACTGGAAGGCTAAATGATTTATTCACGGTACCCAACAACGCCCTGAAAAGGACGCCCGTACCTTGTCTGTACGCGTCGCGCCTTGAGAAAGGCGCCCGATGGGCCTGTGCGGGACTCATTCCTCGTCATAGGGAAGACCATACCCGCTAAAAATTGCCTCCCAGTGCCTCTACCGACCCCGGTGTATCGCCGTCAGGCATTAGCTTCAGGGTCGGCTTCATTGGCCCGGCTGTAACGTTGGTGTCGACGTGCGAGGGTTCAGCACGCCTCCTTAATCGGCTCGATCTCGTTGATGATGCGCAGAGTCCACTTCCCTTTTGATGTGGCACTCCAGCGTTGTTGCCAGGCTCTGAGCATCTCTAAGACCTCAAAGACCCAATCAGTATTCATCTATTCTTCTCCTCGATTTTTTTCTTCACAAAAATTGTTAAAAATCAGCCTTCTAAAGTGGTTGCTTACCTTAAATATCGAGAGATATATTTAATTCTAAGGGTTTAGCACCATCGAATGTTTAATGTATTGTGACAACAGATTCTTCTGTATGTGCTAACATCTTCCTCTCACTAAAAGGTTGTTATTCAGTCGTTTAAGTGCATGATGAGGAGCAGGTCAGCAAAACAAAGACTTTTTCAGAAGCACATTGACTTATATTTACGATAAAGCTCTACAAATTTAGGGCTCGGCCTCGTCACAGCAGTAAGCCGAGCCACAATACAATATGCTCTCGCCGAAGGGCGGTAGGCAACTGATCTCCGCGCTCGGTATGCGCTCTCGCCCGCGCCACAAGTGGCGGTGTATATAACTAGTCCTAAATGCCAATATGGCGGACACATTCATGTACGACAAGCGAACAGAAATAAGAGACGAAAGATTGTACATCGAGGTTTTCGGTACCAGTCAGCAAGGGCTTTAGCATGCTGATGTCAGTGTTAACAAAAAAATACTATTAAAGGAAAGTACAGAGCTTACGTGGTCATGTCTGGCCTGCATCAGGACAGTAGAACATACCAGAGTCACCACCAGCAACACGGTTGCGGCTCCACAGCGTGCAATACCAATTCCAATGCCCCAATTTTACTTTCACTTAACTCTTGGCGCGGCTTGCGGTGCGGCGTGCAGGGGGCGTGCAGGGGGCGCTCCTCTCGCTTGCGGAGCTGAGTTTTACCTCACCGCCAAATGTGACAAAAATAACCAGATCGATAAAAATCACATTAACTCCTTCACCGTGTAAGACGTTAATATCATTCATGAGCTTCATACAAGTTTTTCGTTGACATATTTAAAGCGAGCACAATATTATTTCTTTCCATATCTGTTTCATATCAAGAGCATATAGATTCCTCAAAATTCCCCAACACGATTAAGAAAAAAAAACTTTGTACCTACATAGATATTTTACTATACAAAAACTGTATTTGAGAAAACTCAAACACACGGAGGCTATTTAGAACGAGGCAGTTTATAATATAACCATCAACATCATCATCAGCCTATATCCGTCCACTGTTGAATGTAAGCCTCCCGCATGAGTCTCCATCCTCTTCGATCTTTCGCCTTCCGCATCCAGGTCACTCCCGTTATTCTTCTTGTGTCGTCAGTCGACCAATGCTTCGTTCGCCAGTTCTTGGGCGCCATTCCTACACTTTTCCCCATCAACCGTCGTCTCTTCGACAGATATGTCCTGCCCATTGCCACTTGAGTGTGCCTATTCGTTGGGTAGCCTCCACTACTTGAGTTCTTCTGCGTATTTCCTCGTTTCGGATTATATCTATTACCGACACTCCGAGCATGGATCTCTCCATAGCACGCTGGGTGACCTTTATATATTATAATATAATCATGTTGCTTTAACTGTTTTTACGGCATACCTAAACGCATTCTAAAAATTTGTATGTATGCACAAAATAGTTACGAGATCATTGGTCCTATGATGCTCAGGAAGAGCTAAATATATAAAAAAAATATATACTAAAAATTCATCAAATGTTTAATTGCTAATAAACCAACGCCCTTAACTCCAAATGGTTTTCAGGAACTATGTATAAAATGTATTCAGCGTGAACTTCGGGTGTTGAAATAACTCGGGATGGGCAAGGCACGTCGACTGATCTGTATTGTTTCAATTAGTGGCGTTCGTAGGCTTCATGTATGAAGCGTACGAGTATGCGTAATAACAATAATAAGAATTCTTCGTATATAATAGCGTCTTGCAATGTATGTATTGATTTTTACTATTTTATTGATGAAAAATGCTTATTGTAAATTGAATTAAAATAAAATGTATCTACCTATTTCGTTAGTTTTCAATTCCCTTGGGTCGGCCGTCAAAACATTAAAAGTTGGTTACTTTCCATTTCGTATGTCGTTCGGGCGTTTCCGGCGCCGCTCGACAAACTCCGCACGTGGATCTGTTACAAAAGGGAAAGTTGTCGCCGTCCCTTTCTGGCGCGGGGTTTCCGCGCGCGCCAGAGCGAGACGGGCGACCCGTACCCGAGCGACTCGATCCCGCCCGAGCTGGTAACATTTTTCGGTCTTTCTAATGTAAATGTTTTCCATAAATCATTAACAAATTAAAATAAAATGATAAATTATAATTTGTAAACACACAAGAAAATACCAACAAATAATATATTTTTTATGATGATTCTGTAATATAACACATGCATTTTTAACGGTAGCTAAACGTTTCACATTAACCCTTTCATTACGGCTCGGTTTGAATACAAATTATAAGGTCAATTATAAAACTAGTATTTGAAGCATAGATGTACTTATCTGGTCTATTTTCATACATCATATTGGTTCTTGCATCATTTAGCTATCAGATGATGCATAGAAAACTATTCTAAGAAAGTAGCAAAACGATATATCACGTCAACCAATGTCAACGGTCGGGGAATCTTATTACGGCATATGCCGACATCCGATGCGAAAGGGTTAAATAAGCTTTATTATTTTTTGACGTATTTTCTACATCTTTTCATCATGAGTTATATCAACTGCTAGAACCTAACCATAGTACAAAGTAAGCTCATTCTAAAGCTCCACCGAATGCGTTAATCAGCTTACTGTAATCCAGGATCACGACAGCCCGTGTATGATTGAAAGGAGACCTTGACTAAGTGTTTTACTGCCACACTGTTCTCTTTAATTGATAATAATTAATAGGCTATGACTGTCATTTTAGGGGTGAGTGATCAAATTCACAATAACCGGGGGTATTTTAGAGCTCAGAAATCGATTAAAAATATTTTTTTTAAATCTCTGTCGGGGATCGAACCCACGACCTTTAGCTTGCAAAGAAAACGCTTTGACCATTGAGCTATAACCGCCCGCAAGGTTTGAAATAGCTATAAAATTGTTTATATTTATTTCTTACGATGCTGTAATGAAAAATATATTTTTTTTATGTCTATTACTCGTATTTTACGAGTATCTATTAAATGTTACAACTCATATAGGTATATACCACTTAATTTATTTGTTTATTTTATCTATATTTTACGTTCAGATTACCTTCTATATTAAAACTAAGTGGCTATATGCATTTTATCTCTTGCAAAATTATCTTAGTATTATTTAATTCTGCCTTTTACAATTTAATAAAGACCTGTATGTCTTTGTTTAGTTTCTAATTCAAGGTTTGGCAGTAAATAAATTGAATCGGCATTAGACTAAATAAATTGGCAGCATCCACTGTGTCAGTGTGAATGTGGTTAGTTATAAAATTAAAATGTCAGTGATATATTAGTATTAAAGGATAAGGAGGTCCAACAACACCATCATCCTGGCTGCTTCTGAATGGCTCAACTCCTCACTGAGCCATCGCTGGATGGAGATGTTGCAGCGACCACCATGAATGAATTATTATTTTGTATGTACTATATAAATATATAAGTATCTTAAAATATGGCAGATTAGGTATTGCACAACCCACCCAATCCTGCTGGAATAAAAAACTTATTATTGTTATGTTAAATTTTTGTAAAACGTAATGTAAAATGAATGAAAAATTAACCCATAAAAAGAAACCTAACCTAACCTATTAATTATTACCATTTATTAATTATTTCCTGCCAATGTATTATGTTTCTATTGCCGTTTGATATTTTTCTGCTGCCAAATGATTATTTTTACTTACCTTTTATTGATATTCATTACTATCGTTTGATAAATAATGAATGCCCATTAATTGAATGCCAAAAAAGACAGTTAATTCAATTAAATACAGCCTTTATTAAAGTTTTAATCAATGTCAGAATATTAAATTTGAAAATAAACCTATTATTGTAATGGTAATTTAAATTATTTTTATTATTGTTACTCAAAGTTTTTCTTTGGCAACCAATCTCTCGTTAAAGCATATGTTCATAACAAATATAAAGGTTTTTCTGATCTGGATAAACTCTGGTTAATCCGTAATTTAAACTTTATAAGGTAACTAATCCAAAGGTCCACTATTCCTGTCGCCGTTCATTTTACTAAACATAATATTTAGCATTTCTTAGCTTGCCATTGGAAATATTCATGTTCTGAACACATTGCATTGTAGACCTTGAGGCTACGGAAGTCGACTACCGGACATTCTCCAATTTGCGGCAACCTTCGGAGAAGAAGTCACAGTGATACCAATTTCATTCATTTTTTCCTTTCACATTTGCTACGTTAACGTTTTTTTTTTAAATAGTAAAAATCTGAATTAATTTCGATGATTTGTGTCGACCATGTGCCCCATCAATATGAAAGTGAATATTGGCACCTCACCAATGTACCTGAGGGTACGATGTCTTAACAAGGATTTTCGAAGTGAGGAAACAGATACGTAGCAGGTTTCCGTACTACAATCGTTAAAGAGATGATTGTTTTTGAAATGCAACAGAAGAGCCAAAACAATTTAAATATGTAACATACTCGTATATTATTCACATAAATTCACACCCACATCTAATAAGTAGTTTTTATTATATATAAAATTACACGGCGATTGCATACGCCATTTTAGTTGTTTTGACATTTGCTCCATTTCATTTTGGTTCAACTTTAATTTGTGATTTAGTCGCGGTTATCTTGTCGGCGCTACATGTCACAGTGTCCCGGCTGTCGTCAGTTAATTCCCATCCGGCCAGCGAAAATGTCATGTAAAGGTCGGGCAGGAAAATCAAGCCTTTAATAAAAATAAATGCTAATTGTGATTCAAAGACAAGTTATTTGCCATGCGATCTGCTCCTGCATCCGTCCTCCACGTGGCGAAGTGACGAACCCGTGCCTTGTCGCTTTTTTTAAAACAGGGGATTTCTATATTTAGTTGTTAAAAACGATTATTATTTTAATGTTGAAAAATTGAGATGAAAGTTAAACAAGTCACAAAAGATTAGAGAGTTGCTAACATTTTATAATGCGTACAAATATCGCATATTTTAAGGATTCATACATTATTAAAAAATAAATTATAAATAAATAAAATAATTTTTATTTAATTATAGCCGTCAATATAGATTACATAATTGTATTCCCAAAACCAGAATATCCCTATGGACCTGTAAAAATCAGTGGATTTCATAATTTTGAAACGGAGAATATAAACTGAAATAATTCATGGTATAATTTATCTTCCCCGAATAAATTGTTGTTTTGAATATTCTTATAAATTTAAAACAAATAAAATTAATTTCAAGTACTATGTTAAAAATTGTAGTTATTCGTTATAATTTTTAATAGTGGATGTTTGTATGGATAAATTATTTATTATAGGATCAAAAGTATTTTATAATATTTTAAATTAAAAATCATTTACTTGTGGTAAGTTGACTAAGGCTGTAGCACCATCTATGAGAAAAACGATAATGTTTTAAAAGGCTGTTATTAAATAAAATACATTCAAATAATAAAACGTTTCATTTTAATATTGAATACGGATTTTTAAAAAGTCATTTAAGTATTAAATTTTTTTGTAATCTTTAAAAAAGTGATTCTCAAGCTTTTAAAGAATGCGACCTACTTTTCAATTTAATATATATTTTTGCTTCCTCTCCCAACAAAACGGCATCTCTAGTTAATGCTCTCCTCACTTATCAGTTTTATTTATTTTATTTCTTTCAGAAACATTACAAATTTTATTTAATAAGATCATAAAATAAGATATAATACAAAAGAAACAATTAATAAATATAGGTATTTATGATTATTAACAACAATTATTAAAAAGTCCCGAAGCTCGCTAAACAGAAGACTCCACGAAATTATGTACTTTGATAAATAAATTCGTGGAGCTCATGTCGTAACTAGGCTTCTCTTAAGTGGAATATATCAATATTCGACGCGATATGGTTGAACAGTCTGATCACTCTCCCACAAGTCTCTGGCAGGTTAGTATTACTTCTAGGAAGAACAAGCAATCTGTGCCTCCTTATCCTTAAATAATTGAAAGTGACAAACAAACCGATTTCGAGCAATGTATCGGGATTTCTGAACCGCCGCGCATTAGCCGAAAGAAATGCACACTCAAGCACACATCTAGTTCTCAACTCATTGTATCCCAACATACCCCGTATAAAGTTAGATGGGTACAGCCACGGATAATATCCACACATCCTCATGTAAATAAACGTCAAAAAATTCTTCTGAACTCTCTCCAACATGAGGTCATATCTTATAGGGGACTATCTGCGCTTCGATTGAGAAACACTGGTATAACTAATTATATAAATAATATAACGCATGTAGAAAATAACACTTTATTATTCGTTATATTAATCAACATTTACACATGAAGTGACATCTTTATAAATAATTGCACCAAACAAATATTAGCATTTGTTATATTTCAGTACGTCGAACAAAATAACATGTATAAGTTATAAGTAATAATTATATAATATAATATTAAGTCTACCGATTAATACTTTTCATAAATATATTCGTAAAAAAGTAAAAATATTTACAGATACTCTCATATTAATCTTATTATCCAAACACTCAACACCCATAATGATTAAAAAATTTATAAAATTTCTAAGCAGAAAAATGTATTACTAACTTTTTTACTTCAAAATTTAGTATGAAACCAGTGCTATTTGCTTTGAGTATAACTTATATTTACAATACTTTCTGCTACATACAAGAACATAGTTAAATTGTCAAAAAAATATATACAAATGTGTGTGTATAAATTTGAAACGAAACATTTCAATTCATGACAGTCATAAGTCAGCGCCGGCTCTAGACCCTGCGGCGCCCTAAGGCATTTTTTTCTGGCGCCCCATATTGTATGTATTTAAAATATATATATATATATTTATTATATTATTTATTTATTATATATATATATATATATATATGAGATAGATTGTCCTCGGCGCCCCTAGCACATTTGACGCCCTGCGCCACCGACCCACTGCGCCACCCCCTAAAACCGGCACTGTCATTAGTTAACACAACGTTGAATAATATTAACATTAAATCAGGATAAAAAAGAGTAAGATCTGAAAACATGAAAATATTGCAAGTAGTTCGTTGTAGTATATACGAGTATCCCATATTAAGCATCAAATTATTACCACGTAATGCTTTTTGTCAATTGATAATAATTATGACTTTAATAGTAATAACATAAACATAATTAATGAATTTTCACGTTAATAATACATAGTTGAAACCTAAGCTTTTCAACAAAGAGTCATAATAAAGGACGATATTGTAAAATTGATTTCACTTTCTGCGTCAAATCAACGCATACGTATGTATGTATATATTTTTACAATGCTCTTATTTAGTTATATATAAAATCAAAAAATAATAAAAATACTAAATACATAAATAAATAAATAAATATTTAATTTATATCTAAAACGCTGATGGGTATAAGTATTGAGCGATTTATATGGCAACTGGTAGACAAAATATTCCACAACAATTTTACAACAAAATTTTCGTATTTATATAAGTCCATTAACAAGCAAGTTTGAGTTCGCATGACCACGTTCGCTTAGTATTATTATACAAAACAAAAAACCATAGGTAGAAAATATTTTTCTTATATTCTCATTTTTATTTATTCTACTCAGTGTCGGCTTAAGGGGGTGGCGCAGTAGATCTACTGCCCAGAGCGTCGAATGAACTAAGGGCGCTAAAGGCCGCCTTAGCTCCTACAGGGGGTGATTTCCGAAAATTTCCTTTCCCACCCAAAAAAACGGCGCCGCAAGGTTTAAAGCCGGCACTGATTCTACTTATAGTATATTTATACCTTTCCTAAAAAACAGACAAGGTAGAAATTTGTATTTAGTTTATATGCAGAGTTAGTGATCATTAATTATGTTTGATTATGATATGATATAAAACAGACTTCAGTGTAAATCTGTTTATGTAGCGTAAAATTAAGAGGATTTGAATAATACTGATAATAATCGAGTCTTCGTTTTCCTAATATATGTGAAAAGTTATATATTATTAGAGATAAGTCATATTAATATTATAATTAGTTTTTGTAAATTAGTTTAATGAAATAAATATTCAATCGTGATTAAATATTGTGATAAGCTTCACTGGAATATGCAAAATTGTAGAATATAAGCGAGTTAGTAGTTAATATGATATTAGTATAGTTATAAACAATAATTCATTATGTTACACAAAGTACAATAACTTCATATATTATACAAATAAAACAACACCCTGTATCTTCCTTCTAATATAAATAAAATTTTCATAAATCAAGTTAGTTCGTAAACTTATATAAACACGTCACTTAAAATCATTTCACATTAAGTCGCATTTGAACTGATAAGTAATTCGCGGACGTAGCAGTGATGCCTGGTTGTAGGTTAATGACGTTGACGACAGTGTTTAGCTTTCCTTAAAATTGCAAGCACAATAGAATCCCCAAATGAGATATTTTAATTATCATCTTTTAGCGCCGATATTGGATCATTACTATATAAGTTTGCAAGTGTTGTTATAGCAAATGTCAGAATCTACAGATATTTCTGATAATATTCGCCTGTATGCGTTTATCTTTAGTTTTTTTCCTGGAATAGTGGTCTTGGGTTAAAATATTTTATGGAGTTATTGAGTTAATGGAATTTTAAGGAGTAATCTTTTAAATATTGTAAAAACATAATATTTAAAAGATTTAAAAACAAAAAAATATCATTAATTTTTTTACAAATTACAGATTAAATTATATTACTATTAGGTTTAAAGCAAAGAAAAAAAGCACATATGTAGTTAAATAAAAAATAACATCTATAATAAATCTTGAAGAGTTTATTTTGTCATCCTATTAAAATTAAAAATTGCCCCCTAAGAGACCTGGAGGACTCTGCGAAATGCCTTATGTTCACAGGTTCGAAAATAAAATCCTGATCTATCTCCTTCTCGTGGAGGGGGATGAGCAACAACATCAGTCGGCCAATATAGACAGGGACCGAATGTTGGCCGGAATAAGCCAACATCCAGCTAACCTCATCAGGTCAAGCTGGTTAGGGCACTCTATTGTCCTGGAGGTATTAAATGCTCTCCAAAGGCGGATGAACCTTTATGGTCAACGGCATTAGGATGTGGAAATAAAGGGAAAAATACCACATTAAAGGTCCAAAAGACATCCCATGTATCGGCAAAAATGGCTTGCTTTTTTGCTGCAAGCCAATGCACCGGATTGATACTACGAAGAAGATTAAAATATTAAAATAATTTAGACGAAATTTAAATTTAAATATTACTGACGCAATACTACAAATTTAAATGTGAAATAAACTTAAATAACCTTATTTTAATTACTATTGTGTGTACGGGTATATAATTTCTCCAATAATTGTAATTTCTCCATCTAAAATGCTTATTTCTTTTAACAAGAAAGGTATAGAAATTACCTATATGATATATACATCCTTTTTAAATTTCACTTTAAGCCTAATAGTTACGCTTTTATAATTGAATATTGAATCTTCTCTGACTATAAATATCATATATTAGCAAGGAATTGTCTTTCTTATACATACATTTCGTGTGCTATATCGACATTCTATTATATTTTGGTGTTTTTTCCTATCTTCCAAGCGTTTTTTAGCTTTGGGTTGTTTTACATTATATACAACATATAATATTTAATTCGGTTATGTGACTAGCTAGATACATAATTAAAACTATTTTACTAAAAAATAATGAATCAATAACTCAGCAAGTGATCTTGAATGTGCATGAATGTTTTCAAATATAATGGAACTATAAATGGTCTTCATGTAAATGGAACACTAGGTGGCGTACAGCAACTTGACCGTCAACAAATGAGATGTGCGGCCATTATTAATACCGATTGAATGGAATAAAAAAAATTCAAAAAGAAATCAAATCAAATGATACTAATTAATTACATTTTTAAAATCATGGTTGTATGCGTGGGTACAAGCTCACGGGAACACTTGATTATAACACAAATATATAACAACAATATTTAACATAATTTTTCAAAAAATACTAATAGTAAAATAACTTCACATAAACATAATTAATTGTAAAAAAATACACATATTTGGTAGGTACAACAGGTAATATTTATAATAAAGATAAATAGTTATTATTGTTTTACAATAGTTATTAAATGTTCAATATATTTACTAATATATTATATGTTTACTAATAAATATATTTCATTGTATATTTACAACCTTACCTAACATCACATTGGTTTTAAAAAATAATTGTTTAGCGTACATACATGAATAATTTTATTATTATTATAATTACATTCACATTGACTACACGTATAATAAATGGTATCACGACCTATAGCTCACAGACAATTCGTTTAGCAACTGCACAGGACGTCTGGTGCAAGGGACATTTGGCGCACTGGAAAACTGGTGCAGTAGATGTCTCGTTAACCTATCCTAACCTAAGGATTTGTCCAGTGATCGTAGAGTCCAGAGATCCATATCTCTCGTTAGCGAAATAACTTAGGTTAGGTTAGGCTAGCGAGATATCCAATACACTAGTTGTCCCATGCGTCAAATTTCCCGTGCACCAGACGTTCAGTTCGATTCACGGCGTTACCGATGAGTCACTGAACGAATTGTCTGTGAACGAAATGCGGCGGAACCATAATAAACAGCAAGAGTGAAAACACCTTCCAAGTTCTCGACGACAGATTTGATGAATAATTCAATACAGTAACTAATATAGTTTTTGTGCGCTTTATTTTCAGGAATACTGTTACTTACGTCATTACATTAATATATAGTGAGTGCGTTTGTTAGCCAATTAACCATTCACTAGATAGTAAAACGAAACACAAAAAGCAATCGTAGATATTTAAGTCTTAAATATTGTTGAGTTAATGATTTAAACAACATTACATTGAGGCATTTTAAAAATGTAAATTAATATAAGCCCTCCAATTATTTCATTTTTATACAAGCTTACACTAATCAACTATTGATCTCCGACCAGATTGTGCGATGAGATGATTTCATTTGATTTGACGATGAGTTGCTGATATTGGTCCACTCAGATGGAAGTAATTGAGATAGGGACTTTAGATGTACTGCGCCAGAGCTGCTTGAAAGTCCTGAAGGAAAGCCAGTAGCTGTACTAACGAAGGACGAGCATCTGCTGCAGCTAACCAGCAACAAGACATGACGGTGAACCTAAAAAAATTACATATATACAGACGATTTCATATATTTATGACGGCAATATCAACAGTTCAGGAGCTAGAGAACGTAACACTTAAAAAAAGATAGAAAATAAACTTGAGGCCGCTATAAATTGACATTATCTAAAAAAATCTGTCTGCTTCAATAGATTTTATTTGGAAAACCGACCATATTTAGAAACTCTATTAAAAAGAACCTCAATAATAAATATGGCAAAATGAGGAATAATTTCGCATCAATTGACATATTTGATTCACCAAGAAATACAACATACATCATATTTACCAGAATCATGATCCATACGTGTATGTATATGCCTGAATGACTTTCCCAAACCGAATGTTGGGCAATAAAAGAGCCATCTATGCAGCCACATACATGACAAAATTTACTTGACGTATTCGACGTAGATAATAGTATAAACTCAAAATAATATAACATTTATGAATGACAAAAAATTATAATTTTAGAATTAATTTTAATTAAAAAATAATAAATCAAAAATATTTAGTTTTGATTCACAATTTATTTTAATGATAACATGTTTCAGCCTTCCTGAAGAACATCTTCAATAATGAAAATATTATATACCCATTAATTTTATAATGTCTTTTTTCAATTGTTTTACCCGCACACATATACAACTTGTAAATATGGGTGTAGGAACTAATTAACTGTCCATACCTATATAAGACAATGCCTGTTTTTATTTTTTCATTATTAAAGATGGTCTTCAGGAAGGCCGAAACATGTAATCATTAAAATAAATTGTTAATCAAAACTAAATATTTTTAATTTATTATTTTTTTAATTAAAATTAATTCTAAAACTATAATTATGCAGTTTCACCAAGTATTGTCAGTTGATAACCTTAATGTTATTAATGACAAAAAAGATAAAATGTTTAATTCTTTGAATACAAGATAACATAATACACATTATCTAATTATAATATATATTTTTTTAATGAAGGCACTAAGCCCATAGTATAGGAGACACATTTTAGTTTAGTTTAGGCTTCATATATCATACTCACAGTTCGTCTGGACAATTAGCAGGTTGAGCAAGACGATAGCCGTCTCTCAGAAAGGCAGCGACTTCGAAGGGATCGACTTCAGAGTATGGGTCTTGGGCGAGTGTCACCAGCTCCCATAGCAGCACGCCAAACGACCACTAAAAAAATGGAATAAAATATGAAATACTCGTACTTTCCCTAATGTGTACTACTAAAAGGCATACACGAGCAATTGGAATTGCAAAATTAGTTAACTTTATGAAGAGTGAAAGCTTCATTCGAGGCATTTAAGGGTGCTTTTTAATCAGAATTTTTAAGACTATCGAATGATTACCCCGATGCTTTAGCGGTATGAAAGTTTTGCTCCAAAATTGCGGCTCAATCCAAGCAACAACATCTGGTGATCCAAGTTTTGGCTCACGTCGATCGAACGAATTTGCTATTTGTAATTAATTGGATTTGTGCGAGTTTTTATCAGCCTACTTTAGATCTTATTCTTTCCATATCCGGTTCATAACTGGAACATATGGTCACCACAAATTGTAGCTACTTGTTCAGTTAGCTGCCGATGTGCATTCCTTGTTATATCTGGACATATCTGCACCTGAAGGTCCACTTGAGAACATATTTTCACAACCTGTAGAGCAAACATCCAAATTTTCGAAGGTTGTATACGAGGCATATTTTTGGGTGATTTATAAATCGGATTTTATAAGGAAATCAAATGATAAGCCCGACGCTGCTTAGGCCAAGGTGTTAACATACAACATCGGATGCTGATGAGAAGATCTTGTGCTGCAGAGCTTCCAGAGCCAGCCACTTTACTGGACGGTTCTCGTTGTCTCCAAGGCAGTGATAGTCGCCAGGGAACAAGTCCCGGGCCAAAGCTGTGTCAGTGATCTTCACCTGGAGGTGTTCGTCCACCCTGAAACCCAGAATCAATACCGTTAATACGAGTATATTTACAAACCAACAGTGCGTTGATAACCGGTCATCCAAAACATTTGAGGAATTCGAAAATGATACTGTTGATTATGATAAAATTTAAGTATTCTTACACGCAGTTCCTAGCTGCAACGTCCTTATGGGTGATGCGAGTCGCGTGCAGGAATAGAAGTCCTCTAGCAGCACCTGCCGCCATGAGCACGAGTTGCGCGTATAGGGGCGCACCACCGGCAGCCGCGCACGCCGCGGGAGCGCCGGGCACGCCGGGGCTGGAGCGACGCTCCGAAAGAAACCTTAAATACAAAAAAATATATTTACAAACAAGAATACTCAATTAAAATGTGTCATTATATTACAATAATTAAGTGTGTGTTAATTATATAATATAGAGCTAATATTTATCTCTTCTTCTTTAGCCTCGCCATTTCTCATCATCTGGGATCGGCTTTCATTGCGCACATTGTCATGTCTGCCTGTCCTGCGCTGCATTCTCGGTCAAGCCCAGAATTTTCAGATCCTTGTCTACAATTGCAGTCCAGGTTGCCTGTGGTCTTCCAGGTATTCTTCTCAGCGTGGGTATGTTGAGGGCTTTCTTCGCCATGTGGTCCTCATCTCTCCGTGTCACATGCCCATACCATCTTAGGCGGTTTTCCCTTATCTTTTCAGGTATGGGGGCCACCCGAAATGAACCCCGAATATGCTCATTTCTAACTCTGTCCACTCTAGTCACACAGAGCTCATATTTATCATAAATTATTATAGAATCCAGTGAAATGTTATACAACATTTTTTTGTTGGAGCCATATTGAATAATTATTGAAGATATCAATAACGTTGTAAAGACACATTTGTTTCAGTGTATTTTGGTATTACACTAAATATATATATATATATATATATATATATATATATATATATATATTAAGATAATAATAACTTTATTTAATTATAGTGCGTTATTAAAACATAAATAATTTTATGGATAAATAGAAAAAAAAGCGTTTTTCGAATAACAAAAATTAGAATGGTAAAAGTGATTTTTTGTTCGAGGATTTTTTTTCTTTCAAAATAAACATTTTCCATCTCATGTGGTACATAAATTAACCCAAATGAACCAATTTAAATATAGTTTTATTGCCCTTTTGTCATGCTTTATGAAAGCCATTTCAAAGAATACACCGACAAGGCTCGAAAAAAAAATGACAATCGGTTTGTTGAAAACGAACGCATTTGAATATTACGCAAAAAATTGTGCTTTGTTTGAGAATAGAAATATTTACTTAGCCTTTTAAATATTGCATTCTAAGATATTTGAACATAATAAGCAAATATATCGATGGTGTAAACATAACAATGCAAGGCCGTAAACAGAGCTGTACTAGTATTTAGTATTAACCGAAACCAGGCAGGGGAAAAATTATATTTTGTACAATTTTTATGTAAACTCAAACAGGAGAATTGGTCGTCCGTGGTTGATAGTAATTCTGAAATCTCATCTGTGGAATTTTATGACGCTTACCATGATGCATATGGCATGATGCATATGGCTAAGCGTTGCATGTAGAGTGTTGATCCGCCAACGTCATAGACTACAGCCCGATATTCACGCATCATCCTTATTATTACAGGAATTAATAAAGAATGGGTGATTGGCACGGTACGACTTTCGTTTACCAACAATTTTAATTAATAGGCTATGCCTGGCATTGGCGGGCGAGGAATCAAATTCACACCAACCGGGGTATTTTAGAGCTCAGAAATCGATTAAAAATCAATTTTTTTGGTCGGGGATCGAAAACACGAACTACGATTTGCAAAGCAAACGCTTTGACCATTGAGCTATACCCACCGGCAAATTTTGGCATGATCTGAAAAAAAAAGGTTATTGTCCAAAACTATTTTATCTTCCCATATTCGTTTCGCATCTAGTAAAAAGGTAACAACAAATTGACGTAACTCAGCTCTATCATATGCCAACCATGCTTTGTCAGCTTGTCCTAAGACATCTGTTACTAAAAGGTCCTCTTGAATTCATATATGGTTTCCGACTACCTCCAGGGCAGGGGGACTTGATGAGACGGCAGCTGTAGATTCCGAGTTATTTGTTAATCGTTTATTTAACGGACCTAATGATTAACAAGATCTGATGATCTTAACTTCTTTCAAGAAGTTAAGATCCTTCTTTCAAGAAGTTGGCCGCTTTTCAAAGCGGCCAACCCAACAAATGACTCGAAAACAACCGGTAGTCTTCAATCTATGTTTTGATCCTAAGATATCTCTCACTAAAAGGTCCTCTTGAGGTCATATATGATTTCCGACTACCTCCAGGGCCGGGGACTTGCTTAGACGGCAGCTGTAGATTATTTGCTAATCGTTTATTTAAGGAGACCTGATGATTAGCATGATCTGATGACGTTTAGGTCTTAAGAAGCGGTCAACCCAACAAAACGTTGGTAAACAATCCTAGTTTTGATCCGAGTCAAATGCCGCTTGATTTCGGTAATTTAACGAGAACCGCGCCTAAAATCTGCTATTTTGTCAAGGCCATATAAGATCTTATTTCGGCTCTGTTTAAAAGTTAGCCGCCTATTCTTACGCAATTTAAAACCCTTTGAATATTTTCAGTTGATTACCCACTTCCACTGATCATAAACTGCCTGCTTTAACGAGAAGGATCGCCTCTTTAGAAATTGAAAGTCGTAAAGATAGAGACCTTTTTTGCCTATATAAATAATAAAAGAGGGATTTCTGGAAATGACACGTTTATGAAATAAAAGCACGTGTGTCATAATGAAAACAACCGACATGTGAAATACACATAGGCCTTTTACATAATATTTATATAATATGGGTTCTGCCACATTTCGTGCCCAGACAATTCGTTTTACGACTCATCGGTTACGACGTGTGGTGCTATTTAGTGCACGGGACAACTGGTGCACTGGATGTCACGCTTACCTATTCTAACATAACCTAACCTAAGTTTTTTCGTTAACGAGACCAATGGATCTACGATCACTGGACAAATCCTTTGATTAGGTAAGGTTAGCCTAACCTGACCTAACCTGGTTAGGTTAGGTTAGTGAGATAGCCAGTGCAACAGTTGTCCTGTGCGCCAAATGTCCCGTGCACCAGACGTCCAGTGCGTCACACGTCGTTACCTATGAGTCGTAGAATGAATTGTCTGGGGACGGCCGGTTGTGACACCTATAATATGTGCCAATGACTTTAAATTAGTTCACTTCGCTTAATGTTTTATATCACAAAGTAGGTAAACGCTTTATAGTAACAATAATGGAACGCAAAATTATCTATATATTTCTTTATAATACGCTAAAATTACGCTGAAATCCTAAAAAATACATATATGTTTTTTGTTAGGTAGCTACATACACATATACAAATTAAAATACAAATATATTTAGAAGAATGCGTTTATGAAGCATAAACGTTAACTTCATACAAATAAAACAATCAATTAAATAGTAATGCTAATTATAACTTTGCACCGAGTGTATGAAATAATAACCTTTGTCCGTTGCATTGACCGAGTACTGAATAGGTAGTGTTGTACGTGGTACTTAAACATAACCCATAAGGTAATCCATTATCACGTAATAACAAACGAATGTGGAAACGTGCGATAGTGATGAAAATATGACTTCAAGGTCCATTTACATCACATACTGGGAGATTGCCTCACTGCGTACAATTTGTATGGAACAGCTAAAGGCGATGTTAATCTCATCAATTGATTATATTTGAGAAATAAGTACATTTTTATCAAACAATGGTTGTGTAGAATATTAAGACTATTGTATGAAATAATTCCCGACGAAGATTAAACATATTTTTTGTAAAAATAATTTTCTAAGCTCTTTAAACACTCCCGGCTTGGTAAATTTGAACCTTCACCTGTAAAATACACGTACCAGCCAAAACCTTTTTTTTTATGGAAACACATACAGGAGAATACCGACAGATGGTAATAGTAATTCTGAAGTCTCATCTGTGGAATTCTATGACACTTACCATGGTGCATATGACTAAGCGCTGCATGTGGAGTGTTGATCCGCCAACGTCTACAGCCAAGACTACAGCCAGAGATTCACGTATCATCCTTTATTATTACAGGAATTTACTATGAATGGGTGGTCTTCACGGGACGACTTTTATCTACCACCAATTTTGATTAATATGCTATGACTGGTATTTTACGGGTGAGGCATCAAATTCACACCAACCCCCCCGGTAATCTTAAAACTCAGAAATCGACTAAAAATCCTTTTTTTAAATCTCCGTCGGGGATCGAACTCACGACCTTTGGCTTTCAAAGCAAATGCTTTGACCATTGGAGCTATACCCGCCGATATCTATCATTATTTGAACTTCTTCACGGGTAAGAAAAGAAAATAAGGTAAACTGTTAAAGTGAATTATACTGTTAAATTATAATAATTATAAAAAAAAAAATGTTAGTTAGCTACTTGTTCACATAATTCCGTGACATCCTATATAATTTCCACTTTTTAAATAATGTATTATATTACAGATTACAGTTTATGTTATCTATTGATAGTTTGCACTATGGTTTGTTCACATTTTTTTTAAATCTCTGGACCTATAAAGGGAAAGATATCTAAGCATGACAATAAGTTGACCAATGGGTGATTGGTTTTGTAAAGTATGATAAAAATAAACAAGTGGGGTCGGGCGATCCTTAGTTTGGTTATAATTAGAACGATACCATCTCAGGTGCTATTGTTGTACTGAAGTAATGATTCAATTAGTTCTGTAGCATTGTTCACAACAATACGCTTTTGAGAGTTTTTACGGATGAGAGACAACTCAATGTGGCATTGTTGGTTTGTTACACTTTTCAATCTGAACTTCTTTATCTTGATTGCGCAACCATTCAATAAAGTTATAACCATTCTTAATCAATGTAGACGCGTATATGAATGCGCAAGTACAACAATAAGGCAGCAAGTTAAATCGTCAGTATTGTAATGTCTTACGTTTTACCTTACATATCTGGGTTCGCAATATTTAATTAAAAGTATATTCTTAAAATGGCAAGCAACAATACTATTTAGTAAGCACTGTTCTCATTAGATCACCGATGTTAAGTATTATTGGAAGTGTAACAAAATTTACGGAAGGGTTGAGAAAAACACAGTTTCTTACCGCGTGCCGTTGATTGGGTTGAGCATTCCCTTAGGACCAAGTAGTCCAAGCCTCGAATGAGTTGAGTTAATCAATTCATTTAAAACAAATGATTAAAAAATTACTCAAAATATGCCTCGGATACCTCTATATTCAAGTCTCCGTACTCCTACTATGAAGATCGTCTGGAACCATACATGTTCCTAGGTGGTTGTCTTAGGACAATACATAAATAATAGTAATTAATTGTACTGAGGAGTAGTAATTTTGTGTTGACTAAATGCTCCAGATATGTAACGGATGTCGGGAGTATATAAATAAATATATATACCTTCTCAATTCGTACTATATACTATTTGTTCAACACTATTATCTTAGTATATATGTTATGTATGCAATATTAAATTGTATTAAAATAATAATTACTAGTGCATCTGAAAGAACGTTAAAATATTATTATTTACAGGGCAACAAAAATATAATAAATAAATAATAAAATATTTAATAATATAGTAGATAAGTAATTTTGTCCCTTAATTATTTATTTTGCCCGGAAAAATACGAGCCACAAACAATTGATAGAAAAAAAACACATGGAATGGTTTCATAAATATGTATATGTATTTCTACGATTAGAAGTACGTAGTTCTACATCAAAATATCTTATTTCTAGTTAAAGTAGGGTTGAGAACGTTGTGAAAACTGGAAAGTAATTTTCCATATTTTTCTTATTGCCACAATTTCAAAACGCAACAAAAAACAAAGGTGTTGGCAATGCGATTGCCTTTATCCGATGCCATTTGGCAACGTCGAGCAACTAACTGCTGCATAGTAATAATATCAAAATATAATAAAGAAGGAGAACCTTTTCTTTTGTGCGTACCAAAATATTAGTCATACAATATTCCAGTAATGTAATGATGAAAATATTTTTTAGAACAAACTGTTCAGTTATGGTATTAGTTTTCATTGACTCAGAATCCATTCTCAGTGTGAAAACACATTGACACCTGACCATGAGTTTATCTTCTTCGTAGTATCAATCCGGTGGATTGGTTTGCAGCAACAGAATCTTGCATCTCGATCTCCATTCCTCGAATGAGTTTATGTATACATATATATAAACATCCTCCTCTCTTTCAAAGGTTGTTATTCAGTCGCGTGAGGGCATGACGAGGAGCAGAATAGTAACACAGACTTTTTCTGAAGTGCATTGACATATATTTAAGATAATATTTACTTAACTTATGGCAGTCACAGCATTCAGGCCGGGCCACAATACAATATGCTCTCGCCGACGGTCGACACACGACTTCCGCGACCAGACTTGTCCAAAATGCCAATATTACAGAACTAAGAGACGAAAGATTGTACATCGAGGTTTTCGGTACCAGTCAGCAAGGGATATATCATGCTGATGTTAGTAAGTTATTTATTTTTTATACGTTATATATTAAATGATTGATTGAGTAGTATGGAAATCATGTCGTTATAAATTAAAGTGATGAATTTATTATTAATCTTGTTATATTGACATGATTGAAACTCTACAAATCCACATTCTAATATAATAAAAGGCCAAAAAATATTTACAGAATATCATTAAATTGACCGATAAAAGAGTGTATTTTCTTTAAAACTAATTTAATATTTACAATTTTTATTCAGAATTGTACCGACAACGTTATTTATAAACTTGCTGAGTTGTTTCATTGAATACTACTTTTAAAAATATCAATGGAAGTGATAAACTGTAATAAAATAACTACAAAATAAAATAAATAATAAAACCCCCCGCTGAATATGACTTCGCATTAAAATTAAAAGTAGTTTATTGTTCAATTGTCCCTTTTTTTAAATAGTTTGAAAGGCATACAAACCCTAAAAATATAAACATATACGAATCTAATTTAAAAATATTATTGTAAATCGTATATATGCCAGCGCAATATCCCAAAGTACCAAATTTTGCACGCGAACCATGCGTTCACTACCACTGGCATATAACATTGCCTCATTCGCAGTGCACATAGACGGCAATGAATTTATTATGTGTCACAAAAGGTTTCGCAAAGGCAGCCTTGCTTAACCTTTATTGTAAGTAGGCTTGAATTTTTCGCGTTATTAATTAACCTCACCTATAACCAAGAGAAAGGAAAAAGCCTGCACGTTAAGATAAACGACAATGTAGAATTCGCATAGTGCATTGTTCATACAACTCTGAGGTACTTCTACATTAAATATTTGACTTTCTCACACAGTTTCAGGAATTATTTATGTGCGAAAGTCGAGGACTAACTCTGTTGCAGATTTACTTGTAGATTGATTTTGGTATCTCGTCATAAGGCATAAGCTAATTCAGTAATACCCCGCTTAACGCGGGGGATACGTTCCATGAAAGTAGAGCGTAAACGAAACAGCGCTAAACGAGGCTATCTTAACATGTAAATAATTGGGTTAGGGGAAGATGGATAGAAAATTGGTTTATTAATGTAATAATTATGTTTTTTTAATAAAACTAAAACCAAACATTTATTTCTTACAAAATTAAAAACAATATAAACGAATATATTTATAAAAACAAATAAAATTCTAAGTCAGTCAGATCATTCAGTCAATTCTGTGTTTCCAATTTTCTGCCTTTTTATCAAGAAGGCATCTAATGTAGTTTGCGTTTTCCTTTTGCGTTCTGTTAGAAGTTGTTGGTAAGTGAATAAGGCATCTATAACACCCCGTCTTGCTTTTGAACTCCTGTCAAAATTTAGACCATTTTCAACAAATTAAGATTAACGTTAACTAGAATCTAATCTTCTTATCACTTTAATTTTAGTTTCCAGTGAAATGGTTTTTCTGTATGCTTCCTTTTCTTGTTTTTAAAATTTAAAAAAATAATTTTTTGTCACTGTATTAAGCGTTATAGTATTATATAAATTTATACTTATTTGGAAACCTAGTGCTGCGCACAATTTCGGGAAATCCCCGGGTTGAAATAAAAGAGCCCTAAACCGAAACAGCGCTAAAAGAAACAGCGTTAAGCGTGGTCTCACTGTACATCTTACCATACTACAGTCATAAAAAGAACTTAGTGAGCTATCTTTTTAGCCCCCTGGGTACTCCTGTCTAAGAAAGCCATCAATTCTATACATATAATTACGTGGCGGATCTTCAACAGACATAGTTTACATGGGGTAAGGCAAGGACCATGACAAATCTTTGTAGCGTCAGTTTGTGTTGATCAGTACTTACCTCTTAAGGTTCCCATGCAGACACTGCGGGTACATCAGTAATGGTCGAGACTGTACAGGAGCACAAGCTGCCAGGGGCGTTAAAAGGTTGTCGTGAGAGAGTCCTGCCAACTGAAGGCCCTCGGACAGGAAGAGCGACACCTGGTTCTTTGAAGCAGCATCTAAAAACCACACCAATATTATTATGTGCCACCAATTTTATGTAGGTATGCTGAAAAATATTCATACATGAATTGTTTCAGGGAAGATTTGTGACATGATGTGCCAAGTTCTTTTACACAATTTTACCCTCGTACTAAAACGTAATAATTCTTCAGCCCAATTTTGCTACCAGAGTATGGTTCAAAGTACACAAAGCACACAATAGTAATGAGCGAGACACATCTGTTAAAGAGATGAAGGTCGATGCGAAAGAAAAGTGTTTGTTAAAGTAGCGGCGTCTTTTCATATGAACTGATGAAATCATAAGAATATCAGAAGGATGCAGAATCGCCAAGGATTAAGATTCATGCAAGAGGCCTACCTTCAATATTGGACGGATACACGCTGATGATATTGATTAGAGTATAGTCTTAGCATAATGAAGATTATCGACGTCTTAAAACTAAGGCGTTTAACCAATGCATCCGCCCTGTATTAACTTATGACGCAGAGACGTGGAATCTGACAGCAAGTCTTACCCATAAAATAAAGGTCTCCCAGCGTGCTATGGACAGATCCATGCTCGGAGTGTCGCTAAAAGATAGAATCCGAAACGAGGAAATACTGATGATGAAAAAGAAAATTAAGAAAGCTGTTATATCTCATAAAGATATATTTGTGAAAGAGTGTCATGTACGAACCGGAGACAGTCTTGACCACAACGTCCAAGAAGAGTTCTCCTCTCTGAAGACGAGCACACAAGAGGCGGCCGTAAGCTCCTTCCTGGAGTGACGCCCCCAGCGTCACGGCCGCCCGGGGAACCGTCATCCTGCGCAGCTTCTCAGCATAATCCAAGCCCCAAGTAACCTGTAAAAAAAACAATTGCATTTAACTATTGTGTAGCGTACTGATCATGAAGAAATAAGACCGACGAGATGTCTCCGATGAACAGGTAGAATAGTCCCGATAATTTCTTACAAACCCTGTAGAACCTTAATTTTATATTATATATATATATATATATATATATATATTATATACTACGTTTCACGCATATATTATTAATTCAGTAAAGTAAGGAGTTTAATGAAAGAATATTCCTTCAAAGCTGTTTTATTTACAAAAAGATGTGGTTTTTATTTTTTGTATTTATTCAAAGGAGAATTCTTAAGGTTTGCAAAATGCAATGTTGTCCTTCGTAAATATGTACAATATTTCGATATTGTATTTTTTTTGGCAACTAATTATTTTCGCAGCATTTAATTCAATTAATGGCCAGTGAATATTTGAGAAATGGTCAGTAATAGAGACATAAAAAGGTCAGTAAAAAATAATAAATTGTCAATAGAAAAATAATAAATTGGCAGTAATTCATTATATTAATTATAATTTATAATAGGTTAGGTTAGACCATTTTATGTGGTATTTATTCATAGACATAAATTTGCAAGTTACGACCATCTTCTCACAAGCTGTCAAACTAAAACTAGCCATTTATTTTGAAAAATATATCATTTAATTTAAATATCGATCATTTTACAATTATTACTGGTAGTATTAAATAATACCGGATATTGATAACTTATTTATTAATTATAATTTTATAACTGACCACATTCGTACTGACCAGTTTATTTAATGTAGTGACGTTTTATTTAATTTACTGGTGTTTCATTTAATTTATTCTCATAACCTTGAATTAGTTACTGAAAAAATAAATACCGGACTTTCTTTAAAAATAATTTTACCTAAGACTACTGCCCTATTTGGGACAGACTGTCGCATCAAACCGATGTTTTCAATTATTATTAATTAGGAAGCTCACAAAAATTGTGATTTTTTTTTTCAATTTAATTTATCCATCAAAAATTATCCAGTGTCGGTCACGAGTCGTCAATCCACCCCATGTTCTGTAGCCCAATGTATCTGATACCAGGTTATAATGATATTTTAGGAAGATATTTATTTTACGTTTTTTTCACGATTAGTTTTAAAAAACCTTAAATATTGAGTTAAATTTTGTAAATAATAAATTCGTTTGATAATCTAGCAATTCTTGCCATTATTTACATCTGCCGACGTATTAAAGAATCTTAGGTCGTTAAATAGCCTCTGTCGGCGAATAGACGGAACTAGTTTCATGATTCACGTCTACAATATTATCTTACTGAGTAAATTAGTTATTATTACGTAACATAGGTGCATTCTGAAGAATTATTTTCTATTAAATAATATTATTCATGTACGGAAGTTTGATAAAATAAAAACAAGAATGCAATTCAAAGTTAATTGATTTATTATAAGACAATGCAAATATCACAACGTTTAATATAAAATATACATTCGTACTCGACATGTTATTTATACATAGGTATACCTAATTACTGACGGTCCTATAATTAATACTTTCCCATAGTAGAGCTCTGAACATTTATTAGTGCTATCAATAACTTAAAATATCAAATCGTCGAAACAAAAAGTGAAAATCTTAAACTAAACATAATGCAATTTTTTATATTAATTATGACGTAGTGTGTGACATCTAGTGAAAAACAAAATAAGCTCTTTAAATTATGCAGTTGCATACCTGTTTTATCATTGCAACTAGTCAACAAGCTCTGAACACGTGTCCCACCTCCATTCACGCCTTTTACATATTAAACAGTGCAACTTCATACAGCATTTTCGTTGTTACCAGATCTTAACCATAATACACGTGGCCAGTACACACCTGTATATACCGCAAAATGTAACTTTATTCAATGGGGTTGTGTGAGCAGTTCTTATCTGTGCATCCGGCTCACGTGCTTCAAACACATGTAGCACGTCCATTTACAAGTCCACGTGTCTGACAATACGTATTCATACATTTGTGAGTTAGTGAACAGGTCTTATATATGAACATACAAGCGCAAGCAAGATGCATTGAACACATATATTTCATCCATTGACGCCAACCGCTTTTACAAAGTTTAACTTCAAACATTTCCGCAGTTGTGTTCAGGCATTAATGTGGACACATGCAGTCGCCTATTGTGAGGATGTCAAGTTTGACTTGTAAGGAACACATTTCCGGGAAACTTGTATCGGTCTGCGCACCGGAAGTTGCTTACTAGACCAGTCCTATTCAATCTTTTAGTATCCACGTGACGGTAAAGAATAATTTACGGATAGGCGCTAACTAAATAAATACACATACTGTCAATTAATAAGTAATCGGATTATAAATGAATGCATAAATATTTTGTAATTACGTGTGTAATATATTAAACTGCCTAAAAATATAAAAATACGACGAAATTTTATAGGGGCAATGATGAAATTGTAGCTCTTTTATATAAAACCTGTAGGATTTATGTTTCCATTTGACAAATTGTTTTATTTGGTGGGACAAAAAAATCACTACATATATAAAGAAAAATATACTACATTATTTAAATTATACTTAAACAATAAACGAGTTATAAGTTCTCGGACCCATGACATCCCGCGGACCACAGTTTGACTTCCACTGCACTCATTCTACTTCCATATTGAATAGTGCATTCAATCAAATTATTTATATCAATTCAAATTCTAAAAAAACACGAACTTACAAATATTAATAGATTTATTGCTACATCAATTATTAACAGTTCGACACGTATTGACAATTTTAATGATCTGTAGATATTAAATTGCCGAAAAGATATAAAAAGAAATAAAAAGAATCAAATGTTTATTAATTTCAAAATATATATAACTGTAGTAAAAATATAGTTTTAAAATGTATCCATGGGATTTATCCTACATGATCTTCTGGGGTGGGCAGGATTTGGAAAAGTAATGTACATTTTTAAAGCGAAAATTCCGCAATGTCTTAAAACCAAGGCGTTAAACCAATGCATCCTCCCTGTATATCCTCTTACGGCGCGGAGACGTGGAATCTAACAGCAAGTCTTTTCCATAAAATAAAGTTCACCCAGCGTGCTATGGAGAGATCCATGCTCGGAGTGTCTCTAAAAGATAGAATCCGAAACGAGGATATCCGCAGAAAAACTCAAGTAGTGGAGCTACCCAATGAATAGGCACACTCAAGCGGTAATGGGCAAGACATATCTGTTGAAGAGACGACGATCGATGGGAAGATAAGGAGTGGCGCCCAAGAACTGGCAAACGAAGCATTGGTAGACCCCCTACAAGATGGACTGTCGACGTAAGAAGAATAGCAGGAGTGACCTGTTTTTTTTATTATTAATTTTTTTATCTTAAAAAAAATGTAGAAATCAATATAGGGTCCGCCATCTAACGTTTTTTTTTCAACTAGTGCTTATTTCGTGAATGGTAACACTTATCTCATGTTTGATTTGACAGATAATTAGTTTTATTCTTCCGCTAGACGAATATGGTTGTGTATACGCTTGAACATTGCTGAAAAATATTGCGACATTACTTTGAAAATCAGGCCATTTTTCTTCGAAAATGAGAAAGGAGTGGCCGTTACAGTCAATGGCGATCGTTATCGGGCCATTTTTGTTCACAAAAATTGAAAAGGAAGATATTGGCAACATTTTGTTTCAACAGGACGGCGCTACGTGCCACACAGCCGAAGCTACACTCGATGTTTTGCGCCCCATTTTAAAAAAAAAAAGTTATTCGGCGGACCCGTTATATAGATGCGTGTTGTACCCTGAAAGTTACACACAAGGTTAGATTATACGTCTGACAAATAATTGAAGAACGTAGGAGCCTATTCCATGTCAGCCTCGTTAACCGCGCGTGTAGCCCCGACGATTTCCTCAATGAAGTTTAACAAGGGACCGTCAGAACTAAGCAGCAGTTCAGGAAAATCCTCCCAAAATACGGTAGAGACTCCCAGGCGAAAACACAGAATGCGTCTCCTATTCTCATGGATGATGCACTCCATGAGAGAGTGTCTCACTTTCTGTTGTATGCCTGGATCACACGGACATGCGTTGCAAGAAGAAAGGGCCAAATCCACGCCGAAAGTCCACGGCGATCGACTTTTTCCACGTCATAAGTGTTCGATGGATGGTAAGAAAGACTTGGTTATACCTCCGGAAGTTGATTCTTGATATGGAACACCGCATATCAAGTGACCTGGATGCGGAAGGCAGAGGATCGTCTCTACGATTACTCCCGCATGAGTCTCCATCCTCTGATGGAGACTCATGCGGGAGGCTAACGTTCAACAGTGGAAGGATACAGGCTGATGAATCTTTGTTAGTTGCATTTGCGAAATTTGTTAACGCATGTGGTGCATTATCTAAACATAAATAAAAGGGGTGAAATATTTTACGGGGCAGATAGTATCTATGCGCATCCATGTTATGACGTGATACAAGTGTATACCGTGCTTCATAATATTTGTGTTATTTCAGCAATTTTCACCCTAGCGTGATATTTTAAATTGCAACAGAATTTATCTTTGTATTATTTTCCTACATATTTGTTGTAAGATGTACGTAGCTTATAATAGTCGTACCTAATCGGTAACACTATTTATACTTATTTTTTTATTTAAATACATTAGTTTATACAATTAACCCTTTCATTACGCCTCGGTGGAATACACACACAAATTACACGGCATATATCGGGTGCGATGCGAACAGGTTAAATGCGGAATAAAAAATCGGTCAACTATTGAATAAATAATACATGCTCCAAATTGAGAGGAGATATTACATCATATCAACAGATCTCTAATCGCTAAACATACATTTACAATAAGTTTATGTTGACAAAGTCCGTGGATTGCTCGAAATTGTTCCCAAATGTCACCGGTATCTTTTGACATTTTCTTATAGCACCTGTGTTTTTTACTTAATACAATCTGCAGAAATAAGAGGATTCATCTGAAAATTATATGAGCCTTAATATTTTGAGGATTATTGTATTACGTAGAAGATTAACTGTTAAATACTCATCTATATATATAAAAGAAAGTCGGGTTATTTTAGTTTTTATTACTCAAGAACGGCCTAACCGACTTGGCTGAAAATTGGTGGAAAGGTAGCTTAGAACCCAAAAACGTCCATGGGATACTCAAAATTGATTTGATTAAGAAAAAATATTGAACATTTACGTAAACATGTTTTCATACAAGACTATTGTAACTTGACAGCTGTCAGTTGAGAAAGTGTTGCCATAGTCAGCAACATAACTAAAAATGACGCAATAGTAGGTATTGTAAGTAGGTACCTACGTAAGGTACGGAATATTTTGAAACAAAAAAAAACAAAAGGCAGGAAAAAAAAGACAAAAACAAAATAAATATTAGTGAAAATATCAATTTAATCTTTTATTTGTTAAGAATGTTATAACAAAAAGCAAATGGAAAGGCTTCTTCTTATTCTATTGTGTTATTTTTATTTTTTATTATTTTCTCTATTTATTGTATATTTATGTATACTCTCTATGTTTCTAAATATTTGTAAAAAAAAAATGGAATTTTGATTCTGTATATAAATAAATATATAGATGTGCCATCTATGTTTTTTTTGTCTATGGTTTGATAGATATTTTGACAATCGGTTGACGTTTTGTTTCGACAGCATTTTGCTGATTTTATTATTGATTATTGATAATACCGACACCAAAACGTTCAAATCTTTCACAACAAAGCCGTCACGCAACAAGGAATCGAAAAATTGTCAATGAAAGGACTGACGAAGAGCAAAAAATCTCGCGTGAACAATCTATCGAACCCATCTAACCTGTGGCACAAATACAAGAATAATATGTCAGAAGATATTTTACATCAAATTCGTGCTAGATCAAGAAATCCTGATCTTAAGATGAATGAGGAAATACATAATCGGGCTTTGCTCTTAATCGAAGACATGTGTTAACCTCATGTGCGGTAGTTTATTAGTCAGGTTAGGAATGCCAGCACCAAATCGTGAAATGAATGACGCATTTAATCGAGAATTGGAACGGAAACGTGAATATGATCACCATGAATTAGATTTAGTAGTTCAAACGAATGTACCGCTGTTGAATCCTCAACAAAAGGAAGTTTATGATACATTAATGAAGGCAATTGATGATGGAAATGGTGGTTTATATTTCCTGGATGCCCCTGGTGGAACTGGTAAGACATTCCTCATGTCAGTAGTTTTAGCCACTGTCCGTGCGAGATCCAACATTGCGGTTGCAGTTGCTTCTTCTGGAATAGCAGCCACATTGTAAAAAGGATGCCGTACGGCTCATTCAGCATTAAAATTGCCGTTACATCTTCAAACTATTGAAGAACCTATATGTAATATTTCAAAACACTCCGCAATGGCCAAAGTTTTATCAGAATCGAAAATCATCATCTGGGACAAATGCACAATGGCGCATAAACGTGCATTGGAAGCACTTAACCGATCATTGAAAGATTTACGCAATGACTCGAGATGTTTTGGAGGCGCAATGATTTTACTGTCTGGCGATTTACGTCAAACACTGCCAGTAATTCCAAAATCAACTGCTGCAATTAACGCTTGCCTCAAATCGTAGAATCTATGGCGCTATGTAAAGAAGCTTCAACTGACAACAAACATGAGAGTTGCATTGATGAATGATACATCTGCTGAAGATTTCTCTGAGCAATTGCTGACTATCGGTAATGGTCGAGTACCTGTCGACATATCGAATGGATTGATTTCATTTCCTCAGAATTTCTGTTTCTTTGTCTCATCGAAAGACGAACTCATCAACAAAGTATTCCCAAACATCATGACTAACCACAAAAATAATGAATGGTTGAGTGAGCGAGCAATTTTGTCGGCTAATAATAAAGATGTAGACGACCTTAACTACATAATTCAGAATGATATCATTGGTACACTGCATTCATACAAATATATTGACTGTGTAACGAATGAAGACGAAGCCACTAACTATCCAATTGAATTTTTAAACTCATTGGATGTGCCTGGCTTACCAACGCACAATTTAAGACTAAAAGTTGGCTCCGTAGTAATCATGCTTCGAAACATAAACCAACCAAAACTGTGCAATGGGACGCGTTTGGTGATAAGTAAATTGATGAACAATGTGATTTACGCGACGATACTCAAAGGAAAATTCGAAGGTGAAGAAGTCCTCATTCCGAGGATCCCGATGATCCCAACCGATATGCCGTTTGAGTTCAAGCGACTTCAATTTCCGGTCCGTCTTGCATTCGCCATGACCATTAACAAATCACAAGGCCAATCCTTGAAAGTTTGTGGTCTGAATCTTGAAAATCCATGTTTTTCCCATGGTCAATTATATGTGGCATGTTCACGGGTTGGAAGACAATCTGCGTTATTTGTTCTTGCGCCTGATAATAAAACAAAAAATGTCGTCTATCACAAGGTGCTTCACTGAAGAGTGCAACCCATGCACGAAAATACATGGCCAATAAAGAATCATTAAAATACTAGTATTCAAATTTGTACAAATATACTTCAATGACAATATGGAGGAAGAACTTGATCGACGTCTACAAAGTCGTGATCAGAGCGGATAAACGACCATCTGGTACACACGTCGTGATACTGGGTAACTACAACAGATATCTGATACACGTCGTTCATATGACACGTTGCAATACCCACTGATGTCTTGGCACGAGAAGATGGATATTATTTCAATATCAAAATGAAAAATCCATTTAATGGTGAGTAATCAATATATATATAATCAATATCATAGTTTTGATTCCGTCATGACATACATTTTAAAGTGCTTGGTTTTGCTTTATGCTTCCAATAAAAGACCAATTACAATGCTTATTACCAGGAAAATAACAGACTTAAAGATTAAGATGTTTTTTTAGAGAAAATTTGACAAATAACCGGCAAACGATTTAAAATCATTTATCTTCACCCCTTTATAATTATGCTACAAATATGGATGTTAGCTTTACATACAAAATTACAAATCTATTGTCTTAATTTCAGGTGAAGAAACTACCAAGAATCTAAGCTCGATGAATTATAACGCATATCGTTTGACGATTCGTCGAAATGCTGACAACTACTTGCTGAAGTTTCGTCGATTACTGCAATAGATTTCAACCAGACCAAATATATGATATCATATGTACCGAAAAATTCAACTTAATAAAATCCAAAATCTGCTCATTACTTCATAAATAAATCATCAAAAAATATTTATTTATCTATCTTTCATATTTATATGGGGTCGCCAGGAAACTCGCAATCACAAATGGGGTCGTGAATGAAAAAAGTTTAAGAAGCCTGTATAAGACGAATTGCTCTATCGTGTAGTATAAAACACGTTAGTATATAAAAGTATATGCAGATTTATATTTTGGTGAGGTGATGAAAATTCAATTAATTTGTGTTTTGCATTGGTTTCGTTTACAATCGGGGAATATCGCCGCGGTCATGCGGGGGAGCTACGGTAAACTGAGCTTCGACCCCATGATGGGGGTTAGGAAGGGGTGGGGTGGTTGTGGGGGTGGTATGAGTGAGGATCACAGCTAGGCGGGTGGCGTCACATTTCACATTAAAATGAAATCACATTACACAAAGAAAAACACTTTGAAGAAGAAATGCGCCATTCTGAAGGGCGCTTTGAATGGGTGACGGGGACCACTGAGAAAAACAATAACGGGAAAAATAATTAAAATTATTTTTTTGTGTCATTTTGTCATTTTACTTAGTGGCTATATTAAGAAATAATATTTATCATATTTTAACATTGTTATCTCTTCTTTAGCCTCGCCATTTTCCATCATGTAGGGTCGGCTCTTCACATTCGCCATCTCTGTCTGTCCTGCGCTGCATTCCCGGTCAAGCCCAGAGTTTTCATATCCTTGTCTACAGCTGCAGTCCAGGTTGCCTGTGGTCTTCCAAGTCTTTTTCTCAGCGTGGGTATGTTAAGGGCTTTCTTCACCATGTGGTCTTCATCTCTCCGTGTCACATGCCCATACCATTTTAGACTGTTTTCCCTTATCTTTTCAGGTATGGGGGCCACCCTAAATGAACCCCGAATGCTCATTTCAAACTCTGTCCATTCTAGTCACACCACCCAATTTTAGCATTGTTATCACGATTAACAATTAAAATTATCGAATAAGTATATACAATTAAGACTTTTTTGGCGTCGAAAACAAAAAGTAACAACAAAATTCTGCAATCTACGTTATATTATATATACTTCTAAATAAGAAAACTGATTTTATAAAGATCTTTTTCTGTTTCAAAGCTTAAATGGCCAATATGTAATGACAATAATATTGATTCGACAGCTGTTAGATTGACAGTTAGATTGTAGTGTATCGCATGCATGTTGCCAGTATTTCAGTAAAATCATTAAAATAAATATCGGGAAAAGGATTTTGTAAAGATATTTGTATAAAGGACTAAGTTATATATAAAATTTTATTCTTCATCGACAACATTTTGATAGAATAAGTCAATCTCTTTGAATTTCAGACTTTTACTGGATATGAAATATTAAAAAAAGTAGTGCAACTTTAAATTTAACCCATCACCTGGTTGTAGAAAATAAAATTAGAAATATGCACTGAAAAATTCTTGTCAGAACCGTAACTGTATCATATCCAATAGTAAAAATCTTGCAAATGTGGTTAAAAATAGCATGTGTAATTTCCATACAGAATATAAATAAAAATGAAATAAATATTAAAATACCATCTAATAATAAATATGACGAAAAATAACAAATTTTTCAATCGCTTCACCATAGTTCATATTGTAAATATACAATATACCATGTTTGTAATTCAACAGTATCGTATTTCTTCAATTTAATTATTTTTCTTTTTGATACGATCCCTTTATATTGCCATGACGGCGGGTCGCCCTATCGTCGTGTCCACGAGGTTTATGTCGTGTAGCGAGGGGTGAAGCGAACCTTGTTTACGAAACGTGCTACAAGCATGGTCACACCACCTCATCCTCGTAGGGCTCTTAAGTTATGTCGTTCATGGTAGTTTATTGACTTTATCTGGATCCAAACAATTATAATTAGTAATTAAATATACAGATACTATACATCAAAATTCAAGACTGGTCAAGGGTAATGAACATAGTTCCAAAGCTCGCTGGTTCGAATCCCGCTTCTGACGATATTTTTTCTGAACGAATTGATGCGTATAAAGAATTTTGATGTATAGTATGTGTATATTTAATTACTAATTATAATTACTTTGTTGATTTGCAACAAAACACATAATCTAATTGAATGGCGTGATGATACATTAGAGCTATCTTGTTCTAAGAAAATATAAATTAAAGCTGTGTTTTAATCAAGTCCCAAGCTCTCGTCATCCTGAAAAAATATTATCCAATAAAATAAAAATAAAATGACTTTTTGAAAAAAGTTCACAATTCTAAGACGCAGTCTAGTTTCATTCATATTTAGTACCCTCCTACCAAAAAGGTCGTCAATTTATTTTACTATTATTACTGAAGCTATAACCGCTTATTATTTATGACCACAGCACTTAAGTAATAAAGAAAATAAATAATACATACTGTAGTGTGTATTTGAAAAGCCTTAGTCGGAGTAATGTCAAGAATTACTCAGACTCCTTTTGAAATATTAATAGTTATATTAAATTATATTATTACAACAATATGCCAGTGAGATCGCACTTAAATTTCAAAAAATTAAAGGCAGTACATTTTTTTAATATCTTTTACCGTATTGCCTCTCAAGATGAAGCATTTTACCATACATATAAACGGCTGATATCACTGATTTAACGGTTTTTCACCAAGAGTCAGCACATACCTAAGCTCCCTGATTTATTCTGTTATTCATAATAGATTTATATTATATTATAAATCTTTGTAATGATAAGACGAGAGACTGTAATTTTTAATAAAAGGCAGCTATGAGATTTCTGATTGTGTTTCTGTGAAGGTCAAATGCTTCATCTTGTTAATTGAAATACTAAAAAGAAACTTTGACAACATAAATTTTTTCAAACATAAATGAACTTAATTAAACTTGAATAATTGAACGATTAGTGTTTTCTTAAATTTTCAATCGCATCTAGAGCAAGTTGTGAAATTTCGCTCCATCCACCTGGATGCAATTAACATTTTCTTTGAGTTTGCTTGTGCAGTTGCGCATTGTTGGGTACTACAAGCTGCAAACATCGCACTGCATTATTTATAAGTTGGCCCAAGTTCGGACGACTCCAGTAGACCGGCAGCAGGTGCCCGCCTGGAAGAAAATCGCTCCCCAGAAACTAAGAAAAGCAACTTAACACTTTTTGAAGTGACAGCTTTATAGCAGTTAATAAACTTACATTGAAGTGTTATTAAAAACATTTAATCACGGAATACTTAATCTTTTGTTTTCACAGTTTCACAGGTGTTGTGTAAAAAAATATCATAAAAAATGGACGGCTTTATTAACACATTTCTATGTGAAATATTATCAACCTTATTGTATATTTATATCACTACAATATTCTACGATACCAATATTTCAATTATTCTGTATCGGTTTTAGTTTTTTTTTATATCCGTCGTTTTTTTATACTCCCTAAACACATGTAAGCCACGAATAACGAGCATAAAGTTGTATATGAGTTAAAATTAGCCTCGCTTTGTCTAATAACAGTAAATTATTCCATCATTAAGGACGGCTTTCTAAGACTTTAAATGAGAGCTTTGATGTTGAAAAAATAGTAGTTATAGTTTTTTGTATATGTTTGAATGGTAATATACAGGTACGTTTTTAATTAAACAATTAAAAAAAGCCACGTGTATTGCTCAGAAACATATAATATCGTAAATAATAGATCTATCTATTTGTTCGTGAACACCTGCATGCAGGTAAGCTCTTGTAGTCTAACGCCGTACCTGGCGTCTCAACCATCGTCTGACTCGCGTTAAGTCTTCCTGAACATCTCGAATAATACTGCCAAGTTTTCACATTTTACTAGAACTCACTGAATATCATACTCGAGGAGTAGTTTTTTTAAGAACAGATAATATCCCCCCGACTGTTAACTATTACTGGGCTATTTCATCACCGTCTAATTACTCTGGAAATTGGTAAATTCCTAATTAATTTACAAGAAAAAAAACATAAAAATGATGTTTATGTAGCCTGAATTTGTTATATAAGAGAAGTGAGTCTAATAAACAAATACTCCAGTATACGTCTAGAATCCGATATTCACTATCAATTTAAAAATAAAATTCTTTAACTAGTATTTGTGGGAATATTAATATTTTTACTACGTATATAAACTTCAAACTTTTGAACCTTTAGCGCCATTTATGAATACCTAATGGTGGATTAATCCATTTTGAGACAAAAAATAAAAATTGTAATATTTATTACTTAATACAAAATAAATCCAATATAATATTTTTCAGTAATAAATTTAGCTAATTTTGAAAAAAAAAAACAGTTAAGTATACTGTATTATGAAGCTCAAAATCTATGGGAAGTCCATGACGCAATTAAACACCATCAGCGGTGAAATGGTTAAATAATATTATAAATATAATGAATTGTAAATAAACATTTTTGATTTAAGCTCATTAATAAAGTTGTTTAAACTGTCTGGCTTACCTCTGTCGAGCGCAAACCTACCCCAACGCACCTTTCAAAGAGATTCTCGCTGAGCGCACGTCTCTCCTCGTCACGTCCAAACTACTTTAGTACGGGAAACGCTCGATAGCGGCGCTCAAGTTTACGTCAGATAAGTGTGCGGAGAGTTTAATTAAATGAAAGAACCAGCCGAGCGTGAGGCGCAGATTGTGCGCAAGGTGTGAAAAGCGGAGTTACCTGGACCAAGTCGCGTCTCCGTGTCGTAGTTTTAATCGATGCGTTTGCCAGAATGCATTGTTGAAACGATGCGACTCGCGACAGATGATATGCACTTTGAGGTGGAATGAAAAGTTCACTATTTGCATGACTAGTTATTACTACGCCATTATATACATATTTAATTTTATTGAATGCTCGCGGCTTAAAAAAATATTAATTTAAATAATGTGACTCACATATGATTTTCAAGGCTTGATTTATAATATGACATCGTTTTATCATTATTATTCAGCATGTCTAAAATCAAAAATAAACGTAATTTTGCAATTAACATTATCATTAGTTTCAATAATTAAAGCATCTTCCCCCTTCTGAATTCCGTTGGAATTTTATACGATTTATACGTTTTTTCCATTTATATATTTTATTTAAAAAAATACAGGTATATAGATGAACATTGACATATTTGTTAAAAGAAAAAAATATTAAAAATATATTAATTGTCTACATATTATTAATAAATCTACCGAAAACGCGCTGCAATTAAGGAACCTACCGAAGTTTAATAATTTTAATACCTTGGTGAGTATACTATACTTGCTTCTGTTATACAAAACCTGTATGTATGAATGTATATAATTTAGACGGACATAAATGATATAGAGACCTGATGTTTGGCTGGCACGTAAAGCTTTCAAAACGCCTAATTGTGTGTTTATTCGCCTCTTGAAGAGGCAATGTACATGTAAAGTCATGTAATTTTAAACTTACGCGCCAGGCAAAGATGCCAAACGCACGTCGTTCCCCTCCCGCGCAGATCAAACGGAATCGACTTTAAAAAAGAGACGGGCCGGAATGGAATTAATTTTAAAGCGAGGACGAACTGGGCGGCGCGCGAGGGCGGGAAGAGGCGCTGTTTGTACAAGTGAGTGATTTCCTGTTTACCCTCGCCAGGCGGGTGCATTTCCCAGGGCGCCACGGCCCCTCACCTACCCGGTGCAGCCGCCCAACACCGCCCCTTTGCCGTCCCCTCAGCAAGCGCCACCCTCAACTCTACAACTGGCCGCCCGCCTGATATCATCACTGTTATGAGTTAAGGGCCGTCGGAGGCTGTGATTTCAGAAACGTGCGTGAAGTAGCTTTTACTCACTTGAACTGCAAAAGCTCGCCGGTTAGTCAACTTGACACTTGTTTATGTTAACACACACGTTCATAGTGAATTCCTTAAATAAACAGATTATGCGTGAATGTCATTCTGTAGTGTATGACGTTGGCGGATCAACAATCTACATGCAGCTCTTAACCTTATGTAATATGCTAAAGCGTCATAGAATTCACATATCACATTTAAGCATCACTATCACCACCTGTGTTTAGATAAAAAAGTATAACCTTGTGTCCGACTTTTAGTAGCGCATTGTTTTTCGATCGATTCGTGTTTTTTGTTGTTGTAATTATTATATTTATTGTTAGTATTGTTAAAGTATCTTCATTGAATCATATTTTTGTGTTTTTACAATGCCGAAGAGACAGAAAAGAACTATTCTCAGCAGTGAATCACGTGAATTTGTCGTACGTTTGCGTGATTATTTTCATCGAGAAAATGGTGGACCATTGCTGTCTGTTGAAAACTTTCGAGATCGGGTCGCGGATGCCCTAGGAATCGGTAAATCTACAGTATCTCGGATCACAGAGGAAAAATACGGTGAATCTTCATTAGAAGAGAATAAATTATTTACACCAAATAAGAAACGACAGCGGAAATGCTCAATTACAAAACCCGATAGCTTTAATTTGGCGGCAATTCGGAATCACGTGTATGCATACTATGACCGCAACGAAATACCAACACTTCTTAAACTGGCGGGTTCTCTAAAGTCAGTCGGATTATTTCAAGGCAGTGCGACGTCTCTTAGTAAGTGCTAAGTTAAGCTTAGTTATGTGCTAATATTTATCTCTACACTCGCTTTTCTTTATAATTTTCATATTACTAATATTATTATTTATACTTTGTTTTACATGTCTCTTAAAACCTGTTATTATTCACTTATAATCGATAATAATTCTAATATTTCATTTTAGTAGGTATTTACAAAAACAATCGAAAATACGATTATCTATACCCCAACACTGGTTTTCGAAGCAATGTGAGATGGCCTTCTACATGCGTCAGATATTGTATTATTATTTTTACAAATTGCCGTATTTTTTCTAATTTGTAACAATATGTATATATTTATTATTATTTTGTTTATATTGTGATATATTTACATAAATAACTTATTATATAAAAGAAGAGAGGCTTTTGTTTATGCTGATAAAATGAATATAGGTAGCATTTTTACAACGTTATATCGGACGATATTTAGCACAGGGCAATAAATGTGCCACAGGGTTCTTCATACGCTGGATGGACTATAAGTGAAATTTTCTCTCAAGAAAAATTATAGTGAATATGATTGAAGTTTAAACAATACACTATTAAATAATTAATATAATTGTTATTCTCTTAGTTTGATTTCTGTGGACAAGTGGATTAATCTCATACAAATTTGTGTACAAGCTTTTATGAATATTATACGAATATAGATTTACTGAAAATAAGCATGTGAATATGCTGATCGCTAAGACAAATTATGCTCACTTGTTATAGATTTCGAATAATTAAATTCCGCTTGAAAATTTCCCGGCAAGTAAAATTCATAAAATGTTAAGGAAAAATGAGAAACCAAGCTTTTCAAATTGCCTGTGAGAATTTCTGGAAAGTTTTCAGTCGCTGCTGAATAACTTGTCCATCAGATTGCATGCAAAAACAAAGTATTGACTTTGGTAAGCCGCAGTGAAGAAATTAGAATGTTTTAGTAAGTTTAAAGTATTAAAAAAATATTCAACGCTTTCCTCGCTTGAGAATAGTATAATCTATAATATCTTCCTACAAAATAGTTGAATTATTTATTATTCATAAATTTTGAAGTAACTATATTATTGTACATCAAGAAATAAACACGCATGCGAGCATGTAGCGTTTAGCTTCTTTTGTATGATAAGTAACATTAAGATATTCATGACAACAACTCACAACTAAATCATCAATCCTGAAGAAGACCCCTGCAATGGCGGTCGAAATATTGATAAAACGAAATTAGCCACACAAGGCTAAACCCAAAAGCCACAATATCAATCATTATGTAGTTTGTTTTTCTTTGTATCTAATATTTGTCAAAAAATATTATTATTATTGTAGTATTTCAAGTTACTTAGAATACTCAGAATTGTATTGATAAGCAGAGATTCCATTTTATATTGAAAAATAATTATTATATTTTGAAATCGATATGATTTGTTTACTCGCTTGGCCGAACGAAAAAAATCCGAAACGTTCAAACATTCCACCCCACTTTACCCAAACGCACAATGCCCTGATATGTACACTGTTCAAGCGCCAGACATTTCAGGGACTTCCCCGCTGAAATTTCGGGGGTGGTTCAGGAAGACCTTAGAGGGGCAGCAGATATCGAAATACAATACTTAGGGGTAGAGTCGGGGAGCCCCGGGGCTGTTTGCCCAGAAGATGTTTCACAATGATTTTATCGCAGTGTTGACTCTGGCCCGCCTATCGGCGCATCTCTCGAGATGTTTGCTTTTCAGGAGTGATTACTTCCGCCATCCTCTGGCGGCAGCTTCCTTGCAGATCGTCCAGTTTCTCGAAATATAAAATCCAACTTCTCGTGTCTGTATAATCTAGGGAAACAGCTTAGTAGCTAGATTCTACATGGATATGTGGAAACTTTTCCAATAAAAAACGACGTCTTTTTTGTTCACTGAAAGCTGGCAACAACAGAACAACGGCTTATATCGTTAAGCCCATGAAAGTCACAGATGTGATGTTAATCTACTTTATACATTAATTTGTAGGCAACGTATACAAATTTTTCAGTTGTACTGTACTGTTTTTGACTTAAATCAAATATATTTGTATATATTAATTCATTCAGCTACTTTTAAACATAAAAAACAGTAGAATATAGCTGTAAAATGATTGAATAATCGTGTAAAACTCATGATGGCTGTAAACGTCATTCGTGGCGAATGGATTCATAGCAAATCTTATCACTAGATTCTGAATAATCCATGGAATGGGATGAAGGTATTCTATAAAAACACCATTTCACTTTATACTGAGCATCATACATATTACTACTTTGTTTGGGTTGAGTCGCCAGTCTCATGAGAAAACTGATCCAACCAATCCAAATAGGCATTGAATACTTACACCAGCCTTAAAGCCTCCGGGATTTCGTCGTCTAGAAAGATAATAGTAGATAGCATGCACTTGCTGGAGAGTCTGGCGAAAAAACTTGGGACGAAGCAAAGCTATGACAGCTGATTATAATATTACTTCAGAATTTTTTGGTGATTATATGCTCTAGCTAAGAGAAGGTATTTATTACAAAAAGTTATCATTCTTTTGATATTTATGGTGTATTTAATACATACGAGTTTAAATGTTCGTACCATTTTAAAAGCATTTACTTAAACAACGTTGAGTATAAATGTGGTAGTGAAATTTGGTAGCCCTGCATTTGAAGTCAAAACTAAAGGATAATCCGAGTTTAACTGTTTAACTTAAAAACCCACGACACGCTCTAATACAGTTTTGCTCATCGGACTAATTTGCAGAACTTTACTCTGGAGCGGCCAAAAAGTTTTTTGGTCAGTTCAAAGGAACCGATCTAAACAAACTCCCAAATGTTTACAGCTATTTGTTATTACAAAGTTTGACCGACTACTATTCATAAAGTGTATTTAACTTATCGGATGTACTAGTACATACAAATCGAATCAATGAAATAGACTCTTAATGATTTTATTTTATATTCTTTATTTAAACGTTTATTTTTCCTGCAATGTGTTTTTAATTTGAATTTAATAATATTTATTAAAAACAGAATATATCATATTTTTTATTATGATTTTAATTTGAAATTTAAATTCACTTTACACAAAGATTTTTTTTTGCAGAAAACTAGTTACTGAATATACCCAGAACATATTGATAACCTGTATTTTTTGGATACTCGAATGGCTTTTTTTTGCGTTATTTTTGAACACAATAAAGTGAAGGTTACTAAAGATTCACAAATTACCATAAAGTCAAGCATCTTATTGTTTTAAAATCAGTATAAAACCATATTAAAACAATTTGAAGCATTTGAAGAAGTAATGCGTTGTGATAGTTAGAGGTAGGTGCTCTCATCACGTTTAACTCTTTCATTACGGCTCGGTTTGAATACAAATTATACTGTCAATTGAATTTATAATTATAAAACTGGGATTTGAAGCATAAATGTACTTATCTGGTCTATTTTCATATATCACATTGGTTCTTGTATCATTTAGCTATCAGATGATGCATAAAAAGTATTCTAAGAAAGTAGCAAAACGATTTATCACGTCAACCGATGTCAACGGTCGGGGAATCTTATGACGGCATATTCCAACAACGATGCGAATGGGTTAAGAAACAAAATAATATATTACAGTAAGAAAAAAACTTAATACAGTGTCATCAAGTAACAAAATCATCTTGTCACATTTAAATCAGAATGTATTAAAATATATAAGTTGTTAAAACATTATTAAAAGCGATGAAGCTATGCGGTACAAATACAATAAAAAAGGTAAGAGGTTCCCGCCGTGTTTCACAAACAAAAACATGCATAAAAAATGACGACGCTTTCGCGAAAACAAAACATATAAATAATTTCAGCAACAACAAAAAAAACACTGAAAAAACTGCACTAGAGATTTTGCGAGAGATTGTGGAGCGACGCGAGAGAAAAAAGCTCTTGAAACGAATCAAATCGCCGTTTTCTCGGGCGGGCACGGGCAGGCGAGGCTGACTATGAGCCCCGAGGACGCCTTTAGAGGCGGTAAACGACGCCTGGAGAACTGCCGGCTTTGTGTCACGACTATTCACAAGAGACGGCTATTACTTCATCACTCGTCCGGGTGCAAGTGTACAATTTAGTCAGAATTCTAAAAATATGTGTTTTTATGCTGTGAGTAATTTACTTAGAGATCCGTATTTTTAGCATTTTGCAATAAATGCGAAATAGATGCCTTAATTCGGAAAAGATGCTAATAAATGCGAATTTCAAAAAATATGCAAAAAGATGCTAAAATCATTATTATTTAAGAATTTTTATTAAGTTTAACTATTTTTGCTGATTATTACTAATATATATAATCGTGTCGGAAACAACAGGGTCAGATCCTGTCTGCCCAGAAGTTGGCGACGTCGATGGCGTTACTTCTGGCCATTATCAGGTCTTCCTGGGTGCAGCTATTCGGGCACAGCGCACACTCCAGAAGGTGTGACAGGGTCTGCTCCACGCCGCAGTCACATTCAGTCGGTCCGCTGTAAAACTGCCAGGCTTTCATTTGTGTCCTCGTCTTGCATACTCATGTCCGAAGTCTGTTAAGGGACCTCCATATATTCCACCCTTGGTCATGTCCAGGGGCTAGGTCCTCTTTCGGGGTAATCCAAGTATTCCCCTCAGTTGCGCTTCTCCACATGTTCGGTCGCAGGGTGGCCTCAGGTATTACCAGTTCCGTTGTCGACTGTAGGAATCTTCTTCTTGATTTCAGCCGTGTGGTTATTTTTTGATACCCAAACATAGGGTGGAGTGCGTCGTGGGTTGCTTTGGTGAACTCCTTCTTGGTAGTAACTTCTCGCCGTATGTTTGGTGGGGCAATGCCCGAGAGTTGATTACTAATAATCAGTCATCATAATTAAATCGATTATCGCTGGGTAGGTTTTTCCTCAATTTATCTGTAATTGAACCTTGTAGCTGTAACTTTTCGTGAACGTTTCCTGAATAATTTAAGTGAAATTTTTATAATTGCCCTATTATAAGATTATTTTGTTTAATATTAAGTATGTATGTAAGTATTATGAATAAATAAATAAACGTATTAGAATTATTAATTATTTGCATGTTTTAAAAATAGACGCTAAAAAGATATTATATAGATGCTAAAATCATCTTTAAAAACTCCAAAACGCTAAAATCATCTTTAATTGCTCCAAAATGCTATAATCCAAACTTTTAAATGCTCCAAAACGCTAAAAATTAGATGCTAAAAATACGGGTCTTTAGTAATACTATAGGAAGAAAATGTAGTAGTAGATTTATTAATGAGTTAAAACGTCTAGAATAAGTAAACCAAGCTTTGGGAGCATCGGGTTAATCATCCAGATCCCTTTAAAAATACTGGTTCAACAAACCAACCAAAAATTGTCACGGATATTACAGCTACTACCTCTTCACATTCAAGTTGTGGAAATATTTTGACACCATAAATGTTCCGATTTGGGTCTCTCAGTTCTAGGATGTATGAAGACAGAATATAGACATTAACAATTCATATAACTGAGTGGCTGTAATTTTTGTTGACCTTATAAAATATACATACAAAATAAAAAATAAAAATGTTTTAAAAACGATCCTATGGAGTATTTAAAAAATATTTAAAACGTTTAAGAATTGATTGTTAAAATGATTTTTTATTAATTTGTAATTTGAGTGCTGTTATACTGAATGATGTGGGTACTTAATGTATTTCTGGAACAATTAAATTAATATTATTACTCAAGCATCACGAATTTCTCATAAGGCAACACCTTCATTACTATTTCTCAAAACGGAATTATTCAAAATGTATGTGAAATTAACCAAAATACATTAATACCTCAAGTACCTTAATTAACATTATACTATTGGGAACATATAACGAATTAATAAGAACACTTATATTTACTATATAATATACTTTGTTATTATAAACGTTTTTTAGTTATTCCATATCAATAAAGATACTATTAAAATATTGTAACTCGTATCTTAAGATTGTATTTACCCCTTTTTTGATAGAGATAGTAATGCCGAAGTCTCACCTGTGGATTCTATTATGCTTAACATGTTATTACATATGGTTAAGCGCTGAATGTGGAGTGTTGAACCGCCAACGACATAGACTACAGCCTGACATTCACGCATCATCATTATTATTACAGAAATTTACTATGAATGCGTGGTCTTCGCGGGACGACTTTCATCTACCACCAATTTAGGCTATGACTGACATTTTACGTGTGCGGGATCAAATTCATTCAACCGGGGGTATTTTAGAGCTCAGAAATTGAATTTTTTTTTTTTCTTTTTAATCTCCGTCGGGGATCGAACTCAAGACCTTTGGCTTGTCAAGCAAACGCTTTGATCATTGAGCTATACCCGCCGGCAGACTGTTAAATTATTTTTTTAGGCTTTTGAAGAAATCCAAAGTAGATCAATGATTATATATAATTGATATAAAAAAATGATGAGCACAAATCTAAAGTTATTAGTGCTTAAGCGTCTAAAAACATAGTTATATATAGATGCATTGAACCCTAACACAATACAATAAAAATATTTTTACATCAAGGAGAAAACTGAGCCCTTAGTAATATGGTTATTCTCTCGGTTGATTCCGATAGTGAAATAAAAAATCCAAAGTTCCAATAAAATATTCCGCCCTGCGATCCGCCGGCGTACGTCCCGAGTAGTAATGAAAGCTTACGATACAAATATTTGGCTAGAGAGCGATTCCGACCGGTCTCTGCCCCACAAGTAAGGGCTGAAATAACCTTACCAACTTAAGTTTTACCGATCTAAAATTATTTTCTACGACTAAACGTTATAGCAAATTTATGGTGCCACTGTGATGTGTGTTTAAGCCTTTCATTTTCCACTTTAAAAGTATATTAGTTAAGACCTATTTTAACTAAGGTTTTACTTAATTATATTTCGATCATATTATTGTACTTCTTAGGTAACATTAAGGTTATCAACTGACAATACTTGGTGAAACTGAATAATTATAATTTTAGAATTAATTTTAATTAAAAAATTAATAAATTAAAAATATTTAGTTTTGATTCACAATTTATTTTAACGATTACATGTTTCGGCCTTCCTGAAGACCATCTTCAATAATGAAAAAATAAAAACAGGCATTGGCTTATATAGGCATGGACAGTTAATTAGTTCCTACACACATATTTACCGGTTGTATATGTGTGCGGGTAATATAATTGAAAAAAAGACATTATAAAATTAATGAGTATGTGGATTTCCTAATGTATGTAATCACTTTTATGTTTTTAATTTGAAAAAGGCATTATATAATTATAAAGTTACTGGGTATTTGTCATTTTAATGTGTTAAGCTATTATATGATTCTAAATTTTTGTTTTCGATGTATTGAAGATGGTCTTCAGGAAGGCCGAAACATGTTATCGTTAAAATAAATTGTAGTTCTTAGGCGTTATGAAAACTGTGTATGTAGAAATAATGTAACATTACCTAGATTTTTCATGGATCTACAATGTATAATAACATTATTTATTTTTCGTTGTTGTTAATTAATTTACAAGTATCGTAAAGATCTGTAATCCACGATTAAGATAAAATTCGAAACACAGATATCCGAAAAAGAACCCGAGTAGTGGACACTACCGAAAAAAAAGGGACACTCAAGTTGCAATGAACAGGACATATCTGTTGAAGAGATGACCGTCGGCGGGAAAGAAAAGTGTTGGAGTGGCGTCCAAGAACTCAATAACAAAGTGTTGGCTGACCTTATACAAGATGGATTGACGACATCAAAAGAATAGTGAAAGGAGCATACGGAAGACGGGGGATTGAAAATGATGGAGACACATAAAACAGTGCACTATGACGTTCATTCAGGACGGTTGGACATTTTTTGGTATATTTATATGTTTCAAAAAAAGATTCAGATTGTATTTAGGATGATACAGAGACGCTGGAAGAGTATTCTAAAGCTTACCGGTGGCGTTCATTAGCCGTGTATGAATGTTAAACGAGTTTGTCAGTTGAGCATAATTTGTGGTGAGCATAATTCCCAGAGATGAAAGTTTAACCGGCAAAATAGCCAGTAATTTCGCATCCCTTTCCCTTGTAGCGGCCCGCAGTACATTTGCGATTCACTTGTTATTTTATTTTATACGCTTCACGGAGTATCCGAGGACTGTGCGAAAAAATCCACACGGGGCGAGACTCATGTCGAGCACAAATATGTTTACAGTCGAGAAATCAGGAATCACATTCCGAATATTATTTCCCTTCCCCTGCGAAAAACCCATTCATTTCCATGCGTTATAGAAGGCAAAGAGGGCCGTTTTTATGCGCCCGGAAAACGTTCAACCGTAAAGGTTTATATCGAGTGTATGGCGGGCGATCTTGTTACCTTCGATAAACATTGTTGTTAAATATGTCATTATCGAACCGGTGGCTTTTGATACGTTATTTTTATGTAATACGAGAGTTTTGATACAGCACGTTTCAAAGCTCTTTACGAGCTGCAAATATTAAAAAAATTACAGTAATTATATTATTATTTACGAAAACGATAAATATATATATGATCATCAGCCTGTATCCGTTCACTGTTGAACGTAGACCTCCCGCATGAGTCTCCATCCTCTTCGATCCTCCGCCTTCCGCACCAAGGTCACTCCCGCTTTTCTTCTTATGTCGTCAGTCCATCTTGTCGGGGGTCGGCCAATGTTTCGTTTGCCAGTTCTTGGGCGCCATTCCAATACTTTTCTTCCCCATCGACCGTCGTTTTTTTTACAGATATGGCCCATTGCCACTTGAGTGTGCCTATTCGTGACCTTTATTTTATGGGTAAGACTTGCTGTCAGGTTCCACGTCTCTGCGCCATAAGTTAATACAGGGAGGATGCATTGGTTAAACGCATTAGTTTTAGGACATTGCGGAATTTTCGCTTTAAACGTGTACTTTAGTTTTCCAAATGCTGTCCATCCCAGTTGTATGCGCCTGTCAATGACGATATGACCTATGTTATATCAGAAGACAATGAATTAATCTTAGGATAATTTTAGACCTTCTTCGTAGTAGTATCAATCTGGTGGATTGGCTTGCAGCAACAAAATCTTGCATCTCGATCTAAACTCTTCTCGATCCTCTGCAATTCTCTTTAGCTCAGCAAAAGAGCTACAACTCATGTCCTCGACACTTGCTGCAAATAATCCCGTCTAAGGCGCCCTCTGCAGTTTCTAGCCTCAACCACCCCTTCCACAATGTCGTGAAGAAGACCATCGTGGCACAGGATGTGTCTGATCCATCGGGATCGCCTCTCTGAGATGGCTCTTCCTATCTTATTTATTATGCTGAGAACTTCATTGTTCGTGACGTGGTCTCTCCAGGTAATTCCGAGAATTCTTCTGTATGACCACATCTTAAAGGCATCTAGTCTTTTTTATCACTTTCAGATAAGCACCATGTCTCACAGCCGTACATCAAGATGCTCCAAACAAATTTTAGACCAAAAGAACGTAAAACAATGTAAGTAAAGAAGGCAATCAAAAATGCTATATATACATTTTTTAATAAACGTAATATTATCTTTGACGAGTGTAGATCTGAATCAATACGTTGAAAAGTTACATAAAAATAATAATTTAATTAAAGGAATCGTGTAAAATATATTGCTTTTCATATAAAGATCTAGATTCTAGTCACTATGCAAGAAAATCGTTTTGTGTTTTTACGTGTTCAGTGCAGTACACTATTTAACCATTCGATATGGATCTCAAAATGATAACAAACAAATCGAAGCAATCTAAATTATTAAGATAAAGCAGAAATATTTTACGATATTTGAGTATCTGATAACAATATCGTTTATATTATTTGCAAACACATGGAAGATAATGCTGACAGATGAAGAAGACATCTTACACGTAAATCCCTTTTAAAAAGTGTTGATAATTTATTTCAAAATACAACATTATAATAATAATACAAAATATTATTTATTTAGCTAATAGTGCCATAATCAAAATTTTACATACAAGCAAATACAGAAAAAATCAAAATTTAAATTAAACAGTATAAAAAGAAAATATAAATCGTCGTGTACACATACACCACATTATTATTATTGTACTACACAGTGAGTGGAGCACCGGATCCCCTCTGGATGGCCACGTGAAGGCGCATCCAGTGCCCCTCCAACCGTGAGTCTCACCTATCCGCCCACACAGCGACCATTGCGTTGGGACTGATTATGTAATATACGAGTATTCATTATGTTCTTTACACAATATCATTAAATATCGCTGACATTGCTGGGATTTTTCTTCCGAATGATAGTGATTATATGATGTATCAGGAAGGCTAACACTGATATCGTACATTAAAAAATATTTTTCTACAATATACTAACTAACTATTTCAATATCCTGAAGGTCATCAACTTACGATTGTTTGAGATATTTAATATATAAATAGCCGAGAACCTGGCAGCTAAGGACCCAAGTATTTATTCTGTGGTCATATTCTCTATTTGAATAGTTTTTTTTCTTGATTTGTTTATTATATTTATACTATTCATTATTTTTAACACAATAAACTTTTTAATAAGGATCATTCAATGCCAATAATACTACTAAAAAATGACTCAAAATTTAACAAAAGTTATTCGGTTACTAGACAGAAAATATGTAATAAAAAATACAATTTTATAAGTAGGAAAACACATTTGTTGCGTCAAAATAACGTTCATAAATAGAATTTGATTTTATATTATTCGATAACATTACCTTTAATGCGGCGGTGTATTGATAAGTAGAGATATTAGGAGATACTTGTATGTAAGTGGTGACTTCGCTGGGTTTCTTACGTGAAGATGCTGCAATGTTCAAAGCCGCGGGTGTCGCTTGTGGGGTTGGGGTGTAATTGCCTCGACGTGATTGCAGCCTCCGTGTTTGTGCTTGCAAGCACACAAAACATCAAGAGATGAGCGTCCTAGAGATGCCACACAACCCAAAAGTGAGGTGAAAAAAATGTCGGATCTATAGACTTATAAAATATCATATTCTTATTCAATCCATATACATCTACTCAGACTCATTTATTGATTTCGAATCTTACAGATTTGGGACTTTCTCAAGCATTTTATTCCGGCAGTCCGATATCAGCTGCCTAGTGCCGGCTTACATTTATTGGTCGCCATTTTATTTCATCTCATACCTGCTTTCTTATCATCTGCATACACAGCCGGTAAATTTCCATTGTATTTGCGCAACTACATGCGCTATGTAGGTAATTCTTGTTAGCCTCCAAATTAGTTGAATCAGTCAACGAAAGAGATGTCTAAAACGAACCATCGCTCTTTGCGCCATTTGCAAATGATGAATGGTCTCCTTGGTGACTTTTTCCGTAAGTCATAGATGTACAACACATTACACACCTACTCAACTTTTCAGTTTAATGAGCATATTACCATTATACCATTATATATTTTTAAATATAACTGTAGTTTAAGTATGTTTTTTAATAATTAATTATTTTTATTATTAATTTAAGTAAAGTATGTTTTATTATTATGTCGCCTCATTTTTATGTCATTTTTACTTGTCGGTCTCTATAATATATTATGTTACCTAATTTAACCTTAGATTTGCACAATCTTTGCATTACTTTTAATAATTTGTCATGTCATATTTATGTTTAATGTTTTAATATTTGTACTGTACATAAATTTGAAACATCTGTTCTGTTGAAATAAATCCGCACCCGATACCAACACCGAGATTAAAGTCTGTTATTAGATCTTTTATCATGTGATGAGTCTTCAACACCTAAAGTTTCACAAAATATTATCTGTAAACGTCAATCATTCGGTGTGAAAGGACTATAAAGGCAAAGTAGAAAAATCATAATTTTGATTTATGTTTTCATACGTTAAGCAGTTTACTTAGAATAATGGATATAAAAAAAGGAGAATATACCCTATCAATATAACCTACATAATTCTATATAAGTTTTTTTCTTAATTCCAAGCGTGATTCGAATCTATTGGCAACCAAAGATGTTGTTATTTCCTCGCCACATTATTTCCTGTACGTTTCCGAAGTACACACACATACTGCATGTTCATCGCGGGTGGGTAATTACAAAAACAAGGCTTGTTAGCGCTCATGTTGTTAGTTATTAGATATTAGTTATATCTGGAACGCTTTATTATCTACGGTTAGCAAAGCAAACAGCTCCATAGAAGCTGCCGATGAGAAGTCAATCAATATGACGTTGAAGGCATTTTGATGCCTCGTCTTATTTTGCCATTGAAGTGCACATTTTTTACGATGAGTTTATACAATATTAAGTTAATTTGTTACGAGTACGTGCAGTTATAAATATTAATAGCTTTGTTGAGGTTGAATTAGTGGGTACTTAATCTGCGGTGTTTTAATGCGAATTTCAAGTAGGTGTAATAAAAACAACAGCATAGAATCGATTAGATAATAAAGAGGTTAGTGAAACTAATATCATAATAGGATAAGAAAACCCTGAAGGCAGAATAATCCCAAGCACACACATTAAAAGATGGCGAGACAGCTAGAATAAGTCAAAGTATATGCAAATAATAAAGTAAAATTTAATTCAAAATCATAAAAACAGAAACGATTAAATTATAATATGCATTACTACAAGGAACTTAAAAATAGTTATTTACTAAAAATATAAAAATAATATAAATATTTTACATGTATTTTTACCCTCAAATATTTTTTGAACGATAATTCTTCATTGAATTACATAACTTTAACATAAGAAAAAATATTGATAAACAAAAAAAATAAAGATAAAAATTTAGTAAACATATTTATAATTATTTTTTCTATATTTGTACTTTAATTTAATTTATTGAATTCAACCATGAACTATCGTTCAAAAATTATTAGAGGTCTTCTAATATTATAAAATAAATATATTTCAGATGGTTTTTACAAGTAAAAAAAGGACAAACGCTCCGCTTATAATAGCATTCGTAATGATAATTTATATATTATTAATATTTTTCTTAATATATATGACATATTATGCCATTCAGTATGATTTTGTTGGATTTGGTTACTCAGTTTTCGGCAAAGACAACTGTCGTCGCTTCCGCAGCCCTCGCTAAATAGCAGATAAAAGCACTTCAATGGCGGAATAATAAAGTGGGACATAATATGATTTCCGCACGATTCGATTGCGTCTGCCGAGAGAGGCTGATGGGGGCCGAGGGGGCCGAGGGGGCCGAGTGGCTCCGCAGCACGGGGGCGCACCGCGGCCGGATCAAAGCGCTCTGAAGGGAGACCTACCCCACTCACAAAAGGCGTACATTGCGGTCTTGCTACAAAATGCATCTTAAATAATGAACAATTTACCAGGCATGCATTAACTTGTTTCTTTATTATGAATTTCAGGTACAATGTACGTAATTTGTTAAGATATTTAGATCAGAAATGCACCGATTGCCATCTAGAATGCGTAAAAAGATGATCTTGTCTCTATCTATTGATATTTGCAGTTTACAAAACATAATGGTTCTAGAATGGTTATAAAGAGATTTGTCGCATGTTCCAGCGAGTACGCGGATATTAAAAAAATATACAGCGTTGATTAATATAATTCGTGTTATATAATGGATATAGCGAATGTCTGCACAAGAAAGATTGTATAGCCATATTTTTTTTATTGTTATACTCGTATTTTGTGTTCTGCTATGTTTATTTGATCCATTAAATTCATCCAGTTTACTACGATGTATCAAATAATAAATCATTTCAAACAATATATACATTAATTATTTCAAGGTTTATTATACAGTATTTTGCTGTCTTGAAAAATAATCAACTGCTGAATTAAATTCAATTATAACTATATTGAAAAAAATATTGAAATTAAAAAACACAACTTTGACATTTCAAAAAGATAGTAAAAAAGTAGGGATTACTAGTGTTTTTTATTTAAATTTCAATTTTAAATATCAAGTACTTTATATTAGTAGCAAATATTTTATAGCATAAATACTGAAGATTTTTTCGTTGCGGACGAGTTTCGGTAAAAAAAGTGATGATAATTACAACAGATGCCTACATATTCATAAAGACATGCGAGTAAGTTACTTTTTAAGATTACATCAGAAATTAAATAAATGATAATGAATTATAAAAAATATAAACATTGCAGTTGTGTGTCCCGCGCCACTGTCTATCTCACCGCTTGTCTGCCAACTTAGGCTAAATGTTTTTGATTGGAGATGCACCAACACTTGCTAGGATGAGAATTGCAAAGGGTCGACATGTAAGAACCGAAATAGTATGGTTTATTGTTATTTAGTATCATATAATATGTATTATTTGAGTAGCCAAAAAGAAGGCCATCGGTCCTAAAAACGGATTTTGGAACGTGGTAGCGGCTTCTTCTCATGCTCTCCCCTCAATCTCACCCTATCTTTGTCATATTAAGAGCCCCTTATATTGAGATATCACACTTATAATGCATAAATTAAGATAGAGCCACAAATTTACTTAATTACATTATAAAGTACGTCTCGGAAGCGTATGTTTAGTTATTTGATCTTTTAAAAAACGCTGTTGAAAAAAAAATCCTTGGATATAAAAGCTTATATGCATGCACCTAGACTTCTAGTGGAGGCAATTCTTCTTCGTAGTATCAATCCGGTGGATTGGTTTGCAGCAACAGAATCTTGCATCTCGATCTCCATTCCTTTCGGTCCTCCGCAACCCTTTTCAGCTCAGCATAAGCGCTACAATTCATGTCCTCGAATACTTGCTGTAAATACTCCCGTCTAGGGCGCCCTCTACAGTTTCTACCCTCAACCATCCCCTCCACAATATCGTGAAGAAGACCATCGTGTCGCATGATGTGACCAATCCATCGGACTCGCCTCTCTGAGATGGTTCTTATTAGGTGCCTATCTTCCTTGATTATCCTGAGAACCTCATTGTTCGTGACGTGGTCTCTCCAGGAAATTCCGAGAATTCTTCTGTACGACCACATCTCAAAGGCCTCTAGTCTTTTTTTATCACTTTCAGATAAGCACCATGTCTCACAGCCGTACATTAAGATGCTCCAAACAAGTGTTTTGGCAAGTTGCTTGCGGAGCCCTATAGTAATATTCTTTGACTCAAGAATTTTGGCTTTTTTATTGAAAGCTAGCCTTGCTTGATGTATTCGACTGTTGACTTCTCTTTTTGTTCTGCCATCCCAGGTGATCGTACTTCCAAGGTATACAAATTCTTTTGCATCTTTAAGGGGTTCTCCTAGCATTGATATGTTAATTTTCTGCTGCTCATTGCAGCTTACTCTCATGACTTTGGTTTTTGTGCTGTTTATCTTCATATTGTAGTTGGAATTAAATATGTTTTCCATGGATGCAATTGGAAACTATAAATAGTATGTATCCATTTCTTGTTTCAGAATTTTTGCAATGTAATCATATATTTCACACATACTGTATTATAATATAAAAAAGAAGCAAATAATACTACATTAATGCGTTTTTTTTGTTTACTCAATATACACGACTAAAAAAAAGTAAAAAAAAAAAAAAAAGTCAAAGATGCAAACATCAAGTAAATCGTCCGCTAAGTTTTGATTATATTATATAACAAATATGCATACTACAATACAAAATTAGCTTTATTTAAGATTTTTTTCAATATTCTTAATACACGCATTATAAATCAATATTCAAGAACGAAAACACAAAAATTCATAGCAAACACCAGTTAATAAATCAAAGAGAATTAAAAAAACAGACGTTGAGATTGGAACCACGAACTTTGCACCACGTGAATTTCTTTTCTTAACACGTTGATCACTTTGCTACTTATACCCCTTCTTCGAGAAAAATAAAAAACATTGAATTTCTTATATGTATTTGAAATTTAATAACTGTTAATTTCTTTGGTGTTTTATGTGAATTTGTATGTGTAATCAAATAAGATACTTATTCTAAAGCATTAAAAAATTATAAAATCTATTATATTGCATATAAATCAGAAGGGTTTCCCTTTCACGAAAACAACATGCACGAGCAACTGCGATACATCGTCAGGTATTCGCGACGTTTATAAAGTTTGAACTGCGACTACGGCGTAGCTTAATATTATTCACAAGAAAGTTAACGGCCGTCAGTTGCGGAGAAAGCGCTCTCTCCAGGCTGCGACCGACATATCAGCCAATCTCGGCGCTTCTAAAGGAACGCCGAACGTGTGGGCAGGGTTTTACAACCAATTCGCTCCCGGATATGTCGTATTTTAATGATCATTTGGAGATGTTCTGATATGTTTGTAACGATCGTTTGCTACAGATACTTGGCTAGTGTATGGTGAGACTGAAACACTAGATTGTTTCAGTAAAATTTCCAAAATTTCACCCATTACGTTCAACATATTCTTTACGTTTTAGGGTTTTTCTGTCATGTTTTTTGTTATTTCTATTTTTTTCATATGCAAAATTACACTCAAATATAGATTATGCTAGGGAAACGATAGTGAATCTCAGTCCATTTATTGCATTTGAGTCTCGTTATAGCAACGACGTCCTTGATATAATATAGTTCAACGGCTATGGACCACCAGAATTAAGTAGCAGTTCAAGTAATCTAATAAATAACGCAAACTTTCCATCGAAAACACAGAGTATATCGTTTGCTTGGTAGTCGTTCGGTGTAGATACCAAACCAGGTTCAGGTGTGTACGGCACATGTACTTTTATTATCGATCACCGAAAAATATTTTAATGTATTACATAAACTGTCAATCGTCACAGACTGGCCAGTAAAATAATTTTGCTAAAGCATTTCGAAAGGAATTTTTCATATAAAAAATAAATTTATTTAATCTACCTAGATATATTTGTGTACAATTAAAAGTAGTGATAATGGAATCCAGGATAACCTAAAGTGATTGATATTTGGCAAAATTTAACATGTTCATTAAATTGTATTTTATGACAAAAGGATTTGAATCACGAGCATTCGATAGTGATTTAAGTGATCGCTCAATTGTCAGTTAACATGGTTTTCGTTGACATCATGGCTAATCTTTATTTTATACGGTTCTTAGAGGTAGTTGACTGAGGGTGTATTTTTTTTATGAAACATGACCTATTGGTGACCCTGTATTGTGTAATCAATTCAAAGTGTTCTCTACCTAAAATCGGTAGCATGGGTAGAGGAAACTGTGAAGAGGAGTCGACGCGAACCACTAAGAGGAATATGCTATCAACTATTCATCACCATCCATTGTTCTTTTAGATATTTAATGACAAATTAGGCATTTAATTATTATTTAAAATAAATAAATTATTTGTTTGATCCATAACAAGAGATAAAAATGAATTTTTGTTTATCATTGTTAGTAATATTGATATGAAAGAATCGTTGTTTTACGTGCTGAGTTTATCAACAATACTATATGATGAATAAATTTTATTGCATGGTAAGCACAAAATGAAGTTATTTAGAGAGTGTTATAGTATTTAATATTTATACATTACAATTAATGTGGACGTAACATGAGTATGCACAGAAGATGTATCTCATGTTGATATGTAAAAGGGATATATTTCTTTAGGATTTTATGTAATTAAGAATATTAACTTAGATATTTGTGTGTAGCAATTATTCGGTTTAATACTTTTGTAATTAAATTGTAAGTGGTCTTTTACATGGATAAATCTGTTGGATAAATCTTATTACCCATACAGTGGCGGTTCCTCTAAAGCTGCACAGCGGGGAGCAAGCAAGGAGCCGGCAGTTCGGTCTGAACGTAATTACTTGGAGCAAAACGTTTGAGTGTGAACAGCAATTCAATTTAACTTCCTGCGAAGTCAATACAAGTTTATCGATCCATTAAACCAAATGTTATAGGTACTTTGGCGAGACCAAAGCACTATATAATTACGTTAAAATCAGTATTAGCTGTTATATTCTACATTTTCTTAATAATAAGCTGAAATAATATTTAAAATATTGTGTCTTTTAAACATTAATTATTTTTTTCGTTGAAATATTCCAAACGTACGACTATAAATAACATAAAAATAATTAATAAAATTAATTAATTAAAAATTGTATCGATGCTTCTTCTTACCAAATACTTATTTATTCATATTTGTAGGTTCCGCCGCATTCCGTTCGCAGACAATTTGACAAATTAGGTTGGGTTAGGTTAGCGAGACAGCCAGTGCACCGGTTTGTCCCATGCGCCAAAATGTCCCATTAACCAGACATCCAGTACGTAATCCGAGACATATTTAAGTGTTTGTTATTCAGATTTAAAAAAAAAACGTTCCTGGGGCCTGGATTATTTATTACCAAGATACCGATTAACCCAAATTAGTTTAGATATATTTTTAAAATTAATCCAAACATTCACAATTCGGTACTTCTAATGAAACTCATATCATGAGTAGATGAGGTTCTCGTCATTCGTGACCTCGCCAATAAACAAATATTGTATATCATTCAAATTTAAAATAATCAAAAATTCTAAATACTTGAACTAAAAATCTTTCTTAAATATTTTTTTGTTCCAACAAATTCAAACTGTATTAATTAATTTATTATCAATGTTCTAGTGATAGTTTTCAAAATATATATATCAATAATGCCAGATATGTAATCTCGACTTTGAATAAATAGAGTCTCAGTGATTTTATCCAATTATTGCGATGAAATTGCCACAAGCTAAAGAAAGTCTTCTAATCAGCCTGCTTGGTGCTGATGCAGCCGAGTCTGCAGTTCTGATCATCTCCAGAGATTCTTCGTTTGCTCTTTTAGGATTTCTCGCATCCTGAGATTTGCTGACAAACGAAGTGCGCTGGGAAACGTCTACCGAGCTCCGGAGAACACTCTTATTGCCAATCTATACGATTTTTTAATACCTATGTTCAGCACTTCTTTGTTTAACCTACTACAATATTGATTATGTCGGAAATTTCAAGAAAATATGTCAAAATTGAAATATTGAAATATTTATTGTTATATTAAATTTATGTTAGTTACAAGTGTTTGTCAGTTAAGTTCTCTCAAATCATGATCACCTTGAAAAATATATAGTTCCTAACCTAACCTAACCTAACCTACTACAATATTGATTATGTCGGAAATTACAAGAAAATATGTCAAAATTGAAATATTCAAATATTTATTGTTATATCAAATTTATGTTAGTTACAAGTGTTTGTCAGTTACCTTGTCTCAAGTCATCTTCACCTTGATAAATATATAGTTCCCGATGGCCTCCAGGGTGAAAACCAGAAGACACTAAAAAACAGCAGCTGGAGTATTCAGCTATTTAGTGAATTAGCATTTTTTAGAACGTGATAAAAAAATAAAACACATTAATAATAATGATTTATGACGATTTTTTTATTTTCATATCAATAAAGTGTTTTATTCGTTACATATATTGTTGCTAATAATGATAAGATAATTAACTAACAGCAAAATGAGAGTCTACAGTTAATAAACCTATTAATAAGAAATCATAAAGCGTTATTCAAGCTTTAATAAATACCTGGTACGAATTGACATAATAGTTTAATACGAGTATAACCATAATACACAGATGTTTAGGCACATACTCGTTTGTCATCCAGTTAGTACGTGGCATGTTTGTAAATCATGTTGCTAGCAGGTGTGTTTGTACTTAACAATTATCTTAGAGATAGGGATCATCGACTATTCTAAGCTCCAACATACTGGAATGAACATGTGATACTCATGGAATATTTAACATTTATAATTACATTTTCCTTAATAACTGAATACCACAAATAAACTTTAAAAATATTATTTTATATTGTAATTAAAATTAAAATTAAAATTAAAAAATACAGTGGTACCTCGACATACGAGTTTAATTCGTTCTGAAACCTCCGAGTATTTAAAATTACTTGTATCTCAAAGCAAATTTCCAGATTGAACTTTAAATGCTTTGACAGCGAGAGCACACTGATAACTGATTCTCTGACCGTGGCCGGGGGATTCACGCGGGAAAGCGTGACGCGCGGTTCGTGTGCAACCAGCCGACCCGTTAAGCCGATTGCTTTTACTTGTTTTTTTTATGTATAATGCGTGATTAAGTGATTATAAATTGATTTATTTTCTTTTCATGAAGCTTCTACTCACTGGTTATCAAAAAAACCGTCGACGACGATGCGCAGGATGTATTAAGTGGAGCTTTGGGATGTGGTGCTGATCTTAGAAAAGGCACACATAGTTTTATAAGTAATCTTATGGCACTCCGTTTTTGGCACTCAGTCTTGCTCAAAATGGCAAGCATCATGTTATACGCAAAGAAATTTCTTCATAACAATTAATTTTACTTTCCTAGTTTACTGTGCTGTACAAAAAATCAAATAACCACATCAACACATAAAAAAGTATTTTTCTATATGCATATGGTCATTAATATTACTACGTAATTTAAAATACATTAGTAATGTCAATAAATACGTTGTTAATAATCAATATGCTTTCTAATGATAACCTCCCTAGATACAGATAAATTGATTCGCAAACAGTCAATACTAAACATTTCATATTAGATTGATAGCGAATATTACATGTAATTTGTAAAATTTGCCGTCACATGTTTGGTTTAATGATCGACAATCATTAAATCAATTTTATTATTTATTGAATTGTTAATCTGCACGTATCATCAACACCAATGATAGAATCAAATATTATTAATCATACTTTTCTTTATCAAGAATCTACTAAGTGATAACGAAAGCACTTGGTTATATTGTGCTATATCTTGTTATATTCGCTTCATTCAACCGGATAATCGAATTATATTTAAAAATACTGAACAAAGGATGAGTTAGTACAAAGTGAATACAATGTTATACAAGTACATATGCTACTATAGATTCAACGTCATAATAATGTCTCGCTTACATATTGATAGCAGCTTGATATAGCTACTTTAGGCTGATGCCGTAAAGCCTCGAAAAACGATCTTTTGTCTCTTATTTTTGTCCACTCGCCTGATATGCACATCTAATGTTAGTTTTAATTGTATAATGTTTCACGGTGTTAGCAAACGGCTTTTTTGTTAAGACAGTTGGCCCATTTCCTGTTGGTACCACTGTCATCTTGAATTCGCTTTTTCTGCAGCGATGGTTGGCAGCGCCGAGATGTCAGAGCGCGCCGTCAGTTGACAGTTGGATCTCGCGACCGTTAGGGCGCGCGCCTAATAGCGTGCGCCGCAACGGTCTTTTTGTTGCGATGTGTTTGACAATTTTTTTTTTTTTTTTTTTTTATTTAATCAAATATAATAGAATACATTTAAGATTTTATTGACAGTATTACATTCATTTTTTTTTTTTTATTGTTTATTTTTTTTGGAAATTCGCTTTCCACGCCACTTAAAGGTAGATCTTGTGTGTGACGTGGGATTCATCTTTGATTTAAGTGTTGCATATATACATTTTTTAGAATATAAAATAATATCATTAAAATTTATTCATATGGTAAGTTGTAAGTGTGTTTTCAAAATTTTGTACTAATTGGTTGAGATCTTTGATCGAGTCATGTATGAGTTCTTTTATTTGAATTTTATTGTTAATATTGTTGCATGTAAAGTCATTCATTGGTAAGCATTAATTTTGAAATTGTAAATGATGTAGGTATACTTTATATTATTAACCTCGATAGTAAATACATTACATAAATTGTAAATGATGTAGGTATGCTTTAAATTATTAACCTCGATAGTAAATACAGTACAGGAATTGTAAATGATGTAGGTATACTTTGGATAATTAACCTCGATAATAAATACAGAATTCAGCCGAAATCAATCCGGCTGTTTGCGATTTTAAGCATTTTCTCTCTGATCATGCACTGGTAGCTATTGGAGTTGTGGTTAGTGGGTAAATTTGTTTTGTGAAATTTGTTTGAATTGGTACAATTGATGCAAATTGGTGTCTCTTTAATTTCACAGTTTATGTGGTTGTGATTTTGTGAACAGTGCAAGCAGGTTGGTGGTTGATCCTTGGCCAGACATCGTAGTGCTGTGTGTCCAAATTTTTGACAATGGTAACATTGCATTAGTGGGTTGCAGTCCTCAATGTTGACTCTGTTGTATCCAATGTTAATTTTTTTTCTTTCTATCAGATGTCTTCTAATCGAAGGAGTTGTCTGTATGATATAGTTTGTGGTATCCCACTCTTTTCCATCGTTGCTTTTCTTGATTTTAATTTCTTTGATTAATTTAATTTTAGTCTCGTCCTCTTCATTTAGTCCGTTTTGGTTGACTATGTTACTGATTAATTCTTCTTCAGGAATGCCTTTTTGTAGTCTCTTAATAATTAAGTTTGGTTGTTTCTTTTTAATTTCTTCAGCGGTAACCTCGTCTCCGATTCTCTTATTTATTTCATTGCACAGTAAATTAGCTTCCTCTTTTGTTGCGCAGATTATTAGATTCTTTTTTCTCCGATTTTTTTGAAACTAATTATTCCCATTTTCATTTTGTTTAGGTTCACATTTTTTTGCTATTTTAGTTTTAACTATTTCAGCACTAGCATTCTTTTTGACTCTATTATGATTGCGTGTTTTGAGTCTTGTTTCGTTGTAAATTTAGTTGGTTCTTTTGGTGAACTCTTTGTGATTGTTGCATAAGATATGTTCGATTTAGAGATAATTTCTTCAATCTTTTTCATTAGTTTCTTGTTGTTATTAATTAATTCGTTTTGTAAATCAATTATTTTTCCTTGTAAGTCAATTTTTGATTTTTTTGTAATTTCTTCAATTTCTTGAATATTTTTTTCCAGTTGAATTTTTAATTTATTATCTTTTGCTGAGGTGATCTTATTGATCAGCTCTTTAGTATTAATTATTAATTCTTCCATCTCCATCGCATTCTATCTTGATTCATTTAATCACACTTTGATGTTCACTAGAAATTATTATAAATCAGTTTTTTTTATTATTATTATTGTTGCACACACGCCACTACTCCGAATTTATTGGAGCTACTGTAAAGTACGTCCGCACTCTGTAATGGTCGAACGACGAATGTATATATAAATAAACCGTGATAATATGTGAAACGAAAACAAGTTTTTTGTATTGTGAACCTGATCCTGCATCCTGTCATCCAGTAAATCGATATCGAATAAGAGAGGAGGATATCAATATATGTATCTATCTTGTTGCTGATCTATATATACTAACCCAGAAAGTTTGTTTTCCGTCTCTAGCCTCTGTTATTCCCCTAACTGACTAGGTTTCATAAAATAGAACACAAGTGTTAAAAGTACCAGTTTTTAGAGATTAAAATAATCAATCTACGATATTATGATTCACATGTATTCGTGAGTTACTTATTATTATACAGTGTGTTTATTCTTTTCTCGTAAGAACTTATGGTCACAACAAATTGCCACCATATAGTTATGCCATCTGCAATTATCCATATCTTGTACCAAGTCATGTCACCGATACAAATTGTATACATTTCTGATGATGTCAACAATGAGAGGGCTTTAAGAGGCATATTTAGGGACTTTATTTACCAGTTATTTTCAGAATATTAAGTTCGAAATTTGGTGCAAGCGCTTCATATTGAGTTTTTTTATCAATTTTCAAAATGGATCTCAATTAAAATTATTATATGATATGAAATGCTTTTGCCGGTGGAAATAGCTTAATGGTTAAAGCATTTGCTTTGCAAGCCTAAGGTCGTGGGTTCGATCGCCGACGAAAATTAAAAAAAAAGCTTTTAAATCGATTTCTGAGGTCTAAAATACCTCCGGTTGGCGTGAATTTAATCCCTAACCCGTAAAATTCTAGTCATAGCCTATTAATTTAAATTGGTAGTAGATGAAAGTCATCCCATGAAGACCACCCATTAGTTTTCATCAAATTCCTGTAATAATAAGGATGATACGTGAATTTCGGGCTGTAGTCTATGACGATGGAGGATCAACACTACATGCAGCGCTTAGCCATATGCACCATGCTAGGCGTCATAGAATTCCACAGAGAATTAAGAATTACTATCACCATCTATCGGTATTCTACTGTACACATTCAGGGGTTTACATATAAAAAAAAGTTTTATAATTTTGTGAATGATTTATGAAATTGGTATAATTTTTCAGACTTAGAGTTTTTCACAGTGATAAAGCGAAAAATGTGATTTCAAGTGCCTCAAAAATCTCTAATTTGTAGACATATAAAAATTTCAAATATAAAACATATTATGCATTCGGTATTTGATGACTTATTACAATGATAATCTTAATCACCACGCAAGTGATTGTTAACTAATGTATCATCAAAAATGAGATCTGCACAAAGTGACATTTAATGGTTATCTATTATGTTGAAACGATTCGAGTTGAACTCTGTTCCTTCTTATCTGTTTAGCAAACACATGGCCAGTGTGGACGCGTTGTTGGATCAAATAACACCAAACAATGACAGATTATTAATTATGTTAATGTGACTCACATATCAAATAGTCTAAACCTAGTTAAATATGTGAAATTTCACAATGCCTTGTGACCGTGATGAAATAAATTATCATTTATTCTGAGGATATTTAGGTCTACTGCTGATGTAGTAAGGTAAACGAAAATTATATACCTCAATTTTTACGCTAATTAACCCTTTCATTACGGCTCTGTGGAATACACATTAAACTGTCAGTTATAAAAATAGTATTTAAAGCGTAAATGTACTTATTTGGTCTATTTTCATATATCACATTGGTTCTTGTATCCTTTAGATATCAGATGATGCATAAAAAACTATTCAAAGTAGCAAAACGATATATCACGGCTACCGATGTCAACGGTAAGGGAATCTTAGACGGTATATATCGGCTACCGATGCGAAAGAGTTAATATTATATAGCACTACAATAATACACTCGTGATTATGAAGCAAGAGGATCAATTTCCATTTCTCATAGTATTATATGATATCAACTTGAAATAGCTCTTTTAGGATGATGCCAAGAAGCCTCGAAAAATGATCTTTGTTTTTATTTTTGTTGGCTCGCCTGACATGCAAATCTAATAATTTTATACAAAATTATACGGCGTTTGTATACGACAATTTATTTGTTTTGACAGTTGCACCATTTTATGTTGGTTCAACTCTCAACTTTAATTTGTGACTTAGCCGCGATGATCTTTTGGGCGCTACATGTCAGTGTCTGTCATCAGCTAATGCCGCGCGCCAGTTCTCGCCCGACCGAGGCCGACGATACGACATGTTACGGTCAGGAGGGGAAACCGAATTCTTATATTGAAAATAAACGCGAATTGAGCATCTGAAAAAGTTATTTGCTTTGCGATCTGCTCCTGCATCCTTCCTCCACGCTACCAAATGACGAACCCATGACTGTTGTTGCCTTTTTTAAAGATGGGGGATGTCATCTATAACGAAATAATATATAATTTAACGTGAACGTAACTCTTTATATGTGTACTACATAGATATGTAGTGATATTTTTGGCACTTTAATAGATAAAGAAGTCACCTTATTAATTTCTACTTTAGGATTAGTCGTTATGTCGTCAGTCGGATAATTTAGCCACAACACAAAACTATATGAACATGGAAACGAGATTTCATACCATTGCAGTACGATATATTAAAATAAGATGGGAAAATTTAGACGAAAGAATGTTTTTTAGAATAAAAGAAAACTTACTTAAGTTGTAGATATTATTCGTGTGGCTGTAAAGTACGTTTTCGGGATAAAACTGGTACAAGAGCTTCTAGTTTTAAGACGTGAATTTATGTCATTTTTCTTTTGACACTTGCATCACACCAAAGAACAGTAAAGTATCTTTAAAACTATTGTTAGTTTGTACTGGTAAGATAAGAAGAGGTCCCATTTGAATGATGTGGCCGCGGTATACGAGTGTAATATAAAGCGAGAGCATCAAATTTCTGAGTATATGAGAAATCTCTGAAAATCTGAAGCTAGATTCTTTCTTTCATAGAATATGAAAAAATAAATTTACAATATAAATTTTGTGGTCATTCCAGTTAAATAAATGTAATATTTCTTATTACTTAAAATATACATATACTATACATAAAATTCTTTTTTCAACGCGTCAATCCAAGCACAAAAATAACGGCAGAAGCGGGATGCGAACCGCGGACCTTGGAAACCAACTATGCCCAGGTATTCATACCGCTCGGCGAACTGCGCCATTGCCCTGCCTAGACTGACTTGCGTTGAAACTAGTATTTATATCATTGTTATCATCGTACGATAGATGTCGCTATAGTATATATTCAAAGTATGTATATTTTTATTATTATTCTATCAGTCTTCATTTATTCACAAGCTTAATATTATTACTTTCCGGCAGTCTATTTATTTTAGTAAGTACCACTCGGGTCTCGAACCAAACTATAGACTGAATGGATGAGAAACGACTACTTATAGTTCCGACTCGGACTTTATAACCAATCATTTACCTGTGTTACTGATGGATAATTTTTACCTTCTTGATATTGTCTCAAGGAGACATTATTATCATGTAATATTTCTTATTAATTTAATTATGGTATGTTATAATTAGCTCACTTATTTAAAGTTACTGTTAATGGTTATTTAATGGTCCTTGAAATATATTTTATTACCTTTATTGAAATTACCCAATACAAAATTACTACACATTGTATTAAAAGAAACATTTTTGTAAATCTTTATGTCATAATGTTCAACATCATTTATGTAATATTGCTCAGAAAACTACACATGGCTAAACCCAAAAGCCACAATGCCAAATCTAGCCGCACAAACCCACGAAGCTATTCACTACAAAAAATATTTCGATAAAGCTGAATCGCGTCGCATTACTCGTAAAATATAGTTATGGAATATATCTTTATATTTGGTATTGTGGTTTTTGAGTTGCACCGTGCGTAGCGACTTCTTTCTCTTCTTCAATATTTCAACCGCCATTGCAAGAGACATCATTCAGGGTTAACAAATGGTCATCAATTTACACAATTATTCTTCCCTGAAGATTGAACTTGCAACTTGATTGTTTCTAGTCAGACTGTGAAAACATACGAAGACCGCCATTGAAATCAAAAGACATCCCATCAACATCAATAGGGATGACGGTTTGATTCTCAAAACAGCACGGCTTCCACTTCTAGCACATATTTACAAACCTGTACAGACAAGCAAGGACAACCACAGTCTGCCATGACGTTCGTGGAGGTATACTCCATAGAACATACTTCTTAGAACATACTTCTTAGAACATACCCACCGTACACTATTCTCCGACATGACGCTCGTGGAGGTACATTAAGCTGACGGCTTAACTACCTCCAGACACTAACTCATCACTAAGACATCAACTCCGAAGAAGACCCCTGTGATGGCGGTCGAAATATTGGAAAGGAGTAACTCGCCACACACGGCTAAACCCAAAAGCCACAATATCAAATCTGGCCGTGAAAACCTTAGAAGTTAGTCTTTCATTTACATCATATGATATTATATATAAAAGAGAAAGTTTGCATTTAGGGTATTTTTGTGTGGGTTCTTCTATCATCTCGACAGTTGGCTGTTGCTTTGGGCTATCAGGCGAGCAGGACCACAGAGCCGGTTAGTTTATAACGCACATTGCGATATCGAGAATCTGTTTGTCTCTCGTATGCAAAGCGGTTGCGGTGCGTCGCGGGTCGTGTCGCCGGAGCTGCCGCCCGCGCATTTCCATAAGTTGTTTAGTGGGGTATAAATTACCATGGCATTATCCTGCGACCCTGGCAGTGAGGACTCCGGCGGCCTCCCCGCAACAGCCGCTCGCTCGCAATAACGCGGGACATCTCCTCAGCCAATTTGCATGACTGAAACACGGACTGAAAAAAATAGGCCACATACGACTTTCAGGTACGAGTGTCGTATGTAGATAGAATTCCAACTTTGTATTTAAAAAAAAAAAGTGATATTTTTGTTGTTGACTCTTCTTCTTTGTAGTATCAATCTAGTGGATTGGTTTGCAGCAACAAAATCTTGCATATCGATCTCCACTCTTCTCGATCCTCTTCAACCCACTTTAGCTCAGCATAAGAGCTACAACTCATGTCCTCGAACACTTGCTGCAAATACTAGGGTCAAAGTCTAGGGCACCCTCTGTAGTTTCTACCCTTAACCATCCCTTCCATAATGTCGTGAAGAAGACCATCGTGGTACATGATGTGACTGATCCATCGGGCTCGCCTCTCTGATATGGTTCTTACTAGGTGCCTATTTTCCTTGATTATGCTGAGAACTTCATTGTTCGTGACGTGGTCTATCCAGAAAATTCCGAGAATTCTAGTCTTTTATAATCACTTTCAGATAAGCACTATGTCTCACAGTCGTAAATTAAGATGCTCCAAACAAATAATTTGGCAAGTTGCTTGCGGAGCTTTAAATTAATATTTTTTGACTAAATAATTTTCGTTTTTTGTATGATATGTTACAATTAAATACTTAGAGAGAATTGAAAAATGATGTAATAATCCCATATCCGTTCTATAGATGAAGGATATAATTATCACTGACAACTGTCGCTTAAAAGTTTATTCATCTTCTCATCCCATATTAGCTTTGCCTCACGTAGGTCTGCCAACTATATTTAATTTATAGATCCCGATGGCTTCTAAGAAGGCAACCACTCAAGGCCCTAAAGAAAAGACAACCGTCTACTCTCTTGCGGCATCGAAAAACATGTCCTAACTAAGTTCATTTTTTTCTTTTGACATACTATAGGATGGAAGGCTGCCGTGTCCACTTGCTTACCTTGACTTTTTTCACAAATTTAAGCCTTCGTGCCAAAATAGATCAATTATTTATTATATTTTTGTTTCGTCGTCTCTTTATCTGTTGAATTATAAGACGTCTCTCAAAGCATTAGTGCCGGTACGATCCTCATCTTAGGTCAACATCAAATTAAATAATTTAATCAAAGCTTAAGATAAATTATATTATATTTATGATCGTAAAACAGTTCACATTAAACATGTGAATATCTTGACTTATTTAATGTTGTCTCAATAGTATATGTTTATCTGTATTGCGAAAAGAATGGGTTTGATTTGAACTCGTATACTCCCAATCTTTGTTTGGAAATCACATTGTTCTTAAAAAAACTATTTGGTCACTACAACGCAAATAAGCGGTTCATTGACAAAATGGTAATAATTAAATGTGAGTTGAATGACATTGAGCCCAAAACAAGTTTATATTATATATGTTAATTAAAATATGCCAATAACAGTCGAGTTATTTTATGTACACAAAAATGTTTACTTTGTAAGTTGTAATCATTTAAATTTTAAATCGACGTAATTTAAATAGTCTCTGTTAGACGATAGAGAAGACACTATCAACCGTCCTTATCTTCACATGACTATGTCAGGTCCACATACTTAATAGCAAATTATCATCATTCAAACGACTGCCGGGCGAGTGAGCAGACCTCGCCGCCAGTCTAAAGTTCGCCTTTGTTCCGCGTCCCGAATATAATATCTACTGTCACGTACGAACAATAAACATACAATAATATCCAAGCTATTGAAACATTAAGTGCTCAGCATCTTGCTACAAGTGAGTGTGAATACACTAGTGCAAAATGAAGCTGTTTTTCTTTGTGTTCTCATCCCTAGTCGCTGTGACGTACGGCATGAACTGTCACGATAACGTCCAGCACATGTGCACTCAACAAGGACGATACTCCCATCCCAGAGCCTGCACATCAGAATACGGAGCCTTCAGATACCATGAAAAAACAGCCAACAACCTCCTCGACTCGTACGTCGCAGACCACCTCAACTTATCGTACGATTATTTAGACAAATCAATGCATTTTGATGCGTACAAAAATAACAGAGACGGCTTCCGCAAGCTGTTCAGAAAATTAAGCGATGAAACTTTTGAAAAATCCATCGATCTCATCAAATACATCAATAAAAGAGGAGGCACGTTCAGCGTTCATGAAAAATCGAACTACAGAAATGATTTTGTTAACGAGGAACTGGCGTCGCTGGCTGACTCTTTGGAGACTCAAAAGTCTCTCGCTGAGGAGGCTCATCACATCCATCGTTGGGCGAGCGGACATGAACCAGAGATGTCCTCATTCCTTGAAGAGAACTTCCTGCACGAGCAGGCCAAGACCATCCGCGAGCTGACTGGCCATGTCAACTCTCTAAAGAAACTGATGACCGGACAGAGTGATGTTTCACTTGTGTATTACATTTTCAACGAGTACCTAAACAAAATTTGAGTAAATGGTTTAAAATATGACATGAAAATAAAATTTGTGAATATAATAAAAACGTAATATTCAATGATTAATGTTTCAATATTTTTTTATATAAATTATGTATGAATGTATTTTAAATAAATTTTCAATATGTGTTAAATATATTTGAAATTTTATGACTGACAATTATTATTTGTGGAATTCCATAATTCATTGTAAATAATAATTTTTAATTTTTTAATTTAGAATATTTTAGTACTATAAATGTATCACTTAATTTATAATATGCTCGTAATATGATCCATCAACTGTCACATAATTTGAGTTTTCTTATCAATGCAATACAATCACCAATTTAACATACAAATATCTTATTTACAAAAATATTTTATTCACAAATATTTACAAAAAAAAAGATAATATATTTTTCTACTAAAAAATATGAAAATTTCTAGGAAAAAAAAGAGACAATTATTTTTTACAGTTACTTCAAATAAAGTAAAAGAAAAAAACAGATAAAACAATTACTTGGATAAACTCATCGAATAATGTTGAATAGAAATTATTTTGTAAAAATATTTAATCTTTTTCTAGTTTCAATAGGGATTTAATTTTACTTTTGACATCACACAAATTTGGGGAATAAAAATAACACGAATGCATTTTACATTACTTTTAAAATGAGCTCCAGGATGTGTTTACATTGCGAGAATACGCGGTCGTGAATGCCAACGGAGGAGATCTCATGCAAATATCATTTATAATCTCGCCAGATAAACACAAGAAGATGCTGAAGATGAAAAGGGAAGGAGAGGAAAAGAAAAAGCGACGCGGCAGACGGAAACATTTGCGACGGGAAAACAACCGGAAGTCATGAATAAATACGGCATTAATCACTTCCGTTAAGAGAACTATGAAAAGTGGGGACAACAGAACAAGTGGAGTTTGGCAAGGGTTACTTTTGGCCGGTCCGGAGTCTATGCGGTGCATCTGCGAGCACTTGCCGCAGTCCAGAGCTTTTTGTTAGTTTTGAGTTTAGGATTCTTTATGTAACTACGTTCAGGAGAATATTTCGCAACTGTGATAAACAAATTTTGTGACGCTTCCTTGCTTGATCACTAAGCGCTGTAGAGTTTATTATACAATACAGATATTTGTTAATTATATTACTTTACATACTGCCATTAATAAATATATTTTTATGTTTTATTATACACGCCATATTATTTTATTTCTAAGTTTTTTTAAAATATCTTTTATGGGAGTAATATTAGTATAATGTAAATGATATGTTATGAAATTATCTTAATGGTATTAATCATTTCGTAGTTTTTCGGTCAAAGAACGCGGTGCGAGGATAATAATAATAGGTAAAGGTATCAAAATAATTAGTCCGAAATAAAACCGATCTAAGCCCACTTTGGTCAGAATAAAAATAAAATATATTATTTTTAATTTAAGACAGCTTAAATATGTTGGGTGATTTTAGGTAAGGTAAACTTGGGTAAATATTTAAAACATGTTAACAGTAATTTTATTTTATATTCTTACCAAAAAATATTTTTTTACCGACTAAATACGAGCTTTAGGGAAAGGCTTATGATAACTGGCAGCATTGAAGGTCAAAGATGCAGAGATATTTTGTACATATTACATTATCAACAAACCATTTTAAAAATGTCACAGAATTACAACTACATTTGTAATACGCTCTTTTGAAAAACGCAAACGGTGGAGTAATATGAGGAAGAGCAAATCAGGAGGGTTTTGATCGTCATCATTGAGCTCTACATGAAGAATAAGAGTGAAATTAGTCTTTATTGCGTGTGGTACTATTGAAAGATATATGACGTTTGGTAATGTTGTGGGTCAAGGTAGACTTCGCGCGGACGTTTTATATTAACAACAAGATAGATAAATATACAAGAATTATGGCGGTTCAATTATCAGTCTAACACCATTCGGTAATTTTGACAATACTTTCCTAACGTCTAAATTCCGATCCATGAAAAATATATGTCCAGTTGCCTCATTAAGCTTATTTTTCACTTCCTTCATTCCAAGGTTTCTCAATTGAAGTATTTTTGACAATATTCACTGACGTCAGGCCCATGGAATGCTTTCCAATTATTTCTAAACGGTATATGACGACTTAGAAAAGCTGCTCAGTCTTTGAAACACTCTCTCGACATCTGTGTTTCCTCCAACAATCTGAATCTATTCAAATCTCAGATTAATAAACACATACAATCCCAAACATACACGCGCGCAACTGCTACATATATTTCCTACACGCAGCATCAAAACGACCTGGTCTATGGAGTACCAAGTCCATATATGGGTGCTCTCATATGTGTGTTTATTTATTTATTTAATTTATAATATTTAGTTTGTCAATATTTTGATTTTATCATTGATTAAAATATGCTTGTTTTTAGCTTCGCATGATAGTCGAAAGCTTCAACTCACAGCCTTATTCCTATGCGATGCATCTAGCCTTTGTCTAGTTGGGGGCAAGGGAGGCTGTGGAACCGGTCACGCCTCATAAAGCTGGGAGGGGCGGGACGAAAAACAACCCTGCAAAATTGTTAACTCTTCATTTTTCTTCGGAGCACTGAATGGATATGCAAATGTCCTCCCCGACGCCGGTTTTATGAAAGGTTAATATAGAACCGCCGGAGGAAACTTTATTATGATAAAGCCACGTAAAAATACGATTCGAAGGTTTCCGTTGCAATAATGTGGGCCCGGTTTATGGGAAGGCGGAGCTTTGTTTATGAAGACTCATTAAAACATGGGCGCGTAAACTCTGATAAAAGCAATATCGACCACACTTGAATAAAAAATATGGGAAATATTAAAGTTTTAGACCTAAAATAAATATATTTACTAATAAAATTAAAATAGTTTACTATATCTTCAAAGTTTTCTTCTTATCTTGAGTTTAACTTCACATCATTCACAACTTTTTTTTCAAACATATCTAAAGAAGTCAATTTTTCATATTTATTATTGAATGTTAGCTTCAACTAATAACTTCATTACTATACATTGTAACTTGACTTTTTACATTCAAAGTGAAATAAGGAACAACAAAGGTAAGGTGAATATTTATATGTTTAATAATTCCGGTTTGACTAATGAACACTAAATATGTACATTGTACAGTTTATTTTATCGATGGTATGATAGTAATTTCGTTACCAAAGGTATTATATGAATTAAAAGATTAACATCATTTCAGATTTATAATTCTCGGTCATAATTATAAGCATAAAAAACTAATACATATGCCATGAATCATACATTACCTGTTGAAATGATAGATGTCATACTAAAATACAAAAACGTAAAAAAAAATCCTTTTGTTTCACATTTTCTTTTAAATAACGATGAGTTAGATTTTGATTTGAACCCTCAAGGCATGCTTATATTTACTCTTTAGCTGGATCAAAGGATCGTCAATTTTTTTTACCATAAAGTTCTAACATATATTGAGCTAAACTGTTTGGTCTTTTTCGTTTATCTTCTCCGGGATTTGAATCCACGTTCGCTAGCGTGAAAATATATTGCACATACATTAAATATTCATTAGATGAACGTTATTCAGTAAATATTGCATGCATTTACAAAGGCCATGTAAATGCAGGGACATACTCTATAGCAAACTTCACCTCATTTGCGACGCCAATTTGGCAGCGCGCTTTATCCGGGGCGCCAAAATGTGAGCGGAAAACCGTCTCGGCGGGACCAGAACCCGGGGCCTTATTGCCGCAGCGCGCCTCGGTCGTTAGGCGTAATAAGGTGACGTCACGGGCGGCCCTTCTCGGGGGCGCCACTTTGTGCAACAGAATATCCCTCAGATCCAATCACCCGAGAATTTACACGAGCCGGGGACAATAGATGACTTGTAAGGATAAACATGTCTAATTAATCGCCAGGCCCCAGAAATACATTTTAATGGAGACTCATGCGGGAGGCCTACGTTCAACAGTGGACGGACACAGGCTGATGATGATGATGATATCCTTCAGTTTTAGAGCTGATTAAGAAAGATAGAGATGAGAAGATCAAAAAGTCTGGTGAGTGAAAAAGTGAGCTAGTGGTAATCAACGTAATATGCTACAAGGCTTATAATCTTCACAATCCGAAATATCGCTAAAACCATTATTAAATATGTGTGTGTTTCTTTAGTAAGTCATATACAGGAAAGTTACACCAAACACATTAAAGGACACCACGTTATGTATCTATGTAATATGCTTCAAATCACTTCATTATACCCCAACATTTACTTGACCCAGAAGAAAAAAATATTTCATATGCGAAGATAAAGTACTCGTAGTTAACCATATGACCATTTTATACTACTTCATCGCAGTATTTCTTTAAGGGCACCATTTACCTCTATCATTCCCGATGTTTGGTCATACTGATAATCATCATCATTATATATTTGATTCTCTAACTCGCTTGGTGAAAACCCTCCCTATTCCGTCCTGTTTTTGGAGACCCAGATGGGGACCCGTTACTGGACGCACGCAAAAAGCTACTTGTTAGAGAGTGGCTGAAAGGCTTCCCGTGATTCTAGGTGCATCGGTTAGATGTTAAATAGATCTCAGTGTCGAATTGCCTTCTTTGGTAACACGTTGCTAACCACGAAATACGGTTTCACACGCTTCTCTAACTGGAGCACACGGACTGCCGGCCCAAAGTTCTGTCAGTCGCCATGGTCTTTTGCCACAATCTAAGTCAACTTTTCCTCCACGAATTCCGCCGAGTACATTTTTAATCACTGTGTTTGATTTGTTATATTTTTTCGATCGATGCTTACCCATAACAACACACACGAACTTATTTTAAAATATATAACTAATACAATACATCGAAATCTCTCACTTTATAACTACATACTCGTTGATGTCTAACAATTTTCTTATTATAAAATTCGTTGTATTTAATTTTGTTATATTTTTTTTATTTCATCCGCAAACGTTTTAGGTTGGTTCTATTTCTTTGCAATAATAAATAAAGTTGAAGATGTATTATTTAGAATTTAAAAATACATAATTATTTCAAACGAAATAAAAACCAGAGGATACAGATTTTAATTCAAAACAAAGGCAATAAAATAAATTCTCACCCAAAAAGAACGCGATGAACCGCTTTGATGTTCCTCATTATTTTTGTTGTTGTAATAAATAGCGAAAAAAGTGTCATTATTGCAAAAAAATAAAAGATAATGATACAAAGAGAATAATACAATATTTCGGAATGGGGCCCCATGCAACGAGAATAATTATTTGAATGTAATTTAAACAGTGAAATTCCAAAAAAATATATATTTTTATAAAGCATAAATAATATCAACTTCCCAAAACATTTGTTTGGAGCATCTTGATGTACGCCTGTGAAACATAGTGCTTATCTGAATGAATTTCCTGGAGAGACCACGTCATGAACAATGAGGTTCTCAGCATAATCAAGGAGGATAGGCACCTAGTAAGAACCATCTTAGAGAAGCGAGCCCGATGGATTGGTAACATCATGCGCCACGATGGTCTTCTTCACGATATTGTGGAGGGGATGGTTGAGGGTAGAAACTGTAGAGGGCGCCAAAGACGGGAGTATTTACAGCAAGTATTCGAGGACATGAATTGTAGCGCTTATGCTGAGCTGAAAAGTCCCCAAATGCCCATAAAGATACACCAAGTAGGGGGAAGCCCGTAATTAAAATTGTCAGATCGTTTATTGGACCAGATTGCTTTGTAATCCGGCTTTTATTGCTCAAAATTAAGATTTCATTATTTGTTTCACGAAAATAAAAACAACTTAATTATTTCACGGAATGCCACCCGGGAAAATCAAATGCATTGGCGTATCAAAACAGTGATTATCATTAAATGAAAATTAAAAGTAAGATCCACTTCAGTGAAAGTCACCTAAACTGATTTTTTAAATCAATTCTGGAAGTATCATTTGACTCTCCATTTTGGAAGTAGATACGGCGGACAAAGGTTTTTTTTGAATACCCGTTCTATATCTGGAACACATGATTATCACAAATTGCCGTGCCACAGTTTTGTCAGCATCCATTATCCATACGTATATACCAAGATTTCTCTGCACTCTGAAATTAACTTGGGAATATGGCCCACCGGGTATAGCTCAATGGTCCATGCGTTTGCTTTGCAAGCCAAAGGTTGTGTGTTCGATCCTCGACGGAGATGTAAAAATATATTTTTTAATCGATTTCTGAGCTCTAAAATACCCCGGTTGGTGTGAATTTGACACCTCACCCGTAAAATGCCAGCCATAGCCTATCAATTAAAATTGGTGGTAGATGAAAGTCGTCCCGTGAAGACCATCCATTTATAGTAAATGTTGTAATAATAAGAATGATGCGTAAATCTCGGACTGTAGTCTATGAAGTTGGCGGATAAACACTCCACATGCAGCGCTTAGCCATATGTATCATGGTAAGCGTCATAGAATTCCACAATGAGACTTCAGAATTACTATCACCATCTGTCGGTTTTCTCCTGTATATGTTTCCATAAATATAAATAAATATATAAAAGTTCTCGATTTGAAAAAATAGCACCTTTAGTATTTCAGATATATTTGAGTGATTGTTAATCATCATTTTTAAGGAGATTAGATGATTAGCCTGATGCTCCCAAGGTCTGGATCAATTGGTTTTAAGGATGGCTCAACCGAATTGAAGAGAGAATTAATATTTATTAATGCAAAAGCGTCCAAAACCACGTACCAAATAAAACACGTCACCGTAATTATAATAACGCATAGTCAGCTGACTAATTAATTTAATTACAGTTGCAAAATTGGTTTAATTCGTAATAATTACTCTCACGCGGGTGTTGTTAAAATGGCTGCACAACTAGGTCACCTTTCTCGTTTAATCTAACTCTGGAATTATTTAATTTTCTAAATTAATATTTACAAGTAGCGACGTGGCGACATCTATACAAATTGGCCCGCAGGGCATTGCAGGTAGTGACTTGCTGGATCCACCTACCTCCTCTACCACCATTGTATTACACCTATCGGCAAAGAAGTATTACGAGTATACTCATATAGTGATAAAGCGCAAAATTTTAATGCTTCTACAGTGAAGCTTTCATATTGATCATGATTTGCGATGGATCCAAATATAACATATATAGGGACAGCAATAATAAAGCTTCTAGTAAAGTCGTACCACTTGATTAATTATTTTAGACGAATTCTTATCATAGACAGACTGGAAGTATCATATATACTCGTAATATCTAATACATGGGTTAGTCATAGTTTCAATATATTTAATAAAGTAAATATTTTCAATTTAAATAATATCTATCTGAATGATTTATTTACACTGTTCTTGTTTACCAGAATGAATGCTCGAACAAGATAAGTTGCAGAAAACTCAGCTCATTATATAGCTGAATAATTAAAGCATGTCAGAATGGTTTTTGAACATAATAATAACTAATACAAATGTGAACATTGTAGTGACCATATGGTCTTCATGTCTGGAACATATGTTCCAGACATGAAACAGATACGGAAAGAAAAATATGAAAACACACACGATTCTAGAAAATTCAATCAATCAATGAGTTTCGTGGATTATCAATGAATACGGCTAGAATGCAGTTTAATAATGACATTATATTATACCAAAAGTTTTTGTGAAATCACACTGGAAATAATATATTGCCTGATATGTAGAATAAAAGTATAAAAGAAGTATATAGTCTTTCAATACGCTAGACTAACCAGATCAAAGAAGCTGCAGGAGTATTGCTGTACATTAATTACTGTTTATTTGATTAACTGTAGAAAGAAGTGTGTAGGATTATACAGATCTTTAAAGTCGCAATACTCAGTCTACAGCTGCCCGACCAGAAAAATAGATTAACACTTTAATTGCGAAAATAATATCAGATATTATATAGGATGTGTAAATATTACTTATATTTCGATTCGTGCCACTACCTCCTATTTCTTGATATACAATAAAAACCTATCTCCTCAACCTCTCTATTACACCCCCAGGTAGGGTGAAATCCCCTCCCCTTGCTCCCCCCTCCCCCTTCCATGACTACCTCTACATTTTTAATTAAACGTACGAACCAAATTCTAAACACGGTGACGATCCCATTTTTTTAATGAAAAAAGCCGTAGCTTTCTCAATTTCCGGACCGCTTTAGATTGAACCGATTTTCTTTAACGAAGAGAATAATATTAAAATTGCATTTTTTTTTATACAAATAGTTTGATAGTGTTTGTATTCACTAGTAAGATTCTAAACATATTGTACGAGTATTTATAAGCTTGGCACAATGTATAGAAAAACCAATTATATTTTTGTTCCAAATCTTCTAACTAGCTGGAACTAAAGTAAATATCTTTGTCATTATTCCCATTGAACTCCACTGAATATACGAGTATATTACGCAGAGTTTTCAAAGATCTCCAAGACAAGAGCTTGGTGTCTTGATGAAAGAGTCAATGTATTATTTGATGCATATTTAAACTTTTACTGATAAGAATTTTTTTCTGGTGACAAAAATATTTCATCGTATGAAATGATTAATTTATTATACAAAAAATCGTTTTTTTATGTATAAATATAAATTTACTTTTATTAAAACACATATATTATATACAGTTTTATTTTGAATTCAACCTTAAAATGTTAGAAAGTCAAATACCTATAAGTAGTAGGTTTCCGAACTTTGCTTTAAAATAATATCGTATTTGAAACAACACAAAACATTATGTTGCGATAAGTCATTTACAAAATTGCATGCGTCATAAAATCTACAACTTTTAGTCACTACAGTAATAGTCAGATGTAATTTTGTGTGATTTAATAAATTGAATTGTGTGTTTAGATAAAAACAACTGGTAACGACAGTTTTCCGTTACAAAATGTGCGATCGATGAGGATCTTAATAAACGATGATGTGTATAGTCCGTACGAATAGTTGTTATGAAAAAGATGAGACAATGAATATAATAACACAGTCATCACTGAAAAAATGAATCTGTATAATAACTGTAACACCTGGTGTAACGCTCGAATGCACTATCAATAGAGCTAATTAAGCCCGAGATGGGGCCCACTATTAAGGCAGGTGGCGGATATAGAAGGCTAGATTCACAATATGTAGTACGCATCAAAGCTTATAATATACCCCTTATTGATACCAGTAATATATATTAAAATTTAATGATATATCAGTATAATACCTAGTCACAAGACAGTTTGTATTCAAATACTTGTTAAAAAATACAATATGCAATCAACCCTCTGTCAGTAATGTATAATATTTTTTGAAATTTAAAATAAATGCAATTTAGGCTTATTTTTCGCTTTCTTGACTGGATCATATTATTGTCACATACTGCCATCATTGAACTAATTTTAGCTGCCATGCTACTAGTCTCATGCCATGCTTTTTCTGCCTTCTAGCCTTCACCGAATGCATTATATGTATAGTTTCTGACGGCTTTCCAGCACGGTGTGAGGAGAGGATTATATAGTAATAAATATTTTTTTATTTTTGTGAGAAAAAAATACATGAAATAATGAAAAATAAAGTGAACAACAAAAGAAGCAGTACATTTCAATGTTTTATTGAATTAATTCTGCAAAAGGCGGCCAACCAGGCAGACAAGACACTACCAATTGGAACTGTTTTTGTAGATGATTTTTTGAGGCTTTCGTTGCTTCCGTTATTTTGCTGAAACGTTGCACCTGCACACAGCATTAATATCACGCTTGTATGAACCAGCATCGCAGCCGATTAAGCGCTAGTCGGGGCAACACTGAGGCCGGGTAGCGCCGGAAGTGGCAGGCGGCGCCGCGACGCCAGATTAGCAGCACGAGGTGCGCACCACTGCACTCAGACTCGCCAATCGGTAGCAACGCACAACCACATTGAAACTGATTATATATAGTATGTAAATAAAATAATTTAAAAACAGATATCTTAACAAAAAAATGGGTTAAAATGCTTGAATTATTTTTGGTGGATTTTAAAAATATATTTGATTACTCTAATATTTATACAATTGATAATAAAAAATCTACACTAATATTAAACAAATTTATACGTACATACAATCTCACAACAAACGTATTCTTATGTGGCATTTTTTCATCAAGATATCGAGAAAAAATAAACGGCGGACGCTGGCATTGGAACTAAGAATATTGCACCATGTCCATTTCTTTATCCAACGCGTTTGGCTACTTACGTCACTTTTTGGATAAATAAACATCATTTTGAATACCATTTGCTTCGAATAAGTGGCAGCGTGCCCAAGCTACGTAAAGACTGAACATTGGTTTGCAAATGTTAATGATGTTTTCTATTATGTTTGATACGAGTATGTTGTAAGAATAAGAAGTCTAAATTACGTAAAATTCCTAGGTTACTAAAGTAACTTTCACTTTAAAGCTTGTCGTTTTGGAAATTTCTTAAGAACTTAGCATATTTTTTGTTCGGCAGAGAGAATTCAAAAGTGTGAAGGATATTGGCAGCTCATATCAATGTGAAAAAAACATATAGTTACATAAATGAAAACATTAAAAATCATCAAGAAAATAATAATAGTTTATCTCGTTCGATATATAATTGAAAGTATGAATTCAAATACTCGTAACAAAAAGGCTATTATTAGTATATAATATATTACTACATAATCTAATCAGATTTGTTTCATTTTTCGTCCAATACTAATAATTTGTAATTAATAATAAACATTTATGATAAGCCATTAAAATATTAATTGTAGGATTTAACTTGTATATGTGCGCAAAAAAATCAATTATATATATACCATTCTTAGATTTTGTATTAAAATTCAGAATGAACATTCAAAATGTTCATTCTGAAATCCATTAATAACCAGAGATAGGCACATCAATGGATGAGGCTCGTCATTGATAGACAATACAATTTAATTAAATGTCTCGACGTAACAAACATTGGCGGCTGGTTTGCAACCTTCACTTGCAACTGAAAGGCTCCCTTCTCTCACCAACTCACCGCCAGTTTTCAGTTTTCACCTTTCGGGTTGTTTCTGTTTTCAGTACCGACGCTCGGTTTTGTTTGACTTTGGTTTGCGCTGTCACGAAATTCAAAAGCCAAATAAATGATATTGTTATTTTATGTATCACGTTAGCAAATAAATACTGTCTCACGGGTGGAATGATAAATAAACTTGAAAAGTAAACGATCTTCTTTATAAATACCGCATTAAGTTTGCGTTTTCAGATACAATATTTGCACGAGCCCAAATTATTTACTTAATCCCTGCTTCAAATTACTGATATTTTATTATGATGACATACAATGTTGTCATAAATATAAAATAATGTGTTTCTACAGGTAATGCATTTTGGGCGATGCTTATTTGCATGGGAAATTTTAATAATTTGAAAACGTTTTTACTTTTTTACAATTTAAAAAATATATGCATATTTTTCGGTTGTGACCAAAACAATACTAAATGTAAATGCAATATAATAAATTGGCGAATTTTCTGAAAAAATAACCTGCTGTTATCGGTGATTGGTAAAACAACCCTGCTTTCTTAAATTAGAGATTTATTTTAATCAATTATTTCATTATTTTCCTTCGTTCTTGGAAAATTTAAATCCCCATTCGTAGGTATATTAATAATACCTACCTTAAAATATTCAGAAATTAATTATGTCTTCGTAAACTAAGTAAAAGTATATAAAAATGATTTATAATTATAATTACAAAAATATTTACTTTGTAGTTGTATACAATCGATTAATTTAATTTTTAGAACATTTGTCATTTACTCAATTGAATTACGAGTTATAAGAAGACAGTTATTTTACGAAAAAAATAATAATTTATGATGAATGTTTTCGAACTGCTTTTTATGCAAACACATGTTTTTATGCAACACACTTACACAGATGGTCGCCAGGTTCCTTTTTTATAATTATACGCGACAGTATTGCAAGATTAATGATATACTTTTTTTTACATTTCAGATAATACAATTTCTAGATGTGTCGGCAAAAAAGACGTGTAAATATAATCCGAAATAGCCAATTACTTTTAGGCTTGCGCTTGTGTGATCGAAGGTTAGCCCCCTCAGTGGATGTGCAGGCTCCCGCGCCGTGCGTGCGCCCACAGATAGATTAAAGCCGCTTAGTCGCGCATGGGCGCCCTTTCAATTTGGACCCGTCGCCGCCCTTCCCGTGAACTGCAAACAAACTGCCCCAAAGGGTCCAAAAATGACCGAAATTAAAGCAGGGTACAGAACTCAATGATCGAACGCTTCATCTTCTTATCTAATAGCAGTATGATCTGAATCTTGACTGAAAAACGTATTCCCTGAAAGCCTTTTAATTAATATTATTTCTGCATAAATATTATAATGCTGTCTGTTCAAATAACATCGTGACCCAGACATAGTATGTTTCTTTGCAGGAAGCGCACACTGAAAGATGTTTTATTGCATTAATAAATAAACAATAGACGGATGTTGTTATTATCGGCAGTATTCATTTTAAGATCCACGCATAACATTCAGCTCATATGTTTGACCTTATTTGGATAACATTTGAAATGTTATTATTCTTTGTTTCTATATTAAAACTGTATTTTTCTCCTTCCACATGGTCACAACTACGAGTATTAAAAACATTACTTTTGGTTAGAAATACGATAAATAAATAAAGTATATTAAAACAGAAGATATCGTTCGATAATGAAAATCAAGCAACAGAAACAGACTGTACTTTGGATGGTCAACGTCCACCGCATATCGTGGATTGGGCTGAGACGTTTCTTACGACCAAATTATTCAGACCACGGAAGCTTTGGGCTAATCATCCAATGTCCTAATAAATATTCTGATTAACAAATGCCTAAATGTGTCCCAGATACTAAAGTGCCTTCTCTTCAAACTTACGGGTTGCCACGCTATTATTGCCCATAGCGAGCATAGTATTTTTGCGATTTTAATTTTTTTAAACTAGGTTGGGACATACTCATTAATATTTTGTAATATAACCGACGTTAGTAAATACCTAGCATTGTCTTATAACTGGTACGTTTACCCTACTCGAAACAAACGCTCTGGTGCACGTGAGGTATAAATAAACGACAAGCATTTACATGTGTGAAAAGGGCACTTACAAATGCCCATAGCTGGGATTAAGAATCAAAGGCTTGTGATCGATCCAGCGTGATACAAACAAGGCTTACAAATTACAATTGAATATGTATTGTATTGAATCGGAGAAAACATTACATTTCGTTCAATATTATACCTATAATTTTTTATAATCAAAATAATTGAATTATTCACAAAACTTGTAAAATATATAGTACATACTATAAAAGATTGACCTAAACGATGAGTTTGAAACATAATTGAAATACAGGTATTATTTATTTCCTGTACAAGTGTTATGGAATTCCAGCGTAAATTTTGGATGGAAAAAAAATATTTAAAATAATTCTTACAAACATTATTTATTTTAGATATTCAATGTCTTTAAGTTAGTAATTTATATTAAATAAGTAATGTTAAAATTTAAAAATATTTGTTTTATTTACATTATTTATTCTCACAGCAATAGTTTTATCTTATAGAGAATAAAAAGGTTATCAAATATTAAAGATGTCTTTAACGAAATGAAACGCGTTCAGTTGTATTATTTTTCAAGTTCTTTCTAAATGCCACCGGTAAGCTTTGGAATGCTCTTCCAGCGTCTGTTTTTCCTTCTTCCTACAATCTGGATCTCTTCAAGAAACAGATAAATACAAACTCTCCAACCCACACACAAACACGAATACAACACACGTTTCCCATAAGCAGCGTACAGCTTCCCTGGCTAAGCGTCATAGAATGCACTAGTCTCGACCGGTTGTGCTCTACTGCATGTGATTTTTAAATTTTAAATAAATTAAATTTTAATTATAATTATACAGTTTTACTATATTACTATATTATATTATAATAAATCACATTACCTCAATTCAATGTCTTTATTTATTATCAATTAAAGTTATTTTGCTAACATTATATTAAAAAAAAAACATGTACAATTATGTCGAAATATTTATTATATATTTTTTATTTAATACCAACATACCGATCAAAGATAGTTTCTTACATTATTACAACAAACAGATAAACCACCCAACCTCAATCCGACGAATGTTCAATTTCTTGCGTCTAACCAATCCGAACAATTTTAATTTAAAATGTCTCAATTGGTCCAGGCATTTCCGGCGGCTGGCCTCAAAGGAAGAACCCCCTCCATTCGCATGGCTTCCCGCGCATCCCTCTCCACTACTGCCTCTTCAGTACCTCACAATGGATCGCAAGGTATTCGTTAGTGTGACACATATATCGAATTTCCAACTCAAAGGGGTTTAAGTTACCAACGAAAAACGGTTCTCTCGTACGATTCAGTCAGCTGAGAATTTTCTTTGTCTTGCGCAGGGGATCTCACCTGCAAAGTGGATTTTAAAACGGAGATTCGTATAATTATGAAGCAAAGAGAAGAAAATGTTTTCAGCTGAATTGTTAACAGAGCTTTCAGTAGTTTTAAAAGCTTCAACTGAGTAGCACTATGAATATAAACGACGAGTAACAGACATCATAATATACAGATACATCATTTATACATTTGTTTACGAGTACATACGCACTTGCGTCCAAGTGGGGTTGTGTTAGTAGTTAATTCAGATAAACTTAAAGCACAGACAACTAATAGTTGTAATTTTCTTTTTGGTTATTTATTTTTTAATAAAGTTAAGGTTATTAACTGAAAATATTAGGTGTACCGGAAAAGAATATCGTTTTCTTAATAAAACAATTTAGTGCATTTTATAAATATAAATATTATTGGTAATATATATGCAATAATATAATGCACCAAGTATATTATTATGAATTATATATATATATTATAAATATAAATTTAATATAAAAAAATCCAGAATGTAATTGCGTAAGCCAGCTTTGGAATTTGCGAACATTCAAAATATCTCTCAGTAAATCACAAATTTGTACCACGTGTTGCACTTTCTTTCTTCATGAAATGGTAAAGCATATTTTGAATAAATTTCTCATTCGGTACAAAGATCTCCATTGTATATAGGGTTGTAATTTTTTTCTTTCAAATTTTTAGTACACTCCAAGTATACTTAGTCAGAGAAACAACACAGAACACGTTGTAAAAGTTCGACTGCTGAAGCACAACTGACCACACAAAAGCGATAACAAAAAACGACTTTCTTTTCTGGTACACCTAATATTTCATAAGCTGCACAATTTTATTTTTACCCATACCGGAGAGTACTGACAGCGTTGATGAAAAAATCTTATCTTAGGATTATTTAATGTTCGCTATTAATCTAGATGGCTAAGTGCTCTTTGTGTACTACATATGTTTCTGGATTACATTTTGTGAATGTAAATGGTTTAATTTTCATTTACATATCTGTAAATATTTGGAAATCTAATATATTGGCATACTCGTACTGCGTGTGTCAGATTTTTAAAAATCTGAAAAAAATATATTGTCGGTGGGTATAGCTCAGTGGTCAAAGCGTTTGCTTTGCAAGGCAAAGGTCGTGGGGTCGATCCCCAACGGAGATTAAAAAAAATATTTTTAATCGATTTCTGAGCTCTAAAATACCCCCGGTTGGTGTGAATTTCATCCCTCACCCGTAAAATGCCAGTCATAGCATATTGATTAAAATTGGTTGTAGATGAAAGTCATCCGGTGAAGACCACCCATTCATAATAAATTCCTGTAACAATAAGGATGATGCGTGAATATCGGGATGTAGTCTTTGACGTTGGCGGATCAACACTCCTCATGCAGCGCTTAGCCATGTACAGCATGGTATGCGTCATAGAATTCCATGGATGAGACTTCAGAATTACTATCACCATCTGCCGCTATTCTCCTGTATGTGTTTCATAAAATAAAAGTTGCCTCTAAGAATTAAAGGGAGGAGATTGTAATTTTATACGGGATAAAAATAATGTAATAACCTAAAATTGATTAACTCAACGAGTCAAATATCAATTCCAATTTAGAATGATTAGTGAAGCAGTCAAATAAGACTTTAAAAAGAGTACCGATGAATAGGATTATTTTAGAATATAACTCCTTTGTACGACATACGAGATTTTTGGTGCCATAAAGCTTAGTCAAGTATAAAAAATGTTTTGATAAAATATGTAATATGATTATATCAATCCACAAGTGAACGCTATCCATGTAATTGTGCTAATGGTCCCTTTAATTATACGAGTATGTTCCTGAGTAATTTACTAACTTGAACCATCAATCATATAATGTATCAATCACAACTGGTGTATCATTTCAGTTCAAAGGGGTTATACTAGTATGGGCACTGTGTTAACATCTAGGACATAACCAAGTCATTATCGGCAACATATAAAAGAAACTTTGTTATTAAATATTTTATTTTTATATATCACAGAAGCTGGACGCTGCGCATGGAGTAAAAAAAGGAAAGTAGCAGTTGCGTGCGAGTATATATTTAGTAGATTGCAAGCCGGCGGGTATAGTTCAATGGTCAAAGCGTTTGCTTTGCAAGCCAAAGGTCGTGGGTTCGATCTCCGATGGAGGTTATAAAAATAAAAGTTTTTTAATCGATTTCAGAGCTCTAAAATACCCCCGGTTGGTGTGAATCTAATCCCTCAACAGTTTATGCCTATCATATCCTATTAATTAAAATTGCTACATTTTGTATAAATTACTTCACAAGTATAGCGTATACACATATTATACGCAGTGTGAGATGTCTTACAGAATTTCATCGACACTATTACTTCTAGCTAAATCGTTTTGAAGGAAGCGGATTGAAAAATAAACAATCAGTCACGACTTTACGCAACAATAGTACGATAGAGCAGCCCATCTATATTGATATGTGCCAGTCACGTTTCAAGTGTCGGAGTGCAATTGTCTGTACAATAAAACGTATTAAATAGAGCAGAATGCACGTGGATGCATCTTTAGAGGGTTTGAGAGTTGATGGGGGATGCTGAATGCAAAGAGAGAGAAGTTGCATTTTTACAACATAAAACAAACTTTTATTTGTGTGATAGACATACTCGTATGTATCTTGAATACCAATAAATATAAAAATATCTCATCTGAGGATTCTATAACAATATAGTATTTTTTTAAATATCTATCTAAGAACTGAATTTGAAGTCGTATCGAATAATACTAAAGCTTGATATCCACGCATTTTACATAATAACAGTTAATAGTTAATTAACGAAATAATTGTCAGTGAGTTAAGCTCACGTTATAAGTTTTATATTATTTCCACCGGCGGGTATAGCTCAGTGGTCAAAGCATTTGCTTTTCAAGCCCAAGGTCGTGGGTTCCATCCCCGACGGAGATTAAAAAAATTATAGGATTTTTAATCGATTTCTGAGCTCTAAAATATCCCCAGTTGGTACGAATTTGATCCCTCGCCCGTAAAATGCCAGTCATAGCCTATTAATTAAAATTGGTGGTAGACGAAAGTCATCCCGTGAAGACCACCCATTCATAGTAAATCCTGTAATAATAAAGATGATGCGTGAATCTCAGGCTGTAGTCTATGACGTTGGCGTATCAACACTCCGCTTAACCATATGCACCATGGTTAGCGTCATAGAATTCCACAGATGAGACTTCAGAATTATCACCATCTGTCGGTATTCTCCTGTACGTTACATAAAAAAAATGTTTGATAAACTATATATAAATATTTATCCCTATTTCTTACAACAAATGACATACGTTAATGAGTATGGGAAGTAATTTTGTGTGTTTATTGATATTTGTTTTCTAATTTAAAGCATTATTTAATTAATAAAAAAAAAATTAAGTAGCCAGAATTAAACTTTGCGAGTTTTCATATATGCATACATAGGTCATAACAGTCTTACTCCTTGGCTTTACAATCGGTAAATGGGTGCAGGGGGAGTCCTGACGACTGCTGGGAGTATGCAGTCCAACCAACATAACCCTCCTTTGGGGCTGTCGATTGACACCAGATAGAGACAGGCCTGATCGCAGGGAAAATTTATTTGAAAATCACTCAAAGGCTTTAAAATATGAATGCTTCCCCAAAAAATGAATATTTTAGGCGCAAAAAAAATATCGCATTGTATTACTCGTGTGTAGATGAAAAAGTGATAGTTAAGCGTTCTTTATTTAATTTGGAATATTATTTAATGAAAATAGTTTATTCTTCATGCATTCACATCGGTTCCATATCTGCAGTATACGATTAAGACAAATTGCCATCATACAGTTCTGACAGTATCTGTACTGAAGGTTGGACAGTACCACTGTCCAACCTTCTATCTTTATCTAACCTTCTATCTCTTCACCTAACCTTCTATCTCTGCACCAACAAACATATATATGGTTCTCAACTATCTTTGGAACAGAAGCAAAAGGTTTTTAGGTGGAAACTTTAGTAAACTATAAAAGGCATATTTGGGTGGATGATTATTCATTTTAAGTATCCTTTTGTTGCTTACTACAGTCTACTTTTATAAGTAAAGGTTAAGATAGTTTGAACGATTTCCACAAAACAATTGATTAAAAAAACAATTAACAAAAAATAAATCAAACATCCTTTTTAGTGAATTATATAATTTTCATTATCATTTTATAATATCAATCTTTTTTTTGAAAAATTATCACTTTTAAATTTTTATCTATGAGTAATTTTTTTTATAAAAATTCTTATGCATTGCTTACATACAAAACCTTATTACAGTGCGTGTTTTTTTCACAACATCAACAAAGTTTTTCATTTAAAGTACTCGATCATTCACGAAATTTTGAAATTCGCAAAGGCAAATAACCCTTAACAAAAGTTGCACGATTTATATTATAAAGTTTGCGAGGCTTTGATCTGAGATAAACCACCCCCAAGTTGCTAGCAGTGTGTAAAAACCAAGTGTTTTATAACGCACTTCCGCCTGTTGCTAGTCGAGCCTCCTGCCCTCCCTTGTGTAGGGAAGGCTGTTCTTCCCTTCCCCCGCGATCCGACCCCATAGGGAGGTTCATTGACTCGCCGTCAGGGCGCGCTGTCGACTTTGTAGTTTCGACAGGCGGGAGTTTTTAGTTTTTCCCTAGGAAATTTCGCGCGCACCATTTCAGGAAAACTTTTCAGCTTTTCAGAATGTGGAGTGTGAACTTGTTCACGGCTTCAGCAGGTTTTGCGAAGCACGGGAAAAGTTCACGCAGTCACTATAGTTTTCAGTTCGGTAGAAATGCACTTGTGAAGAAAATTAGGTTTTTATTCGCTTTTTGCTTACGGAAATCGGATGTGTAAGCTTTTGTTATTGTTCAGTATTTTCTGAGCCGAACATCTAAAGTTTTTATCTACAAAATTTTTAATACTAACACTGTACTACAAAACTTGCTTTTCTCTTTTTCTTCTTCTTTTGTACCATATTCTTTGCAAAGGTATATTATATCCACCAGTCACACTATCACGTGACTAATATCAAGTCAGTATTACAAGTATATTCTAAAGTTACAGGGAATATAATCTGTAGTCTATAAATTGGTGTGTTTAATTTTACATTCCAGCAAATATCATTTCTTAGTAAAAGCATAACTGATACATTACTAGACTACAGTCATTTAATGGTTGTATTTAATAAAATCATAAAAATATGTCACTGGCTTGAATATTATACCTTTATTTATCCGTATATGTCAGTGGTTCATACCCGGAACACTTTAACATTGTGAGTATATTTCAACTTTGCATAATATCGGAAAAATTAATTCACAATTTGATAGCGAATTAAATTAAGATCGTAATGGATAACGGAGGAAAAAATACAAATACTTAGATTACTCGAGAAAATTCGCCAGCAGAGCATTTAAAACAAAAAATAACTGTTGTGAAATCGTTTCTTTTGTGAAATCTTTATTAATTTATAGTGATACGTAGCCTAGGGAATATTATCGTCCACTTATTTATGATGTTTAAATATTTGTTGTCATCAATAACGTTGGTGCACTGTGGTATACTCTCGGCAGTGCTTGTAAGTGTTGTAGAAAAAGGTTATTAACTACTGTTTCATATTATCATTCAAATACATCCAGTTTTGCTTAATCACACTACAAAAAAGCGAAACAAAAGTCTTCAGCGCCTTGTCTGCCGCCCCTGGACGCTCTCACCCCCCGGGGTTCAATTGTCATACCAAATTGAAAAGTTAAATTTCAATTCCCTTCCCGCGGGAGGGGGCGCGTCCCGCAGTATCCCGACGTCTCACCGCCTTAGAGGAGATACGACAAGAGGGCGGCCTGGATATTGGCAATCTTGTGTCTTGTGATGTGGGTAATTCGTGTCGAGCCTACGCACAGGGAAACTCAAGAATTCATTCGGTCGGCTATTGAAATTTCAACAGAATAATAAGTCGCTTTTCACGTGACTGGGTCTCTCGGTATCAAATCTAGAATTGGCGTCTCGCTATCTGCTTCATTGGAGCCAGGTTAATAAATATTTAAGCGATTATGATGAAGGTTATTCTATTCATTCTTATAAAAAAATTTCGTTTAAAGGAGATGAGATTGTTTTAAAGCTTAATTGTGTCGTATATAAACATCATGTTTTATCAAACACGAAATTCATTAAATACATAGCCACCTTACAGAATTCATGATCGTAGAAATAACAATGCTTTTTATAAGACACGAGTAAATTCAGTACTTTTTTTATATCCCAGGTATGATACATTATGTTAAAGATTAATATTTTTTAATGCCATTTATGATAGAAAATCTCTTTTTTGTCATGTTTTGGTTAATATGTTTTTTCTTGAAATAAACCATATTTATATTTTTATTAATTTACGTAATTTATATGTTAGCTATTTATTGTATTTTACATTCTTTTGGCGAAATATAACATTCTACTATTACTACTTTAAATGATTTATTGCTTACAAATAAAATATAAGCATACAATGAAAAAACGTATTTTCAAATTAAAAGGTTTGGTCCTACTTCTATTTAATTAGAGGTATTTTTTTCTCTGTAATAACTTTTCATAGAGTTTGAAACAGATCAATAAAATTGTGAAATAAATTATAAAATATTCATTTTTTTAATAAACTTTTAGTTAAATTATTCTTACACGAATAATAAATCGATAAACAATAGTAAGTGACTATATAAAACATGATTTATTAGACGAGAATATATAACTTTTTTTTTAATACTCGATATAATAACTATTTTCATAATTATTTTTCTCTTTTTTCATCTTATAAGATTGATTAATCTTTTCGCACAGGAAGAAGATATCTATAAGTGTAGACTTTTGCCGAGGATTCTCAAAGTTTTGTATAAATATCGTTGTGGGTTTTATTTTTCGCCCGGCCATTTCAATTCCATTATTCTTGTTTAAACAGCCTTCCCCCTTCCGCGGATAATAACGGGTCGGAGCTCCGCCGAGGAACGTGTCTTGCGATATTTTAAGCAGACGAAAGGCAAACAATGAAACTCCACTCTTTTCCGCCTCGCTCGGAACACAAAGAGAGTTCAATTATTTGAATGAATCAGAATGGGAGAGTGGTAATTCCGATGATAAGTGATTGAAGGATTACTGACATTGAGAACGACTCGAATGCTCGTATTAGAAAAACGCGCAACATTCCGCTACCGAACCTATTTTATGTATTGTATATATAACTAAATAAACTAAGCTGCCTCATGTACAATTTGTCTTAATGTTAACACTTATAAAACTTGCATAGGCACCTCTATATAACACATTGTAGATGTTGGGGTGGATAAATATGTATACTTGGGGAAAGTTCTTAGCCTTAATAAGTTAGACAATAAAAATACAATGAAGCTTGACATACAGAGCAGAGATATGTTACCATATCAGAAGTGTGGAGAAAGACATTGCCGACCAAAAATCTAAGAATCTAGAAATGAAGGCAAACAACCGGTAAGATAAGCAGATGTTAGCGAGGATACTACCACGAAGGATCGGTCAATGAAGGCCCAAAACCGTAAAAAATGACAACAAAAGAAAAAGACCGTCACGTAATGGGAAATACGGTTTCGAAGGGAAATAAATAATATATTTTTTTATGTATATTGTTACTTATAGTGAAATTTGCCTAAAAATTAATTTAGAAAGCAAAATATAGTATTTTTAGCACCGCATATTTTAGATTCTAATTATTTAAATGCCTAGGCTTTCTTCATTATCCATCATTAATACATTGAATGTATTGGAAAGAGCTTCAGAAAAAATATACTAAACTTGAGATAAAGCAAATATCATTGCAGTGTACATAACTTTATGAAGACAATATGTTGCAAGCATATCGAATAAGAACTTTGAAATTTCAGAGACATGATCGTAGTAAATCCACTGTTGGTAAAAAAAAACTTTTTACAGTAAAATCCAAGGATATAATAAAAAACAAATCGGTAAAATTACCATATAGTATTATACTATATATATACACCTCATAACTTTTAAATATCTTAGGCATAACGTTTTCTGACTGCATTGCCATAATACCGTTTCCTGTTTTTTTTTTTTTTTTTCCCGCTTTGAAATAAATTATAATATTATGTTTAAATGGCGATAATTTTTGAGTCTGTAAGAAGCTTTTTAAATTTATAATTTGCAAGAGTACATGTATGTTTGTCGGTGCATGCAACACACGATGAACAATACCTTAAAACTCTGCATCCTACTGGGTAAACAACTCGTTCAAATATGTTGTCGAGCCACTCAATTATTACAGTGGAGTTGCTTGTGTCCACGTTATACTATTATGTACGATACATCATTAGCACTTTTCGATGATAAATTACCATTTAATTCAACATATAAATTGTTTTACATATAACATAATACCGCGTTCATTCTTCTTGAGCAAAGTATACTACGACATTTACTGGTAACTGGAATCAGCATAAATCTAAAAAAAAACGTTTCTTACAAATAGTATTCTTTTAGAACTTTCTTTCGTGTCTTTATTTTTGAAATATTAATGGTTATTATTCTTATCGACAGTTTTCTATTCGAGAGAAATCCAAGAAACCTAACATAAAAATTGGTTTAGTAATTAATGCGACATTAATATACGAGTATTATATATTTTTATGATATTTTAGTACAACATAAGTTGTAAATTATTTTGTTAGTATTTTGATATTACTTTGATAGTATTATGTTTGTATTTTAGTAGTATTTTGTAGTTTTTTTTTTTTTTTTTGTTATTATTTAGGTTGTATTTATTTATTTGGTATCTTGATAGATCAACAGTTCCCTAGGAAGACATAACCAGGACATCAAATTGTAGTTTAATTTTCCTCTATTTAAACGAGAATAATAACTTTTATACAATTTACTTGTATTTGGTGCATATCGTATTTTAATCGATAATTTTATTACGATTGTAAATTTTCTAAACTTAACTAAACTATGATTAAATTGTGCTGGAATTGAGTGCTATACTGATGTTTTCATACATTTTTTTGTACTTTGATAGACAGCTGTTGATCGTGAAGAAGCTATACCCTTAAACCCTTATTCCATCATACACGGTTTCCCCTTTCTAGTCCAGCCCGGGTGAGAGGGCAAATATCATTAGTGCGTGTCCACACGCCCCGTGCAGGAAATCGATTATGTCACTCCGCCGGCCAGTTTCCTATTATTATGACGGGATTGGAAAATTTCCATCGCCGGAGGCCAACACGCCGCGTCGCCTGGACAGACACTTAGTCGCTTCCTCTGTAACATCATGCAGAGTAAACATTATTACACGGATGACCAGAGCAACATGTCAACTTATATATAACACGTCATTAGCTTTTTTAATCGCTGTTATTTTTAATTTTGTATTATTTGTAGCTTGTTATATTTTCTTCGGCAAGCGAATCTTTCATCGCGATGGGAACTCAATTACCTATGCATATTTTGAAATGTATTTTTTTGTAAAAATTAAGTTCTTTATCGTTCATCAGAATGGCTGAACTTTGCATGCCAAAAATATGTGTTGTTGAAGTTTCATTTGATGCTAAAAAACAGACAACTGATACACATACGAGATCAAATTCAAAGAAACACTATTTTATGTGGAGTAATCATCATCTAATGTATTTGTATAAATCTTCAAAGTATTGAATATTTCTGTAAGTACCAGATGGATAAGATATGTAACCTATGGAGCATCTATTATGAATATTTAGCAAGTATGGTAAAAAATTATCGCTTATTGGTGGACACAGAGTTTTTCAAAATTTGTATTAGAAAACATTAATACAGTAAATTTACGTACGAGTATTACATAAAACATATTTAAGTGATAATAATTTAGCACTGAATGTAAGGTGTTGATCCGCCAACGTCACTAGCCTGTTGTTTTTTTTATTTACACTGATAATATATTTTCAATTAAAGATTTTTTTAAATTCGAATTTAAAGAGAAGTGCAAAGTTGTTTGTTGTCGCCTGCAATGGAAGCCATTAGTTCACATCAGTGGTTCCGAAACTTGCGTTTGGAGGAAAACGAGAAAATTACAAACGGATTATTGCCAGTCCGCCGAATCATTATGGAATTATTTATTTCGCGGACGTCTGCCCCTTTGTTGGCGGACACAAAATGAATCGAGCCTCTCGCGTCCAAGCACTGAAACACAAAGCTTCAGTGGCGTACTTATCAGTGGACAAATACTGTATGCATATCGTTGATATGTACAAAGAGCTTGCTAATTAAATGTCACATGTTTATATCACAGTTATATTATTAACTATTAAATGCGGACAATTATCAGATAATCGTTAATTGATAATTAATTATAAATTAAAATGAATATGTGTGCATAATCACGTTGTATCTTGGTTTCCTATAATTGATTGAAAATCTATTCTCAATTGCATTACTATTTATTTAGGACTGATATTTATTTAAAATTATTTACTATATTTAATGAATACTTGAATGAATTTTGGCCTAAAAATAACTCAATTTATTTATAATGTTACTCGTATATGTATATATATTTTTTTGAATATTATAGAACAGAATAACTTCTTCCTGAATATTTTATTTGAATTTGAAAATTGTAACAATAAAGAAATAGTAAAATTGTTTATATCTTATCAAACATGTTTTAGTAAAAGAGCATCAATAAGCAATATTCAAAAAATATTAATACTATACAGAGCGTGGGGTTTGTGTTATTACCTACATAATTGATAATTATTTGAATTTTTATGCCTCACAAGTACTTAACTTTTCAATAAGCATGAATGGTAGTAAATATAATATATTTAGTTAAATAGTTAGGTTGTATGATAAATTTTCTCGAGTATGCATTGAGCTTTATGGTGGCTTTATGTTTTCCAGTTAGTGAGGCGGATATAGAATAATGAAGAATGATGATGATACCATAGATTCCAATTCGGATCTGTATTTCCTGAAAACTGGGCGCGTCAAGTGCGTTATTGTTCACCTGAAAATTACCTCCGCTGAATTTTCCAAATTTAATAACACTGTGATCATTTGTGCGCCGCAAAAATAATTGAATGAAAGTACGTTTTACGTATTCAATATTTTAATGTTAAATAATTGGAATAGAAAGCACTTTTTATGGATTCCACAATGAACATAACTAAATTACGCGCGGTGATGCTGCTTTTGAAAATAAACGCCTGTTAATTTTACTGAACAGAAAATTATCATAACTAACGTATATAGTTTTAATCGAAATGCAAATAATATGATATTTTTTTTTTTACCTGACATAAATATAATGGTTTATCATTTAATACAAAAAAATACGTAGAATATTTAACAAGAACATACCTGTATGTACGAGAATGGTGGTCAACACTGCGAATGACTTTTATCGCCGCCACGAGCTTTGCACAGGTTTTGTTTACCTCATATTATAACATGATAGTACTGTTTTAGTGTTCAAAATTAGATGAATATTATATATTTACTAAATTTATAATCTATTGTATTTACGTAGAAAATTGTAACTCACAAATGGTATTTGCGTACAAAGGCTTAAAAATTAATAAATGGTTGACTCTTCCTATACATTACAAACTTCCAGTCACATACAATACATAGTGCAGATATTGCAAATATAAAGTTAAGAAAAATACTGTCCTTATTATATATCAAGGTTAAGACATGAATTTTGATTGACTAGTTTGATATTATTTGCTTTATAGTTTACACTATAGCTACAAAACACTTTAACGTTGTTTCTTTTACTTTGAAATACTTACGTTAAAAATGGTTTTAGGTGCCTTTGGTTACTTGTGATTTTTAGTGTCAATGACTTACCTGAGAGCCGATAGTGAGATGGTCCGTGCTGCAATAGCTAGAGGGCGGAAAGTAGGCGGGAGGGTCTGGTCGGGCGTACAGAGGACCGCCTAGCGAGCCGCCTAACTGCGTTGTAGCGTATGGCGACGGAGAACGACGGCTACCTGCAACATCACAAAAAAAACTTGTTCAGTAAAACTACTATGAAAATAAACTATGTATGAGACATAGTAATAAGCATTCAGAGACACAGTGATGGAGATTAGAGAGGCATCCTTTTTGAATTAAGAAAAAATTATTTTGAAATACTGAAATACCGTCACGCCTTTCAAATATATACGAGTATGGCGGGGACTTATACTGAAGTAAAGTGTGTCAGTTAAAAAATCTGTCAAATTATATGAGTATGACACGTCGACAATACACATTTAGAGGCAAATATATAATGTTTTGATTAATTAACTTTTTTCTATCCAACTTAGAAAAATTTAAGATTTTCAAAGTGATCGTACTTTATAGGCACATAAATATTTCACTTACAAAAAATACAACCCCATAAAGGAAAATTTACCCTTTCTAAAATACATCAGTCTTTCTTACGTTCGAACCACAAAATACCTTGAAAATTTAATCTACTCTTACTTGAACACAAACAGTCTGTGTACAAAACTCTTAATTAACCAATAATTAACCGATTAACAGAATATAGAGTCCACCAGTTAGTTCTGGAATGCTCCTTGTATGTTTAAACCGTATACAGATAAAACACACCCTTTCCACGTGCACCCGTATTACGGCATTTAGTCTACTTATTTAGACCGATTAATGCATTTACAAAAATATTGAAATGACAGATTCATAGGAATTAAAAAGTGCCCTCATTGGAAAAGACGCTATTTTATTTTAATGATAAGTTGAAATATTAACATGAGCGAAATTAAATAAAATCGCTCAGTGCACTCTAACATATTACGTTAATACGGCAGTCTGGCTCGTTTCAGTATCAGTAAAGAACTTTGTTAGTTTCATCTCAAGAGCAATTGCTGCACGACGACAAACCAACACCCCCGGCGAGATCTCATTACCTCACTCTTTATAGCCGGCGCGAAAACGACAAGAGGCAGTTTTCGCTATGTTTGTAATGCCTTCTAGCTCTTCAGGAAAGTGAGGAAGGTAAACACACTCATACTAAAATATAGAACGCTCCCATCATCACATGTATAACAACCCTCAACATAATTCATCAACTTGACATGATGTCTGAGATCGGTTTGTTCGAGCATACAATGTTCACAATTCGAAAGAGTGATACGAACCTGCCCCTATGTAAGAACAATGCCTCATAAAAAGAGATCAATTTATTTTGGAATTGTTGGCCTCGTATATCGACATATTCTTGTTTTTCCAATTCAGAGATATATAGAACATAACTTAACTTAACTTCAAGCTCAAAGTGATCGTATTTTATAGCACATCAATATTTCACTAACAAAAAGTACAACTCTGTAATGGAAAATTTACCCTTTTAGAATACATCATTCGCTCTTGCATTCGAATCACAAAATACCTTCAAAACCTTATCAAGTCATCCTTGAACACATAATATATGTATTTAAGACTCTTCATTAACCGATAGTTAACCGATTGACGAAAATAATAGTTTAACGACATATTCAATCCCAATTCAGAGATATAGAACCTTCTATATTGTGTTCATAGTTTCACTGTCAGGAATTTGTTGTGTTTTCAGAAGCGAATGTTCAAATTAATTGTTTTTGTTGTTTATATAACGATATTTTTCATTTTATCCGTAAATTTTATTATTGATAACTATTATATTATTACGCTATATTTAGGGTTTTTCAGACTTAAAATTGTGACCGCTAGTTTACACGAACTTTTGGTGCGAAAAATCTTTGAAATCGGTCGGTATGGGGTTGCTTACTGAAGCCACATGTAATGAAAATATGTGAATTGTGAGTATTACAAGAACATGTCATTTTACTACACGATTTATATTTCTCCACTATTCCACTGCGGCTTCATCCCTGATATGACTTTTTCCTTTATTGTTCAAAACTCAACAAGCTTTTGTTGAGTGAGGTTGGTATTTCGTTAAGTAATTGTGAAACAAAATATGTTAGACACAACATTCAATACATAACGTTGTATTTCCATTTTTCTTATAATATTTCACAAAACCATTAAATGTTGTCATCATAAACAAAATATCACGTTACAATAACAAAGTATCATTTTACCAAATCAGTATTTCTTCCATAAATATAATATAGTCGGGTACACGAGCGAAATATAAGGTTATCCAGAAATTAATGTCGTTTTTCCCAAAAGATAACTATTGGATTTTCCACAGACAACTTCACACTTAAGCCAAATAATTATAATATACCTGTATATAATAGATGATATATCAAGGCTTGCTGAGATTAATAGAATAGTAGAATTTTGCGGCATTTTTTTCATCATAAATTTACCCTTTCATTACGGCTCGGTGGAATACAAATTATACTGTCAATTATAAAACTAGTATTTGAAGCATAAATGTATTTATCTGGTCTATTTTTATATATGACATTGGTTCTGGTATCCTTTAGCTATCAGATTATGCATAAAAAACTATTCTAAGAAAGTAGCAAAACGATATATCACGGCCGATATTGACGGTAGGGGGATCTTAAACGGCATATTTCGGGTACCGATGCGAACAGGTTAAAGATTCTGTTGAAGCAAGAAATATATGTGCATGCAAAAGATATATTCAAAGAATACTAGTAAAAAAAAATGTTTTTAAAATTGCATTGCAGCTATTATTATGTTGAAGGTGCACTACTTTCTGGTAGGCCAGTTGATGATGATAAAAACACAATTAGTTGATCGTTCTTGATTGAATACCAAAAACCACTAAAAATTATCATTTAATAAACTTAGATTTTAAATGTTTGTTAAATGTTTTTCTTTAAAAACGAAAGTACCTTCCGAACAACCTAATATTCAGGAATAGACCTTTACAAACTCATGTTAAATTATTGTGACTACAATCGGAAAGAAATAGGTCATTTGATTTATACGACATCTGTAATGTTCAAGGCGAGACTAACTGGCGTCGCTGTTTTCGAACTCAAATAAAACATTCAATCACTTTTGTACAATAAGTGAATACAAAGAACCAAAATATCATACTTCAAAGGACGCACATTTTAACGTTTTGAGCTAAATACCGTAGATTTAGTTTACTAAAATTTAAATAATTGACAGAGCTCATTATGTTGATATTTTTCAATAAATAGTCAAATAAAATAATAACTAACACTGTCATCCTATATAAATTATCCATTTTAATCCATCTCCATCTATTTTTTCACATTTTTTCTTTTTCGTTATATGTTTCCCATATCTAGAGCATATGATCACTACAAATTGCCGCCACTCAGTTAAATCAGCTACTATTATTGTCCACGCCTTGTACCAAGACATCCATGAACACTGAGATCCATTTAGGAATATACATTTATATAGTTTCCAACGAGCCACCAGTGCGAAACTTGAAAATCGACAGTTCTAGTATCCGTATTTGTTTGTTTATTATATTGATCTTTTCTCATCACCGTTAAAACTCTATGTATTTTGAATCATTGGGATAAAACATTTAATAATTTTGGTAACATACTTGATACATGTAATTGATAAAATAAACTATTGTAGATCGGATTTAAGTTCATAGTTTAAGTTAGAAGAGTCTACCTTATCTATTAAAAACCATACGTTAGATAATTCCAGCTTCAGGAAATTTAAATCAAATGCGCGTAAAGCACGATCAACCTGTTACGGTCAACTGTCTTTCGTGTGAATCTCCATTTCTCTTAATTGTATTTTTGAAATGCTTCAGTTTCTCACCTAGTGGGAACTTATGTATGCTGGCTATAGTCGCGTAGGATCCACTGCAGGCGCTGGCTGGACGTCCCAAGGCGTCTAAGCGGATGAATACGTTGCCGTGACTTCCATAGGCGGCTGTAGTGTAGCTGGTACTGAAACAAACAAAAATAACACATTTAATTCATGATAAAATAACTTCAGTGTAGAAAGAAGAATATAAGGATGTACAGGCGGTAGATTATTACCCTATATATTATTAATTATGAGTACCCATTACCTATGCATAAGATGAATGTCACTTCTCTTACATTGATATTCATCATAATTATATATCTGCTCCTTAGCTGGAGCATATTGACGTCACAAACTGTTGCCTCAAAGTTCAACCACCAAGTTTTCCTCGCCTCATCACATATCATTTCTGCCTCCCCGAGCTCTGTCTAGTACATCTCACAGGGCTTATTGAACCAATAAATTACAGGTTTGGTAATCCTAAGGTGCTTGAACCGATTTCTGCCAAGCATCTCTATCCACTCCAAACAGTTTTTTCCTATCCTCAATCCGCATCTCACATGTACGCATAACTCTAAAAAATCTCTTCTACAATTGAATATGTTCGGGTTTTCCGCCCCTTAAAATCAAATGGTTCATGACTCGGGAGAATCATCCTAATCACTCGATCTTCCTAATCTTCTTCGTAGTATCAATCCGGTGGATTGGTTTGCAGCAACAGAATCTTGCATCTCGATCTCCATTCCTCTCGGTCCTCCGCAACCCTTTTCAGCTCAGCATAAGCGCTACAATTCATGTCCTCGAATACTTGCTGTAAATACTCCCGTCTAGGGCGCCCTCTACAGTTTCTACCCTCAACCATCCCCTCCACAATATCGTGAAGAAGACCATCGTGGCGCATGATGTGACCAATCCATCGGGCTCGCCTCTCTGAGATGGTTCTTATTAGGTGCCTATCTTCCTTGATTATCCTGAGAACCTCATTGTTCGTGACGTGGTCTCTCCAGGAAATTCCGAGAATTCTTCTGTACGACCACATCTCAAAGGCCTCTAGTCTTTTTTATCACTTTCAGATAAGCACCATGTCTCACAGCCGTACATTAAGATGCTCCAAACAAGTGTTTTGGCAAGTTGCTTGCGGAGCCCTAAAGTAATATTCTTTGACTCAAGAATTTTGGCTTTTTTATTGAAAGCTAGCCTTGCTTGATGTATTCGACTGTTGACTTCTCTTTTTGTTCTGGCATCCCAGGTAATCGTACTTCCAAGGTATACAAATTCTTTGCATCTTTTAGGGGTACTCCTAGCATTGATATGTTAATTTTCTGCTGCTCATTGCATACTCATGACTTTGGTTTTTGTGCTGTTTATCTTCATATTGTAGTTGGAATTAAATATGTTTTCCATGGATGTCAGCGCTTCAGTGAGTTCATCTTCAGTTTCAGCAATCAGAGCAATGTCGTCAGCAAACCTTATCATATCAATCTTTTGGCCATGTATTTTAACCCCCTCTCTATGGCCCATTTTTTCCCTGATGTTATTAATTGCATTTTGTATGTATACGTTGAAGAGTACAGGCGACAGAGAGCATCCTTGTCTCACCCCTTGACGTATTTTTGCTTCCTTTTGGACATTTCCAAGTGATATTATGGCAGCTTCTTCTTTGTTACATTACTGTTAAATTGTTTATTATAAATAAACTTTTGCGTTAAAAAGTGAGCCAGTAATATATTAGTTTCACAAAATACAAATGTTTTTGTATATTTTCAAAATTTAATTAAAAAACTTTTAAAGAATGATATTATGCATCGAAATTAGAAAATAGTTAAGCTATAGTTATATTATTGATTTAGTGTTTCTTTTGAAACATTTAGTAACGCCGCGTTAAAAAATGATCACAGCTAGAAAAGTTTTAACGAGTTTTTCCGATAAAAACCCCGTCGATAAAATTCTAGGAGAGGCGAAAATAAAACCCTCTGAGAACATTCTTTATATATGAGGCTATTAGCCTGGAAAACACCCGCCCTAACAAATTACGAAGATTCTAAAAGAATACGTCTTTCACCAAAAGACGTAAGTATAGCTACGCGAGGTATATTTACTGTGAATACTTTTGTTGGAAGGAAACAACTCTCGACTATTAGTATGGATATTTCCTGCACTCTCAAAGAAATTGGTATGCTTGCTTTTCCGCTCAGAATCGTAGAAAAGCATGTAAAATATGATGGCTTTTACCATATTACATTATTATATTATGTATGAGTATAATGTAATAATATATCTACAATAAAATGAAGTATACTATACATATGTATTGTATATAGCACGATGTGAAACTATATATAATTATTATATAAAAAAAATTATAATGGTTTTAATAACCGTACGGCGTTTATTGAAATAGATGAATATGAAATAAAAAAAACATTAATTATCTTATAAAAGTAATATAATATAAATTAAGCATTCTCATAATTTATATAATTATTTATTGCGTATTAAAAAATAATTAGATAAAAAGACTGGTATGATGGGTCTGTACTCAAAAAAATTAACCATTATCTCGTTAGTATTTACCGAAATTAATAATATTTATTAGAACTTTTAATATTTTACATACTCCAAATAACTATACCTTGAACTTATTTCTAATGATCTTAAAATAATAACCTTCTTAAAGTCAAGATTCTAGTTAATATAATTTATTTATTTAGTCAGGAAAAACCCTATTTTTTACGTTTTAATATGAAATCAGCATCAAAAATATGTTTATATAGTAACGCTTTGTTTAGTTTGAAATTAATATTGATATATTTGAAATTCCTCATACAAATAATATACTTGGAATGATGCATTGTTTCAATATCAACGTTATCGTTTTAATTAACTTTGATGCATAATTTGAACGCTATGGAAAATGACATGTAGCCGGTCGTTGCCGGGGCCAAGCCGGGTATCGGTTTTTAGAACACAAAACCCCATTAATCGTCGAGTAGCGAAATTAGTGTAATCGGAAACCCCATAAATATCACCGACGTACCGGAAGCGCGGCTTAGTTGAAAGCTCTGGCCCGGGCTGGAGCTTTACTCTCAAAGAATTTCAATGAGAACTCTCTAGCGATTCATTATTAACTTAAAATTGAATCCTTCGGTAAACTGTAATGAATTAATAAATGAAGATAATCGAAAAACTTCTTAAGTAATAAATCGCTTAGTTTATTTAAATTTTCATTTAAATATATCTTTAATGTCATTTTTTATAGTTTTAATATAACAGATAATATTATATTTATTTGAATGATTTTATTACTATTTAATTAGGTTGTTGGTTTTATTAAAAAACAGAACCCGTCAATATTTTTTTAGAGCTAAGATAATTTCTATGTAATTACGTTATCTAGATAAGTCTAACCATTTTTATACTTCAACTAATTAGCCAGTAAGGCATCAATATATTTTTTAAATTAAATATCTATAATTATCATTATAGAAGACTATCGAAAACACATCCGGTGAAAATCCACGATACCGAGCTGTTTTAAATCATCCAAATTTCTTGGGATTTGTTTTGTGGTGCTAATATACTCAACATTAGTAGTCAATATTATTGGAAAAGGATGTAATATATGTGTTTAATTTGTAGTGTTTTTTTCTTCTCTTTATTGAATAGTGAGTTAAAATGCATTAGCTATGAAAGTCATCTTATAAATAAATAAAATAAAACCAGTTCCTTAGTTTGACTAAATAAGAGTTATTTTGCTGTTGAAAATCTAAATATTGTAATTCTTTTACAGAAAATTATGCGTGAATCTATAAAATTACATATGCAATCCTAATCTGAATAACTGAAGGATGTGGAATGTAATATGAGAGATTGTTCTTGCTCTCATAAAAACGTGCGAAATGGCTAAATAATAAAATAACAAAAAGATATATTGGATTTGTGCTCTGAATGCGAATGATACTCGTAGCTTATATTTTTTTTTGTTATTAATCTCATGGGAACAAATCAAATAATTATATTTGAAAAATGTAGGCGTATAGTAGAAAAAAATAAATCGTCAATGCAAGGGACTTAAACTGGAAAAATACTTAAAATTTAAATATGGAAAACATATTACAGATAAATTATAATGTAACTATAGGCCATGCTATTGAAAAAAAACCCATCTATTGAATATATATATATTTTGTGTAAACATTTAAAGGGGAATACCGACAGATGGTGATAGTAATTCTGAAGTCTCATCTGGTGGAATTCTATGACGCTTACCATGGTGCATGTGGATAAGCGCTGCATGTGGAGTGTTGATCCGCCAACGTCATACACTACAGCCCGAGATTCACGCATCATTCTCATTATTACAGGAATTTACTATGAATGGGTGGTCTTCACGGGACGACTTTCGACTTCCAATAATTTTAATTAATAGACTAGTAATGGCATTTTACGGGTGAGGGATCAAATTCGCACCAACCGGGGGTATTTTAGAACTCAAAATTGATCAAAAAAATTATTTGTTTAATCTCTGTCGGGGATCGAACCCACAACCTTTGGCTTGCAAAGTAAACGCTTTGACCACTAAGCTATATCCGCCGGAAAAATAATGAGTTGCTTATATATATATTGTATATTAAATAGTAATATTTAATGAGAGAGGACGAAGCTAACATACTTAAAATAAGCCAAAAATATTCATTTTGTTTAAATAATAGTTACATAAAAAAAACCATTAGAATAATTTATTATACCCGAGTATGGTTATATCATATCTTAGTTTAATAGAAAAATTATTGTAGATCAAAGTGTTTTATTAAAATAATGATCAAATTTCAATGAACTTTATTTTGTAATATAAAATATATACAGCTTTTAAAAAAATCCACCATAAGTATATGGAAATGTCACAAATTTTTTAAATGTCTTTTATTCCAATATTGTACTATATACTGCACAATTTAAATGTAATACTTGACTGGTCTCAAGTACAGTAAAAACACTAAAAACTGTGTTTTGCCTCACAGTAGAATACATATTAATTTCATCACACTATTACATATTGTGATATATGGAAATATTTTACTTAATCTTGCCAATATTACAATATTACGTTTAAGAGATTGTGGTACATAGAAGATATATTTTGCTGTATAGTTCCCCTTCTTTTTGAAGGCGGTGAGTCATCCGTAAAATCAGTATGGGGTGATCTGCTGGAGACGCGTTAATATTACCTTTAAAGACGTCACCTGCAGAGTGACAGATACTCAGACCCAGTAATGATATATCTGAACCAAAAATTGTTTCGGTTAAAGATTAATTGGATGGTTTCCCCATTTTAATATCAATAAATACTTACTATTCGATCATCAACAGAATACTCGTTTACTTATTTGCTTCGTTATCTATGACGATAATTTTTTTCTCTATGGACCAATTAATAAACGGATAATTTAAAGCAAAAAACAGTACTAACTCAGAATACTGAGTGTTATATTTAAGCACTATCCGCACATATATGTTTAGTTACTCTTAATATGCTAACACTAAATAGTAAATTACAAAGCTATTAATACATTATAATTAACTAGCATGTAAATACAATGAACAACTTTTGTTGTTACTTTAACACAAAAATTGTATTAAATTTTACCTAGTCTACTGTCAGTATAACAATAATTAAAAGTTTATTAAATCGACTATGATAAATGTATTCTTAATAGTTTGTTGAATAAGTAACGCATTAGATTATGTCCAAAAAATTACACTCGAAAAATACTTTAAAGACGATGCACATCATTAAAAAATTAAATTCCTTAAATTATTAGTAAATACTGGTACGTCTTCGGTTGACTTGTACAGTATTTTTCGAACTACAATATAGTAATGAGTATTTATGGGGACCAATTCGATAAAAAATAAATAAAACTTTGTTCACAGTATCCTCGTAATAACAGTCGATTTTGAGGCAACGTAAGAATATTTTTTTATTGCTTTTTTTATTCTTTATTTTTTATATACGAACAGCAATTTAAAAAATATCACAAGTAATCTAATATTTTTTCATATTCTCATTATTTCATATATAATTGAATAACATGTCACACAAACAAACACTTACTTCAATAAGGGAATATAATTATGTTCCAAATATATTTGGTAGCTTGGCTGAAAATATGATTAATAAACATTATTCGACCCAAAAATTATTGGGGAGAACATGTTGAAATGAGTTCACTAAAATGAATGGTATCAATTAGTAACGACCCTTTATTCCTTGTTACTACAGAAGCTACAAATACTGTCCCAAAAATGATCAAAGTAATGGGCCGGTTATCTAAAAATAAGGGTTTCAATTAATGACGACACATCTACTTTTAGTCAAACCCAAAGGCTGCAAACAAGAGTTATAATAATTTCCCGAAAATGATTGAGATCCACGCGCTGCCTCCGCTGCTTTGTGTTTGTCACAAAAGAGACTATTAAGATCGCAACCCCCTGCGGCGAGACTTAATTATTATTGCCCTACAGCATCCCAGCAGACCCTGCCGGGTTCTCGCGGTCTGCGCCACTACAAGCCATAATCATGTCATTATGTCCAACAGTAAGCCGAAAGGCCCGGTGTAATATTTCACCCGGGGGGCGAGGGTAGGGAACGCTGGTAAACTCAAGAACACGACCACCCCTTCGAGTCTTCTCTCATCGAGTGCCGCCAAGAGTGTATTGTATCTGTATTGTATCTGTATTGTATCTCACCGCCTTATTGGGTGCCATAAAAGTTTATACCGATTGATATTGTCTAGGGATGTGATTAAATTTTAATGTTGAGCTGCTTCGGTGAAAATGGCGGCGGCGCTTGTAAAGTGAAAGGTCGTCGCTTCTACGAAATATACACAAATTTGATGTCTTTAACGCCGCATAGTCAAAATTACATTAATATAATAATGGAAATAATCATTAAATTTATTTTTTTAATGTAATTTTGCCTCATGTGTACATAATATATAGTTTTCTACAAAATATAAAATTCAATACTATAGAATATTTTTATACTATAGAAAAAACTCACTCAAAATTATAAAGTATTTTTTGCCATATCTGCTCCATATGTGGAGCATATGAACACCGAATAACGTGATTATCACAGTTATGTTAGTTCACGTTGTCTATGCCCTGTCCCAGAAAACCTGCGCTCGAAGGTCCATGGGAAAATAGATGATTCCCGGGAGGCTCTAGAGCAGGCATGGGCAACCTTTCCTAGGTCTGGGGCCACATTATCATTCTGTCTCCGTGTCAAGGGCCGGACCAAATTATTAACTATATTAAGGTAATATTAAATTAAATAAAACACATTGCTACTTCTTGCATATTTTATTTATTTATATAATGAACGACATTAATTGCTTATAAAATTTAATGTGACGATTGACTTTGTACTTGAATTACGAGACTATCAATATTGGCGTTGATATTGCTTAATGATAATCTCATCGAATTTTCGAGATTTTCATCTGTTATCCTCGTTCGAATTTTCGATTTGGTGTACTTCATCCTCGAAAAAATTGTTCGCATGTATACGTGCTGCCAAAAAAGACAAATGATGTTTCTTGCAAATCTACGTAAGTTTGTATAATTTTCTTCCACCAAATATAATTTATAAAAATCCGTCAAAGTAACTTTGTCAAATTGTGGTTTTAGCGCTAAATCCCCCTGAAGCTCAATAAGTTCCATCTGTAAATTTGCTAGCACATTATTTACATCAGCATCCATCGGACGAGCAAATATAGCGAATGTTGAGTCTTTGTTTTGGAAGTCGGCAAACCTCGTATCAAATTGCTCTATTAGTGCCTTCAGTTCATCTCCATAAGAATTATATGTGATGTTTGTATGCCTTGATAGATTAGGAAAATGGTAACAATTTTTACCTCTTATCTGATTTTTCAAAAATCTAAGCTTATTACAAAAAACTTTGACATGGCTATGCAGTTCATGAACCATAGAATCGTTTCAACATGTTTCCTTTACTCAACCACCTTACTTCACAGTAATAAGACACATCTTCATAGTCTGAAAATAGGTCTTCCAAAAACACCTTAAACTGGCGGTGATTAAGTGCACGTGACTTAATAAAATTAATGCTTGCTACTACTACATCCATAACATTCTTGAATTTCATCGATTTTGCGCACAAATTTTGCTGGTGGATTTTGTCACAAATTTAAAAACAATATTCAGAACTGACAAACAAAACTGTCTTCTACGCCAGAACGCACCAGTAAACAGAACAAACCAGACCAGAAGTCGCGTGAACACTAAATAAGGGGAATGCGGCGCGGAGGGGGACGGAATTAGTGTGCTGCACTCGGGATATTTCGTGCCTACGAACTTTGCCGAAACACAAACCATCGGATGCATTGCGATAATAATATATATTATTATATTATGTAGCGCGGAGGGGGTGGGCCCCGCTGTAATCCTTCGGTGCGTATACGAGCTTCCCCGAATCACTGCAAGCGCCCGTGTCATCTGCATTATTTTAACTAATGTATTTCTCAATTACTTCGCCGAGATGAATCAGGGCCGGACAAAATAGCTCCGCGGGCCGGATCCGGCCCGCGGGCCGGCGGTTGCCCATCTATGCTCTAGAGCAAGAGCCCGCAAACTTGCTTAGACTGCATCTGTAGTACCAGAGAAATACTTTGGTGTTTCAATAAACAGCGTTTTTAAGAGGATCGGATGATTAACCGGACGTTCCCGAGGCATGTATTTTTTTTTATTTTGTCTTAAAAGGGTGGCTCAACCCTACCCGGGGCATGTATATAGCTATGGTTTTATAAATATTTTTAAAAAATCAAGCTTGGTCGGGATTTGAACTGACAGCGTCTGCATTAAAAACCACTGGACTATGCCGGCACTAAAAGTTAAATATTCTATTTATTTTGCACTCAATAAAAATACTTTTTAAATTATAAATCAATCTTATATAACGAAATAAGTTTTTAATTATATTAATCAATGCAATTGAAAACAAAAGATTTTTTTTATAACATGACTAATAACATTCAATTACAGGATATCTACATATACATATTTTACTTGTTAATATAAAAAATATTCTATTTCATAAAAACAATTTTCCTTCGTGATTGAAAAAATGAAATGGCGGAGGTTCTGATATCTATTGCCAAATGTGGCAATGTCTAGTGACATAAGAAATAAGGTCTAACGTTCAACGCGAGAGAGCCAGTTCGTTTTTATGCTTATGGTGAAAAACATCTTTAAGCAAATGTTCTCATATCATATTTCGTGACGCCGCGATGGCCAATTTCACAATATTATGCACTGAAAATATTTTGAAAGTAAAGATAAGACATGTTTTGTAATATTAATAAATTTATAAAGCTATGTTAAGCGTTACTTGTCACGTAACTATGTTTAATGGTACAGTACAATGTAACGAAGTTGATGCACGTTGTTAAATCCGTAAATACTTGTTCTATGAAGTTACATACTTTAACTTAAAGACTTACACAACTTTTGCCATTCATTTATGTAAGCATATGTATTTCGTATATTACAGATTTTCATTTATTTTTAAAAGAATTTTTATTAACAAAGTATGATCTATAATAATTGTACATTAAGGTGGATTAAATGTAGTTGAAATCAATAGTATCAATTAAAATGAAACGAAATCGATTTATGATTAAGCCGCTGTAATGATTATTATTCAGTCATAATAAATAATGTGAGATAAACCAAATATAAAAGATTTAAATGATTTTTGTATTTCAATATTCTTCTTCGTAGTATCAATCCGGTGGATTGGTTTGCAGCAACAAAATCTTGCATCTCGATCTCCACTCTTCTCGATTCTCTGCAATCCTCTTTAGCTCAGCATAAGAGGTACAACTCATGTCCTCGAACACTTTCTGCAAATAATCCCGTCTAGGGCGCCCTGTGCAGTTTCTACCCTCAACCATCCCTACCACAATGTCGTGAAGAAGACCATCGTGGCGCATGATCTGACCGATCCATCGAGCTCGCCTCTCTGAGATAGTTCTTACTACGTTCCTATCTTCCTTGATTCCAATATTAAAATCATGAAAGAAAATCATTATACAGTAAGACTAATTCTTTTATTGGTTTATATATTTTGTAAGTATGTTTTTTTTTCATATTTCTTGAAATAATATAATTTAAAAAATCTACTTTAATTTATTCAGTCTCATGAAGAATTGTTAGTTATTTCATAAACTTATGATAATATTACGATATTTTTTGACGTTCAATAATATTTTTACCTGCATAACGTGAAACATTAAAATGAATTAGTGAAAATATTATTATCCCCTACAAATTGGAAACCTAAAAATTACATTTTACTTTGCAATTATCTTTAGAAGGTCGAGGGTATACTTTATGATATGAGTGTAACGAATAGGTCCCTTTGTGGTCAAGCATCATACCGCGCTGTCCAGGCTTTATGTGCGGGTTTCCTTGTGAGTAATAGTAATTTGACAGTAACTGAAGATTAGTGGTAATGCAATTACAGTAGGTACTAATGAAACAGGCAGTTGAAAGTTCAAAGCACTTAAAAAACATTAGTTTCTCTGTATTTAAAAAAAAAGTTAATAAACGAATTCTACGAGTAAAATTAATAGTAAAATGAAAACTTCTAGAATATTAAGTATATTTGAGGTATGGTGGTTTGCAGTAACGCCTTTGGACCATGTAGCGCCCTAGGGCATTTTTTTATGGCTCCCCATATTGTTTATATATTACATTTAAAAAAATCTTTATGTGACATATAAGCTGTATAATTAAAAAATATTTTTGTCTTCCGAGGCTGAGGACTGGATCGCTTGGGGCTAAAAGAGCGGCTTGACTCAACCAATGATTTACAGTATGCAACCAAACAGTCACTATCTATATATTTACATTCTGCGTCAAATTTTACCGTAATTGAACGAGAATCGATGTGTTATCATGTTATGGTCGTTGATATAAGGTCTATGTGTAATGTATGTCAAAGGAAATCTTTTCTACAAATCGTAATATATGTGGTAATGAAATACACAACGATAGCTTGTCAAAGAGCCGTGATTAGAAACACAAAAATAACTGAATACAAATTGCATAATCTGTTTCTAAATCGGTAATCTCATGGGCGATGTCGCTGGTGGTTGTGATCTCCGCTAGCATCACTGGGTTTTGATCCCCGCTAGTTCTATCTCGCTCAAGGGCTGGTTCACAGCGATCAACAAACTATGACCCGCCAGATTAATAAGTCTTAATATTTATTTAAAAATCCTTTTTTGCGTCAAAAGAAGAAGATCAAATCAATACGTATAATTTATTTTTCCGAATATAGCAACACGGAGCTGTCTTAGAGGAGGCCTCAAAACACATTTAAAACATATCCAGTATTGTACTGATAATTTTTGTCTCACGAACTGAGCTCTTCTGAAGTATTAAATGATACAGAGATGGAACGCGTCAAGCTGATCAACTAATTTATATTTAAAAAAAAGCAGATTTATAACGTCTAATATGCCTCGGATTCCACAGTAACTTTCAAGATATTGGGAAGCCATCAAGTGCTTAAAATGTGAACTCGGAAGAACTTATAATGTAGAAATGACTTGAAGCAAGAATAATGGCAGTTAAAAGATCAATGTGGTTACAATTTATGATTTTCTGCCAAAAATCGCAGAGTCTACCACAATTTATTTCTAGAATTAAATTATTTTGCCAATTTGAATTAAATAGTCACTATAAAATATTATAAAACACTTTCTGCGATTGCTCTATTAAACTTCCAAAATACAGTTACTAATGTTGGAATTTTGAAACAGTAAAATGAAATAAATATAAAAAGTTAGTCCACCCCTGCTCTGAAGTGATGTTAGTTGGTAGGATGCTGGGAGGCTGTAGCCGAAGAGCGTAATTGCGGGCGTCAACCCCGAAAGCCTTCGTAAATATTTATGTCTATGAAAGTAATGAGTTGTCTTGGCTGTACGAGGCACAGAATCGATCAAACATACTACAATATCATATAGTTAAGCTGAAATCACTTGATAATACTCTCTTTAAGAAGAACAAATATGACGTCAATTTCTTAAATAGTGTTCTTAATATATAATACACATCTTAAACATAACAATTAGATGCGTAAAAGTACGTACAAAGCAATTATTTATTTAAAATAGTATTGTAATAAAATATAATTGATTTGTCTGTTATACGTCTTACTTTAAGCTTTTACTCGCTAAGCACGATAGCGATTACAAAAGGTGCATATGTAGTTCAAAGATCATTTATATAATTATTTACATTAATAAACATCATCATGATGATGATATAATTAAAATCAAAAGAGCAGAGAGGATCTACATATCTTATCGTAGATATTCAGTGATTTGCTTTGGGAAACTACCAAATATATCCTCAAAAAAGCAACAACGAAAAGAATTGCGAAGAGTTCTTGTCTTATGAAGTTATCGGTACCATGTAGATCTGTCTTGAAGATCATAATAGTATAGAATTATTTGTGAAATTACAAAAAAAAAAGTAAAAAGTAAAAAGCTTCCTTAGGTCATAAATAGGACAAATATATATATTTACATTTAATAAAACATATTATTATTTTATCATAAATCTTTGACTCTATTTATCTGTGAATATATTTTTAATCATGTTTGATTTATTATATATGTGTGTATATGTTCGTAAAAACACTAAGTTTGACTAAAGTTCCAAGGCATTTGTGGAACTTTAAATGCCAGCATTCTTTACTCAGAGTCACCCTGTTTTATGGTGTGTGGTATAAATTATGTTGGGTTCTTGCCAAACTGGCTTGCAGAGTTCCAGTTTCCGTAATTCCTACAGTAAAATAACAAGAAGAGAATTTTAAACGAGCTCTTATGGCTTTTTTTAGGGAAAATTAAAAATGCTCTTGTAAGATTTAACTTATGTTTAAATATCAAGCCGAAATTTAAAAGAAAATTCAATATTTTCGTGCTTAAATAACTGTTTTATTTTGTGAAAAATGTTTATATGTAATATACTTCATTCGAATACAAATATGTTTTCTACATAAATTATGAATGCAGTCATAATTCATTTGATCAATATTGTAAATGAGTTGATCATTATAATAACTTTTATAATCTTTTATTTTATTTACCTTATATATATATATAAATAATAATAAATTCAGTGATTGTATGTTCACTTTGAGGCTAACTTATGTGTTTTACTCTCTTTAAAAATACATCAGTAGTACTAAACAAGGGTACAAAAAAAACCTTTAAAAATATTTTCGTTCAGCGAATTCATCTAGAATATATGTACTTATTTATTATGAAATGACATAAAATTGAATGATAAATTTATTTTCTTCTGAAAATTTTTCGAATAAGAATATAAATTAATTGGTAATAATATTTGTTGAAATTTCATTAAAAAAAAAGAACATATATTTTTACTTATACATACAAATTCGTACAAATATGACAACTAAAAATAATATTAAGTACAAGTACGTTTAAAATATTCGATGTATTTTGATGGACGTTGAGCATTTTATGAAATAAATAGTCGATTAATTTTCATGTAATAATGTGAATTATTTGTCGTTTCGCGTGATGACCAACCGGGGTGACAAATTATGGGCTGGGCGGGTCGTTTTCCAGTCAACTTACCATTTATCATCATCGGACGGTGGGCGGGAGAGTGACATGACAAAACTGGAACCACAGGGCGCCGCCTGCAGTCTGCACCAAGGCTAGGACAGCCCTCAACCAGACCAGAGTCCTAGATTGCTAATTTAGTTTCAAACCCTAGCTGCTCCTTTGATGTCCCATCTCAGACATCAGAGAACATTCTCTGAGACTTTCAGTACCTCTTTTCATAAATAGAAATAATTTTCGTAGCTCTTCGAGGAAAGTACTTTGGATATTCAAACAACGTAGACTTAGTCATTAGTGGATACTAAAAAAATCCATTAATGTACCAATTTTGTTATTTTTTTGACAACGGCATCAATCTTTCTGCTTAATTATTAAAAGTATTTATGTGTGATTTTTCTCTTTATTAAGTCTTTGCAGTGGCTGCAATTATTTATAGGTGACTTTTACTGGTCTTATCGTCTGATAACATATCATATTCTGAAAAGGATATTCTGAAATTCTGAATTGTACTCCAGTGTGATGTTATTGTATGGCATTAAATATCCAGTCCATTTACAGAATACTTCAAGTCATTGCTTCTCTTGTCTTTATTTATTGACGTATTTTTCTAAATCAGAAAACGTATTCTTTGTTTTCATTAAATTCTCATATAAAGAAAAATACCCAAAGAGAGTGTCGAAGAAATGTTATCTATGGATTCTTTAACGTATGACAATAATTTGAAAGTGTTAGCATCAAGGATACATTAATGTTATCCGGTGTGATGCGAGTGTGTTGTGGGAAAAGCTCTACTCCAGCCCTAGATGCCTCTCGTTTTCCCGCCCTGATCCCCGCCCTAGCCAACGCTCCGGTTCCCGACCTACTACCCGCCCTAACGAGCTCGCCCGCGGCGATGATAGATGATAAAGGGGGATGAAGAAGAGGTTCCAAAGTGTGACAATGCATTTTTATAAAGAATATGAAGAATATATACAATAAAATACAATGTTCATATAATTAAATGTAACTTTATAGATAACAATGACGGTAACTTTTAATTTTATCTCTCGTGACCCAATACTATTCGTTTAGATTAAGTTTTCAATTTTTCATCTGGAAATGCTTTGTTTCTTATTAAATTAAAACATAATACTATTTTTATAAAGGCTCACATAAAAGTTTAAGAAAACCTTATATTATTAAAATAGATTGCATAACTTCTCAATACGTAAGATAAATAAAATAACTTTGTAAAAGTATCTTCTTCTTCTTCATCTTAGCCATTTCCCATCATCTGGGGGCGGCTCTCCTTGTGAACATTCGCCATGTCTGTCTGTCCTGCGTTGCATTCTCGGTCAAGCCCAGGGTTTTCAGATCCTTGTTTACAGTTGCGTCCAGGTTGCCTGTGGTCTTCCAGGCCTTCTTCTCAGCGTGGGTATGTTGAGGGCTCTCTTCACCATGTAGTCCTCATCTTTCCGTGTCACATGCCCATACCATCTTAGGCGGTTCTCCCTTATCTTTTCAGGTATGGGGGCCTCCCGAAATAAAGCCCAAATATGTGCTCATTTTGAACTCTGTTCACTCTAGTCACACCGCCCGCCCACCTCAACATCTTCATCTCTGCCACATGAATCCTATCCAAATCACGTTTCAGCGGGGTCTGGCACTCCGATCCATAAAGTATAGCTGGCCTTACAACAGTTTTGTAGATTTTACCTTTGATCCTAACTGAAATCTTGCTGTCACACAAAACCCCAGAGAGAGACCTCCATTTCAGCCATCCTGTGTTTATTCTACGCTCCACGTCAGATTCAGTTTTGGCATCTAAGGATATCACAGAGCTGAGATATTTAAAAGTATCAACCTCTTTTACGGGTATATTTTGTAGGAGGAGTGGTGTGTTAACCGCGGTGCAACCAGAATTGAAATTAAATTGAAATTGAAGTACACCGACTCGGTTTTACTTCTACTTATTCACAATCCACTACTCTCCAAAGCCAGTATCCATTCCTCCAGCATTTCCTGAATACTTATGCATTTTCACTGATTAGAGCAATATTGTCAGCATACAAAAATAACTTATATATATGTATGAAATATATATATAATATAATATAACTATTTATATATATGTAATTTATATGTAATTATTTATAATCAATAATTCACGTTCATATTAGTTAATAATAACCTTTATTTTAATCAAATTTATCTATTTATTCAGGTACATAATATAAACCTATTTTTTGATAAAAAGTGACCGAATACTGTAAGTTACATTTTGTAGTATTTTACAAACTATAAGAAAATATATTTGATATAATCCTTGTGCCCCAATGAAAATAAAATTGATACAAATCGTGTCTACAAATGCAGTACTTGTTACTCTTGCATTTTCTGCTTAAATATCGCATTTGGCAGGAGGAGAATCATTGAAAGCTGATTCTTAAGAGAAGGGCATCACAATCAGATGGACTTCTCCCCTAAATTCAGCAGGAAAACGTGTCTATCACAAAATCTAAGTGCAACTTGTGCAATAGGCATTCTAGTATTAAAAATAAATCCTACAAATGGGGTTCTTTTCTTATATATACGGTTGCAATATATATTTATTGACAAAGATCAAGCGATTGTCAAAATTCCTCCCTAAACATCACTGGTAAGCTCACACAATCAAAATCTGTGGGATAAACATATATGAAATCACTAAATTTTGGTATTAAGCATGCCGATTTTGGTGATTTGTTAATAATATCACCATAAATTTGCACAACCATTACTACTGTTCAGATCTGTATCCCAAAAATCCATTGCATTTTTTTGTTAAAACATATGTAGGAGAACTTTTTTCAGACCTGTATTGCATTTAAATGAGCCAGCTGCTTCATGCTACATGTAGAAATTATTCTTAATGATTGAGGAGATTTTAATATATAAATATGATTATGCCTATTGAATATATTACGAATCTTGGACGATTGATGTTTTGAAAATGATACTCAAATTTTTCAGTTCGGAGAATGCAAATTAATAAAAAAAATAGCATTACGGCTGCAGTACAGGGATATCATGACTTTTTTCTCGTCTCCCCAAGTATAGTGATCAAAAGTATATAATACGAGTATGTTCTAGCGGTCTTCTTGAAGACACGGCTGACATGGGACGAGTAAAACACATTGGCGGCTTTTATAACATTATGTTGACAATTTGTTACGGCCATATGATCCAGCAAAGAAACGAAAACTGAATGACAATCATGATGTTGATAATGAGGGTAATCAAAATAATACACCGTACATTACAAGTTGTCAGAAACCTTTTGTTTTTTTTAACACTTTGTGATTGAAATAATATATTAATTTACATTTGTAATACAGATCACGTTAGTAACTTATTATTTACACATAAATAACATCACATTTTTATGCATTCTTGGGACATAATCAGTTATTTAGTGATGTAATATATATATATAAAGTGTTAATATATTTCACGTAAGGGAAGCCCAATTCAGGCATGAACTCCACGAGTTTCTTTGGAGGAATGATTTGATGGCGTCGTCTATTTGATGAGCATTGGGACCTTCTGTTGCTTGTCTTTATTGCTTTGTTCTCAGTACTTAATCATAAGTACCTATATTTGTATATTAATCTTGATTGTATTTCAGTAATGAATGTTTTTTTTTTTAATTTGTAATGTTTCTGTATGTGAATAAAATACATTAAATTGAAATTGAATTAAATTGAATAAAATTGAATAATAAATTACCAATGTTGAGAATCGTCAGGGCTTAACAACTCAATTCTTCGTATTGTGAAAATATCATCACGGTTCAGTAGTTTTTTTATTGTAGTTTCATGCAAATTACTTCGAGTTGTTATTTTTAATTGACGAATTTAAATGTAATATTCATTGAAGTAGAAATTCGTGCATCTATAAATCTTTCATAACCGCTCATTTATACAGATTTATTTCATTTGTTACTTCCTGAAAACACCACTTTTTCATTACTTTAAAAAAAATATATTCAATTTGTACATAAAATTCACAATAAAATATGATTTTACATTTAAAATAACTTCTTAGGTTTTTTTTTTTCATTACTTTACATTTAAAATGTTTTACTAACGAAAAATTATAGTTTAAAATAAAATAATTTTTTAGTGATTGGATGATTAAGTGATTATTATTTGTTTTATATTTAACATGTAGTAATTTTACATTTTACCGCGTAGAATAGGTATTCTATTAAATTCGTGACTGAACATTTGTAGCACTTTAATTAAGTTGTAATTTGTAACGTTAATTAGGCCCCTGGTACATTTACTTAGTCAAGCATATTTACATATTTTCCTTTAATTTGTGTCTATATATGCTATTCATATATTATTTTTATTGAATAAATATTTTTTTATTTTAAATTTTATTTGAATTCCAAATATGTCGAAATTTACATAAATAGTTATTAATGATAATGAAAAAGGCTAATTCGATAACCTATGTAAAGAAAAATACGTCTTTTCATTAAAATACACTGATTGAAAAATACCAAACACAGATTTACTTACTTCAGATATATATCTCTATACTCGTAGCTATATGCTTATATATATTTTATTTTATTTTATTTATTGCCAAATATAAATTTACATAAAGTTAATGATAAGTGATATTTATAGAGTGAATACTTTTTTTCGCTATCCTCCCAATAAGGATACATTTTCTTGTGTGTGGCAAATGTGTGGGTATGTTTCTGTATTTCTTTTCGATTGTACAAAATGGATTTGGGAATTGCTGTTGATGTAACCGTGCGACGGCAAATTTGTAGTGATCGCTTGTTCCAAATATTTAACTAATAAGACAGGGAGAGAAAATGACATCATACTCGTACAAACTAATACCAAATTGTAGCTGATTTTTGGCTCTTGTAAAATAAAAGTGTGTTGGTTTTTTTGTGCTTGCTTAGGGAATGTTGGTCGCTGACCTTTGGCTCCGATCCACGGCCGCACTGCACCAGGACAAAGCTTCTCAGCATCCTGCCCACATAATACAAAGCTTTCTAAATAACAAGCCACTTTTCAGACAGTGCTGTCCAAGTTAGGGGTCGCCAAAGTGAAGATCCGGGTCCACATATTTTTAAAATTAATTTCGTGAACTAATTTAAAGCAAATCTAGTTGGAAAAAAGTAACATTTTTCAACGTGTAATTTTTGAGTTCTTCGTAATATTGAAGTAAAGGAATGATAAAGATGTTTATACGAGTATTTGTAAGCAGGACAGTAATCGCTTTCAGTAACCCTTTCAATCCCCATATGAACAAAAGAAATATACATCCTTCCCAAATGCATCCTGTGATCGAAAAAGTTGAGTTCATAAAATTATTAAATAACCGAAAACATTTCCCGAAACTCCACTCTGTGCTTATATTTATATAAAAAATATATTTTTTACCAGCAATATTTTTTTATTTCTCCCTTGGCGCAAAAATTAAAAATATTGATTTTGGTGGTTTGAGGACGTCTAATTATAAAATTTATTTTCGAAAAATACGAACAACCATACAATATACAATGCTTAGCAAACATCAAAATGGCAAGCGGCTTATAATTCACATATAATATCTCTCTTTCACCTTCTCGCGAGTTTTTCTTTTATGCATTGTATTTACATGAAAAAGGTTCCAAGCTAACTGAGGTAAAGACATGGATCCCAGCTATTATATAAATAGTGGCGAGCTAGTTTTAAAATTAGTATTGTTAAAATTTTTCTTCCGTGTAATACGACTTGTTTTGCTTTAAATTTAATATTCTAATTAAGTATGGTGTAACATTCAGTACAAGTTCAACATTCGTAAGGAAAGGTGTGTTTCGTTTAATTCATTTAAATATCATACAATTCGTTAGGGATGAAAATAAGATAAAAGGCTAAAAACACTTTTAGGACAATGTATAAGTATATGAGCTACTTCGGCATTCTTACTTCCTTAATATTGGCAAATCTTCAACGCAGAGCCTTCAGCAAAATCAGTCCTCAGATTGGATGGTTAATTTAAAAAAAAGGTTATACGACGTTTTTATTTTATTATTTGCCAAACCTAATAATTTAATTATGAGGATATTGATAGATAAACTTTATACTATTTTGTTACATTACTAATATTATATTAGATATGAGAAGTTATTATTTAAGATTTCATTTTTATTATATGTAATCCAGAATATTGTTATTAATTGTCAGTTAAATTATGGCACAAGACTTAAAATCCGTATTTTTATTATCAGATTATTAAAATAATTAAAATATTGTGAGATATATTTACCCCTAGGAATATAAAATATTGTATAATGGTGATTGCTATCTGATACGTAATCTTATTGGATATATTTTTTGGTGGTTTCCCCGCCTTATACCAAAAATGTAACAACGTAAAATCGTATACGTTACAATTTAGTATAAAACAAAATCAATTAAAAATGCAAGACACATATAATTGAATCGGCGAAGTTAACGTTAAATCATTACAACAATACTCTTGAATTAAACAACATACAGAATTTTAACGAACTCATGTGTATTTGGTCACTGATTTGAGTAATTCGGTTTGAAAAAATGTAAAAATCTACTACCTTAGATTATTGTGAGGAAAATGAAAAAAATATCTTTGATATTTTTACACAAAAATAGACAGAGGTCAAAACGATGTTTTCTCATTCACACTTGTTCAAGCGTTGATACGTTATACGTTATAAACGTTCATATGCAGACACCATCAAGTGTCAACGTCGAAGCTTTTGCTTTGCTGTTAGATAACTTGGCCGCCTACTGGCCTCTCTACGAAAGATCGTTGAATCAGAAATGCCTTTCAGCATTTCATGAAACAATCTCGTCTATGGAACAATCTGATTCTTGAGTGCAACCATCGTAACTGCATTTTCTCTAAGTTGTTTTATATTTGATATAAATGTAAGTTCAGTTAAATTAATAATCAGTTTGTATTAATATGAATCAATTAATTGAATAATTTGAATATAAGTTATTTTTATGACTCGTAATTTAATAAAAAAGCTGCATTTTTTTTCATTCTCTCTTTTCCTTTATGTGCATCGCGTGTTGTTGATTGAATTGAGCTGTTTTTCATAATCAAATGGTGCAAACCTTAGAAGTGTTAAACTAATAATTTGATCTACTTAAAACAAACTGATTAATATATTTTAGCGTACCTTCAAGTCTTGGACGCGTAATCTGAAGTTTTTCACGCACTTAATTCAGTCCAACTACAATGGCGTTTTTCCGAATAAAGTGTCTATACATTTCTATTATTTTAACATTACCTCGTTTAATATTTTTTGTCTGTGCCCTATGGCATTGATCTTTTAGATTAATGAATGTCTTTCTTACATCAATTGCCAACATGCCAATTTTCAATATTTAATTTTATATCATATTTCTATTAAATCATAGTTCTATCTAATAAATAAATATGAATGTACACAGGTGTACATACAGGTCTAGATATGACTTGTGATTAAGTTTAGATAATTAGGAATGACTGATGTGTATGGATACAGTTTGTGGTGGTTAGTTATGGAGCGTAAATATATTACAAGTTAGTACTCACTGGATTGACTCGTGATTTCGAGCTTTTTGGCTCCGCAGGTAGAGCGTGGACACTGCGGCGGCCCCCACACAGGTGAGGGCGAGGGCACAGCCCGCGGCCAGGTAGACGCTCCCGCCCACGCCGGGGGCCCCAGCGGCGCGACGCACAGAATCATTGCGGGATGGTGGCCGAGGAATACCTGTAAAAAACAACATATCATCAGTATTCATCAATGATGAGTATAGCTATCCTTGAGGTAAACCTTTAAAAGAGTACAATAATGTTGATCGTGTGGTTGGAATGAACATTGTCTTGTTTTTGATAGCATTATCATATCAAATATAATATAAAAATGCTTAATCCAGTATATATGTCATAGGTTACAAATCATGATTTTGTTTTTTATTGATTCCGAGGATTTAAATATAAAGCAGCTGTGGTGCCCAAGGCTGATTATCTGGTTGTTTGGACCCATTGATTTTAAAAGAACGGCTTAACCTTACTTAAGTTATGCGGAGAACACCAAATGGTGACCCATCTAAGTACAGTATGCGTTCAATGTATTTTAACTTAGCACTTAACTGGCATGCTTTAAATCGCATTTTATCTTTTATTATTATTAATTATTACGAAGTTTTTTAAATTATAGTCTGCACAATGAAGTTTAAATGAGTGCCATCTTGTAATATTGCAGATGCAATGGATATAGAAAATATTTGAATAGTTGACTATATTTTCAGTATAACGGTAATAAAAATCCTTTTTTTTTAACAATTTTGAACTAATCTGTCATTTTTTGTTGGGGTGGTCTAATTTGCATTCTTAGTCAGTCACAGAAATTTGACATGACTCATTTGTATAATGTAGGAAGTATACTTGCTGAATCATTACACGATACAAACACGCTATGACTGGGACATAAATCAATATCCATTAACATAAGTGTAAAAAGCAAGGCTATCGCTCCATCAGAAATAGTTTTGGTTAAATATTGTATTTGTGGTAGAAATAGTAAATATGAAAGCTGGTTGTAATGGAGTATCAATTTCATAAATTATTTATTAAAACTTTATTCCTAAATTGTAATGCTAGCAATAAACTGCCGATATGAAAGGGTTAGATATGAGCACAAAATTCAACACAAGTGTTTTTTTTTGCTTTGGCGCTATCCCATTATAAAGTCTAATTGGAAAGAATTAAAGCGAAACCTTGTAAATTCGTAATCCACATGAAATTTTCGCAATAAAATGACTTTATTATAATATTTCCCGTTAAATTGGCTTTAATTTGTAATATTAACACAAATATTTTATGTTCCCGTTATTGAATGCAATGAAAATATTAATAAACCTCGTCTGTTAGTCGATAACAGTCGTGTCAATGAAATCTACTGTTTTTTTAACGGATATTTTTGGAAGGCTGTATTTAATTGTTAAGTCAGTGTAAATAATGATAGTTATTATTGTAGATTAGTTCAACATAGTTGATGACATTAATTATTTGTTCGTGAAAATGTATTACCATAACGTTAAGTAAGTGATATCATTAACCTGTTGCTGTGCGAAATAATGTTAGCAAATTGTTTACGGAAACTTTTTGTACGCACTCGTAACTAAAGAGAAAGTATAACGATGCCTTATCGGATATAAAAGAGTTTTTCTTTCAGAACTGCGATAAAAACTTTATCTATTAAAGAGCAGAGTTGCTTATTCTCTGGTAAAAGGAAACAATATATTACCAGACGCAATTATTAGAACGGTATTAATTTCGTTTGTGCATTTTTTGGAGAGGTTTTCTTACTATTTCAGGATAATTATTAACACGTTAGATTTTTTCGTAGCAAAATAATGTAATTTAGAAAATATGTTTGTAAAAATATATTTTTTAAATAGAAAAAAAACTAAATTATAGGAAATGATAGACAAATTCATATAAAGTATATTGAGTTAAAAACTTGTCAAATGTCTTTTCAATCAACCAGATTTCTTATAATAACAAATATTTTGCTACTTCATACTATTCTTTAGTCATAGTTGAAATCGATTATAGTACCATTTATTTGATTATAAATCTAGATCTGGATGTACACCTGGTTGCATATATATTTATTAATTTGACAGAACTATGATTCCATTGTACAGATTTACTGATTCAAAATTAAATATTGAAAATTTAAATGTTGGCATTTGATCAAAGAAAGACAGAAATTAATCTAAAAGATCAATGCCATAGGATACAGAAAAAACAAGGTTATGAAAAAAAAATCAAGAAGTACTGAATCTTTATTTGAAAGCAAAATTATAGTTGGACTTAATTGGCTGCGCGAAACACTTAAGGTTACGCATTCAAGAATTAAAGGTAAGCAAAAAGGTGATAATTAGTCTCTTTTAGTGAAACAAATGATTAGTCAATACAGAAAAACACCAACCGTGCCTGTTTTCTACGACTCAAGGCTCTCGTAATCTATAAGGGCCATCAAGTATTTATTACAAGATGTTTTTCATGGATTTTAGTATAGAAAGCTGACTGAACAATAAGAACATAAATTGGTCAGCTGGTATTGATCCTAATTGTTGAATTATAATTTGAACTATAATAACTATATAGTTCAAATAAAACCTATTATATAACAACAATTAGTCCAATTATTAGCTAATATAATATATTTACATAATTTTTCATGCTTAAGTCACTTGCTTCAATTTTCCATGGAACTATTTTATTTTTCGTTAAATAATACAGTACGTTTCTTTCAGTAAATGGTTTAATTAAATGTACAATGCTCACAGATTTCTAAGTATTACTTGCGGGAGATCATACGAGATTTCTAACATATGATTTTATATAATATTTTCATTCTGAGAGACAGATTCAATTAGACGACTGTCTCCATTCTTTTCTGAATGCACGGAAGGTACAATAGTATTCTCTTCAATATCTGTAATCCGAGCAATCAGTTCTACTCACATAAGAAAAGACGCTTATATGTTGAAAGACACAGTCGGCTAATAAAATATCCCCTCCCTCTATTGGAGAACAGATAAGTTATTTTTTTGATATCAAGGCATAAAACGAAGAAATTGTCAACATGTCGTATAAGCATTAAATAGTATTTAACATTAAAAGACATTTATTGAATTTTTTTTTGGTTTTCTTATATTTATACAATAATAGAGCATTAAACATAAAAATTAATTTAAAATTACTAAAAAGTATTGATTATATATATGTATCCGGCGGGTATAGCTCAGTGGTGAAAGCGTTTACTTGGCAAGCCGAAAGTCATAGGTTCGATCCCCGACTGAGATTTAAAAAAAAAAAAGATTTTTATTACAAATTCACACTGGTTTGTGTGAATTTGATCCCTCACCCGTAAAATGCCAGTCATAACCTATTGATCAAAATTAGTGGTAGACGAAAGTCGTCCCGTGAAGATCACCCATTTATAATGAATTACTGTAATAATAAGGAAGGTGCGTGAATTTCGGGGTCTAGTCTACGACGTTGGCGGATTAACACTCCATATGCAGCGCTTATCCATATGCAACATGGTAAGCGTCATAGAATTCCAGAGATGAGACTTCAGAATTATTATCACCATCTATCGGTATTCTCCTGTATGTGTTTACATTAAAAAATGTAATATAACTGACAAATTGACAAACATTTTTTAATACAGTATAAAACAGTTATGTTCTTAAAATATCGTGTCACTCACCTTATTCCTTTCCGCTCTCCATCCCGGAGTTTCATCGATTACATTCAATGTATAATTGATAAATTTATGAGCTCGAGGCTCTGAAAAAAGGGTGTAGTTTATGTAGTTTATGCTCTCCTTCGGTATCTGAATAATTGCCTGCCGTGTCCTTCCCCACATCTTGTCTTCTCTTCACAATGTCATCGCATCGTACCACAATTATTCTACGTATCGTCTGTTTTCAAAACAAATTATATGGCAGCATTTACTTTTGGTGAGTTGTAAAGATTTTCAGCTTTAAAAAGGATGTAAAGTCGACACTTTGTTTTGATCGAGATTAGCTGAGAGGAATGATAAATAGTATTTCAATCTCAAATCACTTTATGCTAGTGATGCACTATATGCATTTGTAGGTCCTCTTAGGAGGGCTTAAGCTTCCATCCAGTCGGCGGTGAGCGCCTTACACCACCTTCTCCTCTTCAGAAATCCTCACATGATCATCGCCCCCTCCGCCAGCGAGGGGCAATTACCCTCTGATCCTCTTAGTTTGGGGACATATTTCCAATTTCTTTTGACCAGATTATCTTTAAGTATTTGGAGTGGGTACTCTTATTTTTATATGAAATAAGAATCACTCCAAATCTCATATGAAATATAATGAAATACTTTCAAAATAAGTCAATATACTATTGTTAAATATTTTTGATATTTTCTTTACCGTTCGTTAAAACAGGCTGGAAAGTATGTTCCTTTTATATTTACATAAAAAGGAATCGAAAAACCGCTTACACGAATTACAAATATGAAATATACTTATATTTAAGCAAATAAAAAACTTATTATATATGGTATATTACTGGATTTTTTTTTTAATTAAACATGGTGATTGTAATTCTGAAGTCTCATCTGTGGAATTCTATGACGCTTACCATGCTGCATATGGCTAAGCGCTGCATGTGGAGTTTTTATCCACCAACGTCATAGACTGCAGCCCGAAATTCACGCTTCATCCTTAATTATTACAGGAATTTACTATAAATGCGTGGTCTTCACGGGATGACTTTCGTCCACCACCAATTTTGATTAATAGGCTATAGCTGGCATTTTACGGGTGAGAAATCAAATTCCCACCAACCGGGGGTATTTTACAGCTCAAAAATTTTTTTTTTTTAATATCCGTTGGGGATCGAACCCACGACATTTGCTTGCAAAGAAAACGCTTTGACCATTGAGCTGTACCCGCCGGCAATATCAATACTTGATTGAATTATAGCTATAATAGACATCAATGTTTTTTACAATAACTAAGAAACCAAATTAAACGAAAACAGTATTGATTTAATCTGATATGAAAATTAATATGCACATTGTTCATACTCGTACTTTTGTTAATATAAATTTGAACGAAAAAAAAATAGGTTACGGATTGTATGATTTTGAAAGCTTGAAATATTCCAGCGATTTCCAATAAATACCTAACGAATTCATTTTAATTAAAATTAATATTCTTAACCATTTCAACCAAAAAATATAAAAATATCGAAAAATGAAACGTGAAAATACATTTTTGAGCGCATTTCAAATAAAAAGCATATTTAGAATAACAACGGAGCGTAATCACACCCGAAAAGACTTTAACGTAAAGCATTTTCATATTCCTCGGCGTCCCCGCCCCTATTGCGATACAAAATCCGATCCCCCGGGGCCAACAAATTTCTCTTTTGTACGAAAGTTTGTTCTGGCGCTCGCCTCCGACGTCTTTCCTCATTTCTTCCATCGAGCGTCGCAAATTTGCTTTTTGCGAATTATTAACAGTGATTTACTCTTCTCGCTTAAGTAGATTCCTCCTCCTTCCATCCGGAACTGCTTTCCAATGAAGAAAAACAAGCCGTCTCTTTGCCCGGCTCTAACGAGCGCCGATGTTTCAGCGTTCCGATGCATGGGGCAACGGAGGCGAGATTTTTTCCGGTTTAACTTTTATGAGAAATTTCTCTTCGCAACTGTTCTTTGATGACTTTATAAGCAGCTAGAAATTCAAGTTAATTACATTTCATTAACTAGCTGTATAGTTGATACACCTTGATTATAATACTGACGCATAATGTTTTATTATTCGAAATTCTTAATTTCAGTTTCCAATTAGATGTTTTTTATAATAAAACCACAATATAATAATATTAATCATGTCTGACAATTTTGTGATTCTAATTCTTAATATAAAAGACTGATAATCAGGACAAAGTAAAGTAGCATCTCCAAAACAAAAGATTTTATATTACATTTAAAAAGGCGTTTTTTTTCTAAAATAATTAATTTTATAATTGACTTTTGTTATGTATGATAGAAAATTATTGTTTTTTTTTTTAAATTTAATCAACAAAAAATTTGCTTAAGTTATAGTTTGCAAGAGTGAAGTATTTTGTGAACGCGAAACCGCAGTCTCAGTTTTTTGATTAATTATCATATCGCCCAAAGTGATCACTGTCTTTATTTTGTAACAAAAAAGTTAATAGTTTATCAACAAAAGCCTCTTGGGAGAGTGATCAGACTGTTCACCCATATCACTTCGAATATTGATATATTCCACTTGAGAGATGCCTAGTTTCGACATGAACTCCACGAATTTATTTATCAAAGTAATTTCGTGGAGTTTTCCTTTAAGCGAGCTTTGGGACTTTTTAATAATTATTTTTTATAACAGTAAATACCTAATTGTTTCTCTTGTATTTATATCTTATTTGAGGATCGTATTAAATATATTTGTATTTGTCATGTTTTTCAAAGAAAGAAATAAATTGAAATTGAATCAATGTGATTTTCATACGAAATAAAATGTGAAATATATAGCTTTACAATCTAAAATTGTTGATACGTTTATATTTTATCGATAACCATTCAATCTTTTAATATTATACTATTATTCTTTGAAAAAAGGTTGAGATTTTGTTAGAGTAAGAGTAATAAGAGTATTGACCCCTCTGTGGTATTATGTTCGCGACTACCATATACCACGTACTCGTATACCACAGCCACTCCATGCGCAATAATTTTTCTTCATTCCACAGAGATGGGTTGTTATTGAAACAAATGTGATTGTGAAGTGGAATCGTCTCTGGGTGTCGACTGACATCCCCTTCATTAGTTCTTCAGACATTGCGATGCATAAGTGATAAAGATGATTCGCTGAAAACCAGAAAAAGCCAGTCTCCGACAGTAGCAAGGTCACTGAAAATTATTATATGTAACTTATTTTTTCAAACATTTTTATCACTACTTAAATTACTTTAATCTGCACTTAATACTTTTTTAGTAAATACTATGGTACATTAAACCATATTTCAAAGTGATATTTTTTTACTTGTAAGAGCACTTTAAATAAATAAATAATTTTAATTTAAGAGACATAGTTAGTTATTTATATTAAACGTTTTATTTTACAAAGAAAATATGTTTTTTATAAATGCGTTAAAAAATTTGCTTTATATCCATAAAATTATTTACATGAATATGATAAAGTTTAACGGGCTTTCAAACATGCCACAAATTTCTTCCGAGATTTAGAAATTTAAGTTCTTGATTATCAATAAAATAATAAGTACAATTCTTGGTAAAACTGTATAATTATATTTGTTATTAAAAATTTAATTTAATATTATTACAATTAATATAATTTTTTATAATATTACCATTAAAGATTCAAAGTGACGTTAGATTTCTTGAGTAAATTTTTGAACATCTTTATAATATTTAAGAACTTTATAATATTTTATACCATACATGATTAGAGCACATAAAATAAATAAAACATTTTATAATATATATAAGTTTATATAAATCTTTACAAATAAAAATTATTTAAGCATTTTTATGTTTAAAAGATCGTAGCTCAGTTCAAGAAATGTTATCCGAGAAGAAGATTTACTTTATAACGCTGAATAAATAATAAGCAAAGTTTCGTAGGCAGCTGAATTATTGTGGGCCAAACATTTCATTGCAAATGTGTTAGCGAAACAATGCCTTCAAATATATTCACCGGTTTCATAATAGAAAAGCTTTTCTATGTTTTCTGATTATGGCCATGTTTTATGAGCGAAAGCTTTTGTAAACTTTCGGCTGTATTTATTTGACCGTAAACTCTAACAAAATACTCTTTGCTATGCTTAAACACGGTTGATAATCGTGACACTTTAATACGGTGCCTTTCTAATATACCGAGTATATTCTCTTACAATAACACCAGTATATTATATGATATATAAGAAAATAAATATATTTAAATTAACGAGGATAATGTACAACATTATTATCCTTATTCCATTCTATTTATTTTTTGCTTAAACACACACGGTGAAAGAGTAACTCAATCTATGAAACAAACACTTACATTAACATGTTTGTCCAATCACATGTACGGCACATACTACCGCCATAAAGATCTCACAGTAGTCATAGTCCTCATCACATCCTATATCATCTGTGCAGCTGGAACTCCACCAAGTATATGCTATGCTATGCATTTCCGATGGCCTTCCAAAACGTTAGGTACCTAGGGTTTTGATGTAAAAACTGTTGTTGTCTATGCTCTCCATATAAAATATCGACATGCTTGTTCATATGAGATATTGAGCATGGACTTTAAGTCCTAAGTTTATTAAGTCAGTCTTATTTATTCTTCATAGGTCAACGGCATAAAAACTTTAACACAGATAATAATTTTTCTAGCACGGTCTTTGGCAATCGTGCTTTCAGCTACGCGTCCTTGAACTCGCTGTCGGAAAGTATAAGAGAATTTAAAGCGAAGGCATCTTTCAGAAGCAGACTAAGGACCCACCTTTTTACTCAGAGAGGCAAAGAAGCGCTTTTGGAATGACTATTCGGTAATAAAAAAGCGCCATACAAATAGTAATATATCTGAGTTTTTATGTTTAGTTTAAAAAACAATGAGTTCAAATTAAACAAAGGATAATTCACGCTTGTCTCAATGACAATGTTATTATTTACAAAGATGTTTACGTTAAAGTGACTTTCAGCAAGTCATCCCCGAGTGATAAGATAGACGATACTCTTACGAAGGCAGTATCCTTGTCAAAATGCATTAGACATTACAAATAAAAGCACAGTCGGGGTAAGTTTTGCGATCCTCCCGAGCAAAATCCACAATATAAGCTCAGTATGTGTAGTGTATATTACGCCGACATTTTGTTTAGTAGCTTTTACCAAATTTACTTGTATTTCACTTTATATTATAGATGGTGATCGCTTCATTTATGTATTTAATTAAATTATTACCTTTTTTTTCTATTTATCCACTAAAGAGTTATTATAAAAGTTTAGGTACATCGTACTCCTTGTTATATTAATGCACCTTATGCTTGTAGGATTGAAACCCTTTAATATTTGTAGTCACATTATGGTAGTTATACATATCTAGCTTTTAATAATATTGACGAAGAATAAATAACATCATATTATCTAAATAAATTTATATCACTGAAATTACATGTTATTGAAAAGCCGAATTATATTCCAATATAAAATAACTGCTTTCGTTCATCTAATTAAGAATATGATTTTTCTAGAAATTTACTAAGTTTCATATTTATTATATAAAAATAGCTGGAATTAGCAGAACATCGTTAAAAAAGTTTTATTGGGCGTGTCTATCATTAACAGAGAATCAATATAATACAATTTAAATGGAACCTATTGAACCTTATTTCACCACAAACAACCATATGGGTGTTTTGTAAATTATTTTTTCTACATTTTGGTGTTTGGTAGTTCAATACTGAATTCAACCAATACTGTTTTAATTCAACTTATAAATTTATCATCATAGTATATAAAAAAAATATCAGTTTGAGATATTGAAAGTTCAGTTTTAAATAATGTATTAAGAACAAGTCGACCTGTATATCTAGTTCCATGCAAGTAAAATTATCTCAAAAACACTTTGCAGGATGCTGTGTGTGCACATGCGAGATGAAGAGCGCGGTAGAGGAGAGCACTGACTTACTGCTCAATAGACCGAGACTATTAATAAAAAGCCTTTTGTCGAAACATTTTATAGCGTCGGCGGAAAGTTTTTCATTGAAATCGAAAGTTATAGAAAAGAACCTATAAAACTACCCACTGACTAGCCGTTCGCTTACCCCGCGTATCTTTCCAAGACGTTTCGTATACAAAAGGAGAAATGCAAGAACACACTCTACGGTATCTTGATTCTATATGTTTGTATTATGTACGTATGAAAGAGGGAGCTGCAAGTATTTTTATTCACAGAGAATATAAATATACTAGAGTTTGTAGATGATGGGAAAACTTACAGTGCTTAAAATGGCTTTTATAGATTAGTGGGAGCATCAACCTCTCGCACTCAATGTAAACACTACTAGACCTTCCTTAATAAGTATCACATTTTAAAATAGAAATAAAAAATAATAAATATAATTTATTTTGTGGAGCTACGAGAGGCAGAGCTGTAATGGGATGAGACAAGGACTAGTTGGCTGATAGAGCTTTGTGGTGGCAGTTCATGACAGCCATAAAAAAAATTACTAAGGTAGTCACTATCACTATGCTTCATTTTCTTTTAATTTTAACCATATTCCTACATATTCTGTCAAAACCATTATTTATATTCAAGTCAATTTTATTTAGAGTCTTTCATTCGAGCTGCGTATGGATGAGCCCAAAAGCATTCACTTATAATTCTGCGTCACACTATGTTTTTTTTTCATAAAAAGTGGTACTTAAATAAAGTAAATTTTAATTTAAAAAAAAATATTTTTATTTTATTTACATAAAAATAAATACGCAATATACTAGTATATTCGTGCTGAAATGGGTGGTTAATAAAACATTTTATCCCTATCCAATACATACTCGCAAATCCATGTTTTTATGCTCTAGATAAAGTATTTAAGAGAGAAATATACATATACACGATCTCAATAAAGTCAATTTCGATTAATCACGCGAAAAATATTAATGAAATAAAAATTGAACGATTCTTAAATGGAAAGGTTCTTGGAATTAAACCGTCGTTGAAGGAGGCCGCCTGTCCTGCCGGTGACGTAATTCCCTCTTTGACGGCAAGGGCAAATAACATTCAAATAAACATCATCGGCCCGAGTGGGCGGGGGGCGCTGGGCCCCGGTGGGCGGGGAAAACGCCCCTAAATCGTCTGTCAATGACGTGAAAAGAGAAAATCGGAAAGAACCGAGACGCCTTCTTGTGCGTCGGATCGGGCCTGGAAATAAAGACACATAAGTTAGGCCGGGCACTCACGTCAGTAGAAAGTGACACTCTATCTTGAAGAAAAACGACACTACTTTGTAGTGATTTTTTTAGATAGAACATCTCATTTGAATTGACAGTCAACTTTAAAAATAGAAAAAAGTTTCCGCAGATATTATAATACATTTTTTTTGTAAGCTGGAAAATAGCAAAAAACGGCGATGATGAAAAGTCATGCACGCTTTCTTTTTTAAGAATGACTATGTGGAGTGTTTATCCGCTAATGTCATTAAAATACACCTTACTTAACGTCACTTTTTATGACGATTCACTATGAATGTGTGGTGACTTTTGTCTACCAATATTTTTTATTAACACAGGCATTTTCTGAGTGTGATATCAATAACACGCCAACAGGAAGCTTGGTAAATACGGAGGTATAAATCGATAAAATGTCATTATTTTAAGCTTCGTCGGGGATCGGACTCACAGCTAAAAGTATGTTAAGCATTTACTATTGTCCATGTCTTGCCCAACAACATGTCTGCAACTAAAGTTTCACCTGGTAAAATATATATACTCAATTTTACAGTCGATTTCTTCCAGGGCAGAAATCCGAGGATTTGGAAAAGAAGTATCCGAGGCATGTTGTAAGTAATTTTTTAATAGGAAAATTAGGACATTTAGGAACTCACGAAGTCTGGACAATTGATCCCAAGAGGCGTCTCAACCTTATCAACTGTACCTGTTAAAGAACACGCTGTAACCGATCCAAAGAACTTATTCCTCTTGCACGCACCCACAACCGACAAACTCGTCTCACACTTGTCGAACATACACGGTTAATGTGTGTTGACCAAGAACTGGCAGTTTCCAAAGTGCCTTCCTTAATGCCACCGGTAAGCTTTGGAATGCTCTTCCAGCGTCTGTGTTTCCTCCTTCCCACAATCTAGATCTCGCTAAGAAACAGATAAATATACACTTGCTATCTCCCCAACCCACACACAAACACGAACACAACACACGTTTCCCGCGTGCAGCGTCTTGTCTTCCTGGCTGAGCGTCATAGGGTGCACTAGTCTTGACCGGCTTTGCTGTCCTCCATGCGATTGCATAAAAAAAAAAATCTGCTACCAGTTTTGCTTAATTTCGGTGATCTAGCGCTTACAATAAGCTATAATCATGGGTCCATCGTATTATCGCGGCTTATTCGGTGTACTGAAAAACAAGCAAGTAATTTATTTAGTTATTAAATTAGCCAGGGGGCAGGAGAAACATGGCACGTGCTGCTAAATGTTATATTTATCCAAAAGCGGCTCTCGAAAGGTCCAAGTCGGACTTGTTGAGTTTGAAGTGTCGGCCGGGAGGAGCGTTGGGCGGACACTTCAGCAAATTAACTTTGATACGGGGCAGGGTGTTTCGTATTGTTCGCATTATATACAAAAAAAATTACTTTATTGACGTCTACACACTATATTTGACAATACAAAAGTAAGTGATCGATTTAAAATTCAACATCTTTATTCATATCGTTCGAGTGTCAGGCTAATCAATCTAATTATTGTAGCGCTACAATATTTTTTGAGACAAAGTAGCATTGTTGACCTCTAATCTGATGCCCAGGAAAATATGACTAAAATACTATATAATTTAACATATATTTTAAATCATTATAGTATACATGCCTTGACAATATTTTTATTTAAATAATTTGGATGATATGCATATCGTATTTATCACAAGAATTTTCAATACAAGCATAAAATTAAAGTTAAAATAAAAAATAAAAACACCAAAATGTTATTGGCTGATAAAAAATGTCTAATGGATTACAATGACATGTGCAATGACCACATTTTTTAAATGTTTCTTAAAATACATGTATTAGGACTAGCTAGTAATAGAATTTCAATTGATGTATTGTTTGAAAGAACAGTTCTTGATGCGTATGAGTTTTTAATATATGTTTTTAAATAACAAATAGAGTACGAGAGAGATTCTACGATACATAAATATATACATTTTGATCTATATGAGGCAAATGAATACCGCACTAGAACTGTGTATTTCTCTGTTTAGGAAAAAACAATGCAGTAAAAGAGATTGCGATACGCCAGGCTTCAAGGGCTTTGGATAAATCTATTTAAAAAATATAATTTGAATAAAATATATGAAAGTGTATTATGTAAAATTCAACAATCTTAATTTTTCGCCAACAAGGACGAGGACTTCTATAAAAAAGATATCATGAAACTACCTTCAAAATTACAACAAGTCTCCAACAAAACGGCGCATACTTGATCTAAATAGGATCATTTTAGGTTTGGTAAATAAACCTTAAATTTCACGTAAAAATAATTGATTTATTTTTAATACTCCTAATGTATACAGCAATAAATAAAAATTCTAATAAATATCTTCGTCAATGAAATGCATATATTTTTAATAAATTAAGCAGGTGCTTTGAATAGCGTCAAGAGTCCCGCCCAAGCGTAGTCGTAGCATCAGTAACACGGTCGCACGTCACTATGGCGACCGTTGGGAGATAAACAGGGAGTGGGCGGGGGGCGGCCGCCCACCTGCTGGAGGTGGGCGCCTCCCCGTGTTAGCTCACCACCCATCCATCTTGCTGGAGAAGCGATTGCAGATGGATACATCAGCAGAAAATATGCAACTTACTTCAAGATGCCGTATTCTATTAATAAAAGAAGGCGGAAAACGGAAGTCGTCTAGTTAATACAGTAAGACCCTTAAAAAACGTTTAGTGTCATTTATAGATTATAATGATGAAATGAAAATATAATGAAATATTTACTTTACCATATTTAGTGTTTAAAATCCCGTTACTCGCATAACGAGAGGGTGCTCTATAAACAACGCCTAGTGCTTCTGAAAAAAGCGTAGGTACAAAGTGACCGGATCGTAGGAATGTAGGAATGTAGGATAGTCGATGGGTGGTTAAGTTGCAATGGTAAATATATTTACTATACTGGTTAGTTTCATGTTAAATTAGTTGTATGGTGAAAAAAACCTAACTTTTACTGACTAGACAATTAAATGATAAATTTTTATTATAAATATTTAACTTATTTTGTTTATCTTCTCAAATATGCTTGATTATAAGCCCATAAATTGCCGCCCCTCAGTATTGTTAGTTGCTATTGCCTCATCCCATAGTATCTCTGTACCCGAAGGTACTCCTGAGAACAAATACAGATATGGTTCTCTACAACCTCCAGGGCAGAAGCCCAGGGAATCGAAGAGACAGACGCTGGATTTTTTTTGAAAGATTAGCTGATTAATCCGACGCTCCCGAGCCCTGTACTATTTAGTCCTAAAAAGCAGCTCAACCCAATTGATGATAACAGGTTGGCAACAGGCGGTAACCCATCCAAGTCCAATTTTGATCAACTTTTGAGATTCAACGAGAACCGCGCTCGCAATGTGCCGGACAGTTACGTTGTTTAAAACAGTTTACCGTAATTTCAAAAGATTTTGTGCTCAAGCTATAGATTAACTTAAGTATAAATTCTGTAATACTATTTATGAAATATAAAACCACGCAATATATATTATTTCCTAAAATGACAACATAACTTTATAGTTTAGTTGAAAAGAACTTATTTAGTAATACTTAAAGTTGAAGTATACGAACCTTCAAGACATATTTTCTTCCTCTTGATCCTAAGCCAGGTGCCCTCATACGTCCTGCTGACTGCTGAGATATTGAGGTGAATAAAGACATCAATTTCCGCGCTGCGCAGTCCGGTGCAGGGGAGCCGAATGCTGAAAAAAGGAAAAACAACGCTTTATTACTCATTAGATGTAATGAAACACATAAACAACAATGAGTGCTTCAGCAGATTCATATAACTCAACCTTTTTTTGCCAGTCTATCGATCCAAAGATGCATTATACTCGGTATTATGTTAGCACTGATACATCTGCACTAAAAATTACAATACTTACATATTATTAAAGTTAATACATAAAGTAAATGTAAACATTAATTTGCTCTGAGCAATATGATGGGTACATTAGCCAAAAAATAATAAAGAGTGTATGTTTCTTATTTTTAATATTTATGAATGTCTAATTTTAGAATTGAATAATTTTTTATGCACTCTGAATGCGATTTGTATTTTTATTTTGTAACTTTCAACAATAGTAATGGAAAACCTTGTATAAGAAAAATGCGAGAAGAGTGGAGATCGAAATGCAAGATTTTGTTGATGCAAACTAATCCACTAGATTGATACTACAAAGAAGAAGAAAAATGAAAAATTTACCTGTAAAACAGACTTATTTTCATATTATATTCGTAAAATACCTATTATATACAAAATATTACTATACATATAAATAAATATTACTTATTATATTCCATTTTTTAATTGTGTTTTTTTGAAGCTGTTCTTAATATTTATCAAATAATCCTTTTGTATGAGATAGAATAATAAAGTAGAATAATATTTAAACTGGATACTATTCTGAATACATTTTTTGTTGTTTGTTTTGATATTTTAGTATGCTTCTGTGTTTACTTTCCAGTACAATTGCCAAATTAACGATGAATGATGATAAATTACCTTTATCGCGAATAATGAATTTAATTTTTGCGTATAAAAGATATATGTAGTTACTAACTTTTTTCACATATTTATATATTCGTGTGTTTGTCTTTATTTCACATGTATAAAGCAATTTCTGCACGTTCAAATTTTGTATAAATTATTAAATGCTAAATAACTTCTTAGGTTTTCACGGCCAGATTTGATATTGTGGCTTTTGAATTTAGCCGTGTGTGGCGAACTTCCTTCAACTAATATTTCGACCGCCATTGCAGGGGTCTTCTTTAGGATTGATAATTTATTTAGTTTTGAGTTGTAATAATAAATCATTAATCCCGAAGAAGATCCCTGCAATGGCGGTCGAAATATTGGTTGAAGGAAGTTCGTCACACACGGCTAAATCCAAAAGCCATAATATTAAATGCTAGTTAATGAAAGTGTAAATGTACAGAAACACTACTTAGTGTTATTTTTTTAAAAGAAACTTTATCCATAACATTAAGGTTATCAACTGATAATACTTGGTGAAACTGCATAATTATAAAATTAATTTTAATTAAAAAATTAAAAATATTTAGTTTTGATTCACAATTTATTTTAAGCGATTACATGTTTCGGCCTTCCTGAAGACCATCTTCAACAAAGAAAAAATGAACGAAACATGTTATCGCTTAAAATAAATTGTGAATCATAACTAAATATTTTTAATTTTTGAATTTTTTAATTAAAATTAATTTAAAATTTAAAATTTAATCCATTTTATAATAAAATAATAAGATAGAACTTCCACGGTGCTTATTTGAGGCATACTGTGTGTTAGATTGAATAGAAAATTCAATAAAAACCTATTGCGCGTAGAAATATATTGTATATAACTCAGTGGATGTCTCTCAACGTTAGAATAGTACTGTATGATTTTAATACGAGAATATAAGTGAGTTGAATTACTATTTTTTTCCTTGAATTTATCGATATTTAAAAGCATTTTATATTTGTCTACTTTATTTCTAAGATTGACATGTATAGTAATTTAAAGAATAAGTATAAAGATGCACTGACCTAAATGTTTGAAGTTTCATCGGGACGGTTCCTTTTTCCGATATGTTGACCTGTGGCGGAAGAAGCGCCCCCTGGCTGTCATACAAGATAGACATCACGTACGGGAGCTGAAAGAAAAGAAAACTATTTGAACCAATCTGACTGATGCAAAGTGACATACCCTGGAAAGCAAGAAATAAAAAGATATTATTAACCAATCCAACATTGAAATATTTATGCAACAAAACTAAAAAAATCCAACGATAGAATAATATATAATACATCAAATTTATTATTCTTAATATGAGTTCACTTTAAAGTAACGTTAACGTAACCGCTCTTTGCGATATTGCATGTCATCTTTGTTCCCTACAACTTCACCAAATACATTTTATAAATATTGAAGATCCCCATAGCATTCAAGGACGACTAAAACCTAAAGAGACGAAAGTAAAAAATGGTAAATATAGTACTATTATAGTACGTGATTTTCAATGCCTTCCGGAGAAAGGCTGCTGAAACTTTAATACAATTGCGATCTTTTTTTTTGCTTATGATCTGTATGACGTTCAATAAGTATGACTGCTGCATATAAAGAACAAGATATGTGATGATTGCGGAGGCATTGATTAAGTAAAAATTTACCTAGTAAACATATTTTTATCACAAACAAGTTGTAACTAAATCTAGTTCATGAGAGACAAACGTAAAGATCCTGGATAAATATTTCAATAGTTTTCCTACTACTTTATAATTGCTTTGATATTTTACTATATTGATGTGGATGCAGTTTATTACTATCAATATTTTGTAAATTTAGTATACTTGTAACATATTTTATAATGAAGCTTATCATTCTTGATGACTCTAATAGTTGAAGTATTGAACCAGAATATACAAATATTTATCCACGTGAATATTTCATTTGTTCTATTTGCTGAATAAATTTGAAATGTTAATTAACACGAAATTTGTTAACAATTATGCGAATGGGGGTGTTATAAAACGTGTCATGTACGTACTTACCGATGTATTGAATTTAAATAATATGATATGCATAATTTGATATCGAAACAATGAATAAACTCTGCATAATCCGGTGAACAATTATTTCGATACGAGGGCAAACAATCAATCGTAAATGTTTGTTTGTCGCGTCGGTTTAACAGATCCCCTGTCGTTATACCATCGTGTTTCACTACAAGTACTGGACGCATTTCGACGTGCATTATTTTAAAGTATCCAAAACGGGTATTTTTTTTTTAAATATACATTTTAACTTATACAATATAACTAGTAATAAATCCTTACTTTGACTATTATTAAAAAATAAAATAAACGCATACAAATCTGATTCGAATATCATCTTTTATGATATTTCCCTCGTCCATATCGAATAAAAAGTAACGGCAGACGCTGGAGTTCAAACCGCGAACTTTGCACTTTTGTTCTATTATATACACATTCTATAGACAGTACTGGCACACTTAGCCAATTTCTTCTACCTACTGACATAATAATTAACACGTATTTGCAGTATTGAGACATATTATTGTCGATGGCGTATGATGCAATTGCATTTTTTTTTCAAATTATCTTTTTATATGACGTTTTTATGTATTAAGGAGATAGTCCAACATATTTATTCTTCATCAATCGTTATTACTATTAGTAGCCATATGTATTTCACTCATTGAATATACTGATAATTTCTGTGGCATTCATGGTTCCAGTTATTTTCCTGAAGTACATTCCTCAATTAATTTCTTAACAGCATGTTGGAAACTTTTAATATATGCCTAAGGCTTGCTTTTAAATGTTTTATCATTATTTCATAAAGAGTATTAAAAATATATAAAGATTATAAAAAAAAACTTACGTTGTACATTATAAGAACATGTACACAAATTATAACAAATATTTATGGCATTTATTTGTATTGCAAGAGGTCAAGCTTGAATAATATAATGGAATTTTCAAGTACTAGTAGTTCACATTCTCAAAGGACTAACTATTACTATTTTAGAGAGGAATTATCCAGTATGGATAGTGATCAGTTTGGAGTGGCTTCAATACGCTAGCGAACAATATTATTCCACAAATAACATAAGTGCTCTGAAACACTCATTTCACCCCAATTGTTTCAGTTTGCAGAAATTTACAACATTGTGTTTAAGCAACATTAATTTTATTATAAACATGATACATCAGTTTTAAAAATACAAAATAAAATTATCACTCTAAATTATAACGTATTTACTCGCATACATATTAGATACTTCACTAGTAAAATTTAAGTAAACCATAGCAAATGCGAACCTCGAAATTATTACCATAAGCTCATATTTCAAAAATATATATTTTGTGTCACCCACCATGATCTTTACCTCATCTCATGTCAACTCTACCTCTCAAGCTTCGGCAAGAACATCTTATGCATATTCCTTGACAGCTTTCAATGGTGAAAAAAATCTGAAAACAATGATAGTTTATGCTTTCCTGACAGTTCATCTTTGTATATTTACCGACAATAGAATGGAAGGCTGACATTTCTGCTCCTCTACCTTATCATTCCTCAAAAATTCAAATATCGTATTCATCGTATTCTGCACAGACACTTGTTATCTCGTTCACCCAGCGTGCTATGGAGAGATCCATGCTAAGAGTATCGCTAAAAGATAAAATCCGAAACGAGGATATCCGCAGAAAAACTCAAGTAGTGGATGCTACCCAACGAATAGGGACACTCAAGTGGCAATGGGCAGGATATATCTGTTGAAAAAACGACGGTCGATGAGGAAGAAAAGTATTGGAGTGGCGCCCAAGGACTGACAAACGAAGCATTGGCCGACGCCCTGCAAGATGGACTGCCGACATAAGAAGAATAGCGGGAGTGACCTGTATGCGGAAGGCGGATGATCGAAGAGGATGGAGACTCATGCGGGAGGCTTACGTTCAACAGTGGACGGATTCAGGCTAATGATGATGAAATTTTCCATACGGCTGCATCTGATTTTAATTATATGGTAATATTTGCAGTCATCCAAAATAGTGTTTACAGAAACTTTAGGTAGATCTTATTCAACTGTTGAGCAATATAAACAAATGTATATTCTTCTTGTAAATAAAACATTAAAATTAAATTATACAATTTAACCACTTTATTATGTTAAAACTTTATTATGAAACACTTTAAGAGAGATTCAAAAACCATGGAAGGAGATTACATACAGCCAACCCTTACAACCTTTATACGGTTTTCATAAGATAGTATTATGCAGCCGAAGCCTGTAGCATTAAGTCCGAAGAAGGGGTTCTACCAAAAATAGCCCAAAACAACGATGGGATTTTCTTGAAATAAATGCAGTAATTATACCTCAGAGGAAAAATCTCCCTTACAAATCAAGAAAAGTGTGCGTTATAGGACTGTAAATTACAACGCCTAGTAAAATTGGTTTTATGCAATACGCTTTACATAAAATATCTCTAACTAATTCGTTTAAAAACTGACTTCTATTGGCAAGCATATATTTTTTATTATTCTTTTAAATTTTTAACATATAACAATATATTTATGTTTACATCAACCATTATGTGTGAACTTATTTATTAGGTGAATTCGATGCGTATATGTGGCGTCACTGTAATGTTTTTTACAAGTAGACTAAATTACTTTTCCTGAATTATTTAAACGACGTCGTGTTGGTCAGAAGTGGTTTATAATGTGTAAAAAATATATATATTGAATGTTTAAATGGTGATTTTAATATAATTTACTAGATAAATTTTAGTTTTATAATATGAAAAGTGAAATTCACACATACAGGAGAATGCCGACAGATGATGATAGTAATTGTGAAGTATCATCTGTGGAATTCAATGATGCTTACCATGGTACATATGACTAAGCGCTGCATGTGGAGTGTTGATCCGCCAACGTTATGGACTACAGCCCAAGATTCACGCATCATTCTTTATTATTACAGGAATTTACTATGAATGGGTGATCTTCACAGGACGACTTTCGTCTACCACCTATTTTGATAAATAGACTATGACTAGCATTTTACGGGTGAGGGATCAAATCCACACCAACCGGGAGTAATTTTAGCACTCAGAAATCGATTAAAAATCCTTTTTTTAACATTCGTCGGGGATCGAACCCACGACCTTTGGCTTTCAAAGCAAAAGCTTTAATCATTGAGCTATACCTACCGGTTATGTAGAAAAAGCAGTGCTTAACTTGATCAATATTAAAATATAATAAATAGGATGTTGATAAATGTATTTTCAAGTAACTTAATCGATCCAAATATTTATTAAATCCCTTAATTAGTCAGAATAACTTTACACATTCGTTTCGCGACACAACTGTATTATGATTAATAATTCAAACTGGTTCTAAAGCAGACTGGGCCTTGATAGATATCTTTCTAATGCCTTGTATTTGTATGCAGAGGCATTTAACCCCCTCGCGCCCGCCGTCGCGTCGGGGATCAACTAGCACAATGCCTATAATCCCTGTAATTAATTCTCGATATTATGAGCGCTACGCACCTATCGGGTGTTCCGTGGCTTCACCCCGGGACGCCAACTCCAGGCGCAAATTCAATTAATATCAAACAAAAACTTTTAATTCCGAAATGCGCCGGAGAGAAAAATAAAACGTAATTCCGCTTAACGCGATTGTCAAAACCAACTTGTTATGTTTCACGCTTACATACTGTTTAATAACTTTAATAACAACATTTTGCACGCTCCAATAAATAATTATTGTGCCTTAATAGGTTTTGTGGTGAATTCTGAAATTGTGTGAAATTTTGATTAATTCAATTTTCATTTAAAAATATTTTTTCCGTTATATATTAAAATCAATCATTTTTTCAACGTAATTACATTTACAAAATCACAGATGTCGTCAAGCCATCATTTATAGTATAAAAGTATTATATTTATAAAATATATTTTTTATTTGCGTGATAACTTTAAAATTATGATAAGTACGACTAATTAGGTAAGATATTATTATAAAGTATACAATAGCTTAAGATCGCATTTTTTTTTGTAATAATAAAGTGTTAATGAAAATAATCATAAAGTATCAACGACAATAATGTTATTGTTCGATCACCGAAGTTAAACAACATTGAATTCAGACCAAAACTTAAAAGACTCGCGCCTATTGCTTACTGCATTTCCTAAAAAATTATGAATAAAAATAAATAATTGTATTGTATAGTCTTTGCGCTAGGTCCATTTATATTACCAAATAGACCTCTAAATGCAGATATGTCATAAACAGTAGCAGCTCTTAAAAAATTTGAAGCCCATTTGAAATGTCCATTTGGTCACAAAATAAATGCTGATATAATAATGATAATTTTTTTAACGTTTTTCACTTTCTTTTCTCTCTTCCATGAATAAGACATAATTTTCTTTAAAAAATCAAGTCACTGAAAGCTCCAGTGACGAGCTTTTTACAGCAGTACTAAGTGGCGTAATTTATGTAATTACTGTCTGTATGTTTGATGCCCCGGAAGCGCCGGCTTAGGAGGCTCTAGCGCCATAGCAGGCGTCGGATTAACCCGCCTTGTTAACGCGGCTCCATTGTCCCGCAGCAAGTCTCCCTCGAAGCCTCCGCGGTCCTCCCCTTCACCGTTAAAGCCTACTGTGAAACGTGGACTGAAACGCTTCCTCGGGATATAATCTAAATCACAAAATATTCACAAGCGTGCAATACTCGTTGATAAAATGTGATTTTTCAGCACTACTGTATATCAGAGATATAATAACCTGCATTCAGTGAAACAGAGCAAGCAAATTAAAAAAATAATTCAGTTTGTATGCATTTGTAAAATGCGTAAAAAATATCGAATTATTTAATTTACCGGAAATTATGATTAATTATGTATATATAGAAATTATGTTGGCAAAAATTGATTACTGTTTATTAAAAAAATCATTTTACTTAATTATTTGCTAAAAGAAGAGGATAAAAATTAACAAACGACATCAAAATAACAATAAATAATGTTGAATAATTTTTTTTATGGGAAATGTGTTTTATATTCATCTATTAACTGTGTCAATAAATAACGAAAAAATTATCTGCCTAAATGATATTTTTTTTTTTTAGTATTTTTTTGTATGTATAGCTATTAATTTCTTTTAGTCGTAATTGCTTTTTTTGTTGAGTTAATGAAACATTGAATAATGGAACTATGTTTTTTTTGAATTCATATAAACCACGCTGCCTAAATAAGTTGATTCTAATATGAGATTAAAAATTAAAATGGTATTGTATTAACATATTGAAGTGCTTTTGAAACGAATCAATATTATATGGTAATACGAACTTTTCATGAAAATATTAATTTTAAACTAAAAGGCTTTGGAAAATGAAGCGTTATAATTTTGCTTTGTTGAAATAATATTTTGGATTTCGTTATTGAAATTACCAACAAAAATAATATAACGAAAAACATTAAAAATATTTACTGAAAACGGAAACAGTTCAATATTAATATTATTTATTATTTTATGGTTTCATGACTTCGTGGCAAATGTTACTAGAGCAATTTGATATTCATTTTAAAATAATAGTTAAATTGTTCAATTAAAATTTTCAGTTTGATAACGAAAAGTTTATTTTAATTTATATTTCAATTTATATTCAGATTTGACAATAAAAATAAATAAATATATTTTTTTAAATATTATTTGACGAACAAACAACAACAGCGATATTAAATTGAACTAAATTTGATAATATTATCTTACAACTTTATGTTCATAATAATATTTCATAACCTCATTATTTATTATAAATTTAAATACTAACAAAAAAAAAAACATGACGTATCAAAACAAAAAAAAAAATCAAATATTTTCTACAAAATATTATCAAAATTGTTTTATATAATATGTGGCGGACTTCTGTTTTATCAATTGTACCAATTTTGCTATCTATACCTATCTATAATCTTGCATTTTATGTTCCATATGTGATGGTAGAATCGCCTTCACCAGAGGTCGCTTCAAGTACTATTGCACCGATCAAGGTGGGAGTCGAGCTGACTCTATATAAGCAGACGACCATACGGACCAGCTCTCTTCTCTCTTCACTTCGACGCCTGCATAACCTGAGCACTCATCAAACCACCTGTCAGAAAAAAACACTGTGTTACATACCGATCTTCAAACTTCAAGTCACACCTACCTACTAGTAACATTTAATTATTCCAAAAATCATTTCTAGAACTTGAATAAAATACAATCTCCTTAAACATTTAATTCGATCTAATGTTAATATTCTGTAACTTTTTCACATTTAAAACTGTTTGAATACTAAGGGTACTTACTGACATAAAATTACCCGTGACATTTTACCGTGTTCTTATTTATTTCCTTTCTTCGTCCGAAATGTCGTATTTCCAGTGATCCCTTATTAACACGCATAAAGATTTCTTCTCAGCAATCCACAGATCACAACACTTCAACAACACTCTCACGTTCCGACAAATATATTTCAATACTCTAATATTTTATACATATAATATTTTAGGAAACATTTAATTTTATAAGAGAATTATACCGATATTTAAATATTAGTACTCATAAATTCACAGCAAACTTCGTTTTATATGATATTTCTCCCATCAATGAACGTGGAACGATGATGATTGTTGTTATTGCAGTAAAATTCGTATTTTCTTTTCTCGTCTTAGAAACTTTACTCTGGCATATAATACCAAATACAAAATGCACTTTGACGTATCGTATGGCAGTTAAAACTTCAAAAGACTTGCGGCTTGCGCTAAGCCAAGACAGTACAGATTACCACATGAAGAATTCACTCAAACCATGACTGCATTAGAGTGAAATATCAGTCCTGACTCTGAATATTTAATGTCGCGGGGCTCGGCGCCTAATGACTTAAGCGTACGGCAAATAGAACTACTTCCGCATACACCCTGCTATAAATTTATTACAAGGAAATCCTATCAATCAATAAACGAACTGCGAATGCCGAGGAAAAATACGAAATCGATTCGTACAATGAACATACTTCGCGAGACAAAGGAAAATGTATTTTCTTTGTTGCGACAACGGTTCGGAGAATTTTTAATTTGATTTTTGTGTTGATTTAAAAAAAATACTGGAATCTTTTTCCGCAGCTTAAATAATCACTTTGATCCACGAAATTTGACGCGTTTTTTTACTCAGTAAGCATTATTTATTTTATGAAAACATTGCATTTTTTATAATTTCGCAAGTTATATTTATAATTCATGCCTTTTAGGTTAAGACGTGTCTCGTGATTTTTCTCTCTCCAATAATGGGATTATCATTGTAAGAGTGTGTATGAAGGTCCATACACACATTACAATAAAAGTTTGAAGCAGTGAGATGTTTTACAAGCTTAAAGATTTGAAATTTAGTAAGCAATTAAATAAAATTAGATTAAATGCATCATTATAGTACTTTGACTATGTTTCTACAAATAGTGGGTTATTTGTGATATATTTAGTATATTATTTTAACAATTAAATTTTATAAAAAAACTAATTTATATATGACTTAAAACGGCTGTATTTATGTTTATTTTTTATTTTACACAAAATATTTCATGTGTAATTTGAAAACAATTTGTATTAGTGCCCAAGCGTGGTATTGCCGCCTGTAGTCACTGTAGTGGTCGATTTTACATATTGGGAGTATATTGATTATATAGTGATGTATATCAAATACGGAAGGGATAATTGCCTTGAGTATTCCTGCTACAGGTTATATAAGATAATTGTGATGGATAGCTATACATTATACCCTTGATGAAAATAAGCTTCAATCGACTGTAAGGCTTAGATTCATAAAAGCCAAAATATTTTTAGTATTGAAATCAACAGGAATTACTCACATTTTCAACGCTTTCAAAAATGTGTAAAACCAAAAACCAGAAATAATTTAATAATACTTTTTAAATGCATTAAAAATATTTTCACACTAAAAAAACTTTATTTCAATTTAAAGCATGTTTTATAATATTAACTAAATTAACACTTACTTATTTTACACAAGTGCATAAATCGATTACAGCACAGTGCTATTTTAACAGAGCATCATTTTTTATGCAAATCAACTACATTTTTTATACGACTACGAATTCTGGCATCGTACCACCAACCAATGCAACCGTATAATGGATTTCGAGATCATGCATAGAATATATGGTTTGCAATTATTTCACTTTGTAAGAAAAGTGAGGAAGTGGACGTGGCTGCTTCCCTTTTTACAATCAGACAAGAGTTAAAAATTAACCTGTCTGGTACAAGTTCTCTAGATGCCACAGAAGAACATAAACTACAACTTCTTACTATTTTTGTAAGCTTCTAAGCTCTCATCTTCTTGCAAAAAGCATTCAGGGACAAACTGTACAAATAATATACATGGTAGGCTTCGAGGGACGAAGCTACCATGAAACAAGGGGAAAACTATGGAGGTTGGCATAATTTTATGGTGGAAATTTGTGACGACCAAGAAAAATAGCAAATATAAAATAATGATACATTATTATTACAAAAACTCTTAAAAAGTTATGTGCAAAAGACTGTTTTAAAACATAGCGCAGATGTTCGCCGGTTAAGTAGTAATACAATCTGAAAGCTTCTTACAGTAAAGTTGTTTCAGTATGTGGTAAAATTGTATTATCAATATGCGATCCTCACGGCTAGCATCCTGGCTGAAGCATTTCAGGATGCATCCATGGTCTTCCATTCGCTTTCTCTCGCCCTCGGCTCTCCGCGGCCGCCGCAATCTAATCGACTCCACTCAACTGTAGCGCCAACTCCATCAACCGCCCTGGACTTCCTCCCATCAACCCGCCCACTCACCCAACCACCCAACCGCTGTCTGCTGGAATGCATCCTCAAATTATAACCAATCAAATAGATAATTAAGTCTTACCTTGTTTTAACATTATCACGTTTAACGCTGCTTAATTGTAGACTAAAATAATGCAGTTTTGATCTCGATTACGTCTTCATTAGTTTCACTAGCACAAACGTGCCGATACATATCTTAATTCATTTTTAAGTCATAATCGCATAATATTCTACTTTCCTGTTTTTATACTTGACAAAAAATATCATAATATATATCCAAGTGTCAAACAAGAGCAAAGACGCCCTTTTCGTTCTATGATTAAACGGTGTTTAATGTAATTCCTGTGAAATAAAGGCAAGAAAAAATTAAGCGTAATAAAAAATTTAATCGTATGTTCAAAATATAAGTTGCAATCTAATTTTTAATTAGTCACCTTATCATTCTTGTAAGATCTATTTAGATGATACTGATTGTTTTTTATAAGTAATTTGATTACTTTACAATTAATTGCTTTTATGTAAGTTAAGTTTGTTGAAACAATGATTGATTTATTTTTTGAAGAAATGGGGATAAAATAAATGCTGAGAAAATAAGCATTTCAGTATTTTCACATGCTTTTTAATTCTATAAAAATGATTATGTGAAGCTAATTAATTAATGGTTCGTAGAAAGCAGTAACTCGGTGGTTTATCACTAATTGGAATTAAACAATTAATTTGTTCAAAACTACTATATACTAGATTTTTTTAACCATAATCTTTTCGTTATTACGGAAATTATTCATTTATTTACTTTAATATAGATAATAATCGATTTACAAGAAGAGATTTCAGATTGTAGTGTGGAATAGTCTAATAAAAATATGTATTATATTTATCAATTAATTAGCTATTACACAAGTAGTCTAAATTATGTATTTTTTATTGAACTGGGGTTCAGTTTTGAATTAACAAAGTAAACATTATAAAATTTATAAAAGTAAATATCAATCGTGATACTGTACAAAAGTATGCAACGTCATAAACGAACTGGGAGAGGTGGCCAAACAAAGCGCAGCCAACAAAATTGAATATGCAAAAAAAGGCAACTCTTTTGAATATTGCGTATTCACAAATCGAGGGCTCACGAGCATAATGGAAGGACCCTATCTGCAGTACATGCGTACGCTTTCAGTCGCGATAATTTCAGCCACTCACACAAAGCTCCATATCTTTGTGGAACGCAATACCACACGGTCGCCCCACACCTTCCCTCCCAAGCCATTGTATGCCCCAGCAAGTGTTACTCCCCTGGTCTATTCCCGGTCGGGGTCCCGCCCTCCCGAACATCCGACATTACGCAGAGCAGGTGCTTGAGTATCCAACACTTAATAAAGCGGTAATTTATACAATACTAACGGGAAACAATTATGCGATATAAATACCCGGAACGTTCGAGAAGATTATTATACTCCTAATTCTAGAACAGCCCACGCCGCACTCATTACTTATTTGTTATATTTTTGAAGAGAAAAACACGCGAATAAAATGTTATCACGGTGTAATTGTTAATTACCAAGTGACGAAAATAACGTTATATTATTTTTAAATACGTTTAATTTAATTATTAATAAACAATATATTCAGACGTATCATTTTAATAAATTTAGTTATATATTAATATTACTATACTAATTATCATTTTTATTTTTATTTTGGAATTGATAATTTTTCATGACATATATTGAAAATATGGTACTTTATATACAAATATTCAAAAAAAATGTTTTTAATGATATTCAAAGCACTGAAGTGAGAGGTGGCTTAGATGGGTAACATTTATAAAACAATACATAAAATTTAGTACCGGCTTTAGACCTTGCAGCGCCCTTGGGCAATTTATTGTCTGTCATCCCATATTGTTTATATTTTTTATGACCTAAGCAAGATTTGTTGCCCTCGGCGCCCCTTGCTTATTCGGCGCCCTGGAGCACCGACCCACTTCGCCACCCCCTAAAACCGGCACTGATAATATTCTACAACTCTTAATAGCAATATTATTAATGGATTAATAATTTACTTGACTCAGACTGTTTCAAGTTGACAGCAGGTCATACTCGCAGTATAATATTTTTGTTACTTGACATGAAAACATTGATGCTTTTTGAGTCTTCAAATAAAGAATCCTTTAATAAATACTAAAAGATGTATGAACAGGTACGACTGGATACGAAGGCAAGATTAAGCTGGATGAATTATGTGGAAAAGCAATGCACAGACAAAAGTTGATGATTAGTTTAATAATAACAACATCTAAAATGATGATACAATATTATGAATAGCAGTAAATTGATCAATAATAAATTACATATTTATTAATGAAGAACTTTTAATTATAATTAACAAACGTACATATTTGAACGTTTGTTAATTAATATTTTAAAAGTAAAATTACTGATTAACCTGATACTTCTAAGACCTATACTCTTTGGTTCTAAAAGATGAGTTAAAACTTTTCTATTAATATAAATTTGCTTTATACTTGAAGCATATATGAAAATAACTATTTATTTTGTCATACTCGAGAGATTGTCTATGACACGAGCTTTTCATCTCATTCACATAAATTTACCCTTCACCAACTAAAGAGGATAGCACAAAAAAGCATGATTGAAAATATTTTAAATCATCGTCATATTATTAAAGTCTATACCAATTTATGAAATATTGTGTGGTTTATAAATCACGTTCTCATCATAATCATTGTTTTGATGTTATTATTATTTTAATAGTAAAATTTTACAACTACGCACACGCTTGAAATAAAATCCAACGAACGACTGCGTCGCATAATGAGGGTAGAATAATTTGAGAGGAAAGGTCATTAGCGAGTCAAATGAAGGCTCCAAAAGAACAAAAAGTATACAGATCTCACCGCATTAATCAAACAAATTTACTTCATCATTATAAAAAAACATTTTCGGCAAACAATGCAAGAGACAACGCATTATTTAAAGGAATATTTTTTTCATTCTACAATAATTAAAGAAGTGTATATTTGTACTATAAATTCTCGTATATACTGATTATCGACCAACTTTTTTGAAAAAAAATTTTTTTATGAACGACGTTTGTTCTTGCTTTGATAAGATCAAGAAGCATTATTTCATTGAATAGAAAGTCTGTCACAACAATTGTCAGTTTGAGGTAGATTTTAAAAAATATAATAATGTATTACTATTTCAAATTAAAATGTAATTATCAATGGAAAGAGAAATGTTACATCAGCACAATGTAAATCTGATAAACACGTAGTTATTGGAATGTTATAGTTATTAAATTATAGGGTTGTTTTGTGCACAAATAAGTTTAAACACAAATAAACATAGAAGCCTTACTTCGATAAAGAATTTCATTAAAAATTACGATGTGCATTGAAATTGTTATTGAGATATACGTTTATGGTCATAAAACTAAATTTTGTATTATGAAATAGATAAATAGTTGTAATTTGGATCACGTTTCAGTACATTTATGTAAGTGAAAAACTAAATAAGCTCTAATTGAAAGTGAAACAGCGGTATTCAAGTATGAGTGTTAACAGTGCCATTTAACGTGATCCATATTAAAACAAGGTAAAAAATATTCATCCAATTAATATTTGAAGTGGATCTCAAAGTTTATGATAAAAATATAAATATTACATTAATTGTAATTCTACAGGCAAACCATGTACGTTACTTTACAGAAAAATAGTTTAACGAAAAAAGTCATACACAAAACAACTTTTATGGGAAAATTCCACGAGTAAAGGTATAAACCTTCACGGGGTAGTGTTCGTAGTTCTTACCGTCAACACGTCTGTAAAACAAACAACAACGGCGTGTTTTTAGTATGGGGGCTGTTGAAATACAAGTTTGCACCGGCGCATCCCTTTCTGTTTGAATTGTTTGGTTCGTATCGGTTTATTTTTATTGCTTTTCCAATTAAAAAAGTGTTGTGCGGGAACAAGTCAGAGTCCGGTGCAGCGACCGCAGGAACAATTCATTACGGAGCCGTCGCCAGCTCGACCCTTGGGGCTAACAATCGATACAAAACTTCGATGACTACTTTTTTCATCTGGGCTTTTATTTTCACAACCCGCATCGTACCAGATAATGGTAAAGCCATGTCGGTTGTGTGAATTTCAAGTGAGTCTCCGTTTGTACGTGAAAATTATATCAGTAGTTTTCGCTGTAGTTTTGTGGCCAGTGCTAAGAGCTCTTGAAAGAGATCTAATACTCCTACATATATCAACCTAAATAACTTCTTAAGTTTTCACGGCCAGATTTGATATTGTGGCTTTTGGGCTTAGCCGTGTGTGGCGAATTTCTTCTGATCAATATTTCGAGCGCATTGCTTCTTCAGGATTGAAGACTAAGTCATCAATCCTGAAGAAGACCCTCGCAATGGCGGTCGAAATATTGTTAAGAAGAAATTCGCCACAGACGGCTTAACCCAAAAGCCACAATATCATATCAACCTAAGTATGCGTAAATGGGAGTGTACACACTTGTGTAATTAATATAATCGACCGTCATTTTAAGGGTGATCGGATGAATCTTACAAAACCTGGGAATTTAATTAATCTAATTGAGACAAAAAATGTATTTTAAAAGCATTTGTTTTGTCTATTACGCCACAGTTTATATGCTAGTTTGCATGGAGTTTAAAACTTCAAAACATATTTATTAAACTATCATGTTTCAAATAACAGTTTTTTCATATTTTTTAAAAACATACGTTATATTTCACGTTACTTGTTTAGATCGTTTTTTAAGTATTAGACAGAAAATTATTTTCAAAAGTCAAACGCATTATTATTTTGTTTTCCGTGGAATTCAATTAAATATAATTTTATGCTTTTAAGCCTTCGTAAGAAGCACTTTCAATGTTAAATTTGTATACCATTTATTTAATGAAAATGTTTGTCATAGATTATTAAACATACATAAATATTTATATTTATATATATTCCGATAATCTCAAGTAAATAAACCGTTAGATCTTTTTAAAAAAGATCTGACGGTTTTCTATACTTTTAAGTAATCAAGCGTCAGATCATTTTGACGCTCCCTGTATTATATATAAAACATATTTGTAATCATGCATAATACGCAGAGTACGGAAATAATAAAAATAATTTAATATAAAAATAACAATAGTTAGATAAAAATGGAGATCGAGATGCAAGATTCTGTTGCTGCAAACCAATCCACCGGATTGATACTACGAAGAAGAAGATAAAAATAACTGCCCACAAGATTATCCTGATTTTAAAGTTCAATTATTTTGCAATCAGTGTTGATTTTAAATATAAATTAAATATTCAAATAAGATACGCAATCTTTGTAGAAACATAAAATGGTTTGCTAAATTAGCGAGCCGTCAATTTGCAAAAGTTATAATATTGTAATGGTCCAATTACTTTCCACTTCCGTTTCGATTTTAATTACGTTTGTTAAACTTTCAGTAATTTAAAATAGAATTCAAATTAATCTTTGCCTCTGGGGCGCCGCGCATGTTTACAAATGTTAAGGTATTCGAGCTGTTTGACTTTCAAAGTGCCAGAGTCCTTAATTTAATCGGCAATTTAATTTCGATCCGGTCCGACGATCTGTAATTGTATTCGCAGCTCTGAGATCTCCACTCACCAGGCTGGCCTTAGTGATGGCTGCAGGCTTAAAAAACTGATTGGAATTTACAAAATTAAAAATAATATTTTGTTGGTTATCTGTGTATTGTATTGATAAGACTAAAGTTGGAGTGGTTATTTAATGGCGTAGATGCAAGGGCAGTTTTAAATTTAGTGTACTTGCATAAAAGAAAGTGATTGAAATAGAAGATTAGAAGTCATTTCAATGCCAAGTATTATAGTTGCTTGATGGGGTATTAAAAGGTGGGATAAATGCTTGTTTCCATATCTGTTGCGTATCCGCTCTATATCTGGAACATATGATCACCACAAATTGCCGTCAATCAGTTCTGTAAGCTGTCACTACCTATTCTTCTTTTTAGGCCATATCTACACCTGTAGGTCCACTTGGGAATAAATATGATTCCAGACAAACCCCAGAGCAGAAAACCAAATGCTTGAAGAAGAGGTGCGCTGATGAATGATGAGGTTGCTTCAGGGGGTGAGGTAGTTGGAAAATGGATAAGTTAGAATGTGAAGTCAATACAAGGACGGGTAGCATGTAGTTGATAAATAAAAAAAAATTGAAATGGCGTTATTATAAGGCTTAGTTACATGGTGAGTTTGTTAAATAAAGGGCTAAGCATGACTTAGTAGTAGGGCAAGTAAAGTATATATAGTATATATTATAAAATGGGTTATATTTTTTAAAAGTTTATCATGAAATAATTGAACACATCTTACCTTGCCTATACATAAAAAATATATTTTACTATCAAACTTCCTATCTGGGAGCAAACTGGGATGTGAATGTATGGGCTATCTAATCAAATAGCTTTGATTTATGCATTACTATCCTGTCGGCCAAGCAATTAATTGAAAAGTTACTTAAATTTTCAACAAATTTACATGTGATTTTTTTTAAAATCAGAATTTAGACATCGAGCTTTTTGAGTTCTAGTTACTTCTTCTAAATGATCATATTTATGAATGATGCAAAACAGTGTGATATCTACAGGTTTGACCCTTTTCTTTTATTAAAAATTTCTAAAGGCTTGTCACTGTTGTGTAAAATATGCCTTAAATACTATTGTTGTTGTTTCTTCCATTACTTCTGCTGTGGAAATCACCGTGAACTTGACGGGTTATGGGAGAAGGCATGAACAATGGCAACTGATGGAATTTAGTAGCGGTAATTTTTGATGATCATATGTTCCAGTTATAGAACTGATATAGAAATATTGCTTAGTCACTGTTGTCAGTTATTCTTTTTCGTATTGTCAAAATTACTATACTAGTGTCGCTAACGTCATCTTATTTTATCCGTACGAAATTATATTAGATTCGTTTAATTCATTGCTTTTTAAGAAATAAATTAATCCTCCATATTCAATGAGTGAAGTTATTATTTTCTTATAACAACTTAACAAACAGCTCATAAGACGGCACTAAAAATTGTAGTAATAACAAAAAGGTGACCGCAATAAAAGCGGCGCTCTCCCCGCGGAGGCGAGAGAACTTCAATAAAGTGAATTAATGTAACGGCCCATAAAGCCTCGACGGTAATTTCTTCGGCGAGACAAAACTACGTCTCTGGAGGAATCCGCCTAAGTGTGTAATGTACGGCCGCAGAAGAACTTTGCGCGAGCTTTCGGAGCTTTCGTGAGGATAAGTGAAAACAGCCCACGAAACACAAAACACCGCTAATATTAAGTTATTTTTATGGCCGAGCTTCCGGAAGATGCGTCGTCCATATTTATGCGAAAATAATGTTTGCCTTTTTCGTGCGTAAGTGAATTGTGAAGTTTACTTTTTGAAAGTTCAAGCGTAATAGATGAGTAGTATACTCTTATATTTACGTGAAAAGTAAACAAAAAATAATGCAAAAATTAAATTATTGCATTATTTTATGTACAACATTTTCATTTTAATATAACTATTTAGTTGTCAATATGTAATACTTAATATTTTAATAATAAATTTACATCATTAAAAACATAAGCTTTTGATATATGGAACATGCGAGTAGTTACTCACATACATAGAGCTTTAACTATATCATATAATTGCCACATAGTTTATCATCTACCATGATGATTGCAATATATGCGAGGCATATTTGGACGTTTATTAATTAATATTTTTAAAGTAAAATTACTGATCTAACTGACACTTACGACCTATAATATTTGGATCTAAAAGATGAGTTTAGCCTTTTCTATCAATATAAACTTGCTCTACATTTGAATCATATAACTATCAAAATGTCTATTTCTTTTGTCATTGTTGATAACAGTAATTTTACCATAACAGTACAGGCAGCGCATACTTGATAGATTGTCTATGACCGGACCTTTTCGTGTCATCTATATAAATTTACCCTACACCGACTAAAGAGAATAACACAAAAAAACATGATTTATTAATTTATATTTAAACATTTAATTTCCATATCACAACACTCACACGCCACACGGCTTTAATGCATATCTCTTAAGCGCGTAATTTATCCTCTCGCCGACCCTTGTCGTTCTGGAGGCGTTTTTCTCAGGTGATGTCGCCCCGGGTCGCGCGACACTTGGCCCTCTCCCATGTAATGAAGCACATAAATCTCGGTCTGGAGACCGGCCAGCGGGGCCGCAATCACCAGGCGGCCGAGGCCTCTGATCCCTGAGCCAGGATCGCTCGCTGAACCGCCCTGGGGCTTATTGAATGTTTGCCCGAAATTACGCTGAGCAAAACAAATTATGCAAATTGTCGTATTAAATATGTAATTTTGAACGTTTCGGGATTTGTGTTTTGACTCGATTTAATTTGTTGGATTATAAAGGGATACATATTTGTGTGGTGAATTATTGTTATTCTTCGTAGACCTTTGTTACGCAAACGCAGACCGATTCGTGCACTCGTCGGTATCTATGTTAAAATACAACAAATTTTTAAATAAAGTAAAGAATAAGTAGTGTTAAAATTGATAAATTAAAATAGTTTTTGAAGTATTTATTTAATTAAAAATATTTTTTAATTTAATATTTTATTAAAAATTGTTAAATTATTATTAGTTAGAAAACTAATTATTTTGCCAGTATGTAATTCAATTGGACAGTAATTATTTATGTGGCAATGGGCAGGACATATCTGTGGAAGAGATGACGATCGATGGCGAAGAAAAGTATTGAAGTGGTGCCTAAGAACTGGCAAACGAAGCATTGACCGACCCCCTGTAAGATGGACTGACGACATAAGAAAAATAGCGGGAGTGACCTGGGTGCGGAAGGTGAAAGATCTAATAGGATGAAGACTCGTGTGGGAGGCTTACTTTCAACAGTGGACGGATACAGGCTGATGCTGATGATGATTTTTTATTAATAAATATATTTGACACGTCAATAAAAATAATAAACTATCAGTAGAAAAATATGAATTGGCAGTAGAAAAATAATAAATTGCCTGTGAATAATTAATGAATGGTTATTAATAATAGGTTAGGTTAGGTTATGTTTCTATTTTATGTGCTAATTATTATTTAATTTTACATTAATTACTAGCAGTATTAAATATATAATTGCCATTTTAATTTTATAATTGACAACATTCATACTAACACAGTGGATACTGTCAATTAGTTGAATTGTCTGCCGATTAATTTAATTTACTGCCAAAACCTTAAACTAATTACTGAACAAAAAAATTCGGGCCTTTACATTACCTTACAAATTAAGTTTTTTTTAATATACTTTTATGTTTATAAAATGTAAATATTATTGTCAAGAAAATAATTTTATTGGATATTATTTGTAATTTAAAAGAAAAATAACGTTGGAAAAAATAAAACTATGATATTTTATTGTAAATAATAGTTATTGTTTACCAAACACCTGGAAGGATGAATGAGATAGCAATACATTTATTAGTTTTTAAAGTTTTTTTTTAGTTCATAAATTAATGCTATTGTTGTTTTTATCAATTGTAATTATAACGGGTAACAGAAAAGGATGGTTAACTTCTTCTTTATCGTTTGATAATCGAGTGATTCCTTTATTATTGAACCGAATTGTATTCAAATGACAAAAGTTAATACTTCCTGCAGACAAACTGCAACGAAACAAAACCTGATATTTTTTTCATATATAGTAACGGTAATATACTATAATACAAAAATAGTAATATAAGATCACATGTTTTCTTTTCGTCCGTTTTTAAACAAGTATAAAATTTATGGTTTATGCTTAAACATAGTCAAAATCACTTTTTGATAAGTTTGGCTAATAACAAAGCGCAAAACTAGTTTCATATGAATAAACATTCATATAAAGTACATTACATCATATGAATCACAAAAAAATAACCTTTTAGAATAGAAATCAAACCAAAGCCTTAAATGTGTCAAATATTCGAGCTACGTAAGGTCCAGATAAATAATTCACGTGTCATAAAACTGAGTCACGAGAAAGCCTTACCTCGGCAGATTCCAGCCCCGAGTTCTCCTGGCGCATGATTTGTTCGTTTTATGGACGGCGAAAAAATCTACTCTCTACGTCACGTGACTGCACTTAAACCTGAGGCACGTAGTACAAGTGGAACTCCCAAACGTAGAAACCTACTCACTTACATATTGCGGAAGTGTAAACTAAGCATGTGCCGATGTACTTGGTGGAGAAGCAAGTAACACGTAGTGCTCCGGGGCCACTCCTCTCTTGCCAATGACCGGCCGCCGGCTCTAAACCAACTTTTAAATTACGATTTTAATTTTAGATGAGAAAGAGTTCGTGTGACGAACGAAAGCACCCACTTATGTTAAGAGAAGGTTTAAAATTAACTAGAAAAGTTGGTGATTCATATTTAAACCGTATACCTTTTTAAACTATACTTTCATGCATATTCCAATACTTTATGTCCAAAGCATTGATAAATGTGTTTTTGAGATACTTAATTTTAATTTATGTTATTTTATGGAGACTTTTAATATTATTTTTTTCACCAAAAATATGATCACAAGCATTATCGCTCTTGCATGTCCATATTCACTTCCCTGCTGAAGCATATGGAAGACACAAATTACTACTTTAAAATTCCGTTTTTTAAATTTCAATGTAAGTATTGAGATTTCTATTCTGGTTTTATGTTTGGTTCAATCAACTTGTGATTATTATGAAACCAATGTTCTGTGATTCCCTTTGTTCATTCACTGTAGCGCACTGCGTTGGTTTCATGAAGCATGTGTACATTTTTGTGAAATGCTTAACACTGCAGAGTTATTCACGTTTTCACCGCATTCCCCACCCGCGTGTTTGCAATCTCTCTGTGGTCCAGTCGCGTCACGCCCGGCGAAGCCTTTTTATTGCGGCAGGCTCCGTGGACTAGGTACCAAACACCACCTACCTGACACCGGAAACCAGGTATGAGCAATGGCGTCCAGCACTGGAGCTCCCATGGGATATAGATGCCGCACCGCTCAAGGAGGACGTTGAAAGATGGCTTTGCAATCAAACCCTTGGTCAGGTGTACTAAGCATCGAATTATGTCGGAAAATATTTTACAATGCGAAAATATGGATCTAATGTTGGTACTTTGAAAATACGAGTTTATACAACACTAACTTTGTAAATTCTTTTTGTAATGTATACATTGAATCATCCCAAAGCAAGGTGAGTTATCTATCTACTTATTGCAAGGTCAACTTTTATACCAATGTTAAAATGTACTTAATTTAATCCATATACACAAAGTAGAAAAATACTTATGGCTATGAAAGTCATATAAAAAAATAATAAAATATGTTAATGAACTCTGTATTATTAATTTTACATGCATCTATAAGTAATATTGATATTTAAGGGGTTGATTGGATAGTAATGAATTCAAAATATATTTTTTTAAATGTTAGAGATTGTTGACATGACAATGGTTACCTGCCATGGATGAAACATGTCATCCGAGAATAAAAAAATCTGGAAAATTTTCTAAATAATCTTTTATTTTATTTTGATATTATGATATTCCACCAAGAATTATCGATCGAAAATATACTAATAAATTTTTACTATTTATTGATGAATGACTTATATCGATAATATTTTTTTGGGTTCAAGGATTTTTTTCTCATGTATGCACTATTTCCGTATTAATTGGAAGATCAATTATTCAGTACTATTTGTTAAATGTTATTTTATCTTTTTTGCATTATCATAAATTTCAAAATATGGTTTGGTTGTTACAAGCGTGAAACATTTTGTGCGATATTTGTTTCACGGAATTTTATGAAAGAAATTATAATCAGGGGAAGGAAGTAACTTTCAGCATATCTTTATACTTTGTTATACCACGTTTCAGAGGTACTAGTGAACTTAAATAGTCAATACTCGTGTTAAAATAGAGAAATATTTTTGCTTTATAAAGAGTATTTAAATTGTAATAGTAACCGTTGAATAACAATTCCAATGAAATGCTTACATTATAATTAACATATTAACTGTAAATTAAAAATAATTTATCAATGTCTTAATTATTCGTTACTGGAAAATATAATAATGTAAAAAATTATGAATTAATTATCAGCCAAAATTTATAAGCGTTAATTTTCTTAATATTATATAAACAATACTTTTTCTTTGTTTACTATATTTAAAGATTATTATTTCAAAGAAGTGTTTTTATAAATAAACTAAATTCGTATAATTATACAAAATATAAAAATATATATTTTATTCATCATACTGGTGTACACTTTGATGTTTTTTTTTAAGAAAATTAATCAAAAACAAAATAAGCAGCGGCGAAGTGTAATATTCTTCACCTACATTTTTGAAGACTAGTTAAAACTTTTACATAAGACGGCGCATTCAATCTTTTTTATTGTTATTTCCCACAAACGAGCTGAAAGTTTGCCGATAAAATAAAACTCCCGTTTTGCATGAGAGGGAGCCGAGTGTGACGCTTTTGCTGAAAATTCTCAAAGAATTTTCAGGAAAACGTGTAAGTAGAGTCACGAAAGCCAACCTCAGCTCAAAGGGAATGAAATGATCCTCCACCGCGTGTAAGGCTTTGACGCGAGACTGCGAAGCTTGGTTACTACCGAGTTTCCAACTACCCGAGTACCCGTTGCTATCTGCAGTGGAGATAGGAAAAAGTGTAAAGGGATTTATTACCCGAACGGGTAGTTCTCGGGGTAATGCGCTCCCAGGTAGGCAGCCCTAGTTCTCAGCATTTAACAACTGCGCCAGCCATATTAATAAACCTTTCCTCCCTTGTTAGTTGGGTGCGAAAATGCAACTTTGCAGCTTAAAGGATAAATTTTTAGCTGGTGTCGCTCAAATGACGGTTTTGTTAGATTTTTACACAACACTTTACGAAAGCGTCGTGAAAGACAAAGTGACAATTCCTTTTTATTATTCTGATCTTTATTGCGAATTATGTTTGGGATCTTAAAATATTTATGTTTTGTAGTCTTGATTATGTACGTGCTTATATGTGTATTTTTTATAAACAACATATTTTAAAAGGTATAGTACACGTACAATGATAATTCTATAAGTGAGATAAACTTTTATGATAATACTTCTAATTCCAAGAACAATCATACCCCCAGTATTATACGCAGGCATCCGCTTTAAAAACCCATTATACGACTGCATTGATTTTTGGTGAGATACCAAAATTCACAATTATAAAAATAATGGGGACGGTAGAGGCGCTGTATAGTCAGACATCAGACATTTCGCTTGGAATTAAATGAAGCTACAGAGTTCTTCAGATACTCTCAACCCTCTCAAAGGTCTCAATGTCAATTGATGTTTAGCATGATTTTTTATTCAACTTCTCTCTTAAATGTCGCAATTACGATTATATTGTGATGTACAATTATAATCCCTGTCGTTTTTTTAATGAAACATTATTCTGTTAGAGCGTTTCATACAAATATACTCTTAATATTACTTTTACTCATAGAGCTCCGCCGAGTACATTTTATGAATAGTTAGTTATCTAAGGTCTTTTAAAACGACTGCAAGCCGAAAGCCTGAATAAAGGCAGCTGCAATTTACCTTCCCTTGCAGTTAAGTCCATCTTTGTGTCCTGACTGATTATAGAATGTAAAATAACCGTGTCCGTTCCATTACCTCGTCATTTAAGAAGTTAAATCATAAGTATTTGCAATATTTGTGATGAAATTATTCTCATATCTCCTTTAATCTCGGTTTTTACTTACTACTTTAACTATTAACAGTTAGGTAATAAAATACTTGTATAAAAACATGCACATGGATCAGTATCAAGAAGAGGGGAAACTTTTACAGAATTCCAAACATCCGCAACAAATCCTATCAAGGTTCTTCCACCAGGTCCGGAGCAGATCAGAGTGACATCGCCTCGCCTAATGAATCGCATTCCTGACTCCGGAGCCGGTTGCGGGTCGGCACCGTGTCGGATCCGACACGGAGCGGGCCGGAGGAGCATCCGACAGACACATTTATTGGACAGCGTCCCGCCCAAATTACCGACACTTCGCACAAAGAAAATTGCGTCGCGAGCTTCCGGGAGGCTTGGACGTCAAGTCTGGGAAGGAATAAATGAACAGCCCGTTGATTCGGCGTCTTTTTTAATATAAAGCGTAAAAGTGCGACTTTTTTTGTCACATAAATCTCCGCTTTTGGATTATCTTGGAAGAGGAATGGGCTTGTTTATTAGATATGTATGTACTCGTAATTGAAGAATACACAAAAAATGTCTCTTTTATTATTTTAATATTATAAAATACTTTAAAAATAATTATCACTTATAAAATTATTTATTATATTTTATCTTTATAAGTATATATATTAAAATTTTATAAAACAATATCATGTAAGATCTTGTAAAAATTATGGAATTATGATCTAAAATATTTAAATAATTTCCTCGTTAAATTATATGCATTTGTTATAAGTAATACTAATATACATATAAGTATAATTTTTATTGTTATTTTAATAAATTTCAACTTGAAAAAAGCATTTTAAATATTTTAAATTAACGAAATCATCTTTTGCACAAAATTAATAAGAAAACTTTGTATGACCTCACTATATATAAAATATGTATATGTTTTTTTGGCTTGAATGTTACATTACAAATGACTACTTTTAATACTTATTAAGACATAGATAAAGCTTACATTTACGGCAAACCTGTATATACATTACTACGATTTTATAGAATAAATTTGAATTTGATGCTGAATAAAACATTAAATGCTTATGGAATGACAAAAGTGAAAAGGCTTTTCTTTTTTTGTGTTATTGGATTAATAGTTCTTATTTATTTTTTATTTTAAGTTATGTTTTAATGATAAATTATGTACGTAAAACACAAATCTACGATTTAGTCAGATAATATTTGTAATGAATATATATAAACATTATTCACTGAGCACTGTTCACTTTGTACGCATCGACGATACTGAGGATTAGAAAAATCTCCGAGCAGGATGAAGAGTACGACGAGAGAGAGCTTGACTTTATGTCTGTCGACAGGTCATTTATACGAGCCGGGAAGCCTTTTATATATGCCGACAAGCCATTTATCCATAGCGAGCGATTCGCTAATTGTATTTGCATGAGCAGGGCAGAGGGTAACAGAGGGCAGAGGTTACAAGCCCAGGGCAAGTGAAGCGAGGGGTTCCCGGTTCAGGGCGGAGGTTCTCCTCCAGTAAAGTATGCCGCATTTGACTTAATTATTCTTATGGGCCAGAGTGCTCACTCTTCTTACCCGGCTCCGCCTAATTTCGTTTTATAATTTTACAAGCCGAGCGATTTTCATAATTTTAAATATTCATTAGCTGCCAGAGGAGGAGGAAAATAAACATCTAGTATTTATATAAATCCTGCTTTTTATAAAAACTTTGGCTTATTTATTAAATAAAATCCACAAAATAAATCGTATCTAACTAACAAGGTAAAAAACACAGCATATTTGGCTAATGGTTACATGCAAAATATAATACATATATGACAAAATATCTGTTTTTTTTTGTTTAATACAGAAATATAATTTCATTTCCTTGGATTAATATCCATGTTCTTTGATTAGAATAGAAAACAAAAAAAAAGCTTGAACAAAGTAGTCCTAAAATAGTTCAAAATTCATTAATCAGTATATTTATACAAAAGTTACTGTTAATAAGCATGTATGCATGAGAATGAATTCTTATTATTTATTGATACTCGCTTTACTCTATCAACGTTAATAAAAATACAGGTTATCAATGTGATTAATTTATCGATAAAGTTTAAACAAGTTTTTTTGGAGTGATAAATTAACTTATATGATTTTAAGCAGGTGGAGTTGTAATAGACTATAAGAAATAATACTTGTTCAGCATATAAAAATGTTTTGCAAATCGACCAATAGAATTACTCTTTACAGAATGTCTATATTTATATTTATTTAGACAGAACGTTTACCTTATTGAAATATTTTGAGAAAAGGTGGACTTTAACCCTGGAACACTGGATGATATTAAAAAACGTCGTCCCTTCTTGTCACCCTTTTTCAAGGGTGTGACTTGAACATCAGGATATTTCTTATATTAAATTTCACTACGAAAAAGGGATAGAATATTTTAATGAACAATTTAAAGAGTTTACCTATAATTATGCACGAAGCCTTTAAAATTGAAAAAAAACGTAAATAATGTTGCTTAAATTATTATTAAATGAAACCAATAACATATTTATCTGAAATAATGAGGCCATCATTTCATTTTTAAGTTTATCATTATAAAGATGTTCAATGCCCATTTTTTATTTTTGTGTTTTTTACAGTGGAAAATTTTCGTGGAAGGATAATATTTTCGTGTAAAACAAGTAGTAGATTTTCAGGAACATCAGACATTTAGCATCTTTCACGCTGTTTGGATCACATTATATCTCTGAGACGTTGTAACTTTTAGAGTATATCTCCATGCGCCAAGTAACTCGATTCGTTTTTAAATGCAATTATGCAGGTCGTGGACTGTTTGGGTGGGGGGAGGTTACAAACCAGGCCCAGGGGGGGGGGGGGGAGTGGGGTACGGGTGGAGCTTTTGAGCTTTTAACTTTTCGTCTGCGAATTCACTCCCGTCAGATTTTGATGGGGAAACGAATTTCATGAAAAAACATCGGGTCATATTAACTCACTTAGTGATGATGTTTCTGTTAGGTATATATAAATATTTTTATGCTATGTATCAAAACGAAGCTCTCAGTATACGCCAAATTCATTATCACAATGAAAATACATTTATATGTGATTTTTTTGTATAAAAGAATAAAAAAAACTCCTATCTTTTCAATATACTTTAGGGATGAAAATATGTTCAATTGAACAATTTATGGGTATGTAACATTATATAATTTTTAATTTATAAAAAATTAGGTTTACCAAAAACGAAACATTTTCAATAGATGATGATTATTTACATTTTTTTTTTCTACAAAATAAAGGCAGTAAAAATTGTATAGTAGATGTCAAAGCGTGTTGTCAAAAAAATGTGTGGAACTATTGTACATATAAGAATCTCTTTCATTTACATTATTGAAATTATGGAATTTTAGAGGAGTATTGTCAATGAGAATAATCTAAAAAAACATCAACTTACCATAATTATAAATAAACTTTATTGACATACTATTACTACTTTTTGTACGTCATTCGATGAAGCGCTTTGTTTTTCTTCCTTCCACGAGCACTTTGTGGTAAAATTACTTCTGAAGTTCAATGAAAAAATCTTTTAATTCTCGAAGACATGGAACGCAACTTGAAAGATGTAACGAAAAACCATCAAATGCGACCCCGGGGAGGTCTAAATGGCTGAGCCGGGACGTGAATTAAATTATTCAAATAGTATGGCAACATTTCAGCGGCCCACGAAAACGAACAAATTGTACGAATTTAAACACAGGAAAATATAAATTCTTAATGTTTTCTTATACAAAGTCTCTAGTATTATGAAGAAAATATCACTTAGTATATTTAATTAAATTATTTATTATATTAATAAAGCATTTAAAATTGCTATGCAAGTATTGTTTACCCCTTTTTATGAAACATACGATTACCACAATTAACAACCTCTGCCAGCTGACACAATATTTTCGTACAGCTTAAGTTACGTTGATTTTTTTAATCGATAGACTTTCAGAATGATTAATTTCTAGGACTAGAAATTGAAAAGTTTCTGTTACGTACAATATCTTGCTACAACTGTGACCCAAAATATTTGGAACACTCAGTAACTTCATGGAGTAGAAAATTCTACATGGATCTATGATTTTTTAAGATCGGATTCAATTTTTTTCCGACGGTGTAGGACTTAAAAGAGTAGCACTTACCTAATAAAACAAACTGTCGTAGGTTGAATCCTCGACAAAGTATAAATAAAAAAAGTAATTAATTCATTTTTAAACTGTATAAATATTCCTCCAGGGCAAGATCCCGGGAACAAGAAAATGGTTGCCATATTATTCAATGTTTGTGTTTTGTAATTTGTTAATCAGATTTTTTAAGAAAATTCGATGATTAGCCTAGTGCTCCTTATTTGGCTTTAAGTTTCGGCTCAACCCAAGCAACGACAAGCCGTAAGATACTGACGGTAACCCATCCATTGTTTTTGTCTACTTCCAATGTTGCTTAACTTTGGTGAGCGGACGAGAAGTACGTTTATTTTATGCCGGCGGGTATAGCTCAATGGTAAAAGCGTTTGCTTTACAAACCAAAGGTCGTGGGTTCGATCCCCGATGGAGATAAAAAAAAGATTTTTAATCGACTTCTGAGCTCTATAATACCCCTGGTTAATGAGAATTTCATCCCTCACATAGCCTATTAATTAAAATTGGTGGTAGACGAAAGTCGTCCCGTGAAGACCACCCATTCATAGTAAATTTCTGTAATAACAAGGAAGATGCGTGAATCTTGGGCTGTAGTCTATGACGTTGGTGGATCATCACTCCACATGCAGCACTTAGCCATATGCACCTTGGTAAGCGTCATATAATTCTACAGATGAGACTTCAGAATTACTGTGTTTACATAAAAAAAATATTTTCATTGATTGATTATTATTTACTGACGCAAGAAGTTCAAAAAATTCGATCCATTGATAGCTCGTTTTGTAAATGAAGGCATTGTCCACTGCACCGCCGTTAAATGGCATCGTATAATTATCCATCTCACCGAGCATCTGTAGCAGGAGGAAATTGCTCCGGCCACCGAGTATCCGCCAGTCATAACTCATTCAGAACTACATCATTCTATACAAGCCCTCGTTACCCCCCGACAACTTGATAACTAAATAATATCCGAATCACGGGAGCATGTCAAATTACTATGCAGATTGCGTCTCCTCCGAGCAGACAATAATCTGCGTTCCCTTCACAGGCGGCGACAATACAATCTCCTGAAGTTTCAATAACTGATAGCAAGAGTTTGTTAGCAGCTTGTCTCGGTGCTCTCCTGGTCTCTTGTCCTCGTAACTCTTCAAGTCGGGACTGCTCATCTCTTCATTAGCAACGCGCTTTTAATAAGCAATGTGTTTGAGACTGCCAAGGATGTAGACCAGGGGTCGTCAACCTTTTTATGCCTGGCGCCCACTTTTGCCTATTTTTCAAGGTAAAGTTTCCCTACCGCCCACCAACCTCGCTATATTTCAATTCAATATATGGGTAGAAAAAAATCTAGAAGGAATGTGGGATATTGTAGAGAGTACATATATGCAAACATAACTATTTATTTTATTAAATAATTTATATTTATTGAATTGTTCCGGAACCGAGGTCGCGGTCCCGAAATGACGGCAAGGTTCCGGCACTGAGGATAAATCCAAAGACCAGAGTTCAGTTAATACTAATTTATTTGATAAAAGAGACCCCTTTTACCTTAGTCTACAACATGAGTAAGCATTTATAAAATTAATAATAATACATTGAATTTCATACATCGCAAATTCGTCGATACCTGTTGTTTTGGTCCTTGATCACTTCAATTTACATAGAGTGGAAAAAATGCTCTGTGTCGTACCCGACTGTATGAATTGATATATTCCATCTAAGATAGAGAGTCTAAGCTCTAAGAGAACAATTAATTTAAGACTTTAAGATGTTTAATACAAAATGATTATGTTCTAAATAACGTTTTGAACAGAATACTTCCGTGAAGCTAATGATTGGTCAAACACTCGTGACATTAGCCAAATAGCTTTTTTTGGAGGCTTTTGCCCCTTGGACCGATTGTCTTGTACCTGCGCTACTTGAAAGCACTTATCAAGGCATTGTTTTCATAGAAAATTTTCAGTATATGAGTAACGTGTTTTTGTGAGCAACACCAAATGAGGGCGTAAAAGTGATAAAAGATAAATTCGGACTTTTTGACTTCAATAGTCCTCAACAGTCATTTATAGTCAAATAACTATATCTATGAGTATTTATCTAATTCAAAGATTTCCTTCCACCACGAAAATAACGTTAAAAATCACAACCATCAGTTTTAAAGCTACTACACATTTTTTTTTAACTCAACGTTCCACCAAACACATTTTGTAATTGAAAAGTCTCCAAAACGCTGCTTTTATGAAAAAATAACGATATTGATGAAAAAACCATCATTTAATTTATCACTTTAAAAAAAGGAGCAGAGTTAGTTACGAAAAACTTTCATTTATAAAATTATCCCTTTAAATATTAAAAAAATGGAAATTTTACGATGCGAAACGAAAAAAGGTTTTATTATAAAGGCGACTTTTATGTAATGACGTTTTTGACAGTAAAAATACATAATTCTTTCCGCTTTCTTTGATTACACGCGGATATTTACAACACTTGTTTGAAGCACTTAGGTCTATGAGATTTTTTATCCTTTCTCAGTAAAGTGCCTTTTGTTTTGACGCCATTTTTTTCCATTATGTCGCCCAGCGGTGGCCTAGAGCATTATTATATCATTGGCACCAAAATGCGCTTAACTTTATAGAGCAAGGCGGTGTAAAGGCCCAACTTTTTATCATAAAAAACAATGTGATGTAATTTTGTCACTTTAATGAAAAAAAGTCTCATTTACGTAATACGAATAAGCTTAAAATCTTAACAAAAAAAAAACAAAGACTAAAGAGAATAAGAGATTTTTTAATCAAAATAATAATAATAATGACACCGCATTGTGTGTTTAATGGACATTAATTTTGTTAACCTTAATTGAATCTTGGCGAGCCTTAAGGTGTTTTTTAGACAAATAAAGTGTTACTTTACAACCGTAACTGATATTATCGAAGGGATGCCAGCTCGTTAAGATTATATTTTACTATTAAAATTATCATCCACAGTGAAGACGGTCGTTTTTTTATTGGCAATAACGACCACTTCGTGCGCTAACGAAGGACAAAAAGCGACATTATTTAAATATTTTATACGTTTAATAATAATGACTTAATAATATAATTAGTATTTTATTTATGAATGGTGGTATATTTTTCAATTAGCTTTGTGGTTCACGTCATACATAATATATCTAAATGATACTATTTAATTTGTGGTTTAATACTGCGCAATTAATAATTCGTGGCTTTTAAGTGATTAATATCTCGTTCCAATATTACTGCCAATCATTATACTGATTATTAATAAGTAAAAATATTGGTAGCAAATATATTCATTAGTATAATTTACAAATAATAATTAACTTTTATTATAATTGGGTATTTTATATTTGTCATTTATTTCATAATAAGATTGGATGATTAAAGAGACGCTCTCAAGGATTCGACCACTTCGTCCTAAGAGGCAGCTTAACTCAACCAACACGCGGTGGTTAGCAAATAGTGGTTAATCCATATTTTGCGTTACGTCTAATGTCGCTTAACTTCGATGATCGAACGAAAACCGCACTTACTATATGCAATTTGAATATAAGCCTTTGATAAAAAAACAGTAGGCGTTATTCACAGCAAATACTATCTCAAATGACGTATCTCTAATTGAAAAATAAACAGTGAATGCCAGAATTTAAACCACACTCGTATATATATCCAGTTCATAGCCCAAAGATATGATTTTTCGTCTACTTACACCACCTCGTCGATTCCGAGAAATTAACGCGTATTATATGATTTACTTATATTATTTACAGATGGTGTTCGCTATAAACTCCATATTTATATTTTTTGTTTAAGTTGGTGTTTGTTATCTATTTATTAGTATTTAAATTGTTAAATATCTACTCTTATATGTAAAAATCTTTATTTGCTTTTGAAATATAAAGAATATTGTACATACGAGTATTTTCGAGTATATTCTTACTCTAAAATCTTTAAGGAACAGTGTATTAATTATTTATATTTTAGGCCTACTCATCGCTCTGCCTTTTTGAGATTAATCTAAACAATATTGCTTTTTATTGCTTTACAATGAATAAAACCAGAAACATTTAACGATGCCCGCTCGCAAAAAAACACACAAAAGAAAAATCCTCAAAGGAAAATGTATACAATTTCCAATAAAGGCAATTCATCAAACCGACTCAAACAATTTTCCGCCGTAAAGGAGTCAAAATTCATTCCGCCGAAACAGTGTGATAAATCAGTATTGGATCAAATATCAAAGCATTAGGTTTTCATGATAATAATTTACGGATATTCAACTCGGCTTCCCCATACTGTGCGTCAGGAAAATGATACACAAGGGGAAATTCTTCTTTGGTTTTATGTTCTCTGCTTCCAAGTTTTTATATATCCACTACTCAAAAAAAAGCAATGATGAATTGCATTATTGTTTAAAAGAATATTCTACAAATATACGACATAAATGTAGTTTTTTTTAAACAACGACATGCAATAATGCACAGTCGGTTGTAACCTAACCAGTGGGTTCTAGGAAGCGGAATACTTCATGCGGAATATATGTATAAATAAAAAATATGTTTCCAAGTAAATAATAATCGTAAATAAATAAATATAATAAAATACGGTATACTTGGTCCCCGAACAACTCCTGCGCTAGATGTCTCTCTAACCTAACCTAACCTAAGTTATTTTGTTAACGAGACCTATGGCTCTGCACTCTACGTTCACTGGACAAATCTTTAAGTTAGGTTAGGTTAGCGAAACATCCAGTGCCCCAGTTGCCTGGCGACCAAATGTCTCTTACATCAGATGCCAGTGCGCCCCACGTTGCTGCCGATGAGTCTGGGAACGAATTGTCTGGAGATGTTTGGTCGTGACACCATATTGTATTTGTATAAGGATTGAGGTGATTACAAATGATTTCTGTTTCTTGAATCGTGATCCAGATTTCACGACGGAAAAAACGCAAATATTAGAAGATTATTTACAAGCTTACCAGTAGCATTCAGGAAGGAATTTGAAGTCTGTCTAATTATTTATAATCATAAATTAGCCATGTATGATTGACATTCATAATCATTACATTAATATTGTGTTAACGGTCTCAATATTGCTGAAAAATTTTTTTTTTTTTTGTGTGTTCTAAATGATAATTATATTCCCAATATTTATGTAATTAAAGGGTATATTTTTTCCAATGATGACGCATTTTATTCATCAAGTGTTTCACAATGGGCCTATTGAGATATAATATTAATTTGCAATAATTTAATATGAGAGCAACCTACTGTGAAAGAAATTTACAAATTCATTCTCGATAAAAGTAATTTCGAAGACTTTTCCGAGACGCCCTTCCTGTGCCAGGGCGGGCACAATTTTATGAATACACCTTCCAGGTGAGTTGTGAAACCTTAGCAACTCCTCGAGTCTCGACCGAGAGTGTCTACCTGAGCAGAGTATATCCAGGTAACCAGGCGGGAACAAGGCAAAAACACGGCTACTATAAGAAGTTCTCTAACTGGCGTTGCAGATTGCTCTCCTAACTGTACGGTTTTTCATAAACATGACATTTTAAATAATTTTGACTAGAATTTAAATATTTTCCTATTCAATTTGAGATTCACTTTTAAATAACGATTCAATAAACTGTTATAAAGCATTGATTAATGAAAATATTCCATTTAAATTTTTAAGCGGTTCAAAACTCTTTTTAAGCAAACCACGCAGGAGAAGACGAACAAAGAATTTAAATACGAAGAGAGAAAATAATTTACAGAAACTATTTATTCCAACCCTATGGATTTTGTTGTTTTGGAATTTCGTTAGAAACTAAACATTGAATGTACTCGTTGGAGTTTAAGAAGCAGAACTGATATGGTGTGAAGTGAGACAAAGCCGTCTTATAAAGCTTTATGACAGCAACTTATGACGACTATATGCTCCGTTTAGAAAATTTGACATAAAAATGATGATGATAGAGAATGTACTTGAATAATATTAATAAAAATGAATAGGAAACGAATATAGAAAGTAAATGTATATTATTAATACAATGATGGTCTTATATGAGATGGCTATTTGCGGGATAAAAATTATATAAAGTACAATATACAGAATTTTATACATCACTTCTCAATTAACCTATTTGGTATGAGGATTATACTTTCATTTGTAAAGCTTCTACATTGTTTAGCTTTTAAATGAATAAGTACCTGATAATACGATCTCGTCTACTTTGTATTTATACAGTTCAAATAAGTTAGAGCAAAAAATTAACCTTCATGTATGAATAAAACTTAAATAACTCATTTTACGATTGAACAACTAAAAAAAACTTATTCGATTGCATTGCGTGATAGGACATCATCAAACATCATACTTCTTAATGAGATAGTGAAAAAATATTTTGCATCCTCTTAATAGTGACACATCAACAGTGCCATGATACATTGTGAACAATAGGTTCCTCGTGATCCTCTGTGTCTACAAGGCTCTTCAGCTTCGAGGGAAGCAACCGGAAATTGAGACGTGTTTAAACAGGCGCGGTAACCATGGCAACGCGACCTCTACATCCGGTGGAATTTCTACATCAACTTCCGGTTTTAAGTAAGAATATTTACCAGTATGCTCATCTGCCTTGTATATAATTACAAAACACTAAAGAAGATATTGATTTCAAAACATTTACAAAATATTTAAGCAAACTAAAGAAGTAGGGTGCTAATAACAGAAATCTAACTTTAGATGAAATGCTGATTTTTCTGCTGCCTCACTTCGTTATTCGTCACAAAGTCAAACCATCATAAAGCCAGTATTCTACGGAGGCATACGTTTTAAAAACACATTATTATGCGTTCAATTTGTTTTTGATGACATACCAAGGTTCGCAATTAAAATATATATTCAAAAAATTCATTCCAACTAAAAATAATAATATGACAAAATATTTGAATCCTCAAGTATCTCTTTTTATGTCTTCAAAGTGACAAAAGAGGATGTTAATTATTCTATAACGGTAGTTCCTCTTAGATGCGTCTACAAGAATTTGGTAAAAAGACCGTATGTATAGCCTCGTTTAAACAGGCGGTAACCATGGCAACGCAGTATATACTTCCTGTGGAGCGTCAGCTGTGACGGATGCGAAATTAATTAAATAAAAAAAACCTTTCCGCATAGAATCGCCTTTATCCCTCTCTTTCTCACTCTCTCGGCCCTCTCACTCTAGGAAAGAGCAAATTATAATTTCGTTTAAATCTCCACTTAGTCGAAATGATAAACATCGCCCGTCTCTCTCTCGCCTTATTTACATTCCCTCATTAAGATGCCAAACACTTATTTAAAAAATGTTTAAATGTCAGAGTGTTTTGCAACGTTTATTACAATTATTTTTGTTTTCATAATATATAAAATAGGTTGTCGGCATATGCCGTAATAAGATTCCCCGACCGTTGACATTAGTTGACGTGATATATCGTTTTGAATAGTTTAGTTTTTTTTAGTTTCTTAGAATAGTTTTGTATGCATCATCTGATATCTAAAAGATACAAGAACCAATGTGATATATGAAAATAGACCAGATAAGGACATTTATGCTTCAAATACTAGTTTTATAATTGACAGTATAATTTGTATTCAAACCGAGCCGTAATTAAAGGGTTAAGTAAGCACTATAAAAGTATCTTGCGCGGTTACTATATTTAACACGTGTAAGAAATAACGTCAATTAACATATATGCCACATATATATTTAAACCTTCACGTAGTATAGCTTACATTGAATTATAAAATAAGTGGTAGAGATTTTGGTTACTCCAAGTACATTCATTTTTTTTTAAAAGCAGTGTTAATTAATTGAATAAATATAATATATGTTAGATGAAAAAGATTTAATTTTAATTAACAATCGTTTCAATAAGTTAGGTTAGCTTTACTGTTATTTACTTAATTATACTTGACCAAATAATATTATCTGTAACTAAATATATTTTTAATTACTGAGAAATATGTATAGTATAATTATGTTTGTGCTAGGACGTTAACATAAATAAATATTCTTAACTGCTCTGCAATATAATTGTATGATCATTAAAGCGTTTACTCTTTAAATTAAGTTAAAATGTTTACTGTTGAACGTTCAGAGAAACATGTAATTATTCTCTGCTTGTGACTTTTACTTTTATTTACTGTATTTATTTTTAAGCTAATTATTTAGCGTAATTTTACCAGGCATGTGTTGTTTTAGAGTGCCAACTTATTCACCGTTAGTATATTTAACAAACACAATGATTAATTTTTCCATCCCTTCGAGAATGTGAAAGAGGGCAACAGTATCCGATATAATGTGTTACATTTATACTGAAAAGTACTATATTATTATCATTTATTATAAACATTCAAATACACTGCACTAACTTTACAAATAAATTATAAAAATGAAATTATTACGTAAGAGTTCAATGTACATTAAAATTTTAATACGATAAGCTTGCAACGAGATTGCCAAGCATTAAATATGAAAAATAAATATTTTACTGACGATATTACAGTGTGCATTGCGCCATTTATTTCGATTTAACGTTTTAGGCCTTGAAAGCGTATGGGCTGGTCATACGATCTCTTTAAATATTCCAATTAACAAATCCCCAAAATAGGCCTCGGATACTACCGTACATTAATGTCCCCAGGCTCTTACTTTGGAGTTCGTTCAGAACTCTATATATAAAACCAGGTAGCCATTTGGGATTATAGAGATGTCTTGGTACAACGAATGGATAGTGTCAACTGATAGAATTGAGTGGCGACAATGTGATAACATATGCTTTAGGTGTAAAATGAATATGAGACGAAAAATTAGAAGTAATGCAACTATTTTCTTTATATAAAGATGTATCTTTTCAACTTTCATTTTTCTACAACATCAAAATTGAAAAATATCAGTTGCTCAATATAAGCTTCCCAGGAAAACTGTTATTCTATATAAAACTCTTGGATTAACCTTTAAATACCCAGTGGTCCCATACGGAACCGCGAATTTGCGTCGTTCAATGCCCTAGCAGGCCAATGTTTGTAATGTTTCGTCGCTCAATAGATTCTTCCATGAACTTACTTTAATACAATTATTACATATTAATGTAAACCGATTGTGAAATGAACCATAAGCACGTCCTGTACGGGACTGTGGGGCATTGAAAGACGCAAATCCGCGGTCCCGTAAAGAAACCTTTGGGCGTTTGAAGATTAATAAATATATTTTTTAATTTTTTTTATTTAATCAAATATAAAAAGATACATTTTTTACACAGTAATTTACATTCCAATGTTTTTTTTTCTTTTCTTTTTTCTTCTTCTTTTTTTGTGTATTTTTATATCTGTGTATATTCTATATCTGTGTATTAAACATGTTATAAGAGGTGTGTTTAAAAAAGAATACTTGGGCTTTCGCGCAATTCCAACTATAAAATAATAAAATACGGTATATTATAAAAATCTACTTTACCATGAGGTCATTCTGATACACCGCAGTTCTGATACAACACAGCCCGCCCTAGTATAAGTCCCGCCTACCCTCCATTTCCATCTTTCGCTTCCGCCCGCTGGTCCTCGCTCCTCAGTTGGCCGTTCTGTTTGTTCCCACGCCGTCCTTCCGATGCGAATTATTTTCCGGCTTAATTACCGCGGAAATCTGTTTGCGTTCGACTATCTGTTTTCTTTCCCCGAGATCCTTCTGAGATACTCAGAAAGTAGATACTCCTCGCAAACCCACGGCGATAATAAGAGCTAGCGTACATATAATCAACATGCAAAGTGTTTGATGTTTTTCATTAAATAATCATTTTAAACGTTTTTTTTGTGTAAACACAGAGGTAAGCGGTAAGTTTATGCATGTAAATTACTAAAAAAACTCTCATTAAAAGCGAAATCGCGGTCTTCAAATATCTGAATAAAATGCTTATCATAATATATATATATAATATGATAACTTCTACAGGTTATTTCAGAAATAAATGAAATATGTATTGCATTGAAAATTGAGCGCTTTGGATTGAGACTCATAATTCGGCAGGTATATATCCGATCGGGCTGAAATACATTATACCTGAAAGCTTAAGCCTTAGGCTGCAAACATCAGTCTAATTTCAACTGCCGAAGTGTAAAGACGTTTTTATCCGAAATTTTAAACACGGCTGAGTTCGTGCATACATAACCGTTTTTGCGGGGAAATCTTTTACATTACTTCCACCGAAATACAACAGCAGCTGAGGCGCATAGAATAATATTAGAAATATACGGCGACAATGCTTTTTCAGAGCAAACATGCAGAAGATGGTTTCTACAATTCAAGGGTGGTGATTTTGACCTCGAAGATGAAGAACATCCTTGTGCTGAGAAAAAGTTTTAAAATATATCCTATATTTTTTTTAAATTCGTTTTAAAAGTATAGCTCGACGCTTTAAAACTATAAATCCGATTAATTAGACAGCAATCCCGATATTCACGCATTATTCATGAAAAACAACTGTTTTGAGTGAAAAGTGGCATGAAAGCTAGATAATATTCAAACAAACAGTGAGACATATCGTAATTCAGTATACGGAGTAGCAATAGAATATTCTTCATTATATTCTCCAGTTATGTAAGCATTTGATTCCTTATTTGTTGCCATTATAATAAATAATTAAATAAAATAAAAACTTATAAAAGTCTTGACAAACAATAACCATTTTTAAGGTTTACTTAAGATATTTATGCAATTTCAAAATAAATATGATAAATAGATATGATATATAAGTAATTATTAAGTAAATATAAGTAATTGTCAGCGGGTATAGCTCAATGGTCAAAGCGTTTGCTTTGCATGCCAAAGGTCGTGGGTTCAATCACCGACGGAGATTTCAAAAAAAAAGATTTTTAATCGATTTCTGAACTTTAAAATACCCCCGGTTTGTGTGAACTTGATCCCTCACCCGTAAAATTCCAGTCATAGCTATTTATGAAAATCGGTGGTAGATGAAAGTTGTCCCGTGAAGACCAATCATTCATAGTAAAATCCTGTAATAATAAAGATGATGCGTGAATCTTGGGCTGTAGTCTAGGACATTGACGGGTCAACACTCCACATACAGCGCTTAGCTTAAGTGTCATATAATTCTACAGAGACTTCAGAATTACCATCTGTCGGTATTCTCCTGTATGTGTTTACATAAAAAAAAGGAAAGTGTGAAGAATGCGAAAACAGGATTTTTTATGGAGATTCTTTGGCAAGAAAACAACAAAAAATATGGTTACCAAACGTAGGAGTACACCTACGAGTACACGTGTACATAGAAAGCTGCCTGTTTCCACCGACAGAGTGGAAGATAAATGAATAGCAGCAAACAATTGAACAGAGTGCCCGAGATAATTGAATGTTTTAAAAATTTGTAAGGCTAATATGTCAGTCACATTTGCTAGGAGAACAGACAAACGATGGACATGTTTCGTTATTCACTAGTGTCCTAGGGCCCGAAGCTAGCATAAATAAAATATTATAGATATATTTAAATGAATGAGACATTATTAACGAATGAAAAATCAAGCGATTCAATTAATATTATGATACTTTATTGACAAGTATTGCATATAAATAAATAAAAAAACCTATCAGTACAATATTTTATCAAATGTTAATCAAGTTTATTTATCTAATTAACTTAACCGTTCAGCGGTACGGCTAACTATTGCAGTCAATATTATTTTTTTCAAAAATTTAATTGATTTATTGTTTATGGATATAAGTAATTCACAAATAAATACCGTAAACATTTAATTTTTAGCATTTACTTGCAAAATACGAAATTTTTATTTTTTTCTTTGGTGAACATATTTTTCTTTAATGATCAGTAAATTTCAATGCAACAATGTTCATTCATGTATTTACGTATATTTTTAATTTTGCCTTTATGAAAATAATGTTTAAATAAATACTCGTATTATAAAAAGTATTATAATTCACCCGTCCATCTGGATAAATAATCGTTAAGCAAACAAATAAATAAACTTGTTTGCACAAGGACCATTTCCAATCGAGCACTTAATTAAAAACTTTGATCATAGGATTCATTCGCTGCATTGTTTTATTTAACTTTCTATCATTGTGAATATTCCCCGCCTCATCTCAAAGTTGTAATGAAAGAGCGGACTATTCGTAAGTACATCCCATACGTCTGGATGGCTTATCTGGAACGAGACGACGAAACAAATGCCTGCTGTATTATATAATCCACTTTGATCCGATAGGTGTCGTTTTCGGCGATCTCACCGGGAGCATATCGCAGTGCTCATCGAAAACAAAGGTTTTTTCCTTCCGCTGAGATCATCTTATCCTGATATTGGAATTCCAGCCGGCCGGGAGGGGCTAACCGAAAAATTTTGAAAGGGGACTGTCGGGCAAAGAATTCGAAATACATCTTAAAAACAATCCATTTCGATATCAGATATGGTGGCCACCCACACCATCGGAAACGGTACGTATTTGAAAAAGCCACCAAAATTCGGAATATTATTTGCTATCACTCTTAAAATAAAAAACAAGTATGTTAAGACGTTTTTTTGTATCAATTACAATATGCAATATGCTAGAAGCACGATTCTCGTTTAATCATCGAATTCAAGTACCATTGAATAAGGATAACATAACCTATCTGTGTGTTACGAGCACATTATATGTAATGACACACAAACTGATTGTCCCAACTCTCATGACTAAATGGCCTTGGAAGTGTCAGGAGCGTCGGACTAATCATCCAATCTCTTTACAGTTTTGTTTAACATATGCCCAAATATGTCTGCAATACTACAGCACATGTCTCTTCCCGGGCTCTTGCTCAGAAGGCCGTCGGGAACTTTGTATGTGCCCAAGAGAATCTCTGGGTGAAAATATGACTTGGGACAAGGCGTGGACAATGAAAGCTGACATAACTATGTGGAGACAGTTTGTGGTGACCACGTGTTCAAACTATATATATGCCAAAAATTAGTAGATGTGATACTCATATGTATTCATGTTATTTTTTATTAACTAAAACTAAATATCTACTATTATAATAAAGGTCCAATAGTTCATGTCAATATTCATTTTTTCTTGAATTTTGATTGAAAATAACTCACGTACTTATTTTTAAAACACCCAATTTCATGTGAACGCAAAATTTATGCTTATAAATATACCAGCATCCATATTAGAATTGTAATTTATACTCCTATATCAAGATATTTTTAGCTACTTTCGATATCGCATCACATCAGATTCAATATTTATTTTGAAAAGCCAAAATAAATCTTTACCTTTCGTGAAATATGCAAGGCTTCCCATCTCGCTGAAGCTTTGAAATCGACTTTCGTTTTTAATTCGTATAGAAAATTTCGCCCGCGTACATTTGTGCGTATCCCGAGCGGTGAAAGAGAGAATAATTGATCAGAGTTTATTTTCCTCATTTCGGAGATTATTCAAAGTTGTTCAGCATCGGGCGCTGATCCTGTGCAAAATTTTCATTTTCGAGTCAATCTCCCGTAATGGATCAAAGTGTAATTTGACGATATCTCAGTTTCTTCCAGCGATGGCTTCATCCGGCCTCGCCTGTGGGGCAACTCATCCCCTCAGTGCAAGCCTCGCTTCATATGAAATGCTGCAAAATGGCAGCACTGGAATATGATTTTTGAAAGAAAATATTTCATATTTTACTAAACAAACTTATACAAAGATACGAGAACAACAAAATAAGAATGTTTATCTTATGAAATTTTGCTTACCATTCAACATTATTAGGGTATAACCCCGAATGAATCAACTTCTCGTAACATGAAGACTTACATGATTGCATTACACTGGTTAACATTTTACAATCGGCATTTAAGTAAAATTATAGGTAGACTTCTAGAATTATGTTTTAAATAATCTTAATCCACATTTTTTTTAAATATATAGTGTAAAGTATAGTCATTGAGCGCTTTGATGGCAGTTAAAATGCTAGACTCTTATTGGCTAGTTTAAACTTCATGGGCGGTAGCATTCGAGTGCTAAAGTTACCAGGCAGCAAAAATAATAATAAGGCATTTAAAGTTAAGATTGTAATAATATATTGTATTGCTGGCAATTTCAGTGCGATATTACAATTTAATATTTGCATTCTAATAAATTTATTATATAAATTTACACTTATCGTTAACCACAAATATACATTTTAAGGGTTTGCAGTTTCACTGGCAAAATCAGCGTAAAACAGACCGTGTTGTAATGATAAATTATTACAATTTTCGAGGGAAGGCAACAGTCTTGTAGCATTGAGAACTACTTTTATGTTACTTGTTTAAAATTACGTATTTTAGCTAGTCAGAAATTTTTACATTTGGATGAGGAGCCAAAAACCACTTTTATGTTAACGAAATATTCATATTTTCTGAACATCATCAGGATTTGAATATGGAACTTTTCACTGCATAAACCAGCGTGTTTCGTGGTACTCAGCTTATTCCCCTTGTAGGCTACATACACCCGACCGACCTCGCCTCTTATGGTAGACTGTAAACCTCCCGAGTCTGAAATATGATTTTTCGAACCGGAGTAAACTCATATCGGAAAACGATTTGCTTTGATATGGTGGATGCTGAATATATTACTCCCGAGTATAACAGACTCTTCTGTAATTTGTTTATAATATGAATTTCCCAGACAAATTTTATGATATTACGTATACAAGAATGTATACATAATATCATACGTGTAAGCACGTTTTAGGCAGAATAGTAATAAGGTAATACACATTTTCGTCTATGTAGCTATTTTTTATTTCAATCGTAATTTATATATGCAAAATAGCTAGTTTAAAACACCTATATGTTACATGTGTATACAATATGAATATTTATGTAATTTACAAAAAAACATTTTAAAAAATCATAACCATAAAGAATGCTTTAGAAATGTTGTATCAAGGAACAAACACACGATGAAGAAGAACAAAGTGAATATACATAAAAGCTGTGTTTACCCGATTGTGACATACGGCATTGAAAAAACTCTCGAAAATCGAAGAATCAAGACTGACAATCCGAAACAATGAAAAACATTCTGATACGATTTAAGCTTGTGAGACGATGAAGATGTGTGAAAATCTATAAGGTTAGACTTAACATGGTATATCCAACTGTCAAGAACACCGAATGAAATGTGGCAAGATAAAACAAAACGGGTTTCAGGTAACAGTATGCAGTTATAAAGAAAATAATCCCAATGAAAGCAGAATAAAATCATTTTCATTTAAAGTTTTAGGGTATATACTGATTAAGTTAAAAAAATATGTTTTAAATAATCATTTTACTCAAATAAATATATATTTTTTCAAAATATTCTTATTGAGGTCAAGATTGCAAAAAATCTTTAAAAAAATTGATTTCTTTAATGAATGGAAGTATTAAGAAAAACAAAAAATATTAAAAGCAAGAGATACATCCGTAGTAGATTGATTAAAACAGTTAATTAAAAAAATACTCGTATTTACATCCATCACACATGTAATGAAATATATACAAGTAAATATAAATGCAAATATAAACACATAGAATCATTTCTTTTTAAATACAAATGTTTTTTATACCTGACGGTCGGTGTCAGATTCAATACACCGTACGTAATGTTCCATCAGCCTTAATTATTTATGAGACGAGGCAAACACTTACTGGAAATTAAAAACATTTTAAATCAAATGAGAGCGTTTGGGGACCCCCAGGGCAATGGGGGCCGGAGGGGGCGCCCCCGGGGACGCCCGGGGATGGCCTGAAATGTTGATTTGTCAACATCACAACCTCCGAGCTTGTATCGTCCGTTTGAATTATTTTAGGACCTTGTTAGTTTATCGGATCCTGATAATTGCTTCGTTTATTTAAGGTTCAGTATTTTTGGCTTATTTCATCCTGGCACAATAAACTACTTTGCTCCGAAGTTTCACTAGTAATTATAATTACGTAATTAAATAATCTGTTTTTAACATTATTTAGAATTTTGAAAAGCTTATTGTTTTAAAAATTGGAAATTATAAATTACAGTACACATACCCGTTTTTCTTATTATTTGTATTTAAATATTTTTATTTTAACAATTACTGTTTTTTACTTTTATTTTTAAGAGCACTTATTTTTCGTCAATTTTTAAACAAAAATTGTATTAAAATATAATATTTATCAATTAATTTATCATTTTTGCTATATTCGTCGCTGCAATATTAACTAATATAGTCAATCACAACATTCTTATATAAAAAGTGTATTTAAAATTATTATTTAAATATACATATACTGCAATATTAACTAATATAGTCAATCACAACATTCTTATATAAAAAGTGTATTTAAAATGTTTATAAGAATATTTATATCATTTACTTATATATCCTCTTGTTACTTAAATTTACTATAATTATCAAAATGCTTTAAAATGATTTCTATCTAATAAATAATCAAATAATATATAATTTGAGATTTTTTTTTAAGGTATATGAAGTATTTTGATTAGTATGAGGACTTCTGATATATTAAATTAATTGACATCAGTTTGATTAAGAATTAATTCGTGTAATAAAAGTTACTTCCTTTAATTTTAGATTTTAATTACGAAATCAACCAATGCCTAGAGATACACTGAATGTATATAAGATTTTTTAATATGTAGTTTCAATTATAATAAATTACCATATTGACCAGATTTCCAATGGAGGAACACAAATAGAGGTTGTAAATGACTATACCTATCTGGGACAATTAATACAACTAGAACGAAATAACTTCACAAAAGAAATTGACAGGCGTATACAACTGGAATGGGCAGCACTTGGAAAACTAAAGTACATTATACAAGCGAAAATTCCGCAATGTCTTAAAACTAAGGCGTTTAACCAATGCATCCTCCCTGAATTAACTTATGGCGCAGAATCGTGGAATTTAACAGCAAGTCATACCCATAAAATAAAGGTCACCCAACGTGCTATGGAGAGATTCATGCTAGGAGTGTTGCTAAAAGATAGAATCCGGAACGAGGATATCCGCAGAATAACAAGTAGTGGAGGCTACCCAACGAATAGGCACACTAAAGTGGCAATGGGCAGGACATATATGTCGAAGAGATGACGGTCGATGGGGAAGAAAAGTATTGGAGTGGCGCCCAAGAACTGGCAAACCAAGCATTGGCCGACCCCCTGCAAGATGGATTGACGACATAAGAAGAATAGCGGGAGTGACCTGGATGTGGAAGGCGGAGGATCGAAGAGGATGGAGCTCATGTGGGAGGTTTACGTTCAACAGTGGAGGGATACAGGCTGATGATTATAATGATGAATTATAATAAAAAACACCACGAACAATATCAAGTGTAATAACATAATACTCATAACAGTGAAGCTTGTAGAGTGAAACATTAACCTGTTTTAAAAAACAATGTTTCCATGTACGCTTAAGTAATGTAATTTCTCTATAATGGAAAAACACTTTGCAATTCATTCCGGAGCGGGAACCTGGAAAACTTTTATCATCAAGGAAAGGTGGAAGAAGATTCTCTTTGAGCAGAGATCCTCTGAGCTGGATGTTGAGCTCTCTTTGCCATTATATCGAGACTCGAAACTCCACCGGATGATACTCTAATGAAATTCTTAACCTTCGCTAAGAATTAAAAGTTTCACTTATAATGGAAAGCAAGAAGTTTCTCAATCCTTTAATAAGCATAATTATTACTTTTGATATTGGAAAATAGTTTCGTCTGAAGTACGAAATAACAAAGAGCTACAAAATATAATTTAAAGATTTTGAAATCGTCAATAAAATAATATATTAATAGACTACAACGTCTTAGTTTAGTCAACTATTTACTATGTATTAATAGTTTATAAAGAAATTAATAATTAAAATTTCAAATTATTTAATCATTCAAAAAGCATTCAAACAATAAATTTTCAAACTAAATAAAAGTGAATGTTTATTAAATGATATTAATTTTATTTTTTTGTGTCACTTTTTAATGTCAAGTTAAAATACGAGGGTTATCCGTAAAATAAGTTTCCCAGTGATTTTTCACAGTGTAAATCATGTTTAATTACTTGAATGCGTACATTTTTGGAAAGTTCAGACTTTTACCTATTTTTTATATGCCGAGCTTTTGAATGCCCGAGTAAAAAAATCTACCACCAAGCCACGCAGCTACCTGCGAACCGTTTCTTTCAACTCTTCGCTATCGCCGAAATGGGTTCCACCCAGGTATTTCTTCATTTCAGAGAAGAGATGGTAGTCACTTGGCGCTAAGTCCGGGCTGTAGGGTGGGTGTTTGACAATACCGTATGTGTATCATTTTTATGAAATTCATCTGATTGTGAAGTAAGCGAATATATATTAACATTTTTTTTTTTTTGATAGTAAAGTCTTGGAATTATTAATTTAATAAATTTTATGTAAACTCACTAAACTAAAATTAGTTTACAACAACCCTTATTGGACTTAATAAAATTAACTTGATATAGTATATATACAAGTATAGATAACGGAGATAAAAGTTTTATGAAAAGCATGAATTTGATGTTAATTTAGTCGTTATCAATATTATTTAAGTGTGTAAGGAAGATCTTGGCACTATTTGAGTAGCAGTTACTGTAGATGTAGCAAACTCTATTACTATTCATAACGAATACACTAAGAAGACAAAACGACGATCCTACAAGCAGAGTAAAGCGTCGAGAGCTTAGACTTTCGGTAAGTCACCAACTTGAACTACGCGCGAGATTTAAATAATTCAAATGAATTCTCTACCCAGTGAGATATTCAACTTGGATCCACAATTTGCAATACAAAACATTATAGATGCTGAGAGACAATTACAAACCTAGTTTTTACAATCAATAATATTAGATCTGACATATATTTTTTGTCATTTGGAAATACATTTGTACCTATACCATGTCCGCTCCCCTAACTAGCATATGTTTATCATGAGCTGCCGCCACAAGATCTGTCAGCTAATATGGTTTTAGTCTCATCCCATGTCAGATCTGTTTCCAGCAGTTCCGTCGAGTACATTTTATAGTTCCTAACGGTCTTCAAGGAAGGCGTGAGCTCGGTGTCTTGAAGAAAGACAGCTGAATGTAATGCTACCCAACGACCTATGATACGGTAAGAAAACACCTTGGCTCTAAGTTATAGCAGAGTAATTAATTAAAAAAAAATGAAAGTATACCGCATCCTAGATTATTAAGTTTTCACTATAATTCTGCAGTTGCAGATGACTTAAAACCTAAAAAAAGTCCTTCATTCGTTCCTTGGTCTTACGGGGGTCTATCGCGACTACCGATTTGAATTTGAAACCTACTATTAGCCTGTTCGCATTGGTACCCGATATATGCCGTGTAAGATTCCCCTACCGTTGACATCGGTAGCTGTGATATATATTGTTTTGCTACTTTCTTAGAATAGTTTATTATATGCATCGTCTGATAGCTAAAGGATACAAGAACCAATGTGATATATGAAAATAGACCAGATAAATACATTTATGCTTCAAATACTAGTTTTATAATTGACAGTATAATTTGTATTCCAGGTTAAAAAAGTATTTTAATAAAACATTTATGATTAATATGAGCAGTGCCGTTCAGAAAATAAGTATATTAGTCGTACCGTAATGCAGTTCTATGGAGGAAATGTATTGTTCGTGAGAAACATAGGTTTCTTTAGTCACTCCTGTTAGACGCGGGGCAGATTGTTTATTATATTCTCGTTCGTGGATTGTTCTCCTTATCTCAGTCCTCGCAACGTTTCATACTCTGTATCGTTTCCGTCCACGTCACAATAACGCACGACGCTCTGGCGGGCGCGGGCGGCAGCCGTGCAACGCCCATCTCCCGCCCTCTAACTAACAGCGCAAACATGAATAGTAGTATGGTGTGTGAAAAATTAGCTTTTTTATTCCAATTTCAATTATATCATCTTAAGTATATAAAGCATGGTAATTGTACTTTTCTCAACACGAATTGAATTTTATTGCAATGGTGTCTTCTATATTAAAAGACAACTTAAAATTAAAAATTTAATTACATTTTTCAAATCATTATTACGTTATATTTAAAAGAGATTAAAACACATATTTAAAGGCCAAGAGTTTGTTGATGTATTGGCGTACATGCTACTAAAACCACCTTTCTCGCATTTAGAACGCTTTAAACCTTTCGCATCGGTTGTCGGCATATGCCGTCATAAGATTCCCCGACCGTCAACATCGGTTGACGTGATATATCGTTTTGCTACTTTCTTAGAATATTTTTTTATGCATCATCTGATAGCTAAAGGATACAAGAACCAATGTGATATATGAAAATAGACCAGATAAGTACATTTATGCTTCAAATACTAGTTTTAAAATTGACAGTATAATTTGTATTCAAACCGAGCTGTAATGAAAGGGTTAACATATTTTTACTCTATGCGTAACATTTCGGACTCTGATATACTCAATAAATCAAATGTCAAGATGAAAGAGTGGTAAAAGACACGGCAGCCATTCATCCTGTAGTCGATCAAGGTGTACTTAGCTAGGACATGTGTTTTCTACCCTTCGAGAACTATATATGTAATGTATTCAGCGAGAACTCACAATGAATAGCTGACGTGGGATAAGGTGAAGACCGGAAGTTTATGCTATTGTTACCTACCATATGATTAGATTTTGGGATAAATTGGAATAAAAACGATTATTTATAGAAATATTTTCTTTCAAAGTGTCTTACTATCTGATGCCTTATTCCAACGAAGATCCAGTTTTATGAAATAACGACTGAACTTGTCGCATATTTCCTCGAATCTGCATAGTTTGGCGACCCCCGACACTGGCGCCTGCTCGGCACAAGGCATTATAATTAACCAGGTTCTCCCCTGGAGCCGCGCCTCCAACTACGACCCCTAAACATTTGGTTACCGTTTCAGAAACGTGCGACACCTACATTATTATTTTTGAATCAAAATCTTTTTTCAGCAAGCAGAAATTTAATGAGTATCGGTAAAATAAGTGAGTAATTTATTAATGGAATTAATTATATGCAGCATAATTATTTGTTGTTTTATTGCATTGTAAATAATCCGTAACATGTATTCTTTTTTCATTGGCAATTCAGTTCAGCTGTCCAATCATATTACCAAGCAAAATATTTTTTTTCTAATTAGTGAGGATAGCAAAGTAAACAAAAATTTACTCATATGATATGAATAAATATGAACTGATTTTTTTTTATGCAAAGACATACAGGAGAATACTGGCAGATGGTAATAGTAATTCTGAAGTCTAATCTGTGGAATTTTATGACGCTTACCATGCTGTATATAGCTAAGCACTGTATGTGGAGTGTTGATTCGCCAACGTCGTAGACTACAGCCCGAGATTCACGCATCATCCTTATTATTACAGGAATTTACTTTAAATGGGTTGTCTTCACACGGGACGACTTTCACCTACCTCCGATTTTAAAAAATGGGCTACGACTGTCATTTTACGGGTGAGGGATCAAATTAACAATTGCAGAGCTCAGAAATCGATTAAATTATTTTTTTAATCTCTGTCAGGGATACAACCCACGACCTTTGGCTTGCAAAGCAAACGCTTTGACCATTGAGCTATAACCACCGGCATATTATCATTAATGTAAATATATATAAATAAATAATATACTCACATATTAAAATATGTATTACTTTTCCTTTGTAAAGAAATTATAAAACAACTTTAAATTTGATAAATAAATACAATAAGTTGAATTTTTAACGGTTTTCTTTAGTATTTTAATACCATATTACTTGTAAATTGATATACCGTATTCATCTTTAAATAAAAATAAGGGTATATAATAAATTTAAAACTATCTATTAAGTCATCACTAATAAATAATACTTCAAATTAATTCTAGCACATAGGATACTTCGTGTTTTGAAATACTTAATAAAATATTCAGTGAAAAACAGAAAAAAATTTGAAGAATACATTATAGTTTCATCAAATAAGTGGAATGTTTTATTCAAAATGAAAGGCATTGGGGTGGGCTGGTGCATAAAAAGTAATGGATTTTGGTGGCGCAAGGGCTGAACAAAGTGAAGGCACTTTGCCGTGAATTTTGCGCCCCTAACTGAAATAAAGGGTGCAGGGAGAAAGTACCTTAATTCTGTGTTAATTGAATTTAATAACTTGATTAAAATATTACGAGAAAATTCGTTTTAAAAGGCGTTAATTCAAAATAGTCGTGGCACACGTGGAGGCACAATACAATGAGGTTTTTAATTAAATAACTATTTTATGCATGTTTAACACAAAATAACATCATATTACGTGTTAGAAATATTTATGTGTCGTAGTATAGTAATGTTACTACGTATGTAATGAGCTGCTCTTCTCTATGTAAACGAGTTTGTGCAATTTGAATAGTCCAAGTATCAACGTATTTAATAATATTATGAGTATATTTATTTGCAGTAACAAACATTGGATACGTGTTCCGAAACCGAGATTGCGGTCCCGAAATTACAACATCAGCTAAATGGTGGACGCCGGAATAACGTTCCGGCATTGAGGATAAGTCCAAAGACCGGAGTTGAATTGGTACTGATTTATTTGATAACATATCCCTTTTTATATATTAGTGTACAACATGAGTAAGCATTCTTTTTTTTATAAAATTAATATTAATAAATTGATTTTCATACCGAAAATTTCTAGGTACCTGTTGTTTTGTATCTTGATCCCTTCAATTTGTAAAGAGTGGCAGAATATTGTGATGGTCAATGCCCTGTGTCGTACCCGAATGTATGAATTGACATCTTCGAGCTAAGAGAATTTGATTATAATTTGACAATTAATACTTTGAAGATTTTTTGATGTTTTATACAAAATAATTATGTTCAAATGACGTTTTGAACACTAAGTTATAAAAGGACCACTGGATCTTCTAAATTTTCTCCAGGATTACAAGAACGATTACGAATTTCTGCTTTTAATTACCGATAAGACTGCTGAGTATAATTCCAAAATCATATTGCGATTTGATCAATATTACATGTAGTACTTTGAATGGCAGGTATACTTACGTTTGGTTTATAAAGAACAACAAAAAATATTTTTCAATTTAGATTTATTCGCACTATGGCCTGACATCCTCCTCTTCAAGTTCGTTATTGAATTGCGTGGTGGCAGGATGAGGAGCAGAAGAACAACACACAGACTTTTCCAGAAGCATATATATTTTCACGATAAACTTTACAAACTTCCGGCCCTAGCGGAATAACATGCCGGGCCGGCCATAATACGACCTTCTCGCGGTCCGCACACAACTGACTGGGCACCAGGTGGCGTGGTCGCTGACACCCAGCGCCGCAAGTGGCGATCTATATAACTAACGTCACACCCGTGACCGGACTTGTCCAAAATGCCAATATGGAGACACATACATGTACGACAAGCGAACTGAAATAAGAGACGAAAGATTGTACATTGAGGTTTTCGGTATCATTCACCAAAGACTATATCATGTTGATGTCACCCCTATTACAAATATGTTATTAAAATCTAAAACATCCAGGATAATACAATAGAAGGGAGAGATGTTCAAGTGGATGAGACGCCGCTTAGCGGTATTATATTTTTATCACTCTTCAGCACATTATTTACGTACACACAACAAGAAAAACTTCAGACGGATTAGCTACAAAAAGTATGATGCTCATGCCATCTAAAATTTATTTATGTTTTAAATATAAAAAAATACTGAAAATTAAATATATTTTATAACACGAAAACATTTCAGCGATATTTTTATTAACCCTGTTTCAATATGAACTGGAGTGTTGATAAATTTAAAAAAATGGGTACATTTGGTTCATGTTTTCTGGACACTTTCTCAGTCGCTTACTTGAAAATAATAATTGTAGTGTACGTGATCATTTCAACGATAAACAACTTCTTCTATATAAAGGACAAATTCGACAGGTAAGCTTTGGAATGCTCTTCCAGCGTCTGTATTTTCTCCTTCCTACAATCTGGATATTTAAAAGGAACATATAAAAATACACGAAATCTTCCCAACACACACACAAACACGAACACAACACACGTTTCCCGCATGCAGCGTTTAGCCTCCTTGGCTGAGCGTCATAGAGTGAACTGGTCTTGATGGCTGTGCTCTCCTGCATACGATTACATAAAAACAACATAACATAATATTATTTATACAATAATGAAAATAGTCATCAACAGTAAGCGATGAAAATATATATGTTATTTATTATAAACTGTGGTATTGCGAGAATTAAATTAATTGCTTTTAATTTTTTTTAATATATGTACCAGGATATTTTCCGATTCATTAAAATTGAAAGATAAATAATTTGTGAACAATGTATTTGTTCGTGTTTTAATTAAATCTCGTCACAAGGCACTAATGAAGTTAGTTGTTTTTCTCTCTTTTCCATCACTTGCAGCGCGACTCTCGTTCAAATCGCTCAACAACTTTCAGTCGTCTGCCAGAACCAGAAATGTGAAAAAAATGGGAATTCAAAAAGTTCAGCAATTTATGCTCCAATTGCTGACTTTCCGAGTTCATTAAAATATACACTAATTATATCATTTATTTTACCTACAATAAGTTATATAATCATACAATTATTATACACCGATTTTTTTTTCATATTCGTCATATACAATTTATAAGAATAGATAAAAACGAAAAAAAAATCCCTTGAGATCTTGTTTGCAAAAAGACGAAAAACTGCATAAACAACTAATATATCTTTTTTTGTAGTATGTAGATGTGTAAATAATGAATAATAATGAAAAAAAAAACAATATCAATTTGTGAAAACACAAGGTTTAATAAAGTGGTTTCAATATTAATAAAAATAAATACTAGTAATTTTTCCGTTTTTTTCTGTAATAATTATGTATAAAAAATTTATTTTAATTTTACATGACATGTAGTTAAAAAAAAAATATTACCCATTTCGTTCTTAATGCATGTTTTTTTTCATAATTATGAGTAACATGTATTGGAAATAAAAAAAAAAGAATATCATTACTCTTTTTGTAAATTTGTTACAAAATTAATTGAAAAATATTTTCATAAACTCGTATGACTACTCGTTCTGGATACAACAGCGGCATTTGATTCGCTACGCCAGGCATGTTGCTCCACCACGGGAGTGAATAGTTGATTACTGGGCATTGAAAATCCCGCGGATGGTGAAAAGTTGGAAAGTTGACGTAAATTAGCCGGCATGCGAATGACGCCGAGCAAGGTACACTATACAGTACATACTTGTAAGTGTAGAAACGTCACGTAGCACTTCATAATATGAAAATATTAAAACGGAACGTCAAGTAGTAAGAAACTGAATTGCTTTACGAATGGACTGTAGATTATTAAACGTTTGCTTTTTTATTTCATTCTCAGTAATAAAACAGAAGCACAATAAACAAAAAAAGTACATATGCTTTTGTAGAATATTATAGGTACGTTGGGTCGACTTAGTAAAAATATAACTAGGTAAGTTACCAGATGTGGAAAACTAAGAACAGATTTTAGGTTGTGATAAAGAAGCTTCACAAAGGTAAGATTAAGTAAAAAATAGTTCTCTTTAATTTAAAGCACCAGGACTCTTTCCATAATGAATAATTAAATTTAAAAATTAAACATTCTAACCTTGTTTATAGTATATTGATAACTCAGTGCACCGTAAATTCATATTTTTGAAGACCATGGTTTCGTGAGCTTTCAGTTCTCCACATGTATGTAACGTTTATACATAAATAAGTGAAGTAACTCTAACTAAAAGTACGATTACAACGGTGTTTTTCAAGAATATATATTTATATATAAACACTGATCTACGTTATCTATTGCCATCAGCATGATATAGCCCTTGCTGACTGGTACCGAAAACCTCGATATACAATCTTTCGTCTCTTATTTCTGTTCGCTTGTCGTACTTGCATGTGTCGCCATATTGGAATTTTGGACAAGTCCGGTCAGGGGTCTGACGTTAGCTATATACATGGCTGCTGTCATTGGTGCATCATTAATTCTGTAAATCGCCACTTGCAGCGCTGGGCGACAGCCCATTATGAGCGCGCTGAGTCGTGAGTTAGTCCCATTTGACCGAGGCGAAAGTAACGTCATGTTACGGCCGAGCGGGGAAACCAAGTCTTTATCAAAAATATATGTCAATCTGTTTCAGAAAAAGTCTCTATGTTGTTAATTTGCTTCTCATACTTCCACCACGCGATCCAATAATTATCCCAGTGACGTGAAGTCATTCCTCCCGTAGAGGATGTTACTATATTTAAAAAAGGTAAAAAGTATTAAATATTTTTTATTTGAAATAGCTTTCACAGCGAATGCAAAAAAATTAATAACAAAAAAAATATTCAAAGCATGTAACTAGTCCATGAAAACTTATTTTTATCAGGTATTTATAACTTTTACGTGCATTAATGCATAAAAATTATATTTCAAGTAATATGTATGAGTTTCTCATATTTTATCTGAGTTGTTTTTGTTGGCATAAGCTGCTTAAATCATTGATCAGTTAAATTGATTCGTAATAATTCTTTTCCAGACTGAAAATTCAGGAGTGTACACTTGATGGAAGACATCAGGTGTTATTCAAATGTAAAACTCATAATTGTTGTAACGCAGACAAATTACGCGCATGGCTTGGAGGCGGCGGTTTGGTGAACTGTAATTAATCACTTTGTAATTATGTCATACCGTAAGTGAAAACTTCTGATTAATCAAACAACTTTATGGGATACATTAACGTTATTAAGACCGTGTCTAATACATTATAACGTAAGAACTAAGTACGACACTTTATTATAATCTCGTAATTGAGTATTATTAGGTTTTATAAAACAAATACATATACCGTAATAGTATGCAAATTTATTTTATAATATTTTATTCCAATGTCTTCAACGATGCAGACTGAACATTATAAGTAAATCGCTTTAATTAAAACAACTTAAATAAACGCATGTACGAATACTATAAAACAACGATAGTTTTCATATATTTATAATAACGTTAAGGTTATTTACAGACAATTCTTGATGAAACTGAATTATATTTCACAGTTAATTTTAATTGAACATTATTGTTAAAAAATGTTTGTTTGCAAAAAAGGATTGTACACATACTTATTTTTTCAGCAATTTCATGATTGGATGCAAGCACAGGTACTCCATCTCACCAGAAGAATAAGACTTTTCTGCGTTGAATTTGTATTTAGATATTATCCAGAACTTTGTTAATATTCTGATGTAGATGGGAGTAAAAAAAACTAAATACCCAAAATGAAGTAGTGTATTACGTGTTATGTCTTAACAGGCTATATTTTTAGTACTGTTTGTGTAATAATAATATAAAAAAGCAACAAATTTCAAAGTATTTTTGCTTAATGTTAGAGCATTAAAGAATTTCATTAATACAATTACTGAAATATTGTACTAAAGGATAATGTAACTCAGTGTTATTTTATAATAGGTATTGTAGTAATCTTACTAAATAAAACGATTTTCATAATATAAAATGAAAATCAACTAAAAAATAACTTACCATTGTAATAATTTATATAATTAAAGAAGCAAAAAGTATTGAGATAATCGTTAAATGATGTATGTTTCATCTATAGGACCATATGAAGTTCAACTAGATTCAAGAGAATAAAGTTTTTTGATACATTTCGAGTTCCAGATTCGATGATTAAATACAAATGCTGTAGAGCATCCCTAAAACTCACTGGACGCGTTTAAGAGACTTTTCCAAAATTACTTTTGTTCAGTACATTGTCAACATCACAACAGTAAGGGGAGTCTATGGTTTATAGATGGGCGTAAGGAAGATAGTTCAAAGAATTTCGAGAAGCAGCAGCCATGCAATTATCAGTAACAAATAAATAAAATTCAAGACCATCCATGTATTAGAGGTCAAGTAAAGTGAAACGTTTTATATTAGGCGAATCAAATATAAAACTAGAGAGAAAATGCTATACCCAACATTAATTAACTTGTACTAACTTAAAATTTTAGAGAGAAAATATTAAATTAAAATGATCATAACTTTCAACTCTTTTACTTATTCAGTGTCTTATCGGAAGTTGAAATGTTAGGTTTTGCAATGTGGAGAGTGAACACTTACCGGTTGTTTGATCAAACTCTGCCACGAGAACTCTAGGGTAGATATCTCTGCCGGGACGGTAACGGTGAAGTTCATGGCGTAGTTGTTGATGGAGCCGTTCGTTACGTAGTACAGCTCGAAATTGAGACCTGGGAAACCAAACACATAACGTCAAAACGTGGCGAAAATGATGACATAGAGCTTACAAACAATCTATCGACAGCTGTTGTTATGTTGTTAAGATGGTCAATGGTATACCATAAATCTAACAACAAAGTAAAAATCAAGATGTTTGGAGTTATAAATATTGTTAATTCCTGTTTTTTAACAGTTCTATTGCTATAAATATACGAGTATGTTATATTATATCATATACATTAGAATCAATTAATAATTTGCCATTTTTGTTATAAGCTATTTTGTAAAAACGAGTATTTATTCGATACTTACATTTTCTGACATTGAATAGATTGAAACTTTACTTATCATATAAAACATCTGATATTAAATAAACACACTAATAACAAAGCTATCGTATCGAAACATAGAAATTATTTAATTCAATTATTTTCAATTATTTATTTATTTCCTTCAAAACATTACAAAATATTTTTACATCTTAATTCATTATTGAAGTATTTACATATAAGTGTGGCCCTGTAAATGTATTGACACATTTAGTGTCAATGACCTCACACCCAGAACAAGCGTTAGGAGACTCAATGCAAATAGTTGACTTGTAACAACAAAAACCCTTGATTATATCACCATTACGACTATAGCATGTCGACATGTTTTATTCATATGTAACTTTGTGGTTCAACCATGAATTAATTATTGTATAAAAATAATACAAAATATTGAAATGTTAATAGTGCTTGTATTACATAAAAACAGTTTTAAAATTGCAAATCAGAGCAAATAATAAATGTTTAATTAAATGAACAGCATTTTATATATATATATTCAATTTATTAAGAAAACTTTAATGATTAAGACAATGTTAACATGAAATAAATAAGCATATATGTAATTTAATAAAATACATACATTGCATGTGGTATTCAGACATTAGATGTTGAGTATTAACGTATCATAAATAAACATATTCACTGCTGGTAAGCCCGTATTGTACGAGTAATACTGATAGTAATAGAGACCTCTAAAGCCAAACATTCAGAACAAACATTTCACAGTTTGTCTCTGTATCGAGTTCCGCAAATTCAAATAGTAACATACACCAGTAATCATCATAAACCCAAAAACAAACTGTTGTGTCTTGCATAAAGTTAAATAGTGTAATTTAAATTCAATTTTGTCTCGTGGAAGAAAATAAAATAAGCAAGACATAGTTTTATTTTTTTGCATACAACGATGGAAAATTTACAATTTGTTTCTATAAACTCGAATTAAAATTTATAACTACGAGTAGACTTATAATTTTTTTTACAACTAAAATTATCGGTACATTTAAATTACATTTGTTTTACAATTACATTATGTACCTGCTGCCAGATATATTTTCTTTAAATGAATTCTTTTTTAAAACTTTCTTTCATAGTTAAAACTAAACTGAAACTAGTTAAAGTTTTCAACGGCTTCCAAAATGAGAACACTGGGATTTGAATTGAACCCAGATGATGTATTCGAAGCCTATTTAGGCTTGTATTACTAATATTTTTTTACAAATCCAAAACATTTTTAGACGTTACCGAAACATTGAACCATATAGTCATAATAAGAGACTTAATACAAGAACACGTTTGCAAAGCAGATTTTTAAGGAGATAATGTGATAAGCTAAGTGCTTACAAGATATTCTATTGGTCTCAAGGGAAGACGTAAATGCAAACATTTTTATTTTCTTCGTCCCTTGCGATCATCGAAAATACGACATACTCGTATTCCTTTCAATAACCTTGTGAATTTAAATACTAATTTGTCAAATGTATAATATTATTACGCGTATCCGTTCCATATACGTTCCATATATGGAACATATGGTCATTACATATCACCACCATTTATTTCAGTTGCCATTATCCATGTACATAGATATTTTTCCCGACGTTCTCTAGGGCAGAAGCCTGGCTTGAAGAGACGGCTAATAAAATCAAGATTATTTTTTCCTAATTTGTTGTTAGTTGCCGATGCTTGGTCCATTTGCTCCTAAGTAGTGGATCAAACTGACGGGCGACACGTGGTAAGCAACAGGCGTTGACCCATCAAAACTCTAAGCCCACACGACACTGAAAACCGCGCTTACGGTGTGCTATAGTCGCTGGATAAATAGCATGTTACATTTATTATGACAGAATATTCTATATCGAGTCTAGTATCGCCTCGGTGTGTACGCATAGTTAATTTTATATATCTTAGCAATATATGCGCACATATTGTTTTAGCGCAGCCGTGCGTGGCGCCTCGCAGTATTTTCGCAGAAGCTCCGAGTTAGTCTTCAGCCAGAGAATGCAAATGCCCGTGGCTCGGGCTGAATATTAATCTGCATAATTGTGTATCCCGGCGACAAAACATAACACGGCCGAGAGAGGGGCGACCACTTTCCCGGGCTTCCCTGGCCTGCGCGCCCGAGACGGGGAAACTTTTTGCTATCGGACGCGATGCTTGGCTAACCGAGTAATACGCGAAATTTACTCGACTTTTTTTATAATCTTTTTGGGTTCTTTCGCACTGCACCATCTAAGATGCTTCTTTATATTTCAATACATAAATATTTATATTTTATCATCCAATCAATACATATCTTCATATTGCTGATTATATAACAATTATTCTTAAATAAAATAATAATTTTTAGCGTACAAATTTAATTGAGTTTATGAAGACAACTTATTTTTCAACATTTACCCATTAATTAGTGCAACAGTATAATAATATATTCGGTCCAAAATTATGTATTTATTTACGTTGAAAAAAAAATCTTTACGACCGTGCTAATTTAATTAATATGGTAAGTAATATATACAAAACAAAAACTACTAAAAAACTACTTACACTGCTTATCATCTTATATGTCATCATCTATATCTTAAAAGATTTTTTTCTCGTTATTTTATTTTTTGCTTAATTTTTCCTTGTCACCTTTAAGAAGTTAATTCACCCGTTAAAAAAAATGAAGACAAAAATACTTAAAATCACTCCGCTTGCACGTATTTAACCCCTAGAAATCTTTCAACCCTTTTCTTGGGACTTTTATATATATTTTCTTTTTATAAAATATATGTTTACTTTGAATATAATTACGTCATGGTAACAAATAAAATGTTTTAAATGTGTTTTTATTATCAGAGGACATAATTCTTCAAATGTTTCTGTAAATATTTCCGAGTATCCAATTAAGACCTTAAAAACTAACAACCTTTCCAAAAAAACATGTCATAATTAAACTTTCTTTAAACTATAAATATTATCACTGTAACTATTTTATAATTGGGTTTAACTTTTTTCGGAACGCCTTTACAGCGCAGACTGAAAAAAATATATATTGAAAACGAAACCAGAAATATAACAAAAAACCGAGAATGATCTGCCTTCTGTAAATGGGAGAAGCAAAGGTGAAATGCTCTTTTCGTTTTTTTTTTGCAAAAAATTCTATGACATCTAGGGAAGTTGGTATAGTATAAAGAGAGTTTGGTCGCACTCTAATGAAGGCGTCTAGAGCTCCGTCTGGCAGAGTAATTGTGAGGACAATTCGCGACTATCTCCATACATTTGCGCGTGCCGCTGTAAATTATTTTAATGAGAATGAACTCATTTAACTAGTCTGGAATGGTGATATTGGAATACTCCGTGGACTTTTCTGTTTAGTAACATAATAATTGTCGCTGCGTAATATTTCGTGTGGCATTGTTATCATGACATGCTTTGTTGGCTACGAATAATACAAAATAATGAAATCAAGAAATTTCTACGTAACAATAATGGAATGTGTTATCTTTCCATTTAGATATTTAATATTCTGCATATTGTGAGAAGACTAACGACTATGCAGTTATTTGGGGAGTATTAGGCAACCTTAATTTAATGGACTAGCTTGTCAATATATAACTGGTGAGTTTATTGACTAAGGGTTCAAGTCATATGAATATTACATTTTCATGTACAGTTGATAAGGAAGATATTTTAATGGTTATAATATCACAACTGCACATATTGTAACAAATTTTTATTACTGAATTATATTTTTTACTACAAAAAAATATGCTCTGACTAGTTCTAATTCATAACAACTTGACAACAATCTACATTTATAATATATTTTTAAACTAGTGTCTTTGGAAACAAGCAATATTATTTACTCAAGAAAATATATTTTTACTGTTATTATTTTTAAGCATGCGTATAATTAATTTATATTATTATAGCTTCCTTCAGGAATAAATGGTTTAAATTTCAGCCTAATTATCTGCGCTTCTTAATAAGACTGATAAACACCCAAATATGCTTCGAGTACTCAATTTTCTGCCTTTTTCACAGACTCTCATCATGGGGAAACTTCACACTTCAGAAATTTTATATGTTCTCAGATGGACTTTCGAGAAAGCCTAGCACACTTGTAGTTGACATAAATGTGTTGCAATAATTTGTGGTGAATTAATGTATAAAATATTAAATGAACTTTACATAAACTATTTAATATATTTTATTTCATTAGGCAGGACTTAGAAAAGTATTTATATAACTCTAGTCAAAGACAATGATGTGTTTACCACTTTTATTAACGATCAGGCAAAATCAGAGCTGCAGCAGCCTCTAATCAGGTGTTTCAATTAGTAGTCGACAGGTGACGTCAGGACGCTAATTGCCGTGAAATTGTATTTTCCAGCACAGGTTTCGCCTCGATTGATTAATCATCATTCCACATGCAACCAATGCTTTTATATAAAAAATCTATTTATCACAAAAACTCAATCACTAAATAACAATATCGTAAGTTACTGTAAAGTAATGGTTAAAAAAAATACTTCAAGAATATCGATGTTTATTTGATTATGAAAATTATGATTATTTTAAAAATAAAGTGGGTGTGGCTCAAAAAAGGAAACGGAAGAAGCCGTGAACACCACTATACATAGTTTGCATAAAATAATAGACGATGAATAACGAAGTCTATTGATGTTGCTGGATTAATACTCCCCACATACAACGCTTAGTCATCTTTAAATATCAAGCTTCCTGGTCTCCACAGAAGTCATTTTTCCGGTATTAATTTTTCAATATTCTTCTGTACGAGTACGTTAATAGCTCATGATAATTTATTTCAAACAATATTTAAAAAAAAAATCCCATTGTATTATGTTTTATTTGAATGTCTATAATTAAATACTCCTAAATAATTGTTTTTCAGTAATTAAATATACACATACTATAATGCAACAAATTCTTTTTATACGCATCAATTCGTTCAGAAAAAATATCGGCAGAGGCGGGATGCGAACCAGCGAACCTTGGAACCAACCATTTGTTCAAGTTCAATGCCCTTGACCACACGACCATTGACTGCCCGAATCGATGCGTCGAAAATCTTGCATTTATAAAATTGTTACCAATGTATCCATCGTATAACGATAGATGTCTCTATAGTATTTATTCAGAGCGTGTATATTATTATTTTTATTATTCAATCAGTCCGTATTTATTCACAAGTTTAATATTATTATTTCCGACAGTCTATTTATTTAAGTAAGTACCACTCGGGCCTCTAACCGAACTTTAGATTGAATGGATGAGAACAACTTCTTGTATGTACGTCGCGCACTTTACAATTAGTTATTTACCTGTGTTACTGAGTTCGCTAGCTTGCATCCCGCCTCTGCCGATATTTTTTCTGAACGAATTGATGCATATAAAAAGAATTTGTTGCATTATAGTATGTGTATATTTAATTACTTATAATATTGTAATATAGTCAATGATCTATAAAAGTAGATTAGAATATTGAAATAATAAAATAAAATTGTAATAAATAATTTTAAAAAATCCGTATAATTGTTTTTCAAATAGAATCAACTGATGAAAAATTGACAAATTTTTTGTGCGTAAATAAAAATCGGTGAATGTTAGTAGATTATGTATAGTTATAGTTAGTAGATATAGTTAGTAGATATAGTATAGTTATAGTTAGTAGATAGTTAGTTGAGATAGTATAGTTAGTAAAGAATGTGTATAGTTAGTAGAAATATGTAATTTATCTTCGAAAATTAAAATTACTTTAATTTTAAACTTATTGTTAAAAACTAGAAATATTTTCATCGCATTAAATAATATTTAGCAACGGTTTTCTTCGTTAAATTTTTCAAGTCAAGTCTACAATTTTGCGCTCAACTTTCCGTGGATAAGAAAAAAAGCTTCTGAAAGGTTTCAGTTGTAAAGCTCATCTAAATGATTGAAGTGAGACTCGCCCGCTTGTTGAGTGCCTCGGTCGGAAGTGCAGCGCCCAGACCGGAAGCTGCTTCGGCGGCTTTTCCACTTTCCGCTCACACTTCCTCAATACGCACTTGGCATGACATCTCTCCATCCTGTAACTAAATCTTCTACGAAGAAATTTTTTTTAGCACTTGAATTTTGTGCTACATGAATTTCTGTGATATTACTTTTCAGAAGAAGACTTTTAAAATTATTTAAATTTGAAAATATTAAAAATAACTTATTTTCATATTAAATTTCTTTCGATAAAAATCTTGTTGCTTTCAGTTTGCTTCTTTATTTATTAAATGAAAATAACAACCTCGTATCTCACGGGTTTGGCTTTAAAGTAACTTTTGTTGTAAACGTGTGGCACCTCATCGAGAACCTAGAAGTATCTTATTTGGAACATTGTTTCTTGAGCAATCAATTTTAAAATTAACGTATTTGTTAAGTCCTTTGGTGCAGGTTTCATTTATAAGCAAAATGTAGGAATTTACAAGTAATAGCTGTTTTAGGTCATCGGATAATATATTTTTTAAGATGTTTTAGAGAAACTCTTAGAGAAAAATTTCTAGAAAAAACCAAATGAGGTTTCGAGATAATTGGACCTTAGGTTTTGATTTATATCTGTCAATATTAAAAATAAACATCAAATCTTTTTCATTTTAGCGACACATAAATACATATTTTTTACAAAATCGAGTCATGTCATTAATTTTATAATTAAATAATGAAGAAGCTGAAAATTAGTTTTAAAAAATCCAATTATTTTTGGCTATAATAACTAATGTAATTTTTATGAATAATTAAACCAGACATTTTAAATACATTTTTTTTTAATTTATGGCATCATTTTTAATTGTATTTTTCACATTTTAAATTCAAATACAAAACATTATGACCGGCTACACAAATGACAAATGTTTCTGAAAATTAAAGAGTGAATTCAGAGTAATTATAAATGTAAATTTTTGGCAAGACATCAAATGGAATTTGTTCGTTTGAAAGGAAAATTATTTGGGCATTAATGAAAGGGCACGCACAAAGAATTTACTTTTTATAATCTACTTCCCTCCCGTGAGGTGCCTCACCTGTCGGACCGCACAGTAACCATTACAAAGACAAACGACTAATTATTATAAATTACCGTTTCAGAAAAATTGGTGGTTTTATATTTATGAAAAATTCATATCAATTCGCAAATGTAACAACTGATCGACCTTTTTATTTAGCAGATAAATCTATTTTTCATTGTATGCATTATATTTTCTAAACCATTTTTTTCTCTATCTTTTTTTCTATATTTAAATAATGACCAATGTATATTAAGTTACCAAAAATTATGTTTGTAGTGTTTTAGGCACATTTAAATGTTTTTTTGATCGTTTTTTTTTTCTATAAAATCGAATCGGAAGACTTACCCGATGTTCTTGGCAGCTTAATCATTTGATTTCAATAATTAAATCATTGTATTTTCTAATAAACTTCTATTTTATTATTAATCTTTACATAAGTACTTCTTTTTTAAATAAGACCATTTAAAAAAGTAGGCAAAAACATTTACAGATATTTTTAAATCTATCAAATTGAAATCCATATTTTGATATATATTGTTATAAGCCATATCAATATTAAAACTTTAGCCTAAGTAAAAATGAATCAAAAGTAAGGAAAATATTTGAGCGCTTAAAAAATATTGGTTTTGATTTTAAATTACTTAAATGAGAGATTATGATTTCAAGATGATTTTCGCACTCAATTAAAAAATAATGTCAAAACATATGATTAACTTCTTAGGTATTCACGGCCTGATTTGATATTGTGGCTTTAGGGTTAGCCGTGAGTGTGGAAGAACTCTTTTTTGATATTTCGATTGCCATTGCAGGGGTCTTCTTCAGCGTTCATGACTTTGACTTTTGGACATCAACCTTGAGGAAGACCCCTGCAATGGCGGTCGAAATATTGAAAAAGAGTAATTCGCCACACACGGCTCAATTCAAAAGCAACAATATCAAAACGTATGAATTGGCGTTCACCTTCACGTCATGTGCAGCAAATTCAGTTAAAGTATTTACTGGAGTGAAAATGTTTCCATTCTTTGATCCGGGATTCTTTTGTCGTCAAGGAAATGAAGTATTGAGAGTAGTTCTCACATCCGCCCGCCAATCCTGGCATCTGCAGCCACAACATGCACAGTTTTAATAACGTAGACTTTAAAGGGACCTGGCAGAAAATTCTCACTTAATACATAGCTAGTACACAAGAGTATATGAATTTTTCAATTTGTTATGTATTTCAGAATGTCTAGTCCTTGCTATCCTAGGTTTTTCAGAAAATCATGCAATAGCATTAGCTACGAGACAAAACCCAAAAACACTAAAATCAAATACTAATAACTTAATTAAAATTAAATACCTTAAGCTTAAATCATGTAAGATTTAATAAACTAAACAAATATATAGGCTCTCATATTTTTAATGACTTTTGACTACAAAATATATCTTTCTTGCGTTTAGTGTTGGATTAAGTTAAAATACAAATAAGAGAATAATAACCTATTTTTATATATTAAGTCACCATATGGTCACAATTTTCTGTAACTAGCAAGAGGACTTATCATTGTCACTATAATATTTCGTCTTTTGAAGTCGTTTGTATGCTCGTTTTTCAAATTTGAATTGCTTGCTCTAGATCTAATGAACTGAGAAATAAAATAATCCATCTTTTTGTTAGCACTGACAGTCGTAGAGCCTGTCCACAGAAATACTTAATTTTAGTAATTAAATTACATACACTATACATCAAATTCTTTTTTAAACGCGTCAATTCAAGCAGAAAACTGACGGCAGAAGCGGGATGCGAACCGCGTACCTTCGAAACCAACTATGCCCAGGTATTCATCATACCGCTCAGCCACCTTGGCTTTTGCTGTGCCTGAGCTGACTCACGTTGGAACTTGTATTAATGTCATTGTTATCATCGTATGACATCGAAGACATCTATGTCGCTATATAATATATTTAAAGTATGTATATTTTAATTTTTTATTATTCAATCAGTCTGCATTTATTGACACGCTTAATATTATTACTTTCCGACAGTCTATTTACTTTAGTAAGTACCACTCGGATCTCGAACCGAACTATAGATTGAATGGATGAGAAGCGACTACTTATAGGTCCGACCCGGACTTTATAACCAATCATTTTACCTGTTTTACTGATGAATAATTTTACCTTCTTGATATTGTCTCAACGTGACATTATTAATTAATTTTATTGACTTAATTTTATTGATATTTAATTTGTGCATAAAAAATATATTAGTAGCTTGAAAGAAAGCAAACAACAAAAATAGTTGTTTGCATTAGAGCGACCTTAAGAAGCTTAGGATCTTAACCATTAATGAATTTTCTAAATAGCTGACGAAAAAGATTAGAAAACTCACGTGATACTACAGTGGAACCTCTCATAACGAACATAATTCGTTCCAGAATCTTGTTTGTCATATGAAACAATCGTTAAGCAAAACTAATATTCCCATATGAATTAATGTAAAACACGATAACGCGTTATTTATTTATTATAATTTTAGAATTAATTTTAATTAAAAAATAATAAATTAAAAATAATTAGTTTTGTTTCACAATTTAATTTAATGATAACAGCAATCATTAAAATAAATTGTGAATCAAAACTAAATATTTTTAATTTATTAATTTTTTAATTAAAATTAATTCTAAAATTATAATTATGCAGTTACACCAAGTATTGTCAGTTGATAACCTTAATTTTATTTATTAATTAATGAAAAAAAAGAAAAATCTACCAATTTATTCAGGTTTCATTTCAACTAACATACTAGTATGCTTTTTGTCTCTAGCTAGTTTCAGATTTGAAAATTTCCCGGTACACATACTTGAAGTAGTAACACAGGTTTGAAGAAAAGGCGGCACCGCTTTATATTTTCAGCTGACTGCAGCGTCCTGCACTGCTTCACACTTTGTCAGGTATGAGAGGAGTGCCGCTCGCTGCTCGCTTTGACAAAACACAAAGGGAAATGTATTGGCTCGCAAATTGTATTTTAAATGTCGAATTGCCGCCGCCCGTCGGTTCACGGGGCTTGTAATGCGACGCTAACAAATTGTCGGGCGGTCACCGTAATATTCAATTTGCGGTTAAGTGCTCGTTGTCCGCGGGGTGTATCGACGAACGTGGATGAACATCCGGGACTGTTGTCAGTTTTATGGAAGGCTTTAAATAGACTTGTTTGCGGAGTGAAGTGGTTTATTACTATTTCATTTCCAATATCAGGAGAACGCATTGCGCCGGACGTTAATTTTAAAACGCGGTTCAGATATTCCAGTGAAATATGATTATGGAAATCGATTTGATAAACATATTCGAAATAGATACGCTGTTTATCAGAATTAACTAATTAATAGCAGATGGGTAACGGGAAGCTTGAAAAACGACATATGTACAGCGGCTTGCGTGAATCAAAATACAAGGCGCTGCGTCATATTTGCTTGTTCGAATGAAGTAAAATAGAAATTCAATATTGATATATATAAATGCCAATCATTTCTAATATGTTTTGTGATAAAAGAGTGTTTTATTATTTTAACAAAAAAAAACACTTGTTTTCAAGAGATTGGCATTTCAACGACGATATGTCGCGACAACTGCAAATATTAGTGTGAAAACATAAGTTGGATAAATAACTTAAAAATCGTAAAAAACGTGCTGTAAATTTCTTAAGCTTTACGACTGAGCTTTGTTTTCCTTCATACATCCTGAGGGACTGACCCTTAAGCTTGATGAGCCTCTATCACGCTACTCTAATCGGAACTTATACTCTTCTGGTTAACACCAGCAATAAACGGAAGCAATGTGAACCAGCAAAAACGCACCGTTCTTAAATCGACTAATTTTCTTTTAAGTAATTATAAAGTCAAATGTTTCTGTTATACGCTGCTCTATACTATCTTAACGTTTATTGTTGCATGGATTTATGATGAAGTATCTATTATATTGAAGACTAAATTATTGCATATTTCTATTGATGAGAATGATTAATGTGTGTAATATAAAAGCAGCTGATCGATTGTTAGTGATTTTTGAATCCCAAAATAGAGAATAAATCCTAACTTGTTAATAAGAGTGAATAAGGATTAAATGAAGCGTTAAAAGTTTCTAGTCTCCTTTACTTCTTTTAGTCACACATTGCTTACTATTGTTTCTAAGTGCTACTACAAAGTTACAACAATTATTTAATATAATTAAAAATATATGATTTTATAATTATACTTGTTTTTATTATTTCTATTCGTATTTTGACTAAATCAAATAAATATAATTTAATCTACAAGAGAACGAAAATAAAAGTTTATTGTAGGGTTTATTATTGTGTTATACAAATACTTGAGATCTTATAAAGTATCTGATTTTAGTTAATATAATATAATGTAGAATTGAGGGTCTTTAACTGACGATCGTTGAATTATTTTGAAGAATTACGTTTGGCTAGAACCTTCCGTGGGAATTAAGCCAGCTATGATAATAATAATACTCGCGTACCATTTCTCATATATAAATAAATGATGGTAAAAAAACTCCTCCGAAGAAACCAATAGAAAAACTTTTACCGATGTATTATGCAAGCTTTTCGAAAATACCCGCATGACGGCCAAAAATACGTCTCTCCATATATGTGTATAATATGTAATACAGAAGTACGTACAAATATATTTTTTGTGAAGCAGTAATATACTCGTAAAATAATGTTTTAAAAATGATTCGGCATTTCAACTTTCTAGCTCAGATTTTGATTTCAACAATATATAGTCGTAAAAATATGAGTATAAATGATGTTATAAAATAAAATTATTATTGGATGATAATATTTGTTTATTTTCCACACGATGGCTTGTTAAAATAATACTCTAATAAACTAAATAATATTTAAGGCCTGTATTTATATTGTTCAGTAATTAATTGAAGATCTTGCAGTAAATTTAATTAATTAGAAGTAAATTTAATAAGCTGGCAGTAGATTAAAAAAATTGGTAGTATCCACTGTGTCGACGAATGTGATCAGCTATTAAATTAAAATTTCTGTAATATACTCAATACTGCCATTTTTTAATGTAAAATGGTCGATAATTAAGTAAAATAATAAGTTTTTAAATTAAAAATTGCAAGCCTTAGCTTGACAGCTATTAAGTAGATAGTCGTAACATGTAAATTTAAGACCAGGAATAATTTGCACATAAAATGGAAACCTTACCTATTATTTGTTGCCATTCATTAATTATTTACTGACAATTTATTATTTTTCTACTACCAATTTATATTTTGCTACTGCCATGTTTTTTACTGAAATTTGTATTTATTTATAAATGAACATTTCTGAAATATTTATTTGCCATTAATTGAATTAAATACTGAAAAAAAAATAAGTTGCCAATATTTTACAAAATAAATAGCCATGTCCTTGGTTGAACAAAGACATATAATTTTAAAAATCTTCTTACCGAAGCCGAAATATACCGTTTATCAATAAAAGCTTGATGTGTATAGAATTTTTAGGCTGGAAAGCAAGTCCTTCTGCAAACCACCGTTTTTAATGTAAGTTAAATGGGGAATTAATGTTTAGCGACTTGCGTTGGCTTAATTGTTAGGCGTAATATTGCTTACCCAGTTTTTCAACTTGGAACTCTCCAGAAATTGTTCTTAATACTAAAATACGCTTTTGAATGCCAAAAGTTTGTAACTTCATTAACGAATAGATAAGAAAATATATTCAATGGCTTAAATAATGCACACTACTATGTTTGACACATTCAACTAAGAAAGAAATCGGGTTGTAAAATGTTTCGAACTAGCAACTAAATAACCGATGCGAGGAAGACTAAAGAAAACAACAACTAAACCCTAACAACATCCAGTGAAATTCACATATTTGAGATATGTAGAGAAGGGGTGTCTAGACAGCTGACCCTTAGTTATACGAATAATAAACAAAGGAAATAATATTTTTACGTTATTATTTGTCATAATTTTGATTTAGAAAATCAAAAACCAAGTGTAAAAAATATATTTTAAATTACGGTCTAATACCATTTCTTATATTATACATTTTATCAAACATACTTATGTATTCCTTCATACACTTATAATGATATTTCTTCTTAAAATGGCCATGTATTGTTTATATTACCCTATTTAAAATACGATATTTGTATTTTTAAATGTGAATTATTTTCACTTAATTAATGATTTAACGAAGAAGAATATTTTATATATGAATGCTGTAAAAATGTGTAATCGAAAACACCTTGTCTGTCAGATATTGTTTTTTTTTTCTTTATTTTCTTGAATTATAAATATTGATCATGTTTATTAACATTGAAAAAGATAATTAGTAGCTTATATATACTCGTAAGCCTATAAATAAATTTACTTTAAAAAAAACAACACTATCTTATCTTGTTTTAAATGTACTTGTATTTTATAAAATAACATGATGATATAATGTTGATAATAGTACCTTTTGAAACAAATTGTTTACACAGATAGTAAACAAAATCTTTAATCTCATCACTGTGAAAGTTATACCGTGTTGCTGAAAGTGATCCATTAAAATAAAAAGTAATTTGCTCTCTTTTAAAGCGTTATCAACAGCATATATCAGAATAAATAATAAATATTATTTTAAATACCCACCGAGGAGCTTCCATACTTCCGGCTGGCTCATAAAAACATTGAGATGAGCAGTTGCCATCGTCATCAGCCAGAAGGCACCCAGGACTCCGGCGAGCAGCATCGTCAAGTCTTTCACTTCACAGGACCTTCAACTGCCTCCAATGGTATCCGAGGAATATCCATGTCTTCACTTTACACTAGTTACTCTTTGTGACTGTCCAATGTTTTTACCGATTAGTGTTAATCTCATCATGAACAACTAAAAAAGTTATTAAGCGATGATTGAAACTACAACTTTATAAGCTTTTTTATAATGTTTCATAATTGTACAAGCTTTTCATCAACAAAGTAGCCTGATGTTTTTTTTAGTATGAGAACTAATAGTTTACTCTTAAAAATTATTCATTAAAAAATAAAATATTAACTATCGAATTAATTAATTGTATTACATTGCAAGTATTATAAATTTGAAGAGTATTTAAAAGTATTTTTTATTTTATTTATTAAGTCATATTTTTTAGTAAGAATAGACACAAATTGGAAAAGGATAAAACTTTATCAAAAGTATGTTTGTAGATGTCCCCTAAAACAATGGTATATATTTTTTTATAGAAGAGAAATACTGCTTTACTGGCGTAAATGGAAGCAATAAAAGTATGATTCAAAATTGAAAGAAACAAAGGAATCTACTTGTAAAAAAGTTTCAAACTAACATTTGAACAACCGATCAAAGAATTCGAAAGAAAAGTTGTATTGCCTCTACTTTGATCATTGTGTCATTGATATTACTGATAATCAAATATTTTGTATTTATCTCAATGTGAATGTAACATTAAATACTTTTTTCAACACAGTTTTTCTATAAGTCCAATCGCGAGAAAGTGTTTTGTTTTTCGTTTGCGAAGTTTTCCGCGGAAAGGTTCGCCGTGTGATTTGCAGGACCGTGCGTAAGGGCTGTTGGGCTCGCGGCCGCTGGCAGCAGACTGCCGCCCTGTGCGCCCCCGGCCGGGGCCCGCGCCCTGAGTCCTGCCCGCCTGCGCGCGCCGCCCCCACCGCCGACTACATCAAAGAGCCGTTTATTTGATTTAGATGCGTTTTACAGACAAATTGCTCACTCTATTCGCTGGGATATCTGTCGCCGTGAATACATTTTTGAGATACTTTACTTGGAAATCATATTATCGCCCAAAATACATTCTTTTTTCGAAGATTTATTTATTTTTTATTATTAGCATATGAATAAATGTATACATAAATGTACATTTATGAATCATCTCTCGAATTGAATGTATTCTATTTTTTTAAAGTGTGGGCATGCAAAAGAGCACAACCTATTGAAACCAGTGGGCTCTTTGACGTTCAGTCGGGGCGGCTGGACGTTGTTTGCTACTCATAATAAATATTTAAATACACGTAATTGAAATAAAATTAAAAATCAAATAAAACAAACAGATGTTTTACTTAATAAGTATTAATGTTAATAAACGATCAGATTAAGGATTAAAAATATAAATTTAATTTATATGGATCTGTTAAGTTATTATTCATTCATTGTTAACAACTTTCAATGGTCAAGAGTAATAAATTAGAATTAAAATGTTTACTTTATTTTATACTTACGGATGTTTTGAAATATTAATCTTATTTTTTATGTAGTTCAAAATATGTTAAACACATAAAACATAGGTACAATGATAAATAAAAAGCATGAGATTCTTAAAAAATCTATATTTAAGAATATGGATTTACAATTTGTTTCCTATCTAAATGTCGATGATGGAATGATTTTCTCACATGAAGCTTAAGGTCGATGTTTTATAATTTTGAAATGATAATAAATACTAATATATATAAATAACTAAAAATAAATAGATTAGTTTTTGGGAGTCGGGGCGACGGAAAATAAGGGTGTTGATTTTCCGTCCGGCGACCGAGCACCGGGGACATTAGGGGGAGGGATGGGAGGGGAAGGGGCGCGGCGCGGAGAGACGGGGGTCTCATCCTCGGCGGTAAACACCTGAAGATCTTTGGATCCATTTCGTTACCTTCGCTGAGAACTCTTAAACTTATATTTTACATTGTTTACACAGTCTCTCTTAACAGATAATACACGTCCACCGATGGCATCGTTAATTGGCGACTTTGACGAACTCGGAGGTGTCGTAGGGGGCCGTGACGAAGGTGGTCGTGGCGTTCTTGCGGTCCACGGCGCGCACGCGCACAAACAGGAAGGCGGCCACCAGCGAGGCCACCACCAGCACCAACAACAGCATCACCAGCCCGGCCACGAAGCTCGGCACAGACATACAGATGGTCTCCGGGTCCGACTCACTTGCCGACTGCACGATAACCGTTTCATTAGTAGCCGCATTGTTGAGCGCAAAGTTCACATCTCCAGGGGATACGACTTGGATAATTCTGCTCGTGTTCACGTCTGTCATCTCTTGCGCTTCGCGTTTGTAAATTCTGGTCACCACGATGTTCATCACCTCTGGGCTGCGGCGTTTTCTCGCTCCCTGGAGCTGCTCCGGTAGGTCTTCAACTGATCGCGGCCGTCCTCCAAGAGTGGCCAAATTTCCTTCAGATTCGTCTCCGAGTCCGCTCTTCCTCTTGACCGTGTTGTAAGCGCCGCGCCTGCCGGGTAGTGGGGGAGGAGGGAGGTTCACATCGTCGTCGTGTTGAGAGTGCGGTGAAGGAGATGACGGGTTGGGCGCGTTGGACGTCGATGATGATACTTGAGCTTGCGGGGGAGGCACTGAATCCTCGCGGTTTTCTGAGAATGCGCCTATCGCGTCAGCCGGGTGGCGAGGATCTGGGAACGCTGGGGGCACTCCGTATTCTGAGTGAGGCAGTGCGGGCGGAGGACCGTACTCAGGCAGAGGACCTCCATGAGGGGGGCCGTATTCTCCTCCGATACTATTTCCTCCGAGAGCCGGTACACCGTATTCTGAGGTCAACCCGTTTCCGTGTCCTGCACACTTCGGCTCGGGGCAATTATATCTACAAACCTGGATAACGCACTGGAAGTGCACATTCATTGAGTCTGGAAATTTAAAGGCTTGGAAGTATGCAAACGACACGACAGAGGCTGATGGACCAAAGTTCTTTATCTTCTGGAATCGACTCATAATTTTCGGTCTCACTACACAACCGTACTGGTCGACGAGTTGGATTGGAGCGCGTTTTCCATCGTGAGCGACGCAGTTGCGGACGAGCATATCAAACTTGTTTTCGTCGTCCTTGATGGCGAGGACCATAGTCATAGTTTGGCCGATCTTTACAATGCCGGACACTTCCGAGGCCCAAGGTCCCTTGCCAACTTGAATCTGCATCCAGCACTGCAAGTTGTCTCCGAGAAAGTTGGCGGTGACCGCATGGAGCATGTCGACCTGGAAAGGTCGAAACGTGACGGCTTTTTCGTAGAAATCATACCACGTGCACCTCAGCTTGCGGGCTTGATCCCAGACTTCTTGTACGTAAGGATCGTACTGGATTATGATGGTGTTTTCTACGTAGCTGCCGCTGGGAGTTGGGCTCCCGTAGGCGGCGGCGTTGTGGTTAGCGGAACTGGACATGCCACAGCTGTTGAGGAAGATCTCGAATGTGGCGCTGAGATGCCCGGTGCCGGGCTTAAGGTGCACGCAATGGGGGTCGCTGTAGAATCCCTTAGAGAAGATCATTCCGTAGAAGGGTCGGTCGAACTCGATGTTGACCCGCATGTGGGTCTTCTCGCACTGCACCTGCAGGTGCTTGATCTGTGGACTGTCAGGTGAGGCGAGTGGCCAGGGGTCGTCAGGTCGCAACGCGGGAGGTCCATATCCTCCCCCGCCCAGCCCGCCGCCTCCCGCGCGGTGCTCGAGAGGCAGTGCTGCAGATTCTAAGCCGGTTTCACTCCGGGCTTCCTGCAATGACAAAAATTAATACCATTAGAAAATTATTATAAAAAACTTCTTTAAAATTTATGTCATGATTTGTAATATTTTTTTGTAATGAAAACATATTGTAAACTAGTTATTGACTTTTATGTTTATTTACTATAGAAAACAAAACAAAAAACTTCTCATAAAATCGTGGTAACATGAATGATAAAAAACATCTTTACGTTTATACCACTCTTGTAAGTATACTTGACATAAATAAAAACTGAATTGCACCGCAAACTACCGACTGATAAATTAACACCGTTCACATTCTAAATCCGGATACGCAAAAATCATGAATCATCCGACACTCAAATTAAACTAATCCGATTATCAAGACGACAAAAACGCCAAACGGCGATCAAAAACGACCCAAAGAAAGTGCGCACGACTCGCGTTAGTGAAGAGACGCCTCCACGGAGCTGGACGGAGGAAATAAATCATGGGATAATAAGTGGAGCTGGCTGGTTGCGTCACGAGCGACCCACTTGAGTCGTGGATACTTTTCACTTTCTGCCGCATCCTGGTATCGGCGAAACCGCTGGCACTACTACGGAACGTGAAAGCCTGAGTGCTGAACACTGAACAAATTATGTTACGATAGTTAACTGAAATCATGTTTATTATAGGCTTCGTATATATTATATGTAATACAATATTATATTTCATTTATTTAATATAATGATATTCAGACAAATTTGTGATATACTTAGTTTACTTGCTAGGTAAGGAATTTAATTAAATTTCATTGGATTATTTTTTGTAAATAATATTGTAAGAGTATTTTAAATAATGAATGGATGATAAATCTATAAAAACTTAATTTTCACTAAACGTACAGATTAGTAGATTTGAAAAAGCCTTTGTTCTCTACCATCAAGCGTCACTAGAATTTTTAAACATTTTTTTGAGGTGGAGCTGTACATTATTTTTTTATTGTTTTTGCAGGATTCGCTAACGAAGGTGTTATATGAAATATGTAAATGCATTGATTTTACATCAGTTCAATCACTCTACATTATTATCAATATACAATACATCACAATGTTATTACCAAAACGTTTCCAATTACCTTACTAAACATGTCCGCATGTTACGTCTAGTTGTGTGCCACTAAAATAGAATACTTCATGTTAATACGTCCGTGCTAACAGCTGAATGGCTAAAACGCCGTCATAAAATGGCGAATAATTAAAGGAGAAATTTCGAATAATTAATGCTTTTTGAATACATCAATAGTGGCGTGTTCTATCATGCGGGTATTCAAAGTATACTACAATGGCGATATTCTGAGTTCCGTCATGTACTAAGTATAATTATTATCGAGGGGCAATGGACCATGCCCAACGGTAACAAACTACGCATTGCTATTTTCTACATTTTCGTATTTCTTTTCGATTTCTTTCACATCGCATTCCTGCGCAGTATTCAACTCAAATTACATACATTTTTATCGAACTTTTTGTCCTTTGTATGCAAAGACTGAATAGCCCATTGAACTTTTTTAATGGGCCTTTTGTATCGCTTCAGATGAATCCAGCTACTAGTTCTAAAAAATATCGCCCATAAATGAATAAACATAACTCTTTATAAAGTTTTGTAACAAGACACATTCCGAAGATTTTTATTTATTCTTAACAATTTTTACACGTATTTTCTTTAAAATATGTTTGAATTTATTAATTTGAAAAATAAAATGTTAAATATTTTGTTTATTTGGTATATTTATTATTCTCAACATCTATTTCTTACATTGAACATATGTTTTTATTATAAACATTTTTATTTAATATTATTAAATAAGCAGTGATGAAAAAAAAAATACTATTAATTGATTACGCCTTCAGCAGAGCTACTACATTTCTAATCAACCAATAGATAATCGATTTATGTATTCTTAAATTAAAACATCAGTTGGTCAGACAAAAACAGTAGTTAATAAAGATATACTCAAATTCATTATAACCGTCATTTTTTGTGTAAGTCAATAAACGGGATTCGTGAGTCACTTTTGTTTTGAAAGTCTACTTGACAGATTCGGCACAGCATTTTTAAATTACGTCCCGCAAAAAAAAACAATCTGCCATGAAGCTTTAATTCTTAAAGACGAATGAACCATTTGACAACATAATTTCTTCTCATCGAAACACAAGCATATGTGTAGTAAAATCAGAAGCAATTCAGACTCTTTGAAGAAGAAATAGACGCAAATAATAAGATTATATTTAAATATATATTAAATCATTCAGACGTATTTCTGCCAGAAAAATTGGACCTCGCATGGAAAGTGGACGAACTATTTATCACAAAGACATTATGAATGGTACACGACTGCTCCAAATCGAGACATATCATCTACAAGGCTAACGAAATTGAATTTTTATAATATCTTTCGGCTTCTTGGTGTAGCCGAAGCATGCCGTCTATTGTGTGATTTCTGCTAGAACTTTTTCTTTCGGTTACAATATTCAAATTGTGCAATTCCACCAATATTTATGGCTCAAAGAAATCTAACATACAATACATAAAACATTATACCTTATTCAATGTATCCAAGTGTTAATACAAAAAGGTTAAAAGTGTCGTCTCGTTAAATTACACGTTCTGTTGCGCAGAAATAATGTATTCATTGTTATAAATGAACAATAGAAAAAATTATAATATATGATAAATTAATTGTCAAAACATCAAATTATTATTAAGCTTCTTCGCTGATATTGCAAAAAAGAAAACAATATAGAGTATATTTGTGTGTTTGTCTTTAATTTTATACTCATTGGGTCGAAAGAACCATTTCACGGAACCGTTTCCATCAAACATGAAGAAGATAGCGTCGACCTCCGTTTCGCCTCGCCTTTGCTCTGATCCATTTTTAATTCGTACACTTTCCCACTAATGGGCCTGCGATAACATCGCGGCCTCGCGCTACACATTGAGGTGAATGAATGGGAAATGGCCGCGTATTGCAGAGCCGGATGCACGGGTAAAATGTTACCTGTTTCGTATGTGATTTTTTTTTTTTAACTTTTTGACAGCGTTTACTTTTTAAAGTATTTGTCAGTTGATTTGTAAACAATTTTAAGTATATTTATTACAATTACACATTTGTTAGTGGTCAACTCTTATTCAAAAGATTCAGTAAAAATTGTATCTTATTTTGAATATTAAAATAATAAAATATGTTCAAAGTTGTAATATGACATTCAAAAATCTAGGTAAAATCTGTATTAATAAAATAATTATTCTTTTTTAGGCTTATGGCTTAGGCGTATATAGGATGAAAAATGTCATTACTTAAATATATTTAAGCATTACGTAGATGTTATAAAAATACATCTTATTTATTGTAAAATTATTTTAAACCTTCTATATATCTTTTATTTTTACTACTTACGCTTATACGAGTAATATATGGAATACTTCCATTTTCCATCATTTCCTTTGGGTAACGTTGTTATGCTAACAAATCTTCCTCAACACAATACTCTCACTTGATCTCTTCAGTAACACCTTTATCATATTACACAGCGCACAAAATTTTTGACGTTGAGTATTATTAGAGATTTTTTTACTTTGTCTAAGTTTTTTAGTAATAAAATGAATCGGAGAGTCTTCGTCACAGTGGGATCTAGGTAATATACAATATATAATATGAAGATATAAATGATATGGATTTCATTGACATATATTTCTTCATTCTTTGTAGCCGCCCCTGTCATCAAGGAAGTGGTTTGATGCACAGCAGTGAAAGCTCCCGGCAGATAACAAGCCGCCTGAATGAATTCCGCTGATAAAGCACTAACCCAGAAACGGGAGCGACGCTTCAGGTGTTATTAACACATCCAGTACCGTTTACTCCATCGTGATGACCAACCGTTTGCAATCATTTATCTTTACCTGTATTTATTGCTTTACTGAAAAGACTTCTCCGAATTTTTATCACAAATCCGAAAAATATTGAAGCACACGTGAAACTGGGCTGATTTTATAATGGAGTTTATTAAATTAGGTAATTAATTTTTAATTATCATAGTACTTTTATTAAATTAAACACAAATCAAATCAGTGATTTTCGGTCAGATAATTTGCTGTTTGAAACTGGTCAAGACTATTATATCCGTTCCTTAGTAATTGTAAGTCGCCATTGTCTTAGGCTCATATCAGTACTGTATCCCTAGTATATTCTATATATAATTACTGACAGCCTTGTAAACGCTATTTGAGTTTATGTTTTTTGTGGCATCCACAGAACATATCCAAGCTTACATAGGTTACTTGACCGAATCTAAGATGAAAATTACAAAGTCAGACTATCGTACCCCTTATAATATGAATATGCAGCATTTCTCTACACCCATTGTATGGCTTCATTTACTTTTTAATACATGTCAGAATTCATAACCCGTATTTATATCAAACATAATTGAATAATATGATAGTTTTATTAAAGTTCAGTGTACCTTTATAAGTACTAAGTGGTAAATTTCTACGAATTCTAGTATTGATAATACACAAGTGTTCAGTAATGTATAGTTTATAAATACTGAGTGATATATTATTTAAACCATTGAACTGTGCTGCCAGTAATCTACACCAAGTGAGGACGACTGACTACTTTCTTCAATTATGTAACCTCATTCAACATGTTCGTAACAACTTTATCAATTATTGATAAGTTATTTACTTTAACAAAACGTAATTTCAATGTAGAACATATAATTTTGCATAGCGAAGTTACAAGTAATGAGTATATATATTTTAAAATCATATTTTTTTTTCATTATTGTTTCACGTATATTTCTTAAAGTTTAAATAAAAATTAATATGTCCCGTATGCTTTTTTTATATTATAATTTAAGGTATCACAAATAATTGCTTAAGATTTCCAAATACTTTTTTAAATGAATTTATTTTATAACTATTATTTATCGTATATAATAGATGTGTACAATTTATAAGAAACTATTTAAAATTTTATCGTGTTGAAAATACGAGTATACTGAGCCGCTTTTAAAATAAACCTTTTGTAAATAACAATTCAGTTGCAGTCGATAATTTCGTTCGATCTACATCTACATTCTCCACTATCATAATCGATCAGGCAATTTAACAAGTCTCGAAATGCCCGGTAATCTCACGGATCGGATCACCTGACACGGAGACCTTCAATTAACTTTCCTTTGCGGCCGAATCCCGGACAGTGTCTGTGACCATAGCTGCAACAACCGGAGTAGAGGATGCACAGCTGGGACCATCACAGAACAACAGCTGGTTAATTTTAGCTTACCGAGGCCGCGATAAGCCAAACTGGAGCGCACCATCGCCATCGCTCACATTACCGTACCATTGCTTGGCATTGTCTCTGCCGGCACACTTGTGGGTTCCCCGTACTCAAAACGTACTCACGTATCTCTCTATTCATTAGAATCATCTTCATTCTCTCGCGCCGCAAACCGATCCATAAAACTAAACAATTATTTACAGTCGTCGCAAAGCCATTTCAGTTTATATAAGATATAATTATGACCGCATTAATCTGAAGTCACACTTAAGTCCACCAGTTCTCACACATTCTAGTATTATATTATCGCCGAGTGCAGCGAACAGATTGACGCGTAAGCATCCTAACCGGATGCGATCGCCAGATTTTCTAAATGAAAATCAGCGCTCTGACCGCAGAGAGTAGTTCAAGTTAATTTAATTTAATAATAAGAAGAACTGTGAACCTACAACGTGTTAATCATATAACATATGTTAACACAATTTACATGATCAAAACGTAACACGCTAATTTTATTATAACGTAGCTGAAAATAATCACTACAGTTTTTGTTCATTCAAATACAATATATAACGCGACAGTAACATATTTAATTAAGTTATATAAATTTAATGTCTTTTAAACTACAAAGAATGCTATTTTAAGCACAAAATTGAAAGAGTTGTTGAAAACATTGGGATTTTTAATTTACATTTGAGGAAATCGAAAGTAAGCGTATTGAGTACGATATCCAATAAGTCTTTTTGGCTTAAATTACAAACTTTAAATGGCAGATTTATGCCGTAATTTCTTTTCTGAAGTACGTCTACATGTCTGTAGAAAACTCTTTGTCTCACACGCCCGTAACTTTCACAAAGAATGATTTTATGCACACAAGTGCCATTGAATCCGCTCGGAGCACAATAAATCAGAGTACCTTTTATGGATCATCATTCAATCGATTTGGCGTAAATTTAAATTAGAGTTTTCCAGCGGAAACTTTCACTACACGTACGATTTCTTCTTTTTGAGTTAATTCAAACAGGATTCGCCTCGAGTCGGTACGAAAATAATAAGTAAGTGATTCATTCGGCTGAAATAAAAGTCTGTACGCCTGAGAGACCCGCTCCGGGCTAATCCGATATTAATCGCTTTGTCGGAGAAAGATAATTGATCTTGAAAAAATAATCCCAATTTCAATTCGTCAGCAAACATAAAGGCGGACACGTTTTAAATAGACTCTACATAAAAAAACTATCCAAAAGTATGGTAATTTTATTCGATGAACAATACTCAACTCTAAAATGTACATTGTGAAAGAATCTCGCAAATTTAAAAAATATTTATAATTATTTTCCGCTATCAGCCAATTTATTAACCTTTTTTTTTTAGCTAAATTGACAAACATGCTTAGCTTTAATTAGTAGAAAGGTATGTGCGACATAACACAAATGAATGATTTTTTATATTATCCTATATGTTTTATAATTAAATATAACAAAAAAATCTTCGTATTTCATTCTAATTTGATGTAAAATCAATAAATATGATTTTTATCTGTCTTGTGCTGCTTCAATTCAAACAAATTCTAATTAAACGTGTGACCATAATAAATGTTCAATTATTATTCACTAAATAAAATAAAGTGGCATAATATAAATATCTGCTAAATAAAATTATCTCTTTACGGGTTAGATCGATACGAATGCTCATAAAAACTGATATTGACCGTTTTGCATAGCCATTTTATTTTACACATAAATTCAAAAGAGAAAGTAATTACTGCAATATTTTGACCACAAATTTAAACATGTGGTTGATTTTTCAGTTGTGAGTGAACGATGATCAAAATTATGGGAAAGGAATCCGGCCATACTAAAAAAGAACCACTCGAATATTTGACATCGTTTTCAAATTAATATCCGTACTGATTCGTGTTAATGCAGGGAAAGTGATACATATTTTTCATTATTTATTATTTTATTTTTCATTTACGCCTACTTTGGTGTAGCACTTTATAGTGCAGTTAAATTCAATATATGTATTTAGAAATTATTTCAAAATAATACCTCATTTCACTTATTAGTGAAAATTTAATGAAATAAAGGGTTTTATATTTACTAAAAAATTAAAGTATGCAATACAAGTAAACTCCAATTTTAAAATACATTTTTTAGCTATCAAGATCTTATGTGAATGGCATTTGAGTTGAATATAACATGAATTATTAGAAGAAGTGATTCCCAGTACATGGCTCAACCTAAAAATACTTCATTTTACCCACATATTATAACGACTGATTACTTCATTTAGACTACTACTTTTACTTCACAAGATATGTAATATATTTTACTGAATTTTCGTGATACTTTATTGTCGACGTATGGTATAACAGAAAAATAGATGTTGTACGTAAAGTACATATTTTGTACATTATCAGAGCATTTCATTTATTACAATTAGTCTACCTTTAAAAAGGCATAAAATCAAATTACCCTCAGAAATGATTTCCTCAATTAATTTATTATCATCATTTTAAAGTCTTTAAAAAACACAATTTATACATATTAATTTGTAATGAATATCCATCATATTTTAGATACAATATTTATTCTACAATATAGATATATTTTAAAATTTTAATACAATTATTGAAATATCATAGAAAAATATCAACAAGGGATATGTTGATTTATGTAAATTGGTTGTTTTACTCTTGAAACCTCCAAATTATTTCAATGCGCGGTTATGCATAAAACAGATGTAGAACAAATGCTTAATTTTTTACTTAATGAAATCTCGTTTATTACAGTAACTTTGAAAATATATTTATACAATTTAAATTATAGCTGTAAGTCTTAATAGTATTAATTAAAGTTAAAATTTTGATACGAAACCGAACGATATTACGAATTCAATCAATATGTCTCTGTCCATCTTTCTAATGTGATTTAACGAAAGAATTATGTATATGAGGTAACGTTAATTGATAAAATTGTAAGTAACGTTAAGGCTTTTTAATATGTTAAAATATTTCATTTCTTATACAGCGGAGATCAAATTAAATTTTAATTCCGTACTTTACTCTACTTTCTAGAGAAATTAATCGTAATTTATGCGCATAAACTCTGTTGTAATTTTTCAGTACGCTTGATAAAATTTCCCCGGCCAATGAAATAACGAAACTGAGGCAAACTACTTAAAATTTATACATCATTATTTGACAACTACTTATGTAGGTAGTTTTAGTTCGGGTATTATCTCAGTTCAATCCAAATTATATTCAATTCACTTATTGATCGAGATAATCCTATAATATTAGCATTTTTATTTCTTTTTTTTTAACATTTTTAACAGTATAATTAGTTTTAATTGAAACGTCTTATAAATAATCAAATAAATTTACATGACACAGCTACATTAAAGTACTTTAATTGAATCTCTCTTTTTTGCTTTTTCCGATCGATAATTCTTGTCGGAATTTCAGTTATTCAGAGTTAAATATATATAAAAAAAAATAAAAAATATTCCAGAATATTTATTGGGGATGACATCCAAATCATGTCCCTCAATGAATATCGTGGAAAAATTTAAATTTTTTTTTTATTAATATTAAATCAATTATTGTGTACAGATGATATGTACATTCATATAATATTTTTCCCGAAGCATTAAATTAAATATATTAATTCAAGTTCAATTAAATTGATAATGATTTAATTCTAGATTTTTTAATGGTTGAAATTTTCATCTTCAGTTCAATTAATTGAATTGAATGCATATGAATATCATTTCGATATGTATGTATTAATATTATCGATTGACATTTATTTTATTAGTAATTTTATATTTTGTAAATATTTAAAATAATAGCACATACCTGAAGCATCAGTACTGCGAAAGCGGCCACCAGAAATCTCATTTTCTTCATTGTGAATGTGTTTCTTCCGATCGGGTCGACTTCTGAAACCAATGTATGAAAACGTCTTTAAAACAAAACACTTTGACTAGGAAATCCAGGCACTGTGCCGCACTGCACACCCGACGAGGGTGTTTGCTCGATTATTTTTTACACAGAATTTCACGTTTTTTTTATTTTATTTTTTTGAAATGTCGCGATGTCGGAAGTGGAGGTTCTATTGGTGGAGCATGGCCGTGCTGTCGGCGCGCGCGGCGCATGCGTCGTACGAACGAAGACTGAATGTTGCGATGCCATCGCGCTGCCGGATGACCTACTGACATACTCAGTGCGCAGAGCGAGCAGCGCCGCCCCGCGCATCTCGCCGGATGTGGAAGGAAGCCATGGCGCACGCATGCGCAGACCGCCACTGGGCGCAACACACGCCACACCAATATATCACCAAACGACAAAAAATTCAAAATCTCTTACGTCTTATAAAACATATATATATATATATATTCTATCTTATTTATTATATTCTGTAGTATTATATTCGTTAAAATGCGCATTCTCTGAATTATATATAAAAAAATAAAACGTACTCACAGATATATGAATAAATTAGGTACAAATAATGTGTCTAACCCGTTAAGAAATAACTAAGTACAATTTCATTATACACTTTCTTTTGTCATAAACATTCGTATCATGTGTTGGTTGTATGTGCTCGATGGAGATGTATAGAGATGATTAGGGACATGGCGAGTATATGGGCATCGTGTAAAATTATCCCGAAATAACTGTGTGGCGGAAAAAAATTACGAAATCATATGCTTCACCGATAGATCGGATATGCAAGAAAAAATAATTCAAATTGCGTGATGTGTCTTAATAAATTGTTATAAAGTAACCTGAAATACCCATGGTAACTCTATTTTTGCTACTTAAAGACACTGTGCGCTGTTTTGCTTAAAATGCTGTAAAATATGTAATTGGCAATATGTGCTACCATAAAATGGAGATTTAAAAATGGTTTAAAGCAAATAGCCTGAGCTAACTAGCTTACCCGATAAGGCCATACGGGCCGCGGTAGAAAGCTCACCTGGCCCGCAGCTCTTCACAGGCAAGACAGGTATACTAGTACAAGCCTGCTTGGGGGTATGCTCTAATGGCAACGTGATCGACTCGCATCCAAGCAATCCAGGATCCACATCCCGCAATGCTTAATTTTTAAATTCCATCAGTCCACTGCGGCGAATCGTCAGTAATATTATTTTTTTAAATGAAACTAATTCACTCTTAGACTACATATATATCAATTATATTTACGTAAAACCTCTTAATGAAACAAGTTGACTAATTTCAATTCGTAAAACATTGCCGTTGATATTTCAATTTTTCGAATCTTGTGACACAGGTGTAACAAATGTTCTACTCATAACGTTTATGAATCCTCAAAATGAAATGCTTGCTCAAGAAATCTTATCAGCACATTTAAACAGGTGAGATTTCTTTTCTCTCTGGCGGTATGCTAGAATTTTTTTTTCATAATATATAAGAAATATGCCCGAGCTATGCGCGGAACGAGACGATAGATTACCTGGTGTTAGACATTAAATAAATAGGACCGATTATCTACTTTGCATAATAAAGTTGGCGCGAAACCTTCCGGTGTATCCAAGCGGAATGAATTCTCGATGAAAATTATAGCAGAAATAATATACTATAATATAAATGGATTGACGATTTATTTCACTGTTTAAAAAATGGTTGAATTATTTAACCCTCTTTAAATAAATTCAAATAAAAAAGCAAAAAGGTATGTAAATTTTTGCTTTCAAATTTATTTTTATAGTCTCAGCCTTTTTAAAAAAACTCTAAACAGTTGTAAAAATAATTTTCAATTTACAACTTTAATTATAAAGGTATATTTAATTTATATGATGTATCATAACATATGAAGAAATATATTTTTTGTAAACATTAATGTGCAATGAAACAAAATATGCAACGTAAATTTAATGCCATGGATTCTGTGCGGTTTTGATGACCGCAAAATAAAAATACGAAATATTTTAAAGCGACCCGTAAAAGCAGTAATTTACTACTTATCAAAAATGCACGGCAATAAATATTAACTTTCATTTGTTGAGTGTCGCAAACACTAAAAGGAGTCGAGCCAAATTTTTCGCAATGTCAAAATCGATCACTTTCTATTGAAATACATCGCTACCATTATATTATGTATAAAAAAATTCGCTCTCGATATAGTGGCGCTTTATGAATTTTAAAATGATCGACGCTGTCAAATGTGCAAATACTTTACATGACATTATGGCGAGCCATATAATGCGATAAGAATGCCAAATAATGCGTGAAATATGCACAAAGGTTGCGCAAGAAAAAAACTTTCAACGTTTGCCATAATTGCGAGGCTTCTTCTTTTCATAGAACGGAAGTCAATAAGGCTTTCAGAAAGCAATTAATTTGTGATGTCATACTAAATCTTAATGGCCGGCGGTACAGATTTGTAACCTGAATTTCTCTTCGGTGAAATCGAGTGTTGCAAAAAGTTTATCACGCTGAAGGTCAGTGATTAGCGATGTCGACGATGACAGCTTAAGCTGGCGATGGTATTGAAATATGCCAGATAGAAAATTTATAGATATAATAGGAGTGTGTACACCTGGGTGTGATCAATTTATCGATACTATATTTTTATAGTTATACGCTTAAATTAGCAGTTCAAACAAGTAAATTGATCAATATTATGTTTGATCAAAGGTGCATTATGTTAAACTATGTCAGTTGACTTTATAGGATAAGTTCCATAATACACAATAATCAAGTTTATCACTTAAATTAAATAACGTGCAAATAAATATGTTTGAGTAATTTTATTTGAAGAAATGTCATTTATAACTTTTCTATCTTGCCTTTAATATTAAGCACATTATTATCACATTATCAAAATTTAAAATGTGTAACGAATTACCTTAACCTTTAAACGCCCAGTGGTCCTATACGGGACCGCAAATTTGCGTCGTTCAATGCCCTAGCAGGCCAATGTTTGTAATATTTCGTCGCATAATACATTCTTCCATGAACTTACTTTAAAACTATTATTATAAATTAATGTAATCCGATTGCGAAATGAACCATAAGCACTCTTGAATGGGACCGTAGGGCATTGAACGACGCAAATCTGCGGTCCCGTAAAGAAACCACTGGGCGTTTAAAGGTTTATCATATAACATTTGTATTGTTTCCCGAATATGACGTAAGATAAATCGCTATTAAAAATTCAAGTTCTAGTCAATCGTATTGTGTAAGAGTGGAAGTAATATGCGTAAAATTAAAAGCGCGATACTTTTTTATTTTTCTTTGAAAAAAAAAGTACACGGTCAATCTTGTGTATACGAGTATACCGAAACTCAATGAACCGACTCAAAGCAACTTTTGTTTTCGTCCACAAGACTTCTACGGCGCTTTGTTTTTTGCTCTTTTTGTCTTCGCTGTTAAGGCCGCTGCAGAGCGTGGCCCGACCAGGGACAGGCGAGGACAATTTATTCAGTGTTTAATGTATTGGGAAGCTACACAGGTGGCCCGCTTTCTCCGTTCCGCGGGGAAGCCTCTCGCTCCGGGACTCGAGACACAAGGCTAATGACTCCCGGTAAATTATACATACACCTTCGTCTAAGTAAACATCATAAATAATAAATTCATCATTCTGCACTCTTAATGGTACTTTAAAAAAAATGTAAAGTCATCCCGTTTTTATAACCAATTTTTTAATGTGTAAGAAATGCCTTCATTCTGTATGTTAAGCCTTAGTAGACCTAAATACTCGTATATTTTGTATCTATAAATCTCATATATGATTACCGCAAACTTTACTCTCATCTCGATTCAGTATATTTATTTTGCATCAAGAATATTATAACTTATTAGCTTTTGTAAAATAATAAATACCAAAAGACTACAAACTCATTTATAATTTATGTCATACTGAAACTAGTCTAGAAAACACAACCATCATAATACTCGTACAAATAACGTATTTTAGACTACGCTTGATGTGTTATTTAAACCACGTCGTTAAATGCAACTTGATTCCCAAGCAAATCACTTCTTTAATAGTCCATATCATTCGTATACAAGACTTTGACTGTTGGACATGATTCCAATGTTGAATTGAATACAGATTAGATGTGATTGATGGACCACCCGGTTTCGAATGACCGCATTTTCAGTGCAAGATTCTTTAACTTCCTGTGCAACTTCCTACTGTCCATATCATTAGAAAGTGTTATCATTTTCGTTCGGATTCAAGTCAGCGGTTAGATATAACGGTAATGAAAAAATAATAAAATGATACGTAAAACCTTAAATACGTTTCATAAGGACCATCACACTTCAACAAAACAAGTAAAATGAAAAAAAATATTTCACCTAATTTTACCTTAGTAAAATATTATTAATAGTTGCTTATGTTATAACAACAAATTCCATGTTAAGATTTTATTATGCCAGCCTTTATTGGCAATTAAATTTACAACGCTTTAACCATTCGATCTTTTGAATACCTTTTTACGATGCGAATTCGTGGCATTAAAAATTAATAGATAAAATGTTATTAATGTTAACGACACTCGTTATGATAGCCATTTCGATGCATAAATGAAAGTATACTATTAACACGGATCACAAGGAGTAATTTTTAATAATATCACTTTGCTATATATGTTGCCTAAGTATGTGAATACTACGAATTGGTAACGTAAAATTGATTGATCAAACAAAATAAAATTGTTAGATTAACTCTTTCAGAGACATTCTATTCGCGCGCAATCTCTGAAGAATTCTTTGCGGATGTAGCTCGGGAAAGTCTACCTTGGCCTTGGCCATCAGTCTGTCAGTCGCTGGACCTCCATCAGCTGCCACCTGACACGCCTGTACTCCAAGACTGCACATCATTATGGTGAATCTACATCTGAATACTTATATCCCGTCTTTAAGTTTCTTAAAAATATAACTCATGACTTCACCACGCTGCGCTTGACATAATAGGACAGATTCACGTATGTTCCATTGATGTGAAAATATCTATTCGGAAATTGAAAATTCAAGATTATCCAGAACAAAATCTGAGCTTAGTGACAGAAGTAGACAGTTCTAAACTCAGCATTGCCCCAAGAAGAGATGCATTTCCCTCTAAGCTATCGCGCGGTGTAACAGTTAATAATTACACTAGTGTGCACTGCACTTGACTGGATACCAATCAAATGCCAATCACGCTAACTTTACATGATAAGTGAAATATACGAGTATTTGATGAATGGAATAAGGTTGTCGATATTTAGTACACATGGCATGATATTATTACAAGCATTTAAAATGTTCAACATCTTTAAAGCGACAATTAAATGTCGGTGCAACTGTGTTATTAAAATTTCATTTGAGCCGCCAATGTCAAAACAAAATAAAATGTGGCGAAATTCAATGAAATATTTGTAATTAAATAATTGTAAGGTTAACATTTGTGAAAAAATATTATTCAAATTAATACCTGTACAAATGCATTTGAGTAAACCACGTAATTTTAATTTTAAAGTAATTTTAATATTAAAGTAATTTTAATTAAAAAATTAACTAATCATTTTTTTTTACTTTTGATTCACATTTATTTTAAAGGATTACATGTTTTGGCCTCCCTGAAGACCATCTTCAATAATATTTATTGAAGATGGTCTCCAGCAAGGTCGAAACATTTAATCATTTAAAATAAATGTGAATCAAAACTAAATATTTTTAATATGGTATTTTTTAAATTTAAATTAATTTAAAAATATAATTATGCAGTTTCACCAAGTATTGTCAGTTGATAACCTTAATGTTATTGAAAATGCACGTAATTTTATTGTTATTGAATGTCAAATTTGTAAACTTACTTAAATTTAAGTATCTGAAAAGGTATTACAACGATTTAATATATATATTTAGTTTTTTTTATAAATCAATTATAAATACAGTTTATTTTTAACATAGTTTCAAGCTAAGTTCTGTTTTCTGATATTATTATATCATTACGGTATCAAATTACAGTATGTATTTGATTCCCGCATTCCCGGATGAGTGTAAAATTTTAGAGTGGACTTTGTTATTTAATAACAGGCGACTTGGTCTGACCACGAACATGTAACTTTATACGAGTTACCGTTAGCCGGAAATTCAAAATAATGCTTCACTTTCTCTTCGCTTTTTATGGCGACATCCTTGAGTGGACACCCCTTTTCTGAGAACTTTTTGTTTGTCTGTCGTGTAATAAAAACACCAGGTGTCAACATATGGTTTAGTCTTTTTTAAAACACTTTCTTTTCACTCCTTCAAAGAAATAGTGTAGAAAATACACATCTCACATAATAATACAACTAATTAATTTTTTAATATAATAGTATGTAAATATTGTAACTTTCTACTGACTGAAAATGTTTTGTAACAATATTAGCATCGTTAAACGTTACACTAATATTGAATTTATTTTATATACTGACTAATATGTATGACATTATTTTATTCTATATAAATACAGTTATCAGGAAGTAGGACTAAAACTGGGCATTATGCCAAAACATTCGATAGGATCGTGTCGATAAAATGAACACATTTTAGTTAGAGCTCTAATCCAATACGAACATAAATTTAGTTTACTTTTTGAGTATCAGATAGCACCGTGAATAATTTGCATATTTAAACATAATTATTCAATTTCGGTTATTTATTCTCTTACCTACTACTAGTTGATTACATAATACATCTTCGTTTGAATGTGATATTCTTAAAAAGTATTTTCTCACGGCGCATTTTTGTTTATTGAGGGACCATGGCGTTACATTTCTGAATGGTGTTTCGCATAAATGAATACCTAGGAAGCCAACAGATAACAGCGCATATTAGTTGGCAGTCACCCCGATGTGGGCTGCATTGATTGGAAGCCATACGATAAACTTAAATATCCATTTTGTAAATCATGTAACTCATTTAACTTATTATGGTGGTATATTACGACTAAATTAGTTAAGCCATTACTCATTTACTGCTCTACCATAAATCACATGTATTTAGAAATGATATGAAATTATTTGCAAGACTTTTCATTTAAAAATACAAAATGTTAACAATGTGTTTTCCGTTTTCATAACTACATGAAAAAGTCACAACTTCTGTAACAATATTTTATCTTTATTATAAAGACTATCTAGACTGAAAATGATAAGCATACCATTTAATTTTAAGTATTACCAGGCAGCAGAATATGATACATTTACTTGAGATAAAAACTGAGATGATAAACAAATTGTTGACCAATTGGAATGCTTTATTATAATGGATATGTTTTTCTTTTATATTTTTTTTCTTAGATAATTCACATTTAAATACCTACCTTGACATTTTTTCCGGCTTAGCACTATCCAATCCCTCGTGATTTTAGTGTATTATTTGATTATAAATAATTTTATTAATTAAATTATAATAACTGCATTAAGTAATGTGATTTAAGTTAAGTAACACTAAAACAACTTCCACAATATTTTTAATCATTCATAGTATCAAGGAGCAATTGTTTTGTCTAATTGGGTTCCCTAGTCGAGTATGTTGTATGTAAATACGAATATATTACAATAACGAAATATCCAATAAGAGAAAACATGTATCCATTAGTCCCAAAATGCGTCTATTATGAAAAAGTATTTAAAATTTGGTTACATACTCGTACATGTTACCATTTCGCAACTGTTTGTAACTTAGCACACATCTTGGGTCTAATTAAATGTTGATTTATCTTTAATATGCAGCAGCGCCTATTAAGTGGCCGGTCTTTGTATTGCTATGTGGGATGGGAGATCCCCTACTTTATGTATTATTTGGAGTGCGGAACATTTTCCTTGCGTTTTAAGTAGTCAAGCGCAAGTTTTGTGATCGGGCTCGCGGCTCATTGTTCACGGGGACAATGGCGGCCGCAATGGAAAGTATCACGGGGGAGGATGGAGATTCCCACGACGTTCACAATCTGCCAGGCATCATCATCTCGCTTCAACTCTACCACGAACAACGTAAATTCTCGTACGACTTCATTATTTGAGAACACTGCGCAAAGGGACTTTTTTTAAATGTATACACATTCGAAATATAAGACCAGTAATATAAAACGTAACCTTTAATCTTATTGTAAGCGGGTGTTTCTTTAATATAATAACGTTTTTAGTAAATGCACTCAAACTCCTCAATCCATGTACGCGTACATTCACATCCTTACCACATGCATATGAATCCAACCGAATTGCGTAGGAATCATAGAATCCATAGAAAATATAGCCTTCTAGAAATTAAATTAGGAAGAATGTTAAGTATTACAGCTTAAAAAAACAAAATCAATATAGTTACCATAACGTCACAAGTAAAGAAGGTTGCATCATACGAGGTTATCATTGAAAGGATCTTTTGTTTATCATACGAGTATATCATTGAAAGGATCTTTTGTTTATCATACACACAAATTTAAAGGTTACATTTTACAAAAATATACAAAATTTCTTTCATCAATTTATTGGAGAAAAATACACGGTGGACGTGAGGATTCGAATTGCAGACCCTTTTACTCATGTCTATTCCAATGATCATAGCATTGACGATTCGCTCAATCAATTCGCCTCATATTCAAGGTAATCTTACACTCTCAATGAACTCGGAGTAGAATATATCTAGAGTATTGAGAGTACGATTTGGTGGTTTAAATTGATTCTAATTTTTGAAGGTCTGGTAACTTCTTGCGTATATCCGTATGGATGTTATCCGTCGAACGCCACGCCTCCCGACATCTCATAAAAGAAAATTATCAGATACACACGCCGCAGTCTTGCCTAAGTAGACGGTAAACCGTGAGATAAATATTATTTAAGCATAATAGATTTTTTGTTGTTCTTACATTGAAAACTTTCTTAAATATTTTTGTATTGTATTGAACATAAAATATATTACGTACAAATTTCAAATTTGATTAATAAACAGTTACTTGTGTTTTGAAACAATAATGTGATATCATTATACAATATTTAAAAATATGCATTGATTTTAAACCTTATTCTGGGCACCTTTTTTAAGTGCATTATGAATTTTAGTCGTGATGTCTCCTCATAGTGACCTCGAGCATATTTTTTTATTTTTTGTAGAATTTTATGGTATTCTAGCACCTAACGACTGTTAACTTTAAGCAAATTAATTAAGAAACAAATGCTACTTTTTACTTTAAAAGGAACAGATTTCATATTTAGAGAAATTATTTGATAATAAAATTAAACATTGCCATATTTACTACATTTTATGAATAATATATATATTACATTTTTAAATAAACGGCTTAAGTGTTCGAATATGTCAAACTTATACCGAAAATTAAAATACACTCGAAGCGATATAACCGTAGTTATAACAAGACAAAATTCCTAAAATCTTTAGGTTAAGAAAAATAAATTTCGTCTTACAGTTTATTGAAGGACGCTTCAGAAAAGCAAAATGGCATGTCATAGTAGTATCATGTTTTTTGTATATTATTAAAATTAAGCACATGTTTAACAAGCTCTCGATAATCGCAGCATCGTCAGTCATTCAAATGAGCAGTCGCATTCACAAGACTTGGGCGCATTTTCTTTGACATTGACTTAGTCCATGTCTCGATGGAGAAAATGCGCGCATTGCACTGCCTGGAGGGGAGTGCCCGCGGCGCGGTAATCCCCGAGGCGCCCGGGGTGCTCGCTTTAGCCGCCTGAGACGGTCAGTCCGCAGTCGCAAAGGACCGGTTTATATTATTAAGAGGTGGAAAACTATGGTCCGCGAAGTAATATTTTTTTCTTTTCATAAAAAATGTACAAAAAATATTTGCGTGTGGTAACTTGTAAATTACATACAAGGTTTTACTATTCAAAGTAATATATCTTGGGCAGACCAACACCTTGCGGTAATCGATCACAACATACCTTGCGGCAAAAGGAGACAGAAATTAAGCCTAGACTTAAGAACTCAATGATGTCGGACTTAGTTAATAAAAAGTCTATTCAATTTCTGCCTTTGTAATGGTTTGGTATCCAACCGTTATTCCTACATTTTTTATGTATTTTAACAGCAAATAATTGTTAAAACGAAACATCAATATATGAAATCCTTTCCAAATAACTTCAGACTCTCCATAGGTTGTGGCGCAATCGACAAAATTAATTGGAGTATTATATTACTTCCTGTTATATTTAAGTCTAAAGTAATCAATAAATACAGAGCATTTGTGAGTTACTCGTTAAAAGGAAAAAATGTAATAAGGGAACTCATTCATATATTTCCAAAGCTACGTGTATGTCCATTGGTTACTTTATTAAGATAAAAGTTTGTTAAATAAAATATAAAAACATGGTCCTGAATTTAGAATTTACTTATTTAGTACACGTCGATATATGGGGCAATGGTTGGTACTGCTATATCGATGTGGCAATCGTTTTTTTAAATAAAAAACAAAAGTTATTGACCTTATTTGTTGACCACAAATTAAATTCTATGAATATAATACTATTATTTTTAAATGCTTCATAAGTTATGCAGCATATCACGAGTACAGTACCAAAAATAGCTGTCAAATAAAATGAATATTTATATCGAGAGGAAATGTGATGTATCAGATGTTTTAATAATATTTATGAAGTGGCCCTTGAGATGAAAAGTTTTCGTATGTCTGGTTTCCAGCCTCACATGTGAAGAGCAGCGGTGGAGCAAAGTGTATCAGCCAAGAGGCGGCCGACCTGTCCGCGCAGCCCACTAATGCGCGGTCTACTTTCTAAAGTCTAAACACACCGCGCAGGGAACTAGATTAGAGGGGAACCACTCCGCTACGCCAAGGGCATCACTTCAGCTACCACAAAAATCTGCCAGTTTTCCCAAAAACGAACTACTTTGAAATATATATATGCAAAAACACTCAGGAGAGCACGAGTAAAAGGTTTTAGTCTTCAGTACGGATTATATGACGGTCAACTTGTGTGTAGAAAAGATAGGAAATGGTAAAGCGTGTGAAGTTAAAGATTCAGATTGTATATGCGAAGAAACATATATACTGGGAGAGTATTCCAAAGAATGCTTATGGAATTAAAGAAGGATCTGAAGAAGACGCCTATCCGGAAACGATGAGTATAAATCACGTAAGAATGCTTGAAAAAATTATACATAGCGGGATTAATTGAGAAAGCTTAGAAGAGCAATGACCGTAAGAGTAGCAATAAAAATGGCTTGGTAAACCGATTGAACTTCGTTGTTTCATGTATTAGAGATCAGACATTAGGATGCATTTGTTATAAAATCGATTAATAAGATCAAAAGAGTATTGTACTCTCTGACGGGACCTCGATGCACATTGATCACTTAGGGTGCAATATCCATGAATCTAATTATTAAAAAGTATGTACTAACAAATTGTGACAATAGATATGGGAGGATTTATCTATAAAATTTACATGACGAAATATTTTAAAACTATTTACAAAAACCGGAAATATAGAGAGGTTGATTGTGTCAAAAAAAAAATGAAAACCACAACACTTTAAAGCACAAAAAAGTCATTCAGTATCACGTTACTTAACAAATGTTTTGAGATGACAAACCTTTGATAGTTGCAGTACGCGGTGCGGCGGACTAAATCCAACCGGAAGTATTTTCTGTGAACTGTGTATTGAAAAATTACAAGATCTATTTTGTCATGTGCGTGAGTGTTATTTCACCGAAATCGGCTAAGCGCGCATGCTATACCCATGATTGATAGATTTACAAATGCAGCTCTTAGAAATTTACCTAATACGGGAAATGCTAAATAACTTTCACACTATACATATTCGTATAAAAGAACATACAATTATATAAATAATTATATATTCTAATCAATTATTTTAAATCCCAAAGAGCGACTACAAAATCATAGCTACAAAATGAATTATTTTGTGTTTAATTATTGTGACGCCGAAAATTGGTGCTTATTTACGTTTAATTAACCCAGGAATTCAGGTATGCAATAACTCTTTTAATATATTTACTTTCAGATTCCATTTAATCAATAATCAAATAAAGTCTTTTTGTTATTGAAATTAAATATTTATTTCTTATTTCACGCACATTTACAACATAGACCTAAAATAAAACGTCTAGGTGAATAACTTCTAGTATATAAATCATATATATTTCAATCATACATTTTCAAATTTTATTTTTTTCCTTAAATATGCATTATTGCATTTGATATTGCTTAATGTAATACAAATCTGAAATTTTATCATGAGTATCTGTCACTTGACGTACAATAATTAAATTCTTTATTAAAAATTTAAAATATAAGTACTCGTAGATAGAACATAACGTTTTTTGTTGTTTGAAGTATGATATTAAAACGTTTTAATTAAAATTCATATTCATTCATCCAGAGAGTGCATTAATTGATATCAAGGTGTATCATTAAATTTCCACGAAGTAATTTATGAACATTTTGTCATGTTTATGTATCGTTTACGGATTATTTGTTCTGCCCGAGCGAGCACCGGGAGAGAACTCGGCAAATATGTTAATCATTATTCCGGCTTTGGGACCGACGACTCGCTTAAGAAATTGTCGGCAACATTTATATTGGTACAGTTGCTTAATGACGAGTATTGTCTGATGGAATGTATTCAAATATTCAGAGCGCCATTATTATTTATGTAGGTGCCTTTAGATCTGGCTCACTCGGCAGGGTGATGATGAGGTGCAAGGAGGTGGGGAAACGCTTCCATGTCTTGCATTATGAAAGTCACAGGTGATTACCGCATTTCCTGAAGATGTGAGCTGCACTTCTCGGTAATAGATAATTAGATTACCAGGCATTCTCTAACTGGCACGCGAGCCTGGCGATGACACACGACATAACAAACAAACGCCAACAGTCTCTCAGTCGCTGTCGCAACAAAGAAACCCGCTAATGATCCTTCATTGCGCAAAAAGCTTTGATGTTTGTGTTCTTTGCAATCCAATTTACTATTACACATTTTAAGCTCGCCAAATTTCAATCGTTATAAAAAACAATAATAACGTACACATACTCTTCTCGTAATCCAAATATGACCATTCATTCTGAAACGCTAAATAATAGTTTCGGATTCATTAAACTTGATGTATACAAATAATATCAAATCAGACATATATAATAAATGACTACATTTATATTTTAATTTAATAAGAAAACAATAAGATAATTAATAACTTAAAATTATAAATTGTATTGGAAGTATCATGAAGTACATTACAAATTACAGAAAGTACGTGAATCTTAATATAAACGGTTGGCAAAGCTGTGAGAAGTCCAAAAAATTACATAATCTGTTATTTTAAATTGAGAGAGTGGTTGTTTTTATAGAAAACAGGTAAAAGCATATGCTTTACATCCTCGGTTAAGATGCAGTTCATAAATTAATCCCATAAGTTCAGACTTTCACACTGTACATATTTGTATTATATTGTAAGCGTAAAAATAATATAATATTTTAAAAATATAATATTATTAAATACGCTTCATTCTAAAACTACTTCTTATATTGCACCCATATGTCTAGTTTCATAACGCGATGGTCAGAAGTATAGAATCATACTGTTTCAAGAACTGCACTTGAAGAATGCACACCGATGCACCTGAGCATCTCTCCGGCAATGCACGCAATACCTGGCGGCGCGTTACTAACAACCGCGGATAGAAACTCGGAACAACCATTCCATCTCCATAAATTGCGAGCAAAATCTTACAATTTCCCGTTAAGAACAAGAAAAACACTCACAGTCGGAAAAAAACAGCAACGGAATCTATACAAACATCGCCGTTAGAACACACCACATTAGCTGTCAAATACTCGATAATTAAAAGTGTCCAAAGAAGTATAATGGCAAGCATTTTAGCGCTAGAGATTCTTGCGCTCAATTGGCCAGCGAAAGCCTTTCTTTTTTTGCATAAACGCTATAAGTAATCCATCAAATTTTATCGATGCGAGAATGTCGTTTTTCAAAACGATCAGTCACATAGCTTGTCATGTTCTATTTAACAGGAACACGAAGAATAGTAAGTTATTTGAACTGAAGATTTTACCGCTCGGTCAGCGCTCGCTAGAACAAAGCTACACAAATGTTCTGTGACGGAAAGTAATGCGTAATGTTTCAGTAATATAATAAGATAATAATATTGTTATGTATTGGAGACGTTCCTCGGTCACGCACTATTAAAGAAAAAAAATCTAGACTTTTCGATTGAATAACAATTTTCATTTACATGATAAATGAAGCGAAAATATTAAAAACAATGCAAAATGACAAAATAATCAAATACTAACTATTCACAGTTTCGTGATCACATAAAAAATAATACATTATTATTAATTAATTTTTTTTTCAAATATAAAATATTGAACATTAAAAAACATTAATAGTCATCTCATTAAAAAAAAGAAGTACGAGGTATATGGTAATTCAACATGATTTTGTAAGTATATACTATTTTTTTTACGTAAAAATTATGTGTCACCACTTTTGGTATAAATAGACAATCGTTTTGTCATGATCATTATATTTAAATTCTTCGAAATGGATTTAAAAATATTATTCACATTATCTATGTATGATAATCATATACAATAAGTAAAATAATCATTAAAATAGTCCGTTACTTCATGCATCTTTTATTTCTTACGCATTATGTATTATTTTTATGGAGAATATACTCGTACGTAAAAATCAATCTCACAAATTCATTGTAACATATAAAATGATCAACCCATTTGTAAATTATTGCTAAATGTATTAAAAAAAACTTATTTAAAGTTACATGTATAATGATTGATGGATGACCCATTGCAGACGTTGACTGTTACTTCATTGTTTAAAGCTTTAGTTTTGGATCGTCTCGCCCGCCCACCTCGGTTTTTGCTCCGCCGTCCTCGTGACAATACTCCCTTTTCTCCGCGGCACGCTTCTGCTAGTTCCTTTCACGAGCAGCTCTTCAAGGTCGGGACTTTCACTCGTGCCTCCCGCGCCCCCGCACCCGCCCCCGCCCACGCCCTCAGGTCAGGGGCCTCGAGAACACTCCACGACCAGAGCCGCAGCAATCCAAAAAATATCTTAGGACATTTACATATCATAATCAGTCTGTGTTCACTGTTGAACATAGGCCTCCCGCATGAGTGACAACACATAGACAACACATTTATTGATATATTTCATATTATGAATATCTTCACGCCGACATGATTTCTACGTTAATTAGCCGCAAACATATTTTAAGACTCATTATACAGCTACAATCTACAGTTTTAATGATTATAATTGTCTGAATATGTAATATATAAGATATATACGAGTATATGTGACAATAATTTTAATTTGGTTTCTGTAAATTATATACACAATATATAATAATTTTCTAAGAACGATTTATAAATTCACCAATTAGAGGCGTCGAACAAAAGGTTAATATTTATTGCCAACTTGGATCTGTTATAAAGTTACAAATCATGAGTTCAAAATCTGGAGATGTAAAAAAATAAATTGTGTTTACATAAAAATATAAATGTGTTAATAACTCGGTCTTTGAAAAAACTACAGCTTCAGAGGCCATTAAAGAGTTTATATGATCATATCCCACGCCACACACAAGATCTTATTTTTAAGTGGTGTGGTAAGCGAATTTAAAAAAAAAAAAAAAAAAAGATGGAATGTAAATTACTCTGTAAAAAATGTATCTTTTATATTTGATTAAATAAAAATATATATATATATATATTTTTTATTTATTCCGACAAAATTGAGTAGTTAATGTAATACCTTATCTTACATATTTGAAAATATGTGCATAAAATAAAAATAAAACAACAATACCATGATAATAAAATCGAAAATGTTTAAGATATAAAATACTAACAACAATACCACATTGTAAGCATGATACTCGTTATATAAAATAAGTTTAAAATAAGTAAGCAACATTGGATGCAGATCAAAAACATGATGGGTTACCACCTGTTGCTTGCCACGTGTTCTTAGTAGGTATCTGAAGAAAACTGAGTGGCGGCAATTTGTTGTGTCTATTTTTCAGATATTAAAGGGATATGGGATGAAAAATAAATGCAAATTAATAAAGATTATATTGTAAAGTATAATACGAGTACAAGACTTCGTTTCCTCTATATCGACGAATTCTCTGTGTGTCTGCTTGAATAAAATGAGATTATGAAATTTTTACTTATATATATTTATCATTTGGCTACTTAAACTACTTCTTTTGCTGATCCGGCTCTGTCTCTACCGCTGCCTCTTCTGAGTTACCAGCGCTTGCTCTTGACCGTAGTCCGGCCGCAGCAAGGCCATGGCGCCGCGCCTCGGCGCACAACAAACTACTGACCCTTCTTCATTAAGATGCCGGCGCATAGTTATATGACGCAACGGAGGTAATGTTTCATTGCGCCTGTTTCTTATAACTCAATCTACGACACAAATAAAAACAAAATAAATGAAAACTTCATTCATATTATTTCACGTAACGTAAATTGCTCTGCCAAGTCGCGATTACGATTTCATCACGTGTATTTTACATAACGTTCCTTTCAAAGTCTCGGCTGTTGGCGGTAATATAGCTTAAAAATAAAGCGGTGGCTTGCCGAGCCGAAAAAAATGTGAACTGGATCCCCAACGACACATGAAATGCGTTGTGTTTTTAATATTTTTTTATAGTTTATAAATATTCCTCATTGGTTTTAAATTTAAGCCTGGCTAGTCAATGATTGTAGAATTATGTCATCCCATGGACACCACCCATTCATAGAGAGTCGCCGTAATTATGGACGATGCTGGAATATAGTGTTTCTTATTATCTTTAATTTAACAAATCTATCAACCATTTCATAAATCAAAAATATTAATTAAAAATTTATGTTGAAAAAAAAAAATATTTTTCCTGAAATATGGCAAGTTTAATTAATTAGAGGATTTATTAGTTTATGAAGATATGTTTCAACATAAAAAAACAATAACTACAAAGATAATAAAATCACTGTTCATCAAATCACTAAAAATATATATAGCCAAACCAGATCTCATGAATAAATGGAGTATAAAAATCGCACATACATCGCGCTATTCATAAATATCGACTAACAGCCGTTGTATCTTTTATAGTTATAATATAAAATATTTCCCGATGATTTCGCCTTGCCCCTTACATTTTTTAATGGCCACATCTTAATTAAGAAGAGGAACCATAAACTTAAGACATAAGTGAGTTTATTACGACGTGCAGAATGTTTATAGCCTTGCGAAACATTTTTAATGAGATGCGAAACGAACGATGTAAACTGACACTTTGTTAGGCGATTGACGATCGTTTCGTACAATACATTTTCAGTCTGTGGTCTACTTAATATACAAAATCAAAACAAACCCAAATTAACTTTAACACAATATTATTAAATATTGGTTTACTTTTATAATAATTCCCCAGTTACATGTAGCTCGTGTTAAATAGTCAAAAACTTTGACAAAAATAGATATATAACAACATACAATGATCAAAAATACGTTGCAAATGTGTTGCAAGTGTTAAAAATAAGTTAAAAGCAAAATTTCATTTAAATTGTTATCAAAATACGAGTAGTCCAAAAATGTAACATACCTTTATTCTTGAAAATACAAAAGCGTGAAATTTTAACTTTAATTTGCACTTTAAATTGTATTATCTATTACATGTTTTTTTAAATATTTTTTTCTGTATATTTAGCGTATTATAATGATTGATGTTTTTCCAAGGGTATAGTATAACCTTCATAAGTATCAGTTACCATGTATGGGGTGCGAATTGCCAACTCCGTATTTGTAATAGTGTTAAAATCTCTTCAATCACTATAATGGATGACATATTAAAGCCGTCCATTAAAAAAAATGTCATTAAGTTACATTATGCTTTCTACTTTTGGTGTTAAACTAATGCGTGGAGGCTGAATGAACGAAGATCATTACCGAAGCGACGATTTTAGGAAGTAGGTAAGTGTAACGATTGACATTGTAGTTAACTTTTTAATGTATTTGCTATTAAAGTCTTCTACAAATGTAGTCCTTTTTTAGTATTTAATAAAGATAAGTAATTTATAAAGGCAATATATTTGCTTTACTTTGGTTAACTTTACAAATCATGAAAAATACATTACTAATAAATTGTTTGAAACTTATCTAACTTCTGTGTATTATTTAATTAACATTTCAAGCAAACTAATCTTTTTCATTTAGTCATTTAAAATACGGGCAAAATAAATTTAAACTAAAAGTGTAAAACTAATATTTTGTATATCAAAACGCGAAAGTCTGCAAGTCAATGTTCTCAATTTTTCAATTACATCGTGTTCAAAGTTATCCTCTATTAATGGTTAACCATTCAAATTTACCTGCAAAACGCGATCGTTGCTCAATTCAACAATTTTACATTTTATTATATTATTATGTTTACAATTTGACGTTTTTAACTGCAACAAGGTTAACAGAGATTTTCGAGCCTCGTATTACAGCTACTGTTAGCTATAATAATGTACAAAATCAACGAATTATATTATTGAAAGCATAATCTATTGGATACACGTCAAAAAGTATAAATGATAAATGACATTTTGGTTAATTGGAAATTGTGTTACAATATATATTAATTGTCTAAAAATCGATTAACAAATCCAGTAAGAATGCTAAATGGTAATTTTCACAATCGGAGTATATTATTATAGTATTTTCATATATTTCAAATGAATTAATTGATAAATTTAGATTACATAACTTATAAATTTCTATTCCATTATTCGATTATTTTGCCGCTGTTTGGATCTCGGCCGCTTGAACACAAATTTGGCATAAGTGAAATCAAATTTGTGAAATTAACCGTTGGCTAATCCTATAGAAAGGGAAATTTCACCGAATTGTCAAACGGCAAAGTATGAGGGTCTTATCGCATTATGCCGACTGCCGAGCAGAACGGTGTCTCGGCGCCATACACCGCCGGGCGACCACATTGTTCGCGATTCCGGATTTCTCTTTTATTCTTCTGTCGAGTGAGATTTCTAATCAGAGCACTCAACTCTCTGCAACCCGAGTGGCTTACTAAATCCATGGCCGCGGTCTTTGCAAAATGGAGGCTATACCAATAAGAATTAATAAGAAATCACAAACGTAATAAAAAACACATTAACGAGTACAATGCATACTTTGGAATTATTTTTGCACCTGTCGCTCATCACTTTAATACTGCACTAATTTCTGAGTTGGAAAAATTACGGTTACTTTAATATTAGAATTAAAATCGATTTAATTGAAACTGAATAAGAAGGTTCAGCAATGTGTATTTAATTTTCAATCATTGGAGCATTTATTAATATGATATATTTATTGTAAATTTCATTAAATCATGCTTTGCTCGTAATTTAAGTCGTGTTTTATAATAATATAATTAACTTCTTAGGTTTTCACGGCCAGATTTGATATTGTGGCTTTTGGGTTTAGCCGTGTGTGGCGAATTTCTTCTCTCCGATATTTCGACCCCTGTAACGGCGGTCGAAATATCGGAGAGAAGAAATTCGCCACACACGGCTAAACCCAAAAGCCACAATATCAATAATATAATTGATTATATAAAACAAATAGTCCTATCAATGACAGATAAATGTACAAAATATTTTAATAACGAATCAGGTATTTCAAAACGTGTAAAAAATATTCTTAATATAATATATAGAAGTCTAATAAAATTTATATAAAAAGAAAAGTTACAATATTTTTTTCAATGCAATAGAAAATTTTCTATGATTTCGAAACGTTGAAAAGTTGAAAACCTCTTAATAAGGAACAATGATTTGGTCTAGAATTTTCAAGGAATTTTCTCAGTCTTACAACATACGCAAAATAAGTCGTATGTGGCCAAGCACTCGAGGTACATACGGTAACATACATAAGAATAGTATTAGATGCCATTATTTCACAATAAAAAGATTTCTAAACAAAAAAAACAATTGTCTAGGCAGGGTATTGTATTTTTGATGAATATCACAAGTTACGAGTTTAAGCGTTATGTTTTTGCAGACATACTCGTATATAATTAAAGTAATTCACATTTACTTGCAAAAATACCAACGATGTATTATGTCTTCTTGATAATTTATCATAATCTGCTGGAATTATTTACTATTAATATATTATGTATGCATTTAAGGCCAATATTAAGCAATTAATAATCGGTAAATATTCCCTCAAAGCAATAGGTAAATCAAAATAAATTAGGAATAACATTCTCTTAAGGCGTATTGTTGAAAGAGTGTGACTTATAAATACCAAATGAATTTTATTAGTAAATTTAATAGCTTTTAAAGAGTCAGTCCGTGACCTTGATATCATTTATTGGCCTTGATAAACCTGGAGAACAACTTTCTTTAATACTCTCAGCACAATTTATCTTATTTACAAATTGCTACCGTATTAATTCATCTATTATCATACGTGTAATACATACAGTTTTTTGGCACATAAAAAATACACCATTAACTATAAATACATTTTAAACAACTGTCACTAGCAATAAAAAAATATTACACTTTCTTACAAAGTCGTAAATCAAACATGAACCATCTCAAATATATAAATGCGAGAATAGTCCATTTAAATTAAATAAAAAATAACTGATTAATTAATAAAAATATATTACAACTAGATTTAATTGATTTTTAGATTGAATATATTTCGTAAAATAATACAAACATATTCTTACTCAACTCAAAATGGTTACTAATGCTATATTTATGTAACGTAAATGAATATTCACGTTTCATTATTTAAATATATGAAATACATTTTTAATGTTTTAAAATCAACCGGTACTATCTATAAGAATATAATACTGAAAGCATTGGTTATATACGAAAAATATTTAATAATAAAATTCAGTTGCAGTCCAGTTTTTAACTCAATTTATAATGTTTCGCATATTGGAATACTGTTCCGATGTGCGTTTTTTTTACCCATTATTCGTTCAAAAATATATTTGAATGAATACGTGTCATCTAAGCTCTGCGGTGCACATACTCTAAGTATTCGAACTCTGTATATGGAGCTATTACAGAAATTATATGAATTTCACTTTGATTATGTTGACCGCAATTTGGTTAACTTGTTTTTTTACAAAGCCCGGGCCGATCGATCGAACTTTGAATTTAATTGAAATTATTTTCGGTTAAGTTTTTTAACGCCCAGTGCGCTCCTTCCAGAGACTGATGTTTTATGACTTATGAGATGCACACGGATAGTATTACTACTTTTTAAATCTATGATGCTTCGAACATAAAATGCCGAAGATTGAAATTGAAGTCGTAAACATTATACACTCAACTTGATATTAGAAATGCTTATAAAATTATATACACTGTAGTGTTTCACTTTAATATTATCTTTCATTGTGAATACCCGTAGGCAATCGCTCAATACCAATATTGTAATTTATTTTATGATTTTTTATATTTGAAATTACATATTTAATTTAAAAATCGGCATTAAAAGAACATTAAACTTTCACACAATTTTATTTTTCAACATTTTTTTTAAGAATCTACAAAATTTATTATTACAGCATACTTTCTTATTATTGAAAATATTTTCATGTAAATAATAAATGATGTTATATCAATAATGTCTGTTTTATTTATTTTTTATAACTATTTGTAGCCTACACTGTCATATTTACAAATAATAAATCCTTACATTTTTATTGTTTCAATCATCATTCTGGTTTTAGTCTTACTGTTGACGAAGAGTTTTGAATCGGAAATTAAGTCAAATTTCTGCGTGCGAACTTGCCGGTTGCATTTGAAATATTTGATTCAATGTGGTGGCATCCAACACCACAAATAAGGTCTATGGAAGGCGAAAGCAATATCTGATAAGGAAATCAGGCCACGATTCGAACAACAAAAAACGTTAATGATACACATTCAGTTGGTGTTATTAAAATAAATCAAAGCCATTTTAGATCTCACAAACAAGAAACAAAATCCAACCTAGATCTATTATTTAGCTATGGCAGATACTTTATTTGATTATCTTAATACATGTTTTTATTGTAAAATATCATAGTATACACCAAGATACTTCGAAGAAGTCTTCATTTTGTCTCTGCTTCAATATATTTGATCACAATACTATTGCTTGGAGTTTATTCTCCTGATCGTAATGAATATTAATAATATAGAATATTTGCCACTTAAGAGTATTATTTATATATGTGTTTCATTGAAGCGTCGTATCAAATTCTCTCATAGAGTTTAATTCGTCTTCCCACGTTGATCTCTGATGCAGGAATAATTTATTATAAAGCAAGAAATCAGTGATACTCTGTGTGTGATATAAGGATAGTTTTGTGTACCAATATAATATTTGCGCTATATATGATCGAAGATCATATATTAAAATACGGTTGTTTATTAAACGTAATACCTTTTTTATCAATTTTATTATCTTTTTAATTAATAAAATTGTATAATTTGAGACTCCTATGCAAAGATGTTTTCCGTATTTGACGTGCTTTCCTCAAAATGCTCAGTTTCATAGACAAAAGTTGTACCTAAGATTTAATGAATAATCTTTCACTAGAGAGTTTTTAATTGTTAAATGTTACAAAGAACGTGACAGTATAAGCTCTTTATAGGACGAACAAATATGGCGTAGTTTTAGGTAGAAGGTATGTAGAAAATGTATTGTAAACGCTTCGTGTTGGCCCTAACAATCTAGAAGTAAAAGCTGAGATATAATTTTTAAGCCGCCTCGTAAGTTATATTTAAATGCTTTCTAAATGACCGAAATCAGTTCACAGCATCCAACAGATATGTAAAAAAGGGCGAGCCTCCACATTAGGCGGACGTATTTACATAATTATTACTGAGATACACGTACTGAATCAAAAATTACATGCAATAGCTTTAATTTTGTATAGTAACCAGCTAATAGATCGAGAATGTTTTAAATACTCGTTTCGTTCGATGGAATTCAGGTAGCTCGGATTATAAATGTTCTGTATTTTGACTCAAATTGCATTATTTACATTGAGAAAAGTGTTTTAAAAGTACATTCCTACATATAAACCGTGTACTTAATTTGTTATTTGCATTTGCAAGTGTGTCGTACTTTTAACATTTATATCTAATTGTGCTTAATTACTACCAAGATCTTTTAGGAACACGAATATCCGCTATATGACTACTACTAGAGATAAATGTCATAATTTAATATAATTGTATGATAATATTATATTATGCATAGTTAGTCATTACAGGAAAACAATTGTACTTAAGCATCAACTATAGGGCAGCCGCGAAACCTAAAAATCTTTTCTTAAAATATTTAAACATATGATGAATACATTAATATGTAGTATACTTTAGCGTAGATAACAATACTAAAAAAATACTAAATAAGCTAGGAAATTATATATGATTGATTTTTAAATTAAAAATGTATTTCTCATTTTACATAACTCTGAAAATAAAGAAAAATCCTCTACAATTGGTGGTCCATTTTCACTGTGAAGTAGTAATATTTAAGCACCTCGGAGATGAACTTGTGACGTCATTGTTATTTTTCTCTTGTACGTGCGCAGTTTATTATTGTGAGACTTCACACCTGACTGGGTCAAGTGCTATTCCAACAAACAGTTATCGCATTAATTGCAAGTTAAGTCCTCTTTAGTATCTGAACCAAAATTCATTGAATATTGTAGGAGCCTTAAATATTTTATGTGTCAAGTGCTTAGCGCCGAATTATCAGCATAGATCTTAAGTTCACTTACAATGTTGTGCTAATAAATGTCAAATGTATTACTAAATATTATGTACATATTAAAATTAAATAACAATATACCTGTATATAGCGTAAAAAACATTAAACATAAAAATTAAAATTCTTAGCGTAGTTTATTTGTGATGGCAATGTAAAATCGATAAATAATCATCAATTGTGTGTCGATATAACAACAGTCACAAGAAGTCAAATATATTTTTTGAATCTCAGAAACTATAAATAAAAAGAGGGTGTTAAGTGTATCGCTTAGCGTTCAGCCAGATTAAATAAATTTATAAATAGGCAAAATGTGATCGAATTTTATTTATTTCATTAAATGTCAATAAAATTAAAATTAAACATAAATAAATAATACGTTAGTCAAATATATCTAAATGAATTTATTTTTTATAATTATTAGTTCATTTAAATAATGAAATATCATTTGTATCGTTATATTTTATATTACAAATTTGATATATTGAATATTTTTAAATACCTTATAAATACATACAAATCCGGATGTTTAATAAAGTATTTCTTAATAAACACATAATTTAATCTAAATTTTTTGTATTAACGATATTTTTTAAGGAAGATAAGGAACATTAGTTTCAGATATATTTGTATTTACCTGTGATTTGTGAACAATTATGAGGTCGTAAATCCTTTGAAGTCAAACCCTTGACCTGCGTATGGCAGTCAAGCGCTCAAATCTTTCAGTCATTCTATAGCATATGGTAAAGGAAAGATATGTTAATATGGATGATCCGATTGCTAATGACTTATGAGTGAGGGTGTGAAAATGGTATCTAAGATGGCGGGGTGCTTTCCCCCGCGGCCCGCGCCCCGCCCCTCGCTGACATACTGACTCGCTTTCCAACTGCCTCCGTGACCAACATCGCATGTTCCCGCGCGGCCACACCGTGGTTCCGACTGCCCTCGCACAACACTGATCTATGACCCAACATCTCATGAATATGCGAATAGTTAATCAGATCCCGAATCTCTGCGGGGTTGACCCCAGAGGCACTTGACATTGAAAATTTTCGAAGACGCCGAGCAAAAAAACGGTCTCCAAGAGAACCTCGGGCGCACTTGACAGAAGTCAGCAAAGTTCAACATACACTTCAACGATGCTTTGCAAAAAAAAACGCAACTCATTAAAGAATGTGTACTGTGTGACTTAAATTGAGTATATGAAAATAAAATAAATCATATTCAAATATAAATAAATATTCACTTCGAAGTAAAGTGTTGAGCTTTTTACTTTGTATTAAGGAAAATATATTTCGGCTTATCAATTATTTGTTTGATAACAATTTTAAATAACATTAATGTTATTTATTAATTGATAATTATTTGTGAAATTACAAAATTGTTAATTAACTTTTTTGCAAATTTGTGTATTTATTTTATTAAAACAATGCATGTTAAACACAATAGGTCATAATTTTAGTACCATATTCCGTTTAATTTAACTTTAAGCGAAGACGAATATTGAGAGTGTTGTGAGAGTGGACTGTTAATCATAGTTTAAAGGTTTATTTTTACACATTGACGTATAACAATAAGACTAATAGTGTCTTGATTTTGCGGTATTATTGAATATATATTTAAAACTAGTGAGTCCGTAATGATTTTTTCTGTTTAAATAAGCAAATATGTAGAGCAAATTTTACTAATAAATATTTTATTATAATGTGTGAAATAGTTTGCAAACACGGTGTGAGATCTTGAGTTTCTTATGTTTTCAAGTTGCTCGCGCCAATACATTTACACTGGCGGCTGTAAAAGTGTATAAATATGCATGACCATACTAACGCGGTCATTACCTATCTGAGCTATCGCGGGGAAGGGGGGAGACACCTGTTGCAGCGGCTGCTTAGGACAAACATCGTACCAAACTATGCAGGCAAGTGGGCTTAGGAGTAACATCTTCTTCACAAAACGAGAGCTCCAAAACAATGATTCTATAAATCAACTTATTCGTTCATTATATTATATTGCATCTAGATAACCGACATGTTTAATCATTTCTTAACTATCTATTCTACAGTGAATCATAAACTTTCAAGTAACTTATAAACTATATGTATATATATATATATATATATATTAGGGTGTCCCAGGCTATGTATGGGAAATTTTCTTTTTTCGAAATGAAATCGGCTCACCCTCTATTTTTATGTGGTTTGGTCCTAGTAACTCACATAATAAATTTTATTTCTATCGGACAATGGTTTCTGATAGCGACTTGATGTTGAAATTTTAATATAAATTTTTGTATGAAGGCCAAAAGGAGCTTTTGAAAACTTATTGTTTATTCAGCAAATAAAACGCTGTTTTATCTCTATCTTACATATTTTAAGTATCTATTATGTAAATAGTATTATCTTTTACAGAAAATCTTAATTTTTGCTTTTTATAATCAGTGTTCATTAGGGTGTCCCAGGCTATTTATGGGATTTTTTTTTCGAAATGAAATCGGCTCACCCTCTGTGGTTTTAATGACGTGAAACTTTTTTTACAATTATTTTGGATACCATTCATACAAAACAAGGGGGCGAGCCTTGAAAAAAAACGAAAAATATTATTTTTGGGACACCCTAATATATATATATATATATAAATTGTTTACTAAGATATAAAGTCTTCTAACATTCATGAATTCAGTGTTGTTTGAAATAACGTGAATTAGCTGTATATATATATATATATATATATATATATATATATATATATATATATATATACTAATATATATATATATATATACAGCTAATTCACGTTATTTCAAACAACACTGAATTCATGAATAGCTGTATATATATATATATATATATATATTAATATATATATATATATATATATATATATATATATATATATATATATATATATATATATATATATATATATATATATATATATACAGCTAATTCACGTTATTTCAAACAACACTGAATTCATGAATGTTAGAAGACTTTATATCTTAGTAAACAATTTGAAATATACCAAAAGGTGAGGTTAGGTGAGATAGCTTAATATTATTGCAATCATCATAAAATGTACTTGAAGGTGAGGGTTAAGAGGATTAATACCTCGGTAAGTACTGTGGCATCTGAGTGAAGGTTACGTCTATCTCTGTCTGCATTTTGCTGCGCGTGTTTACATTAGAGCGCTCCACACGGACCTAGATACGGCGCCAATCAAAGAGAGCCAATTACTAGAGGAACATCGACCGTAAAATTGTTCACTGAAGCTGTAACCAAAGTGGCCAACTACTTGACGATTGAAGATGTTCAATGTTCATGTATAAACAACTATATTTGATATAAAGTATGTTTTATTATACCTATAAATATAAATAAAGTAATAATTCAAAGTCATAACTTTCGTATAGTGTAGTTGTAATTTAAATTATTCAAAAATATGGATTTTAATTACCTAAAATGTACCTTTGTGTATTAATATTTAACAATTAAATGAAGTTAAATATCTTCAAAACTATATGTGAAATTATATGTACTTTATAATTTTTAATAATAAGCAATAATAATGTACTGATACATGCAGAGACAGATAAAATAATGAATATGTGTTAATATTAAAAAACGTTCAAAACGTGATTTTTCTCACGTTTAGTGGTAGAATCCACAAAAACTAAATATCTGGGAAAACAGCAAAAGAAATTCTTGAGAATAAATTGTGTGCGTGACGTCTAATTTTCAATACTAGAATGATCCATGGAGAAAAACAAAAACAATTTGAACGAATAAAAGTAGATTAGTTTCTGTATTTGCTAAAGCCTTCGCATAGTTGTAATCAGGACAATATGGATTAGAAATATAATACAATTAAAATTGTTAGGTTTTTTTCAATGAGCGGTGAAATTTCAGCTCACAAAATACATTAATTTTGAATTCACCTGTCCCGCGGAACTAGTTCAGAGCCATATTTAACGTGCTGTTACTATTAAGATTAATAATCCAGATGTATACGAGCCGAGCGCTGTTCGCACTATATACTTCAGAATAAATCAGCTACTCGTTTTCTCCTAAGAAGCAAACATAGAAGGCCATATTAATCTGTATGCAGAGACTCGCTATCTCCGCACGCGCCAGAGTTCCTGTTATATTGAGCTCCATAAAAAGTATGTTCTTCATTTTTTCAAACAAACCATTCAACTTCTTCAGGCCTGAAGAATACAGCTATTTTATTATTATTTGCAGTCGTATTAATCTGAAAATGAGAATTATCATTATCATTAATGCGTTTTTTTTCTTAACGGAAATTTATTTTAATTTAATGAAAAAAGAGATGCGCTAATGAAATTTAACCCCCTGCATTCAAAAAATACTTTCAACGTAGTAATTTAACGTATTTTGATAATAATTAATATCATACGTATTTTAAATTTTACTAGTATCGCAGAAAAGCAATTTGCGTTGTGGTTGATGAAAATTTGAAAGATCAGATTTTTTGAACCGAATGTTGGCTGGAATAAGCTAACACCCAGCTAACCTCATCAGGTCAAGCTGGTTAGGGCACTCTATTGTCCTGGAGGTAGTAAATGCCCTCCTAAGGCGGATGAACCTTTATGGTCAACGGCATTAGGATGTGGAAATAAAGGGGAAAATACCACATTAAAGGTCTTAAAGACATCCCACGTATCAGCAAAAAAATGATTGCATCTCAAGTAAAATTTTCCGGAGATAAAATAGTCCCCCAATCGGATCTCCGGGTGGGGACTGCTCGAGACAAAACAACCAAGACAAATAAGAAGCAGCAAGTATTCGAGGACATGAACTGTAGCGCTTATGCTGAGCTGAAAAGGGTTGCGGACGACCGAGAGGAATGGAGATCGAGATGCAAGATTCTGTTGCTGCAAACCAATCCACCGGATTGATACTACGAAGAAGAAGTATCAAGGATGCATCCGCTTAACTTAATTATTATTGATAATGAAATAATTGTACATGATCAATTATTTTTATAATTTGATTTAAGATATTCATTTTTACTACACTATGTTGTCAATTTGAAAATAATTATATTTTTGTGTTTTACAATGTATATCTTCATATTAAAAATCATTACCGATAAGGAACAGAGATGCAAAACAAATTATGTAATAATTATTCATACCTTATCGAGACGCGAAAAAACAATTAATTTCAACGTGGTTGCAATGCAATGTATCAGACAAGCATATAAAACACTGTGACATGTTTCGAATCAGAAGTAAGACAGATCGGTGGACGGCGGGTTACATACTTCCCTGACGTGCAATCAGAATCTTAATTGAACGATGACTCAGAAATATGTAATTCGTTTAACGTATCGAATCCCCGTAACCATACGGCCAGCGCAATAGACCGATGTAATTTGTGAAGCATTTACTTGGAATGTTTCAGTGCCAAAGTAATGGAAAATAATTCCGCAGTCACTTTGTGCGAGCGACGAGCAAACTCGACATAAACTTTCGTTCCAGTTCCGACGCTTAATTCTAATTAATTAAAATGGCGAATTAATTTTTGAGATTGAACAGTTAATGAACAGATTTTTAATTGCCAACAACCAAAAGCTAATTACTGCAACAGAGAAAGTCCGGGTGAGAAAGTGGGCGACCGGGGATCGTACGGCCGAACCGTAACTCTTCCGTTCAGTCACAATTCGGTATCTCTCCGTATATTCAGGTGAATTTATTATTTAACATGTTTATCGCGGAAACATTTCATATTCACTGCAGACGGAATACATTTGTAGGTTGTGAATTTATTGCCAACGATTGTAAAACAGTATCGTAATTACTTCTTCTAAAGTATATCCGGGCACTGTTAATACTTGTACTTCGACTGCATCTATATTTAAAATTAATATTTAAATATTTTTTAAGCCACCAATGTAAATATATTTTCAAAAATAGTTTTTTTTTAGGAAATCTGATGATAAACCCGACGCATCCGAAGACTCGAACATTATTTCCAAGGAGACAGCTCACGGCTTATAAGTTTAAGTTATTTGAAATGTCATTTCAAAATTGCTTTCTAAAATATGTAAGGATAATTGGATATTAACATTTCAAATAAAAGTGTTTACTACAACATATTTGAAGTAAAAATGAAAATTAAACCAAAATAAGTACATGTATATATGTAATGATTTTGTCTTCATTTTTTTAGGTTACACGAGAGTGTGAATTCAGCTAAATTTTACAATAAATCACACACAATATTGACTTTAAAATTACGGTAATATCCATCACTTGTATAAACACCCGTAGAAAATAGCAAAAATAGAGTCAATGAACATAAATGGCAAAGTAAACATTAAAAGTAATACTGCCAATTCTTCGGCTGCGAAAAAATTAATGGCCATAAAATTTGGGACGCCAATTTGGTACAATTAAATGAGTACGCATATAATTAAGTGTCATCCACCGAACAAGTGACTATACTGTGAGAATCTGCAACGGATCAGTGACATGTATTTCTTGTCATTTACTAACGATGTTTCAAAACAAAAAAATATTATTGACGCTCCTAATTTAAAAATTGTGCCCAATGAGTACCGCAACTTCAACAGAAGAATTGATATTGTTTTAAAGATAAATGTACTTACTAGTTAGTTTATGGTAAGGAAATTTATGAATACCTTTAAAGTCATTACAATATATTTTTATGATTTTGGTTCCTTTCTAACATCTTTCGCATTCTTACAATAGTACTCGTAATATACCATTCTTACAGACATATGTATGTTAATACGTTTAATTAAAATTGACGTTTATCTTCTCTTTCAAACTTTCACAGTAACCTATGACTTATTTTTAGAAATAATTAATTATTCTTATGTTTAATAATAATGTTTCATCTTAGCCAAGAAGCCATTCTCAATTTTACACTTTTTACGAAATTTAAACTAAAAAACATCATTAATATACAACATTGTAATTATGGAATTCCACCAATAATTATCGATGTTTTATTTTAACAAAGTTTGTTTTATGTCATTTATATAGTTTATTTATATGATAAATATTTACTTAATGTAAAAACGAGATATTTTTATTGAAATTTATTATATTTGATAAGTAGATTCTCCCACATTGGAAGTGTTACTAGCATGACAGATGAATCTTCAGTTAAGTGTCATCTTTCCTTTCAGAATTCTCACAGTCTCTTGCGAGGAGGCACACATGCTCATAGAGTTTCAACAATTACAATCATATACATCGCAAGTAGATCACTCGGGTTAACAACATCATTATAGCGCTGATGAAGCCATTTCGCCCGCAACAGCAGAGAAAAAACTGTAAACCAAATTGGTTAATTGATTCATTCTTACGAAAATATAATTGTCTGCGGCGCTATGGTTGCTCTGCGTGTGATGTGAGGGAATATGCGATCTTGTGGCGCGTGAGCTCTTGATGGTTGTGTACGCACCTTGCGTAAACCGATGAGCCAGCCCGTTAGTGGGTTAGACCAGAGATGCATAAATAAGTCCAATAACTTACAAATTATTTTAAGTAAAATACAAAAAAAACATACCAATTTATAACGTTAATATTACCATACATCCAAAAAAATTGTTACATGGAAATGTAGTCTACACATAACAGGTGCATCTCTTTTACTTTGTGGCTTGTTACGAGTATATATATAATATGACTGCGCGCAATATTTGCAGAATGATGCATTTACTTACTAAATATTATGATCTTGTCTCTAAGCCTCTTTTAGATAAATAATTTCAGTACTTTTAGCCCTTAAAATAAAGAGTAACGTTCTAAAGATGTAAATTATTTTTAATTCATCATTGTGATCTAACTAACATAATATGTAAATTACTTTTATCTCTCATTATATAGATAAATTATATTTCCAGCATATAAAAAGCAAAGTATGCAGTATCAAGAAGGTTGTACAATTATTACAAAGAATCTAACCCACTCATTGTGATCATAAATCCAGAATTTTTAGATACTTTCAGCTTTGACTTATATTTAAAAAGAGCTATTATAATAATTTATTATTTATCAATTATAATACAAACTGAAAATCATATCTTTACTGTGTTAGGTTGCTAAATATACTTCGCAAATTACCTAAAGTCAGATTTAATCAGTTGACGGGCCGGATTCGGCCCGCGGGCCGCCGCATCCCCATCGCTGGGTTAGGATCAATTGCTGCCTTGAGCGATCGTGACTTTCGCGGCTTACTTTTTTTCACTCGATAAATTATTTTTGCAAGTGATACCGTCAAAGATGACACGCGAAAGTTTGACCTTCCATTTTTTTGGTGAGGCGCCTCCGATGGATCACCGAACGATTGCCTGCGTAGAAAATTTTAACGAATGTTTTTTTTTTATTTTGCGTTCTCATTATTCCCGTGTGGCTTAAATCGTAAAAATATACGTAATTACGTAATAAATTGTTATATTTGAAATACGCTTTTATCGACAGTCAAAAATTTACTACTTTAATTTACAAATTAATTTTTTCAAATCGTGTTAAATCTAAGAAAAAATTCGTGCTTTAAAATACTCGTAGGTGTTCATAATAACGAATAAAAATATATTTTGTATGGCGCATTAAAGTAACCTCAACGAAATACCCTTTGACAAAATATTTGTTATTCTAGAAATATATCCACTCCATTTAAACTTCTCTAGTATTGTACCACCCACTAAAGCAAAATGGTCCAGCGCTTTTAGCTGCGGGCTTTTCTCTTTATAAAAAATATTCACAAACGCCTCGGATACACTCCCTTGCCATTATTTCCTTTCTCGGAAGTATCTTTTAAACGCAATTACAGGAATTTTTAGTAAAGAGTTGATTTTTATGCCCGTGATTTGTAGATATAATTTATTTTGGCTAGGGAGCAGATATTATAAAATAATAACAAGTTATACGTATGAAGAATTGCATATTTCTTTTAAATAAAGTAGTAACTAAAATTTGTATGCTATTTCTGTTGTTTGGCAAATTTTGTCTGTCTAAAAGCATAAGAAATTACAAAAAAAAACAGTAGAATATTGAGATTCAGAGTTGACTTTTGGACAATGAAAAAGATATCAGATAAATTTGATGGTTACGTTTTCGAAGAAAGCAGAGTATAGAACCAACATATTCAGGTTTTCAGGGTGGTTATGAAAGTGGGTTACTATTGAATTATTAAGACGTATCTCGAAGCATAGTGCCACAAATGCACATCACATAAAATTTACAAATGGTATATCCATTACGCTCAGTAAACGAATAAATAGAGCGATTGCTAAAAGAAATGCACTGCACTCGATCCCACCCAACTACAGCCTTGTCTATCCAGTCATTCTAAAACTTAACATATTACATACAATTACAGTTCCACTTCTTACTGCTTTTTTGCTTATAAATTAAATATACTTATTATTCGATTTAGACTAATACAGACAGATTCTGTTTATAAAAAAATATAAAAAATTATATTTAATTTTAGTAATAACGCGTTTGTGTTGCAAAGCAATGTATAAATAATTAATAATTATTATTATTTAAGCATTTACTTTTTACACCATATGTCATTATGATTTTTTTTCATGCATCTTTGTTTTCTTAAAGTAATTACTTCAATTGGTTATAAAATACAAAAAAATGATTTTCAGTTTTTTTTAATCCAAAATACTTCACTTTGCTATCACTTCTTTCAGACAGATATCTGACTACACTGACAAACTTCAGTTAAATTTAATTAAGTCTAAAATATACACAGTAACATATTAAGTTTTATTGATTCCCTGTAAATATCCTCATTGGATCTTTGGTAAAAAATACAAATATAAAACAAGAAGTCCCCATTAAATTGATTGAATGACAGTCTATTAGTCTAGTATTATATAGTCTATAACTACAGCGTCACACAAGGTAGATTATAGTGTGTTTGAAAAAAATGTTGCTAAATATACTTCGCAAATTACCTCAAGTCAGATTTAATCAGTTGACGGGCCGGATTCGGCCCGCAGGTAAAAAACCGTAAAAATTTTCTAATTTATTAATAAAGGAAAAAAACATTTGAAAATTGAAATTTAAAAACGATATAAAACCATTTTCAATAAAGCAAACTTGTAAATTGGAGATTTAAAAAAATGTAATAGTACGACCAGAGCAACCCTTGTTATCGTGGTAGTGATGATGATGATGTTGTTTTTCTAGAAAACATTTATGGGCCGATATTGAGAAGCGCTTTTCAAATATAATACATAGACTTCGAGGCGCAAAAGCTAGTCGAGCACAAAAAATGACGGCGGCCGCGCGACTCTCGGCCGCAAGAAAGCAGTTGGACTGGTCGCAAAGCCCGCTGCCCCACATACACCACTCGCTTATATCATCACACTCGCATCGCATCGCACGTCGCATCAAACAACGCATCGCACGTCGCTTTATACGCCGCCTAGCACGTTGCGTATGTGAGATCTCGCGCGATTAATCGTACGAATACGTAGTTCTGCAGCCCGTAACATCACAAATTTATACTAACTAATATGCTCTGAATCTTGAATTCAATACTCAACCCTATCAAACATGAAATAAAATACAGTTATTCCACACAACACTCCATATTCCACTCACTTCACACCTGTTGGTGATACTTTACAGACAAGTATACTTAATATGCTTCAACTAACAAGCATTTTCCGCAAGAAAACACTAGATTAAACATCTATTCAGTGCAACCACCGAACTTTTGTCATTCTTGAAAACTGTTGAATATAAAATTTACTAGTTGAGCTTTGACTCTTTGCAATGCTGTTTAACTATTTAAGATACAATTTGTGGTAGTTATATGCTCCAAATTGATATAAGACTTTACATTTAAAATTAGCATAATTTAAAGCTAAGATAAAAAAACAAAAAATATTTCGGTTTGTTCTGTACCTTGTAATAGTTGAATATGTCTGACAAATCATTTAGTAATATTCTAAAGAAATTGCATGAGCACCACCATTACGTTTATAAGTTAAAAAAATAATTAGCCTGATTATTACTCTACATATAACGGTAGTATTCGAAAAAAAAATGTTTATCAAAATTGATGTAGTAATTACAAATAAATGCACTGAGTAATTTCCTCTTTCAGGCTTTTAATAATGAATGAAAGTAGTGAGGTAAAATTTTAAGAGATACGACTGGGTAATATTTTGATATCTAAGTTAACTATTTTTTAATAAAAATCAATACAAAAATATATAAACTGAGATATCATATCGAATATCGCTTCATACATCGCATGTCGCTTTTCAAATAGTACATCGCATATCGCTTAGTACTTGGTGCAAAGTCTATGAATGGAGATGCTTGCGAGACGCAGACAACTGGGGTGACCATCTACGAGAAAGTTGTGTATGAATTCATATCGAATAAATTATTCCAACAAAATGCTTTAAACATATTACGTAACACGCCAAGACAGAACTATGGCCAATTATAAGGATTCTCTTCACAAGTCAAAAAAAACTTAATGTTTTTTTGTAAAACGATACATATTTATATTTTTGTGATAATTGGTTAAAGTAAAAAATCTTGTAACTTATTAAATATTGTGAATATTAAACAATTTTATTTTTTTCTGATTCTCACTTGAGTGCGTGGCGAAGGATCAAATATTGTTTAATTTTCCCCAAACCCTCAATCATGTACCTCAATATTGAATTGTGTATTTGGTAGAATTTTAAGCTGTCAAGACTTTATTCGCTGTAAACAAAGCTGGTTTTCTTTATGTGCTGACCATATGCTCCATATTTTTTCTACGTGGTATATTAGAAATTTATAAGCATTGGTTTTTTTTAAGCATCATTAAAATTAATATGCTTAGCATCATATATATGGTCACCCTAACAAATCGCATTCTCGATAATGTCTACTCGTATAATCCCGGGAAGGCTTTTAAATGGTTCTTCTTCTTCGTGCCAAGTGAAATGGTGTCAAAGCAAACGACATATTGACTCGTCTGACTATAAAATCGACATAAAAATATCACTAATATACAACGCTGTCTCTTCTCATAAAAAAAAACTGTTTACTATCAACTCTACCGGTGAAAATGGACATTACTCTTTATCTTTTTTGTAAGAACAATAGATTTTAAAATAGCTAATTTAAATAAAATTAACTATCTTTACAACAAAAAACACTTTTCACTAAACTAACATTTTTGCAATTGTTAAACTTCTAAATTGTCCTTTGGAAAGCGTGAGTGAAAATAATAAGCATTCATATTTTTCCTGTAAGTGATTACATTGTTTCATACTGACATGATTTTTTTATAGTTGTAAGCTAGTACTCGTAGATTATTACTTGTCGTTTGACCCAATTGAGTGTGTTGAATAAACGATATATTATTGGTGTTTATAAAATAAATATTAATCACTTATTAATACGTAAACAAATATTTAACTACTTAAATATTTTAAGTACTTAAGTATTTTAAATTAATATACTACAATAAGTGAAATACACACATGTATTGATTTCTATAATAGCCATATCGTCTTCCAATTTGTAGTTATGATCACGACATCATACTTTTAAAAACCTCTGCCAGGTGCCAGAATTATTTTTTCATAATCACTCTCAATATTCAGTGGTCCTTTAAGATGACGAAACACTATTACTCATTTATAAGGTTAATTTACTTTAAGTGTTACTGCGTAAACTACACACTCTCATAGTTAAGTTTAAAGTACGGAAAATATATTTAAAGCATGTCCATTGTAAGGTAAGACACATTTTACATATGTAAATAAATAATTAATTATAAATAATGTATTTAAACATTAATGAAACATTCAATAGTACTATTGACATTGAATAAATAAATCATAAATACCTACTAGGTCGTTGACGATGTTGAATATTTGAATAACGAGATCCTCGTTTCACAATCGCACATCAATCACTAAAATACAATCCAGGTCGCCCGAAGAGTGCGGTATCACTTTAATTGAAGAAATGGCAAATATTCACCTGCGATAATTGAAGTCTCACGACTATAATCCAACGGAACCGGTGGCGGTAACACGGTCGGCTACTTTTCACTGTTCCTGGCGATCGGCCCAAAGTCAAGTCTTGTGCACAAACAACAATATCACTCGCGGAACTTCAGGTGTGTGGTTCACAGCGCGGGCCGGAAGTGTCGGCCGCGAGAAAGTGACTGTCAAGCGATCGAGCGGTCGGCGGCTGAGTCTTGGCCTGTCGGGCAGGCGGCTGTTCGGTTACTGGGTAGATTCGTAAAACCTCCGGTCGCTTATATAGACGTGAAAGTCCGCGGCTTCGGGCGCCCACCCCTTTCTCTACTGCTGCAGCGGTCGCCAGCCGGACCAAAGGTTCCTCCTCCGTAAGGATCCGGAGGAGGAGGTTTGGCGCCCAACGAATGAATCACGAGACGCGACGCAAGGATTGGGCAATAGCAAGTGAAAACCGATGACGTGACTTTGAACTCGATAGAAGATTATGAATGGAGCTACAGTTCCTGGTCAATACGTCAATGCGACTTGTGTAATCTGTTTACGTTCATGTAAATTTTTTGTTGCATTTTATGAGTAAGATATTATGTGCATGATTCAGTTTTTTATATTTAAATTACTCTCTGTGATCTTTCATAATTAAATAAAATGTAATTTTAAAAATCTGAAATAAGAATCATTTTATTTGATACGCAAAATTATCGTAATATTTAGTAATTTTGTACACAATAATTTATCAAATGTAGACTACTATCGATGTTGATGAAAGACGCTTTGTTATTTAAAGAAATAAGTTTAAAATTATATTATATTCTTTATTTAAATGTATTATATTATTATTGTTTTTTCTTCCTTGTTTGTTCAGTCCTTAATTTTTCACATCAATATAATAGAAGTGTTGTTCTTAAAATGTACGTAGTCTATACTTAAAATATCATTAATACGTACCTACATTTTAAAATTAATTAACAAAATTAGATATTACATTAGCCAGATGCAATGCTTGTTAATTTTGATTTGCATTATTTTTTATATAAAAATTATCGTTCCTTTTCTAAAATATATCATATTAAATATAATAATGATTGTAAGGTAGGATTTGTATCGTGATCGACATGAAAATAAATGAAATATGAAATGAAAATGATTTTTTTTACCTAACACTTCTGATTTTAGATTTTAGGAATTAAATGAACTTTTATTGTAATTTAATTTTTTCTTAAAAAGAATAATTCAAACGAAATGTAAAAATATGCAACATTCAATTTTGTAGAATAAATAACATTCATATTTGTGCATTCTTTTTTCCATTGTAAATACATTCAAATTTAATTTTGAAATAATTCGGATTCACTTTTACAAAATGTAATTTAGATTATTTTTTTAATGCAGACACTTTGAATTTCAAATAATTATAAATATAAACATAATCTCCGGTGGCTTTGTGGCCTATAATTTTTTTTAAAAACACCTTCAGAATAAACATTAAGAAAATCTGATAACTTCCTCTTGGTGATTTTGCGTTTAGAATTTTTTTATAAAATGTATCATTCACTACCATTTTAACTGCTTATGTAAAATAAAATAATAATTTTTAATTTTAGCAAATTTATTTTTCTTTTTCATAAATTTTCTTGAAATAAGCGAAATAACATTTTATAAAAAAAAAAAAAAAACTAAACATTCATTTGAACTGAGATATTTTTGACAAACTAAACTATTATGTCATCTTTTAAAGCGAAAATTCCGCAATGCCTTAAAACTAAGGCGTTTAACCAATGCATCCTCCCTGTATTAACTTATGGCGCAGAGACGTGGAATCTGACAACAAGTCCTACCCATAAAATAAAAGTCACCCAGCGTGCTATGGAGAGATCCATGCTCGGAGTGTCGCTAAAAGATAGAATCCGAAACGAGGAAATACGCAGAAGAACTCAAGTAGTGGATGCTACCCTACGAATAGGCACACTCAAATGGCAATGGGCAGGACATATCTGTCGAAGAGCGACGGTCGATGGGGAAAAAAAGTATTGGAATGGCGCCCAAGAACTGGCAAACGAAGAATTGGCCGACCCCCTACAAGATGGACTGACAATATAAGAAGAATAGCGGGAGTGACCTGGATGCGGAAGGCGGAGGATCGAAGAGGATGGAGACTTATGCGGGAGGCCTACGTTCAACAGTGGACGGACACAGGCTGATGATGATGATGATGATAGGGTAGTTTTTGGATTAAGCCATGTGCGGCAAATTATCTCGTTCCAATATTTCTACTGCTATTGCTGGGGTGTTCTTCAGGGTTGATGACAAAATCATAGAGATAATTCCCTTCACATGGCTAAACCCACAAACCACAATACCAAATCTGGCCGTGAAACCCTTAGAAGTTAGTTATGAGTATAATTAAAAAAATGTGTACCTCTATTCTTAAAAATATTAAGAACTGAAAAAAAAAATTAAAGTTACTCAAATTTCCTGCCTAAAGATGTTATATTTTTAGTCATTGGCAAATTTGTCGTAAGCTTACTATCATAAAGATGAATTGCATCGCAAGTAAAAGTTATTCAATAAACTCGATAGATAAAACCGTATTACAGTGGCTAATTTAATTGTTATATAGTTAATTAAAACATCAGTTTTGTATCAAAATACTTCTTTTTATATACTTCTTCTTCGTAGTATCAATCCGGTGGATTGGTTTGCAGCAACAGAATCTTGCATCTCGATCTCTATTCCTCTTGGTCCTCCGCAACCCTTTTCAGCTCAGCATAAGCGCTACAGTTCATGTCCTCGAATACTTGCTGCAAATACTATTATATGAAAATTATTATCGTACTCGTGTAAGCATCGAGTAATTTAATCTTTACTTAAATCCTTAAAAACTAGCACCTCACAGTTATATAAGCGTGGTGCTAACCTGCCAGAGACTATGCATCTTGGGAGAGTGATCAGACTGTTCAACCATATCACCTCGAATATTGATATATTCCACTTGAGAGAAACCCAGTTTCGACATGAGCTCCACGAATTTATTTATCAAAGTAATTTCTGTTTAGCGAGCTTCGGGATTTTTTAATAATTGTTGTTAATAATCATAAATACCTATATTTATAAATTATTTCTCTTGTATTATATCTTATTTCAGGATCCTATTAAATAAAAAATGTAATGTTTCTGAAGGAAATAAATAAATGAAATTGAAAAATTTAATTTATATCGTTTTCAGTGACTTAAAAATGTTTTTGGGGGTAGTAAGACCATTACCTCCTAAATTGAAAAAAAATCGCTTGAACGTTTCGAGTTATCAATGTACATTTAACTACATATAGTAAATTCTCCACCCTTAATACAATAAAATATATATAGGGTCCGCCAAATAACTTTTTTTTTTGAGTCACATTGAGTCACATCGAGTGTAGCTTCGGCTGTGTGGCACGTAGCGCCGTCCTGTAGAAATCAAATATTGCCAATATCCTCCTCTTCAATTTTTGTGAACAAAAATTCGTTCAACATGGCCCGATAACGGTGAATTGATGTTGATGGCGCTTCACGCACACTTTCTGCCACAGCAGCAATATTCTCGGATGTACGCACTGTTTTTGGCTTTTCACGCTTTGGTTTATCAATGAGGATGCCAGTTTCTTTCACTTTTTTCACAATATAACGAACATGCGGAGCTGACGGTGATTCTCTTCTTCCAAAATCCGTACGCAATTTTCGCACACATTCTGCAACATTACCATGATTTTCAAAGTAATGTCGCACTATTTCCTAGCGCTGTTTAAGCATATACACAACCATATTCGTTTAGCGGAAAGATAAAACTAATTACTTGTTAAATCAGACAGGAGCTAAATGTTACCATTCATGAAATAAGCACTAGTTGAAAAAAAAACGTTAGATGGCGGACCCTTTATAATACAAACCTTTTAATATTAAGTAACCATAAAATTCATCGATATTTCATATTGATATATTTCATATGAAATATATATATATATATATATATATAATCGTGTCGGAAACAACAGGGTCCGATCCTGTCTGCCCAGAAGTGGGCGACGTCGATGGCGTTACTCCCGGCCATCATCAGGTCTTCCTGGGTGTAGCTACTCGGACACAGAGCACGCTTCAGAAGGTGTGACATGGTCTGCTCCACGGCGCAGTCACATTCAGTCGGTCCGTTGTAAAACTGACAGGCTTTCATTTGTGTCCTCGTCTTGCACACTCTAGTCCGAAGTCTGTTAAGGGACCTCCATATGATGTTAAATCTAAAGACTACTTAAATATAAACACCTAATCTATTCCCCCCTTTTCTCTATATATTTTTATCATGGGGTAGTTATTATGACCGGATTACAAGCCACTCATAGGAGCGAAATAAATTAATTCATTCCTAAAATTTTGAAGAACGATGAAATTATTACCGTAGGTAAACTAAACTTCATTCGATGTATCTTTTCTTGTCTTTGTAACTCATGCTCAACTAACACTGCCGGCGGTCATAGCTCAATGGTAAAGCATTTGCTTTGCAAGCCAAAGGTCGTGGGTTCGATCCCCGACGGGAGATTAAAAAAAAATGGTTTTTTAATCGATTTCTGAGCTCTAAAATACCCCGGTTGGTGTGAATTTGATCCATCACCCGTAAAATGTCCGTCATAGCCTATCAATTTCTTTAGGGCTCCGCAAGCAACTTGCCAAAACACTTGTTTGGAGCATCTTAATGTACGGCTGTGAGACATGGTGCTTATCTAAGAGTGATAAAAAAAGACTAGAGGCCTTTGAGATGTGATCGTACAGAAGAATTCTCGGAATTTCCTGGAGAGACCACGTCACGAACAATGAGGTTCTCAGAATAATCAAGGAAGATAGGCGAGCCCGATGGATTGGTCACAACATGCGCCACGATGGTCTCCTTCACGATATTGTGGATTGTGTGGTTGAAGGTAGAAACTGTAGAGGGCGCCCTAGACGGGAGTATTTGCAGCAAGTAATTGAGGACATGAATTGTAGCGCTTATGCTGAGCTGAAAAGGGTTGCGGAGGACCGAGAGGAATGGAGATCGAGATGCAAGATTCTGTTGTTGCAAACCAATCCACCGGATTGATACTACGAAGAAGAAGCCTATCAATTAAAATTGGTGGTAGACGAAAGTCGTCCCGTGAAGACCACCCATTCATGTAGATTCCTGTAATAATAAAGGATGATGCGTGAATCTCGGGCTGTGGTCTATGACGTTGGCGGATCAACACTCCAGATGCAGCGTTTAGCCATATACACCATGGTAAGCGTCATAGAATTCCACAGATGAGACTTCAAAAAAAAAAAATTACTATCACCATCTGTCGGTATTCTCCTGTATGTGCTTACATAAAAAAAAAAAATGCTAAAAACAGACAGAGGTATACAAAACTTGATGTTTTCAATATCTATGTTTCTAAAAATTTATTAACTGTGAAATTCATATTACTCGTGTGAATAGAACTTTACAAATAGAGAGTGACAATTTATTTAAATAGGACAGTCACTAATAATATAACGATTCGTTTATACTACAAGTAGTTTATAATCAAATAAACCATTAAAAGATTTTATTGCATCTGCATTTTCAATTAAAATGTCGCCACATGTTTTTCATACTAACAATAATTGATTAGGTAAAGTAATATTTACATACGAGTATTCAATGTGAGGTGATATTAACATATTAAATGTTTAATTATATTTTTATGTGTGCGCTTTAAATGTATTAGAAAGTAGTAAACATTACACATTATATATTTGAATCCTAAATGGCATAAAATATCAAAATAACATATTATAAAGGGTCCGCCATCTAACGTTTTTTTTTTCAACTGGTGTTTATTTCGTGAATGATAACACTTAGCTCATGTCTGATTTGACAGATAATTAGTTTTATCTTTCCGCTAAACGAATATGGTTGTGTTTATGCTTGAACAATGCTGTGAAATATTGCGACATTACTTTGAAAATCAGGCCATTTTACTTCGAAAACGGGCAAGGAGTGGCCGTTACAGTCAATGGCGATCGTTATCGGGCCATTTTTGTTCACAAAAATTGAAGAGGAAGATATTGGCAACATTTGGTTTCAACAGAACGTCGCTACGTGCCACACAGCCGAAGCTACACTCGATGTTTTGCGCCCCATTTTCAAAAAAAAAAGTTATTTGGCGGACCCTTTATTATATATACATATAAATATTTTTTTATATTCATTAACGGATATCTCGTTCCATGAAAACACGTGCTTGATAAACAAATACGTTATTAGAAATTCATATATATTTGAAAAAAGTTCTTGACTCCCATGAAAAAATACAATGAAATATTTTATTGAAATCCAATTTGTTTGTCATTCTTTTGTGCGATTGCTCATCCTAGTATCTCACAATTAGTCAATCTTCTTCGTAGTATCAATCCAGTAGATTGGTTTGCAGAAACAAAATCTTACATCTCGATCTCCACTCCTCTCGATCCTCTGCAATCCTCTTCAGCTCAGCATAAGAGCTACAACTTATGTCCTCGAACACTGCAAATACTCCCGTCTAGGGCGCCCTCTGCAGTTTCTACTCTTAAACATCCCTTCCACGATGTCACAAAGAAGACCATCGTGGTCAATGCAGCAGCATAATTGGTTTCTGCATAACTTATATTTATTTATTTTTGTGAGGAATGATAAGGTTAACTTACGGCTGTTTCACGTCTTACAGTCGGTTAAAGCATCATAAATTCAAACCATCTTATAACGATGATTATACGTATTATAAAATGGTAAGCATCATAGGATCGACGTATGAAAATACTACTAGAATTAACAGAATAATACTGTAGGTATTCTCCTGTATATATTTACATTAAAAAATTGTTATGAATAATCTCTCAGGTAGAAATACTTTTTGTTGAGGTAATTTGTTAAAGAAATATGCCAGTAAATTGAGAATTATAATTGTAAGAGTTGGCCCTTTCACCAACCATTCACAGCTTGTTGATGAATACTTTAAATTTTTTTTTGTAATTATCTATTAGAAACATATACAGACAACCCATCAAAAATACAAGTCTGCTGTTTCCACCTCAAAAACAAGGAAGCTAACAAAAAGCTTCGTGTCACGTAGGAAGGTAGAGTACTGTAACATAGCAACCATCCAAAATACCTCGGAGTCACTTTAGACAGCACTCTCACCTTCAGGCGTCATTGCAGCAACACCAAACAGAAAGTTTCATCAAGAAATAACCTCGCAAACTGACCAATACTCACTGGGGAGCCCAACCACCCCTTCTTCGTACCTCAGCTTGAGCACTTTGTTTCTCAGCCAGAGAATATGCGGCACCAGTATGGGGTCGATCAGCTTATTGTAATTGAGTGGATACTGCCCTGAATGATGCATGCAGAGTCGTCACAGGCTGCCTTAAACCAACACCATATTTAAAAACTATACCCCTCGGCTTATATCGCACCACCAAACATAAGACGCAAAGTCATATGCGCCGAAGAAATACGTTAGGCAATCAACCAACCATCCCACTGCTTGTACGAGTATAATCAGTTACCCCCAACACCCAGACTGAAGTCACGAAGACGCTTTCTGAGATCCACACAACCTCTCACATCCGGCCCTGAAAATGAGAGACTCCAGCTCTGACAAGAAGTCGCATCAGAGAATTTCATTACTCCAAAGGGAGGCCTCCCAACTGGCAAGAACCTCGACTGGTGGACCTGGAAATCCCTGAACAGATTAAGAACCGGAGTTGGTAGAACAAAGAACAACCTCGAGCGGTGGGGAATGCTTCGGGCAGGGAGAGGCACTATTGTGCGACTGTGGAGACCTGCAGACCGCCTCACACCTAAGATCCTGATCCATGTGCCCAACAAGCTGCACATCTCAATACTTAATGCTGGGCAACAAGCAAATTGTCTTCCGATTGATCTCATTTTACTGTAATTTGTAATTTTACGACACAGATAATAAAAATAAAAAATCTTCATAAAAAGTGTGACTTGATGCGTCAATGCGCAAATGAAACTTGTATCACGAACTGTAATCATTCTGGCCGAGTGACTTTTAATTACTGGGTGAAAAAACGTGTCACTATTTAACAAACACATATTTTTCTCTCTTTTTATGAATTTCGCACTTAATTCCAAGTGTATTTCCACCACAATATTTTTACCAAGGACATTTGCTACCCCCCAGGTCTATATCCTGGTCTCAAATCAATCTCCTTCTTTAATATGAAAGCATTGTTTGGAATCCCTACCAATCTAAATGCATTAAAACACTTTAACAAATCTAAAACAAAATTTGCCTATATTTTTTTTACAACCCTGCTCATATTCATCCATGATTTTTTATTTTAATTGATACCTATGAAAGCGCTGAGCATCCTATACACCCTGAATACTTTTTTAATAGGCTTCCAGCTCACATACATTTGTACTGTTTTTTTTTTCATATTTATGTACTTTTATCGAGTTCATTAGTTTTATGGGTTTTTATGTTGTTTTACAGCGGACCGACTGAATGTGACTGCGGCGTGGAGCAGACCCTGTCACACCTTCTGGAGTGTGCGCTGTGCCCGAGTGGCTGCACCCAGGAAGACCTGATGATGGCCAGAAGTAACGCCATCGACGTCGCCCACTTCTGGGCAGACAGGATCTGACCCTGTTGTTTCCGACACGATTATATATATGGGTTTTTATTAAAAATATCTTATTCTTAATATTTATATACGCTTTTAAAATAAGCCATGTACAAAATTATAGTTCATTAGTTTTTTTTCATCTATTTTATATATATATTTTATCACAATACTATTTATATAGTATTGTGATTATAATGAATTTTATGATGTTTATAAATCATAAAATTATTTCAAGTTCTTATGTATATGGGAGTGACCTGGATGCGGAAGGCGGAGGATCGAAGAGGATGGAGACTCATGCGGGAGGCCTACGTTCAACAGTGGACGGACACAGGCCGATGATGATGATGATGTAATAATATATTATCTAAATCCTAATATTCTAACATTCTTACGTATATCCGAACATATTCATTTTATTTTACTAATTTATTTTGGTTTATTCAGACTATATTAAAAATTTAATAATCTATACTTGAAACATTGTTTCTGTCAATAAATTAATTAATACATAAATTAATTGTTATATAAATTCCTTTAATCTGAAAAAGTTTCCAATATTTAAAAAAAATAATCGTAATTTATCACTGTAGTAATTAGCAAGGTGTTTCTTGAGAACTTTATTTTCTACCAACGTATTCGTAAGTGTATTAAGGCTGCACTTCTTTAAAAACATTTTGTAATGTTTCAATAATGCGATAATAATTTATTCTTCTTCTGACGATATACCTTCGTATATGAAAAAAACAACATAAAAACAAAACGTAATTTATGCGAAGGAAAGCGAAGATTAAATCAATATTCCATGTTTTTCTAGGGCACGAAAATTTCTTGGCAGGCGCAATAAGAAAATGTTTTGATTAACGGCTTTTTAATTACAGTGTATGAAGTTGGACATCAAATATGCAGAATACCAGAAATATGTTCCAGAATTCATCAACTTGTATCATACAATGCGAAAAAAATATATCAATCCACAATGATTTGGAAGAGATGGCATATTTAATTTATTGTTTTACGTGCCATTGTTTACTAATTTGAGATGCAAATATAAGACAATTGGAATCACCGTAAAGGGAAGACAAAAGGTATCCGGCTACTACCCACTCCGCTCTTATTGCTATACATATGAGAAGTAACATGTAAGTAAATAAAGCTATAACTGACACAGATAAGATTTGGAATGCGTTTCCATCAATTTTTTTTTTTATACAACTTGGATATCTTTAAAAAAGGTAAATATTCACATGTCAACAATATTCTCCCAAACTTTAAGACTTACAACAAACATATTTTTTTTAAATTTTCAGACATTTCTAGTTTAACGTTACAAGTAAGCATATTCTAGAGACGACAATTCATATCCGACAATATTAAACACGGTATCGTACACAGATTCAAAATAATATTGTCCAAAAAATGGTGGTAAACATTTAATTTTATATTTTTAATAAATGTAATTAAATCGACAATATAACAACGTTTATTTTTTATTTATTTTTTATGTAAACACATACAGGAGAATACCGACAGATGGTGATAGTATTTTTTTTTTTTTTTGAAGTCTTATCTATGGAATTCTATGACGCTTACCATGGTGTATATATGGCTAAACGCTGCATGTGGAGTGTTGATCCGCCAACGTCATAGACTACAGCCCGAGATTCACGCATCATCCTTTATTATTACAGGAATCTACTATGAATGGGTGGTCTTCACGGGACGACTTTCGTCTTCCACCAATTTTAATTGATAGGCTATGACTGACATTTTACGGGTGATGGATCAAATTCACACCAACCGGGGTATTTTAGAGCTCAGAAATCGATTAAAAATCCATTTTTTTTTTTAATCTCCGTCGGGGATCGAACCCACGACCTTTGGCTTGCAAAGCAAACGCTTTACCATTGAGCTATGACCGCCGGCAATATTGATATAATTAAGTAGTAGTAATGTATGATGGCAGCTGACAGTGCTGTGCAGCAACAAATTGTGGCGGCTATATGATACAACTATGAAATAGGAAAAAGCGGTAATGATTTAAAATAATAGAATAATTTACATCGCTTACTCCTAAGTAAATGTTTAAAGATAAAGCTAGGAAACTAAGTTACATATTTCATTTAAAATTATTTTTAAAGCGTTGTTTTTTTCGTACAATATTCAATATAAAAAACGTAACCTTAAGTGTTTTCTATTTAAATAAACCAATCCACCATCTTAGAATTGTCTTCACACAATTATTAATTACATAAATAAATTTCGGGTGTATACATTAATGGAATTGGGTCAAAAAAAGTAAGTATTTGTTTCCGAATTCCTCGTTTTCTCCATGACAATTGTCTTCGACCTGCGTGGGCGATCAGGACTACGAAAAGGCTTACTGACATCATGTTTCAATTTCTCTTGTGGGTTTGGTAAACGCTTATTCACAACAACGCTTATTTCATTTATATATTAGGATCGAAGAAAGTGGGAGTGGCGCAGTATGGAATTATTCATTAAGTGTTACACTCGCCTGATTTGCGATGACAATATTTCGCGCATATTATTAAGGAATTAATAATATAAATATAAATTTATGAATATGCGGACAATGTACTTTCTTTGCATTTAACATATTATCATCTGTCTACAGATGAGTTCTGCTTTTATACAAGAATATATTAATGACTTATAGTCAAACAAAAGATATGTTCTTTTTAATATATATATAATCGTGTCGGAAACAACAGGGTCAGATCCTGTTTGCCCAGAAGTGGGCGACGTCGATGGCGTTACTCTCGGCCATCGTTAAGTCTTCCTGGGTGCAGCTATTCGGACACAGTGCACACTCCAGAAGGTGTGACAGGGTCTGCTCCACGCCGCAGTCATATTCAGTCGGTCCGCTGTAAAACTGCCAGGCTTTCATTTGTGTCCTCGTCTTGCATGCTCCGGTCCAAAGTCCGTTAAGGGACCTCCATATATTCCAGCCCTGGTTGTGTCCAGGGGCTAGGTCTTCTTCCGGGGCAATCCAAGCATTCCCCTCAGTTGCGCCTCTCCACATGCTCATCCACAGGATGGCCTCAGGAATCACCAGTTCCGTTGTCGACTGTAGGAAGCTTCATCTTGATTTGAGCCGTTTCTGATTTACTTATTTTTTAATTCAAATCTTGTATAACCTAGTGTCGTTCAAATGAAATACATAAATTAAATGATGATATTATCATTAATAATTTATCAGGAAGCTTTATTTTTTGGTAGGAAACATTGTATGAACCACTTGAATGTGATGATATTGATATAATAATAAGAAATTTAAAATAAATTTTATTTTAAAAAATTGCAATAGGATTATTATAAAACTTTCTCCTAAAATAGCCTAATCAAAGTAAAAAAAGAAATATTATTCATCTACTTGAAGTTTTATTAATTAATTAAACACATTTAAATTAACTCATTTTATTAGACTATGAACATTTTGTTCATCATATTACAATAAATTTACGACTCTCGTTATTTTAAGTACATACTCGTATTACTTATGCATTTAGAAAATGTTACGATCATTTTAATTGTCTATATTACTAGAACTATTAAGTCTAGCAATGGTTAAGAAAATCATTCTGTCAGGTGGTTTTCACGGAATGACGTTCGTCTATCGCCATGTTACTTGACTGTGAAATACTTTCACACCATTCAAAGAGAAAAATGTTTAAATATAAAATGGGTGAGTTTAAGATTGTAAATTGATTAAAACATGTGAGTTTCACAGGAATTCTAACCCAGAATTTCGGGCTAAAGTTGGTCATATCATAAAGATACGAATAACATTGAATTTGGTCTCTACAAAGTGCAATATGAAATCAGTTCATGCTTTGTGACGATAGTATACTTCAGGTTCGTGCTGAAGTACGCTAAATTGACGAAAATGCTGATTCTCCTTCATAACTGTGCAAAAATCTTATTCGCATCAATCGGAATAAAGCGCTTCAACATTATGTGCAAACTGAATGGAAATAATTGAACTAATTAAGATCTAATTACTTGCATGCAAATCCGCGGTTTATAGAGCGAGCTGTTACGCGAAAACTCGTCGGTCGTTCTTCACAGCTCTTCAATGTTGTCACCCATAACATCTTATTATCCTTGTTGAAATATTTTCAATAAATAATGAAATATTCTTTTTAAACTCAGAATGTCTATACCTTGTCCTAGAACACCTGTATACCTGGGTTCCACGTGGGAACATAGATGGTTCCCGGGAGCCTCCAGGCCAATAGTTTGCGAACTTGTATATACTGCTGCTATAGTAGTAGAGAAATATTTGGGTGTTCAATGATCAGGGTTTTTTTTTTATCAGGAATCGGATGATCTACCCGACGCTCCCGAGGACTGGACAATTTTTGTTTCTTCCTTAAGGGGTGGCTCAACCTTACCGGAGGCATGTATAGTGCTTAGATATTATCGAATCAATTTTAAAAAATCAAGCTTGCTCGGAATTGGAGAGTCTATGGTCTATGCCGCCCGGCATTGCTCCATTACTAGTGAGATTTAAATGTCTAAGTTGCTTTGAATACTCGTATATACACGAGGATCGTAATCTATTATTTTTAGAATGATTAAAAAAACATTGTGCACTTCCATAGCGGAACATATTCTACAAATACAAACCAAGTGCTGAGCTTATGGCTGCCATAAAATCATCAATTGCGTTCGATACCAGGTGACTCGCTATAAAGCTTCTTCTTCGTAGTATCAATCCGGTGGATTGGCTTGCAGCAACAGAATCTTGCATCTCGATCTCCATTCCTCTCGGTCCTCCGCAACCCTTTTCAGCTCGCCATAAGCGCTACAGTTCATGTCCTTGAATACTTGCTGCAAATACTCCCGTCTAGGGCGCCGTTCTGCAGTAATGTTTGAACATTCCAGGTGGCATATCTTGTTGGCTGAAGGTTTTTCTTATTTGTCTTGGTTGTTTTGTCTCGAGCAGTTCCCACCCGGAGATCCGATTGGTGGACTATTTTATCTCCGGAAAATTTAACTTGAGATGCAATCATTTTTTTGCTGATAAGTGGTATGTCTTTAAGACCTTTAATGTGGTATTTTCCCTTTTATTTCCACATCCTAATGCCGTCGACCATAAGAGTTCATCCGTCTTAGGAGGGCATTTACTAACTCCAGGACAATAGAGTGCCCTAACCAGCTTGACCTGATGAGGTTAGCTGGGTGTTAGCTTATTCCGGCCAACATTCGGTCCAAAAAATCTGATCTTTCAAATTATCACCAACCACAACGCAAATTGTTTTTCTGCGTATAAAGCTTATTACATATGAAATAATTATATATACCCTAAATCGTATAAACTTTTTAAAATAAGATATAAATGAAAACCATTTTAAATCCGAATTTGATCTAAATAATGACATTCAAATTCCAATGGTTGAGAGACATTTACAAACAGTCTGTAAGAAGAAATATGTAGTGGTGCTTAAGTACTAAAAAACTGGACGTTGTTCAACTCCCTGCTATATAGAGTGATACCATTAGAAGAAAATGAACAATAACGGGAGAACAAACATGGGTGTATGATAAGAATGATGATAATTATTAATGTCATTTTTGTCAGTGTTGGCAACATTATATCTCTCGGCAGTCCACACTCTGGCCGCAGTGGCAGCTTCTCCTTTCTAGACGTTTTGTAACGGATACAAATCGCTGTTCGCATATCTGGGTCTCCACTCTTCTGAATGCTCTTTACTCGTACAGCAGTGAAGAATAACCATCAAGGCAGTTAGTTACTATAAATCTTACAATCATTTTTTAACTATGATTGAAAAAAAATACATTCAATATATCATCCTTTGGTATTGCAAAAGATTTATACATGCAGTATAATTACAATACATAAAAGCAAAAGCAAACCGAAAAATAAGATGCGTAAGTACGATTTTTTTATTGCACTATAGTGTCAACTTAATCACTTATGAAAAAATATTAAATATCCTCACTGCAGTAGTTTCTGAAAACAATGTCTTCTATATTTTACAGGATTTGGTTGTTATAGACTTCAATAAAGCAAAGCTGTATTTTCTTCAATATTTTTTTCTTCAACGCTCTTGTTTCCGGAAAAATCGACAAAAGCAAAATGTATTGGACAAAAAAAAACTGAGTTACCAATACATTGAGGTGACTTATGCTGAATTTTTCAAAGCATCATTGTCATATACCTCGCTATACGGCCGCTCTTTACACGGCATTTCGCTATAACGGCCCTCTTCACTTAAGGCACATTTTTGATATTCGGCCTAAGATGTAAAATAATATGATAAAATGCATTTTTAATGATAACTTATGTTACATATTTAAAAACAATGCAACCGATCTCATTGAAATTGTAATATAATAATTTATTCCTTATACAGCTTTTCGCTTTGCGGCCAAGTTTCGAGGAATGTATCTAGGCCGTAAAGCGAGGTATGGGTGTAATATATTAGAGTAATTGTTTCCACCAGTTTGGCATCACTGATTTATAAAATAATGCAGTTAAGCCGAAATCGGACGGCATATTGGAGTATTTTCAAATTGTGGCTGTAGTTACTCGTACATTACACTGTGTACCAAACCGGTATCTAAATGCTGTGGAAAAATTAAAAATATAGATCTTATTAGTCTTAATGAATGGGTACAGTCAGACTCAGCGTGGGCCAGTGAGTGTTTATGGCGGTTTTTATTGAATTAATTTAGTGATCCAGATACATTATTACTTTCATTATAAATGAATGCCCATAATATATATTACAATGCCCAATACTACTCTCTCTTGCTAATTGCAATAAAAATAGATTTCAATTTTTATTATTATGGTTTAAAATGAAAGCTAATTTATGAAAATCAAACTAATATATATATATAAAAACGAAACTGTATATTTATACTCGTAATTAAAACTATATTTCATATATGTATAACTATAATTGGCCGTAACATTCAAATAATCGTTGTGCTATCTTTACTACGTATTATTTATGTAAGAATGTTGTTAGTACATGTTTTCGCCACGAAAATAGTATGCTCAATGTTTCTTTTAGATACCCGCACCATTTAAAAAAGTTTTCCATAAATGGGCAAAGATGTTGGATATGAAGATAAAATACCTTGCAGCACAGTTGAGAAAAGCAAAGAAGGAATCTCCACATTCCCCCTTGTAGTAGTAGTAAGTACCCTTTGATATTTGACTTTTTACTATCCAACAAACACTAGATGACGCCACACTTAATGCTTACATATATGATTCTAATACGTGAAAAAGATTCTCAATCTTACATGAAAAATTATCAACTAAATAAATAATTTTTATTAAATACTCTTATTTCACATTATTTATTATTATACATTAACTAGACGTATTTTACTATATGTGAGAGAATTTTCGACATTTCAACTTTAGCACAAAAATTAAAGTTTAATTTAAGCGCTCATTTTGCAAAAGAAAAACATAATATTCTACAAATTAAACTTATTAATTTAATATTTATTCAAGGCATATTTTTGGGTAATTTGTTTATCAGATACTGCAGATACTATCCCTTCAAGATCTCAGGTTTTTTCTGTGAAGGTAGTCGGGAACCATACACGTTTTCAGGTGTACCTTCGTAAGGAGGGATTTCTTCTCAGAAGATGAGGAATGAACAATGACAGCTGACAAAGCTGAGTAGCAGCAGTTTATGGTTCATATATGAAACGTATACGGGAAAAAATATGATTTGAATATTTTTACGTTGTGTTTAAACTAATTTGAATGTAAGCTTTTGATAACTAGATTTAATTTTATGTAGGCATGTAAGTCTAAGACTTTATTTATTACGTAAAACGTTAACATAATACCATCATTTATTGTTACGTTAATAGACCATGAGTGACGGTTATCATTATTTATAATGCCTGGTCGTATCACGCGGTCATCTCAGGCATCATCAGCAATGAGGTTTATTTTTCTTGACTTTCTTCCTTGGCGACCTTGACACTGTATGGTTTTCTTATTCTTCATTCCGCTCGTACATAATGAACGATACTGTCACGATAAGAAGACCACGATGTAACTATTTTGGATTAAATGTCTAATAAATTTAAAACAATATATATTTTTATTAAACTGTTTTTTTTTTCAATGTTTTCAGCATTCACTTTGAAATCCATTATAAATAATAATTATATATTTGTTTACCTTACTATCTATGTAAAAACAAGGTAAGTAAATAGATATTTATTATTGTTTCTGTTTTTGTATATTCATTAAAAATTGCGATGAACTTTGAGCCAGTTAAGTTAATTTACAACTAAGTCGTGTGCGGGATATTTCTCCGTTTTTCCGTTTATAAATAATATATTGAAAATGTCATAAAAAAATACAAATAATCATTTAAATGATACCTTTTTTAGCTACCTACTATCTACTACCATCATTATTTACTTCGTTGCAAGTCATCTATCTCTGCACTTGTTATATACGATATCTATGGTAACAGCCCAAGGAATCTAAGAGAAGCCAGCTATAGTAACCGTGATATTCTTTGAAAAACATAAGTTTAATAGCTTTTTTAAGAACATCACTTACAATAAGATACTTCCAACGCATAGACCGCTTAGTTCTAAGGGGCAACTTCACCAATATTATTATAAAGTATAACATTATTGAAAGAACTTAACAAAGAAAAGCATGCGTTCAGTCTTAGACCTTAACCTTTTGACCGCAGAGCCTTTTCGCGGACATGTTAATCGGTTTTTAGACTTACATAATATTGTAATATATATTCATATAAAGTAATGAGATTTAGACTCAAATATAAAAGATAATATATTCAGATCTATTTTCAGTAATATATTTAGCTAATTTTGAACATTACAGCAGCAGAATATAGCTCTAATATGAGGATCAAAAATCCGCCTATGCTTATGATGGGCAAAATATATACGGGCACATAATAGCCGTAGTAGTATTAAAATAATATGATAATTAAATATGTACATTATTATTCCTACAAGTGTGGTTACTTCAAAATGAAGCAAGTATTATTCATAAGCCAATGTTGGTCTGTCACGGATCAAAATGGAGAAAATGTCTTGTCGCATTAAAAACAGAGGTGTGATATGAGTCATTGTTAAAAGATTTAATCGGTGGGAGGAAAATAATACAATGTATTTAAAACACAATTTTAATGTAGGAAAATATTATCTGAGAAGGACACGCGTAATATGCAAGCAATGTGCTGTATTTTTTATTCTAAACAAAAGAATTAATGCGCCACAATTGTTTAAAAACATTTCACACTAAACATGTAAAAAATATATCTAATCGTATATCCTAGTACAAGTATGACCTCTGAAAAAATAAAATGAAGCAAAATAAAGCTCACTAGTGGGATGGCATGAATATGGAGTTGCAGCAGAAAGTCATGATTGATGTGGCAAAGAGAAGAGAAAAAGAATAAGAGTGAAAAGAAAAGTAATAGATATTAACGCAATAAATAAATAAAAAATAAAAATGTTTTCAAAATTAACTTTGAACCATTTTCTTATATTTCAGCTTCATAAAGAAATTCTCAATTTGTATTACTGAAAATATATAACAATTGAAGTCAAAATATTTTCGATATATTTTCAAATACACTTTTCTACAAACTATTTAATAGACTTACTCGATGAGTTACAATTGTAAGAAGAATAGCGGGAGTGACCTGGATGCGGAAGACGGAGGATCTAAGAGGATGGAAACTCATGCGGGAGGCTTACGTTCAACAGTGGACGCATACAGGCTGATGATTATGATGATGATAGTTGTAACTCAGTAGCATAGTACATGTTATATTATTTTTGTAGACGAACAGTCAGCCTCGACTGTTCGAACCGCTCTACGGGCGGTGGGTGCGGGTCCTTGTCTTCTTGGCTCAGGTCCCGGACAGCTGACCAGCTACGACCGTAAGGCAGCTGTGTTCCGCTCTGCTAGCTGGCACGAAGTCTGCTACCTCAAAGCAGGTTATCCGTCCAGTGCTGAGAGCCGGAAGCGTCGAGAAGTCCAGGGGAGGTCCAAGGCGGGAGAGAAGTAAAACTCAGAAGTCTATATCGTACAACTCTCCTTTGTTTGGGTTTCTACACGTATATTTTTACCATGATCCATAAAAAAGGCGCTTGCCGAGGAACGCCGACCAATCAGTGCGGTCGGTTCGCACCCCGATTCAGCGCGCTGCCGACCGCCTGGGTCAGAATGTCGACGCTCCGGAGCTCTCAGACGCACGTCTCGCAACTTTGAGAGCGCATGTACCCAACCTACAATTTAAGAAGTTTATTTATATCCTATTTCCGCGGTACGGAGGTCATCGAGCCTTAACCATAAATGTTTCTTTATTCAGGCTCGACAGACCACCTTACATTACCGGGAGCTTAGAAGCTAAATATTGTCAATCTTAATTCTACATAATCGGACGTCCGTAACAATTTTATACTACAGTTATATTCATGTAACAAAGTTTTTTAAAAATATTTTTAAGAAATTATTAAAGTTGGTTATTGTGACTCTAGCTTTTATAATTTCATTTAATAATTTATAGTTTGCAATTAAAACATTATCTTACATTACAGTCATTTCTTTAAAATGTAGGCGCTTTATAGACGATGATTATATTAAATATTGTATAGCAGTAAAAGGCACTTGACAAATCACCACAATAATATGTTAGTGTCGTCAAATATAATTGAACTCTCTGGATGTCTCATTTTTTATTCTTAGGTGCTATAATTTTATATCTGACACACTTAGCATAAGGTTAATATCAGATTTTTTTGAAATATGATTAAATATATTAAATTACCAGTATAACAGTATAAGTTTCTTTTAAAAAAAAAAATCAGATTAGTAGTGACACTTGGATTCTGCCCCACTGCCCCACCTTGTAATTACTTCACTTGTAACTCCCTACTTTGTAATTACCAAACTAAAAAATAACCTATACAATAAACAAAGCTTTCTATTTTACCTCGTGTTGAAGCTACCCTTGCATCTTGCAGTTTTCCCAATATATAACTTCTTAACTTTCAAGCTACCTCGCCTTCAACTACCTCAACATTCAACTATCACACCTTGCGATTATTCCACATACATTCAATACGAGTTAAAAATATATATTGAAAGCAATATAACACATTTGTCTTTTATAAAATCAAAAATTAGCATGTCCAAATATAACCTATTCATTAATGTTTTCAGTATATTTCACGATGCAAAACTAAAAAGCGTTGTAGTAATTATTGTATTACGATATTGGTTAAGACAGTCATGAAAGGTTTGTATTACTCGTATGTAGTTGAAACATTGAGTATTGAGTATGTAGTTTTATTTTACATAAAGCAATATGTCACAGTAGATATTTCATTGATAGGTCATTGAGTTATTATACATTTAATGAAATGTGCTCCAGAAATTTAAAAGTCTCATCATTCTTGGCGTCAATTTGTTTCGGCGCGTCATTGTCTCGGAAGTTTTATGTACGAGAAAGCTTGAACGAGCAAAAAGGAACAATTAGCGATCTTCTGAACTTACGTATTGTTTTGACTCGAAACAATGGCAGTACATTTAAAGATAAAAACATAGTATTGTTCAATTTTATTGATGATTTTGGGCAGAATTTATTTCAGCATTATAGATTATTAAATTCGCAAACTTTCTTTGAAAATACATTGACGAAATATAAGCACATTGCTTTTTCGTTCTTATGTAATTACACTTTATTTAATTAGTTTATTAAATTTACTTAAAATATTTTTAGATCCACAATCTACACTTATTTAAAAAATACTATTAATTAATTTATTCGTAAAAATATTTTCTTCGATCTAGACCTATTTACTATATATTGGATGATAAGAGTATGAAGCGTTTCGTCGGGTGACTATTACTTCTGCTTTAAGTATATTATACAAATGATGACACTTGATTTCTCTTTTGAATGTCACCACGAAGGTGATGATGTCACCTTGTCATCTTACCGGATGCAACACTTGAGCAGAATCAAACAAATTGTTATTAGTGTCAAACTAACATGTAAAAATATGTCATATTCTAATATTTATAATCATAGCAAGTAACGTAATCACTCAATGGCATTCAATTGTGCAGTAAATAATTGTTATAGTTTAAAACCAAAAAAACATTCAAAGAGAATAATCGGTGAACTTGTAACGGCAAAGACAAATCTAATAATTATATAAAATACAATAACATATATTTTTACTGTTCATTTATAAAACGTTCCTTAATTTTTACATTCAAATATATTAAACAATAGGAAAAGTTGAAGAAGGATTTCGATGAAGTATTGACCTCAAATGCTAAGGATAAAGAAGGTTATTATACTTTGTAAATACGCTTGTAAATATGTGCTGAATTAAAAGTTCTACCTCCATTATTTGAAGTACGTTTGATGGTTGGATTAGATGAGTGAACTCGAAAAAGAAAAATTAATCAAAGAGGCTTAGAACGCGATTTACAAACGGTATTTCAAGGACAGGGGATCAGATAAGGTCGCTATTATTTACCAGGCATGATGACCTCCTTCTTTTTTGTGTAAACACTTGCAGAAGATCACTGCCAAAGGTATAAGAAGTAACATACGTATATTTTTGTACCAACTTACACACAAAATAATATAAACAGTGGATTTTTTACATTCAGTAGACTGTGTAATGTATTATCGGGTTGGCTATCAATTCTTGTGTAAATGTAGATTATCATTAATTATTTGGTTTTCATCATCTTACCCATTTGGTTTTCAATCGGCAGACCATGAAACATAAGGGACTGCTTGAAGGGATTTTAGTACTATTATTTCGTTATTTGATATTCATCCACCACTAGTAAATATACTTGATATTATGAGCATATTTTCCAAAACATCATAGCCGCAAATCAGGCTCACATTCGTTCAAATAGCTCTATAGTTAAAAAGTACGTGGTAACGACAAATCGTCGCCATGAACTTCCAACGATCAAAATGTTCACCTCATCTAAGGTCAGCTCCACCTATCATAAAGTAAGTCGAATATATTTTGTATAATATCTTTGTTGACGATCTACTAGGTTGAAGAGAGCCCGGGGCTTATAAAATTGGGCTAATTTGGATCTATAAAAACAAGCGGATGAGCTCATCTCAACATATTGAAGAATTATTAAAAAGGGTATAAGACTTAATGTAAATTTAATACGTCTAGAATTAGAATTAAATTTTCAATTCCAAGGATCTGATAAGCTGACTTTGTTCATTTATTTTGAAACTGATCGATTCCGAAAGTTCCGATCATCAATTTTAATTATTACTTGCAATTTATTTCCTCAAGATGGAGCTAGCAGATCATAATTACGCATAAAGTAATACGAGAGAGCAGGATCTCGATATTAAAGTGGAACTGCTCAGTATTACGACAGACAAAGATCCGCATTCAGTTTATTGTTCCATAAGCATTCACAATTTTGTGCCGTATTCAGTGATCGTAAACTGTTTTTGATCAATTCAAAATAAGCTTTTGACTGCGTGGCATTTGTGTACAATACGTTTTTGTAAAGCTTTTACTTTTTATAGATAATATGTTATAAAAGTGAACAATGGACAAATATAAAAGAAAAGATAAGAAATGGTTTTAATGCGTAATATATGTATGATATCATACAAGAAAAACACAATAATATCATAACAGATAAAATAGTACAAAGATAGTGTCATTTATAAAGGTAAAAACGTTTATTATAATACATTGTGTGAAAAATTAATTGTCAAGTATACAATATAGAAAAATATTCGAAAGATAGTCCAACAAATATCAAAAAAAAAATCTAGGTGTATAAGAATAAAGAGTTAAATAATTAAAAAATGGTATAAAAAATTCAAATAAATTTAGAAAGCTGAATGTATACACTTCATATATTTCAATACAGGGATACAATAATGTGAGAGTAATTTGAATACCATCCATCAACTTCTTTAAGCATGTATAAAAGCGGTTTGTATCGTTGAGACTTCTAAGAATACATAACACTTATATTTTCTTTGTTATTCTCCTACGAGTGATTGCATAAATAAATATTGAGGAATAACATTATAAAAGAAAAAATATATATTGGTCAAAAAAGAACTAAGAAAAAGCGCATAAAGGCAGAACTTCAATACACTTAACCGACGTGACGATGAAATTATAGGACTGTCTTTGTCTGCTGCTGGAAGAATATATTGTAGGATCATTGGAGGCAAGATTCTTAGTCATGAACTACGCGATCAGAAAAAAGTTCAATCTGGGTCGTCACTTTAGTAACTTATCAATCGTTTTAAGGTAAAAAATATATATTATTAATATACATTACCCATTTTGTACTTTAATACGGTTGAGGATTCAAGTATTTTATTCTAAAAGCCAATTTATATGCCGTATGACGAGTTTTAGAACAGGAGCCTGCGTAGATAATTTTGAGTGTGCGATGTTTTGACAAGGAATAACGAGGCCAAGGAACGGACACGACAGCCGTAAAGAGACGAAGGTAGACCTAGATGGATCATATTATCCGTATAATCAATTGTTGTTATCGTCCATGTTATTCGGAAAAGTTACATATAACTAAAGTTACTTTGTCTTTAACCACTTGGTGAATCTTCGGTTGCATAGCTGACTTAGAACAAAAGAAAAAAACATTTTCTGGCATCTATATATATATAACTTAACGTAATTTGTGACGACCAACTATATTCCAACTATGGAGCATTACTTTGGTTAGCATCATCACATAAATCCGGCGGTCATAGCTCAATGGTCAAAGCGTTTGCTTTGCAAACCAAAGGTCGTGGGTTCGATCCCCGACGGAGATTTAAAAAAAAATATATTTTTTATCGATCTATGAGCTCTAAAATACCCCCGGTTGGTGTGAATTTGAACCATCACCCGTAAAATGTCAGTCATAGCCTATTAATTAAATTTGGTGGTAGACGAAAGTCGTCCCGTGAAGACTAACCATTCATAATAAATTCCTGTAGTAATAAGAATGATGCGTGAATCTCGGGCTGTATTATGACGTTGGCGGATCGACACTCTAGATGCAGCGTATAAACATATGCACAATGGTAAGCATCATAGAATTCCACAAATGAGACTTCAGAATTACTATCACCATCTGTCGGTATTCTCCTATATGTGTTAAAATCCTGCATAAATCGGCTTTGAAGACGTTGGTAACAGTTGCGCGCTGCTGTGCGCGGGCGGAGTATTTTACGTCCAGTCACTTTCTTCAGAGGACGCTGAACATCCGGTACGCGGCTATGCGCTACAAGAACAGGGCCGATTCTGACAAAATGGCCTTTTAATTAATGTTTTCCGTAATCTCACTATTATTTTTTGTTGCCTAAATTGCTAGTATTATGTTTACATTTAAATGAGCTAAATTCTCGAAAGCACTGTAATAAATTTACTACGTTGGAGCGAAAATAAAAACACGTTTTATAAATCCCCATAGGAGATTTGCATATTTAATATACGTAATACTTAAAAAAGAAAAATATGCATATAAACAAATAGGATTATTAAAATTAACAAAACGAAATGATAGTATATAAGATAACAAACAAAAGTTTAAAAAATAAAAATACGTGAAAGTACGTGTATTAGTAATAATAACAATAATGCACAGATAAAAAATATTTTAAATGGTAAAATATGATAGTTAACAAAAAAAAATACAAAAGAAAGTAATTAACAAAATTTAAGTCATATTTCTTTTCAGTAATATAAATTCATCAAAAATATTATCGTTAAAATAACGTAAATACAAGTAGTAATCAAGTAGTGGATGCGGAAGGATGCGGAAGGCGGAGGATCGAAGAGGATGGAGACTCATGCGAGAGGCCTACATTCAACAGTGGACGGACACAGGCTGATGATGATGATGATGAATCAAGTAGTATTTAAACTGATATCCTGGACAAAATGTGGAATAAATATAAACAGAGAGTACATTTCTCACCTCCGATTTGCAGATGACATAGTGCTCATAGCCGAATCACCTGACAAGCTTCAAGACATGCTCTACGATCTCAATGAATCGTCAAACGAAATTGGCCTGAAAATTAACATGAATAAAACAATAGCCATGATAAATAGTCATATTTCCCAGACTTTTTACCCTATTTCCATTGGAGGAACACAAAAAAAGGGTGTAAACGTCGTTGTAAAATCGAGGAAGGCAGAGAATCAAAGAGGATGGAGACTCATGTGGGAGGCTTACGTTCAACAGTGGATGGATACAGGCTGATGATGAAGTAGTAATCATTATGACCTATAAACGTTTTATTAGGTAAATTGTAAACATAATTTGATATTTTATAAAAAAAACATCAATGCATATTAATACATTTGATATTGCAAATAAATATAAATAAAAACAATTCATAAAAAATAAATATGACTAGGGCACCCATGTCAGCTGCGCGGCTAGTGTCAGTGACGTCAAACCTGGAAAGAACTCTGAGATATAAATGTTTTGATATGAAGTTTATCAATATTACCATAATTATTATTGCAACGTTGGTTTAAAAGCATCGGAGTACAGCTCTGTGTTTAATGATATTATGGAGCAACGACTTGTACGAACATAGTCCGCGGCGCTCCTGCGCCTGCGCACAAAGCACTCCTACCCACAACAAGCGAAAGTGACCTCACTTACTCGCAAGTCACAACAGACAGACAACGCTTCAAATACGTGACTTACTCAATCTATTGATGAGGGATTTTCCTTTCCATTGTTGTCACTTTTGGAGCGTCAGGTTAATCACCCGACCTCCTTATGCTTCCGAAATTGAACATGCTTTAAAGAAAGACTCATAAGAGAGAACTGTTGACGAAATCATGACTGGAAATTGTGTTGGGTAATTCCGACAAATAATATCACAAAAAAAACGTTTTTTATAGGACAAATATTTTTTTATATTGTACAAGCTTATAATCTACCAACACCTAATAATGCTGTTGTAGAAAGATGGTAAGATGTCCAAAAACTAGATATGTCTTAAAATTCGTGATACTGATACGATTACTTAACTAAAATAGCTCTGTATCTATGATTTGTGAAGAATAAATAATTTTTATCGTTGAACGGATCGCAAATAAATCATTGTTCATACAAAAAGTGATGAAAACACTAAAATGAAAAAGTATCAATGAAACTTAAACTATTGTTAACGTGAATGGTAATTTTTGTACATTTAGTGAAAGTAACGAATTAATTACTAAATTAAGTCACAATCATAATGCGATCACATTAGGGTAATGTGTAACAATTTTGATTTTGCATGCACATGCCTATTTGAGTTAAATTCAAAGATTATTTTAAAATATAGAAGAAAATAATTACATTTAGGCAAAATATATCATCTAGGATTACCGATTTTTCTTTTCCTGAAAGTATATTTCAGGAATCTTATATATATATGGCAAATAGTAAGTTTGGAAGCACGCGTTGTTTTATTAAATGACGATATATTTCACATTTTATGTCTAACAAAATTCTTGCTACATAAACGAAAAACAATATTTGAGTAAACTTTTTTGTATTTAGTTGCATACGTTCCAGTAAAAAGTAAATATTTACAAATCATATAATACTTGTGACTATTATTATAGTCTTGCACAATAAGAAAGCAACCGACTGACTAATCGCAGTATTATTGAGGTCAACTGATTTTAAAAATGTGTCACAGGATCAACATTTACGAGAAAACATTAAAAGTTCTTAAATTCATTGATGAAATATTTTGTTGAGTAGATCTTCTTTGTATTATCAATCCTGTGGATTGGTTTGCAGCAACAAATTCTTGCATCTTGAGTAGATAACATAACAAAAAACTGTTAATATCTGCAGAGTGGAAGGAATGCGCGCAAATTAATAAGAATAATGTTCTGGACTGAAATAAACAGCGATAAAGGAAGCTACAGGATTATAACTATAGACTTACATTTGATTGGCTATAGGTAAAAGTGTAGAACGATCAAATAAGATCCAAGGTGCTATGATGCTCAGTCATAAGCTATTCAAATAACATGATAATATATCTAAACCAAAAAATAATAATTGCAGTAGAAATTAATAAAGTACTACGTTGGTTATTATCACCTTACCGCCTACATCAATTAAAAATAAAAATCTAAGCCTTGTTTTATAGAACCCGTAAAAAGTAACGACTAGATATTTTTATCAATTCGTAATAATAGTGCGAGAACCCAAGTAATAAATTTTAATGTACTTAATAATGTGTAGGAAACCATAAAATGTGATGAATAGATACTTAAAAATAGATATAGTAACACTAATGCAAAAATGTTTTCTATTTTTTCTTTGTTAATTATTTACATATTTGTTTTTTATGAAAGGGTATTTGGCGGAACTAATATACTTATTTGTACATTGTTTAACTACGTGTTTATTTAACATGTTTGTGGAAAATTATGTTCTATCCCAGCAAATAGATTTATGATAATATCATCATTATAACCCTGCAACCTTACCTCTTGTGATGTCACGTGATGATAAATTATTAAAATACTAAAAACAAATAAAATAATGGGATGCTTAATTATTTTTAATCTGAAACAGCTTTTTTAAAATACTCACATCCATATAAGTAAACAAGTTCAGTTTGAAATATAGATTTTCGTTACAACTCAATTCATCGACATCGATAAAAGTATCTCAAGTTAAAATAATAGTGCGTTCGTCTCGATTTTTCGGATTACAAACCAGACCTTCGATCTGTTTCTTTCACACGTGAGAAAAAAAATGTAATCGAAGGCAACTCAACGTAAGATAAATATTTAAAGTGGACCTGCAATAGACCGGATAATAATTGCCGGTCCGCCGTGCCGGATGCAGACCGACAAAGCCGGACACTGGAGACCACGAGTTGCGACACCTCTGCAGACGACACAAGCTCGATGCGCGGCCCGCGGACCGGATGCGGCCCATGAAACCTTTTTTTTTTATATGAAAGCGCATGGAGGCTGCATGCGGGAAACGTGTGTTGTTTTTGTGAGTGGGTTGGAGAGATTGCGTGTGTATATTTATGTTTCTTGGAGGGATTCCAATTGTATTTCCTCCTGAATGAGGAAACACATATACTGGAAGAACATTCTAGAGTTTACCGGTAGCACCTAAAAATATCTTTTGAAACTTTTCGTGAGGTGAGCGAAGATGTAAGAATACAATAAAGAATTTTTTTTTCTTCCCATATCTGCTCCATATCTAGAACATAGTCCCCACAAAGTGCCACCACTCAATTAGGTTCATGCCATGTCCCAAGACATCTTTGCACTTGAAGGTCTCCCTGGGAATATAAATAGTTCCCGAAACGATCTCCCTAACAGGATCATAAGGACTTAAAGAGAGAGCTGTTGTAGCGACGTATACTATGGTAAATCTGGCCACCTCTTGGGACCAAATAGTTCAGGTTTCGGGAGCATCTGACTAATCATCCAATATATTTAAAAAAACATATTTACAAATTAGTCGTATACTACAGCAGCTGTGTCTTCCAGTTTTCGGACTCCCTGAAGGTTGTTGGAAACCATATATTTACATACCCAGGCTCACCTTCGACAAGGCATAAGAGAGTGACAACTGATAACATATAGTAGCGCCAATTGGTGATTACCATATGCTTCAAATATGGAGAAGTTTTTTAAATGTAAAAACTCGTGTCGGTATGCGACTACGCTGGCCCGAAAGGTTGGTATATTCTTCGTGCCCACCGTTCAGTACATGAACAGAGTTCTCCAAATAACGCTACTTTCTTCAGAGCTGCAGACGCAGAATCTAATCCAGCGATGATTCATCCATCACTCTATGTGGAACGTCGTCAACGAAAAGACGATCAGATTATCGAAACGTTCGCCCATATATTTATTATCATCAATAGAACGCTGTACAGTTATCGCGCGGCGCCGACCTTCGAGACCTTCGGCTCAATAACGTAATTACGTTTCTTGTATTGACCTGGTTGGAGACGCCGCTGGAGCAGAAGAAGAGATCATGAAAACGGTTACTTTATGGCACCCTCGTGTGTATTACCTACTTTATAAAATATGAGACAGAAAATATGCTTCAATCAAAAGAGCTCTAAAAATGTTCAACAACTGATCTGTGGACTGTAAAGAACATCACCCTATACATGTATTGGGCTGGCAGATTATACTTGTATATTAGTTTTCATTTTTAACAGAGATCTTAAATGTAATTTTCACGGGTAACTTAACACATAAGACACATAATCATTATGAATTTTTACAGCTGACAAATCAAGGCTTGTTTGTGAAAATGTTAGATTGATTTTACAATAATTGAAAGCTACACTTTTTAAATTGAAAAGTGAAAAACATAATTTTCGACATATTTGTTTTTTTACTATCAAAAAGCAAGAAAGAACATTATACGCGTGTGGAGAAGATGGATTGATAGAAGGCCGCCAATGGCAAACCCGGCTTGCAAAATTTCAACCGGACAATTTTGATGTAGAAGATACACCACGTTCTGGGAGGCAAGTCAAAGCTGATAGTCATAATAAAGACTTGATGCTCGTGACATTCTCTTCTTCTTTAGCCTCGTCATTTCCCATCATCTGGGATCGGCTCTCCTTGTGAACATTCGCTTTGTCTGCCTGTCCTGCGCTGCATTCTCTAAAAAAACCTGGGCTTGAGCCCAGAGTTTTTAGACCCTTGTCTACAGTTGCAGTCCATGTTGCCTAAAGTCTTCCAGATCTTCTCCTCAGCGTGGGTGTGTTGATATACATCCATGAAAGATTAAATTGATCAATTTTATTTTAATAAGCACTTGAAACGCCGAAGTTAAAAACGTTCGTTACAATATAAATAACTACACTTTAAGAAAAACATTCGACCAAATGTCTATTGAACCGAATTTCCGTTCGACAAATTTGTTTTTTCAACAATTTTCCGGAAGCAATGCTTCATTAAAAATATTATTAAGAAAAGTGTTACCATTTTCAAATAAATGTATTCTAGATATCGTAGAGAGTAAACATCCACATAAGTGCATATTTTATTTTGCTGAAAAAAATGTTTACAAAAATGTTAATTATAGAGTAAAAGCTGAGACACATTCTTCACGGGCGCCATGTTAAGTGGAATAGTAGTGGATTTGAAGTCGACTTAGTCATAAAATCTGCATAATTATTGTCTGTGATGGCAGTCTGCAATCTACATAAAATCACAAGTCAACAAAATGTTAACTTTATTCTACGACTCAATCCCTTAAAATCAGAAGTTCTCAAATTGAGTTCCGTGGTCCCTTAAGCCCTATATTGCGGTTACAATAAAAGAAAATACACATGACTTTCTGTAAAAAATATCACTCGATATAATTAGAATAATTTATCACAAAAATTGTTTCGCATGAAAAATGTCTGCGATCACTATTTTTTAAACTTTTACAATACGAGCTGCGAATACTGATGACGATATAAGGCAATTGGATCCTAACCCACTGAGTCAATAAAACTCTCGGTTTATAAAGTTGGATGGTTCCTCTATATAAGCCTCACCTACAAAGCTCACCAGTGAAGCGGTAACCTATTTCACTATTCATCGGATTTAGGCGTCACACGGGCGAAAAAAGATAAACGAAAAATATAAAGTAGTATTATTGGACTATGGCAAAACTGTTTTCTCAAAATAATGTTATTTTTATAGACACTACATTTAAAATAAGCATCTACTCTATTTAATTTACATTCTAAAAAAACCTTTTTTTTTAATTTCAATAACAAATTATCATCCTAGAAAATCATAACATAATATTAAATTAAAAGTATTTTTTCACGGACTGTACAGCGACTTTATCGTCCCCCTTCATTACTACTGCAAATTTTAGAAGGCCGTCTGGAACTATACACAATATGTACTCGACAGAGCTCCAGAAGTCAGGGCTGACACGGAATGAGGTGAGGATCATAGCGGCTGACATAGCTTTACATATAGTGGCATTTCATGATGACCAAATGCTCTAATTAGTGAAACGGATATGAAAATGATGTCTTTGCATTAAGCTGTCTTGCTAGAAGGCGAAAAACTTGCCAGTTGACACGTTTTGGGCAAGTTTAGTGATGGCATTATGCTCTAACAAGTTCGTATGCTCCAAAATAGAAAGATGTTTTCATTATTAGACTATTCGCTTAAGACGGATATATTATTATTAAACGAGCTTTAATGTAAAAAAACGGAAATGTCATTCAATTTTTTTTTCAAAGTATGCAATAATTTCAACACGTAAAAAACTGAGGTCGCATATAACCATCATACAAAATATGAATTTAGTTCAAAGTTAAGTCTCTTTTAAAAAAAGACGACTTAAGTATAATTGGAAAAGTCATTATTTCAGAAGAGTATCTTAAGTTATTTGTTAATATGTATTTGAGGAAGTTTTAAAACCAGAACAACGCTTACGAAGTAAATATATAAAGCAATAATTAATAAATCGAAATAACGCTTCGGACGTAAATAATACATGGTTAAAATTTCATAATGATCAGTTAAGAATGTGGCACTACATAGTAAGGTAATAGAAGAATTTTATACGGGCAATGATCATAGCGGAGTACATTATCAGTTATAATCGTACTTACTTCAGGAAAATAACAAGATGGTGTATGGATAACTTTACTGTTGATAATTTTAGTTTTTAGTCGCATAAATCATGATATGTGTAAATAATATATTACGATGACCATAAACAATAATTAGTATTCGGAATGAAGAAAAGTAAATATTGCGTTATATAAAGTTTGTATCACTTTCAAGAATGTACATCCTATACAAAATCACATTCTTCCTTGAGCAAGCGCGATGTTTCGACATTGATATTCAGTACGATTATTCACATCCTATTCGGTGGTAAAAAGAGAAAGTATCTCCGAGCTGTTGGGGAGGGGTGGGGGAGGCATGAATGAGCCTCCCGCCAGTAAGGCACTATCAAAGGTTATGCTATCGCCGCAATCATGAATCATGGGCGACTGATGACTAATGCTTGAATTAATCTCATCACGTAAAAAGTCACGTAAATAATTGCACTTGCTTCAATAACATTATCTGTGCTAAACGTATTCTTTTTATTCGAAGTATTAAAACAAAAACATTTTCATGATGCCTCAATAGCAAAATTCGCTATTTCAAATTAATACAAGAAAATATATTTATTTCGATATTTTTTCTAAAATAGAGCCTCAATTTTTCTTACCAACGTAATTTGTCTCCCATACAAATACAGGATCAATTTCAAGAACCTAATCAATGAATTTAATTTAATGGTCAGTAGAAATCGCTATTATGTCGGAAACTATTTACGACCTAACAACTTTTTTTTGTTTTACAGGCGTTTTTATTTTGAAAAACCTAAGGGAGAAGTTTTCCTTCCGCCTTTTTTTATGTATTTAAATTATTTGAACATTCATCCACTACCTACGTATTGTAATATTAGTATGTATGTAACTGTCACCAACATTATGCAAGATGAGGATGAGTGCTGGTAAAGAATGGTGCTCAAAACAAAGTTCCAACATTCCAGAACATTTCAGACGACGCTCAGCAGCGAGCGTATCGACGAAGAAGAGATATAACAAATCGTGTCGTTAATACTTAGTCCTATCCGGAACCAGGCGTCTCGCTCTAATAATACTCGAGGCCTGTGAGCGACTACCACGACTGCAAGTCAGTTGCATACAGATCAAGAACACTCCAAATTAATGAATTGATCGGAAGTCTCATTAATGCGATCTCATTGCGAATAACCACAATACCCACTGTTCATGAATCTCTCACACATTCACAAAACACATGCTGATTTATCTGTGAAAAAAACGCGTTTAAACGGCATCGAAAATTCTCATGCGAGACGTTTCGGATACGTATCGTCTCGAGATCAAAGAAAGTGCACTTTTCATGTGTGAAAGAAAGTGAGGCTTACGTCCAAAAAAATATAAAACAATATGTAAATTTTTTACAGTGTATTTAAAGTTAGCAGTGGTACTGTTGTGGTGTTTCTTGTGGTTCTCGTGTTTGTAAGTAAACGTTAACACTCTCACCCAGGACATATGCTTGTGCGTTTTCTTCTTCGTAATAGTATCAATCCGGTGGATTGGTTTGCAGCAACAGAATCTTGCATCTCGATCTCCATTCCTCTCGGTCCTCCGCAACCTTTTTCAGCTCAACATAAGCGCTACAATTCATGTCCTCGAATACTTGCTGTAAATACTCCCGTCTAGGGCGCCCTCTACAGTTTCTACCCTCAACCATCCCCTCCACAATATCGTGAAGAAGACCATCGTGTCGCATGATGTGACCAATCCATCGGGCTCGCCTCTCTGAGATGGTTCTTATTAGGTGCCTATCTTCCTTGATTATCCTGAGAACTTCATTGTTCGTGACGTGGTCTCTCCAGGAAATTCCGAGAATTCTTCTGTACGACCACATCTCAAAGGCCTCTAGTCTTTTTTTATCACTTTCAGATAAGCACCATGTCTCACAGCCGTACATTAAGATGCTCCAAACAAGTTTTTGACAAGTTGCTTGCGGAGCCCTAAAGTAATATTCTTTGACTCAAGAATTTTGGCTTTTTATTGAAAGCTAGCCTTGCTTGATGTATTCGACTGTTGACTTCTCTTTTTGTTCTGCCATCCCAGGTGATCGTACTTCCAAGGTATACAAATTCTTTTGCATCTTTTAGGGGTACTCCTAGCATTGATATGTTAATTTTCTGCTGCTCATTGCAGCTTACTCTCATGACTTTGGTTTTTGTGCTGTTTATCTTCATATTGTAGTTGGAATTAAATATGTTTTCCATGGATGTCAGCGCTTCAGTGAGTTCATCTTCAGTTTCAGCAATCAGAGCAATGTCGTCAGCAAATCTAATCATATCAATCTTTTGGCCATGTATTTTAACCCCCTCTCTATGCCCCATTTTTTCCCTGATGTTATTAATTGCATTTTGTTTTATGAAATTGAAAAAGAGTCAAACGGAATATATTTTTTTCTGAACTATTACTTACTGGACAAATAACTAATATTGGCCATTAAAAAAATATTTTATCAAGTGCTCAAAACATTATGTACTTTGATTTAGGTCATAAAACAGAAAAATTTAGGGTTTTCCCTAATTTTACTCATCAGACCCTGAATTGTAAAATAAAAATAGGTAAAATAGGACCTTAAATAAACATCAATAAAGGAATTATGGTGGGTTTATTGAAAACACATGTATTTTTTGTTACGTACTTATTAGAGAAATATAATCATAATTTAATTTCAGTGGAAAATTTATACTTTATAATCTTGTTTATTTAGGTTCATAAGAATGTAATAAAAACGCACATTCGATTTTTTTTTTAAACTTACATCTTGAAAAATTTCTTTGCCCATGCAATTTTTCTTCATAAAAATTATAACTCTGAAAAAAATTCTCTCAAGTTATATCATATGGCCATTGAGGACAGAAGTTGCACACAATATATAATATATAAATAAATGTATTAATATTATAAAAGAGATTCACCCATTCACGTTTTTTATGTCACAAACTGATAGACTTTGTGAATTTGCTGATATATGAGTATGTATTGTTTGTGTCGCATGTATCGCGCAAAATATGGTATTAATAGGTATTAATCAGTATTAATAGGAGTGTTACACTTTCTGATGGGAGCACTTATGCCAATAAAATAATTCAATAATTTCAATTATTGTTTCAAATGGATTTCAAATAATCTTTATAAAATTGTTAACATATGGTATTATGTTTTTTTCTCTTCTAAATTCTGTATATCCATTGTAACATTTGCTCTGTAAAATAAATTAAATTAATTAATAAATATGTAGGTGATTTTTAAATAAAAAGATAACTTTAACTCAAACACACCTTAGAAGCATACGGCCACACAATCAAAAATGATCACCTATATTAGAACCTTAAAAAAAAGAAACTAAACGAAATTAAATTGTCATACATTAAGTGTCCATATTTCAAAATTTGAATTTTCGGATACCTTTATGGTAGCAACTTGTGATGACAATTTAGTCTAAAACAGAAGTTCTTCATCTTTTCGAAACCATAAAGCTCCAAAACACATAAAAAATATATCCCAAAATCAATAAATAAAAGACAATGATGGTAGATTTTTTTATATAAAAAACAATGTTTATTACAAAACAAACTTTCATAACATTTGATGGCAGTTACTTCTAGACTAGGTATCTGACAAGTATAGTTCTTAAATTATAAAACTTATTAAAAACAATAATACTTTAATCTCTATTATATAAATAAAAAAACATTGTTTTAGAAATACAACACTAAAAGTAAAAAATAACCTTTATTGACATATATGTCAATAAAGGTTATTTTAAATGTAAATTTAATAAATAAAAATAAAAAATAATGTAATATTGAAAATTCATAGTTAAATAATGATAATGTAAAATATCTGACTTTTGAAAGTTATAATTTCACCCATTAAAAGCACTATGTGTCTAACATCATCAAAAATACTATCATTTACAGTTGTAATGTGAGTTATTTAAAACATGATTTAAATAAAACACTTTCAGTAATTACTATTTTATAAATTAATTAATTGAAATTTCGCATTAACTAATATGTCAGTCAAAGATTTTTTTTATTTACTATAACAGTCAAAATTACAAAGTTAGAATATTTTTTAGAACACTTTTCAAAATACGAAATTCTCTTATTTCATCCTCTCTACAAACAATAACAATAATTAATTATTATCTAGTCACATGTTTACAAGAACCTCTTGCCTCTGGTGGGACCTTCTACAATATGTGCACATGTGTAGTTGTTTAATATGAGCAATCCAAACCTCAAACCATTTTAAAAGCAAAATTGATTCAAGAGTTTTGTACCCATTAGCTATCCTTAACAAATATATTATAGATACATGTTATATTGTGTAAATAATAGTCAGTTTTTGATTTGAACACTAATCTAGAATAACAATCAACTTGTAGATATGTTTTTGTGTACACTATTGAATGAAATGTTAAAATACTTCAAAATATTAAGCAAGATAACAAAAGATTAAGGTGTATGATTTATTGTTAATAACCATGTATAAAAAATTGGGAATTTATCTTTATCAGCAATACCGTCCTGACAATCAATCATGTCTGCCTGTGATCTACAAATACATCATGGATTTGGAACTATTTTCATTATGGGTAACACTACTAAGCATGATTTGATTTGCACAATTAAGAGATACATATGAATACTTAATTGAGCACTCATTAGTTATAACACCAAAATCTGTGATAAATTCAGAAATTAAATAGAATTTCAAGTAAAAATACATCCATTATACAATATCGTCATAGATCAATTTTTTGTTGATATCTCTATTAGGTATTATGTCTATATATATATATATATTATGCAATATATAGTTATATATGCGGTTTAACTGAAGGAGTGAATTATTTTAAATGTAGTTTAAGAATGCAATGGTGTAACATTCATGTATTTATAATATTAAATTATGTATATAAAGGTATTTAAAACTATTTGCTAACAATATTGTAACTATTGAGATTTTACAGACTATAAATATTTCAGTGATATAATCTGTGGCTTTGTTTCAGCCCATTTTTCAGTATATTAGCAATAAAAATATACGTTAGGTGTGAAAATATAGTATTTATGAAATTTGTGATATTTTTTTTTCACAAAAAGAATCCTATATGTATAATCCGTGTTCATGAAAAAAACCATTTAATACTAGTATATTTATGAGCAAACTAACATCATAAATCAATCCTTCATGAATTGAGGTCATAATTACAAATATAATTATTGACCAGAGTCACAAGTTATCGATCTGGAAACAGATATTTATTGTGATAATTTATGTATATAGCGATACGGCGCAAATGAAAGCCTGTCAGTTTTACAGCAGGCCGACTGAATGTGACTGCAGCATGGAGCAGACCCTGTCCCACCTTCTGAAGTGTGCGCTGTGTCCGAGTAGCTGCACCCAGGAGGACCTGATGATGGCCGAGAGTAATGCCATCGAAGTCACCCACTTCTGGCCAGACAGGATATGACCCTGATGTTTCCGACACAGATTATATATATAGCGATTTTATTTAATTATTTTAGTTTAAAACTTAAAATTGAGCAAGATTTACGTGTTTTTCTATAAAGAGTATAAAAGGATTAGTTGAAATTAAACATAAATTATTCATTATTGAAAAAAGTGAGTACAAATACAATAGAATAAAACCAAATATGTACTCGTACATACTTTCTGTCTCAATTTGGCAACCTACAATCATTCTTGGACAACTTATCAATTCTCATATTTGATTAATCATTTTATAATTCGCGACACATAGTAATCATCCCCCTTTTTTTTACTCCTGATATAAATGCACCTTACAAAATTATTCAAATGTACAAAAAGGATTAACCTATATGAATGACTTAACCACTTCATGCTTCATGTTAAGCTCGTGCTCGCACGGGTACGAGCGTTCACTTTCCGTTTTTGCCGCTCTCGCATATGTTTGATGTTTTCGCATATACAAAAAAATTAAAAGTAGATTATTAAAATGAAAAATGAAAAAAAACAATAAGTTTTTTCCATTTTTGCGAAACAAACCCCATGCATGAAGTTGTTAATCAAATTTAAAAATTTGTTCAAAAATATTCTGTCCCGATGATAAGGACAGTAATGATTTTATTAGAATTACTACTTTAAAAATCATTTTAAATTGGTATTTGTACCTGCTTTTTAACGCAACAGCATATTATCACAATAAGCAAGGCAAGGTTACAATAGAATGCTGTGTAATGCAAGCCCAGGGAATAAAATAAATACATCAATTTATTAAAAGCCATTGGAAAAAATTTAAAATTTAAAAAAAAATTAGGAATCATTCGAATTTTTTTAAATAACATCATCCATGAATGATCTGACTGACATAGAGTTTTATTTGTTTTTTATAAGTATATTTGTTTATATTGTTTTTATTTTTGTAAGAAATTAATATTTGGTTTTATTTTTATTAAAAAAAAACATGATTATTAAATTTAAAACCTAACCAATTTTCTATCCCCATACCCCATTATTTACATGTTAAGATCTCTCTCCTCGTTTAGCGCTGTTTCGCATTACGCTCTACTTTGATGGGACGTATCCCCTGCGTTAAGCGGTATCTTACAGTAATTTAATCTTTCGTACATCATGCAATTGCACAGGTTATTAAAAATGTGAGACACTAAGACTTGAGATTATTAGCTTTAATGAAAACCTTGAAGTTTTAAATTATCTGGCGGTATTTGTTGTCACATGATTAGCTATGATGACATCATCTGATGTCCTAAATGTAATGAATTTCATAAGCATTACATTGTGTCTAACCAGATGCTCTTAACGAAGAATAGGTAGATATAAGTGAAGCATTTAATATATATGTATAAATAAACATACTATTATTTCAGCCAACATTATTTTACATATATAAAAACATTAAATTAGGTGTAAAAATATACTTAATATCTAATATATAAGAAATATGCATGACTGCTATCCAAATAAATGAGTATTACAAAAAAAAAAAACAAAAAGATAAATCTAGGAATTAAAAATTGATAAAACAAATCATTATCAAAAAGTTATTGATAGAATTACAACATAAAGTACTATTGTTATCATTAACACAAAGCAATAAAAAGAAACTTACATTTCGAAAACATTGAATGAAAGAACATTATCTTGGATTGAAATGTTACAACAAACTGTTTTCTAAAAAAAATGCAAAACTAGTGTAAAATAATATAAATAAAAACTTTAACAGATCTAATATTTGACAAAGATTCAATATTAACACCAATTAAATGGTTAAGTGACAATTCTAAAACTACATAATTATAATTTATTGATGAAATGTTTTTTACATTTTGATTTGAATGAACATATTATTCCATGAGTTTCCAGGAGTTTCAACCAACCATAATAATTTATTTTAAAAATAAATTATAAGCAACATTAAATACAAATCTCAAATTGATATTGTAAAATAATAAAAGTGACAGTAAAATTTGGCTTTACCTGAACACTGTGTGATTTTCACTTAAATATATACATGAATGCTATGTTTATATCTAACTTAATACGATCAATCGGAAGCCTTGTTTACATTGTACTTTTGATACTCGTTTCACAACAAAAGATCCAAAATGCTTATTTTGGAAAATACTTATCTATAACAGAAGACCATTTGACAAAATATTAATGATACCTATAAAGTTGGTACCTTTAGACATCATGTCTGCTCCCCTAGAAGGAGCATATGGTCGTCACAAACTGCCACCACAAACTCTCCTGCAGCAACCGAAGTACATGTTCCATCCAGGTCCACCTTCGCCTCTTGGCAGACTGCAGTATAAAAGGCTGCTTTGTCCGCTTTCGCACCTTGTCATTCCTCAATAAGTCAAACCACCGTACCCCTAATATTTTACGCCGGCATTTGTTTTCGAAACTCATTATACAGCTGCATTGGCTTTTGAGTGAGATGCTAAGACTCATAACTGTAAATGTGAATGGCGATAGTACAGGCACTGTTAAGTCGGGAGTTTATTTTGATATACTAAAACTACAAGTCCCATATATTGTGCATGGAATTGAAAGACGCTCTAGCATTCCCATGGCGGAAAGTGAATTCTTTCTACAAACAACCGTTTTCAGTAACCTGTACACCGATATATCTGAAACTTTCAACCCTCTCAATGGTCTGACCTGCACTGGTGATTGCTCGATCTGCATCTTGATAGGCAGGGTTGTTGGATTTTTTTTGCGTTAATTTTTATGCCTAGTCGCAGATAGTTTGCTTGAAGTTGTCGAGAATGTTCTGCTACTCTGCAGTAGTGTTCTATGACAGCGTCATCAGCGTACTGCCGTTTAGACATTGATGGTGTCGTTTACAACCACTCTTCGTGAACCTTCCACTTTCCAAGAAACAGACCTTTAAAGAACAGCTCATAACCAATAAAGATATTGACCAGAGCTGTTAAATTTTGACAAATATTAAAATTTAAAACAAATAATACTTTTTGAAAACCTAGTCAATTATCGAACTAAAAGGATTTAAGACCTTCCGGTGAATAAGTACATCTTTTCTCCTTTACATGAAGTAGGAGCAATACTCATGGGGCATGACTCCACGCCTCGGGTAGAAAGTGTGAGTCATGGAGTATCGAGTCAGATTGGTGATGCAGGATGTGTAGATGTCAGCAAACCTGAAGAGTCTCCTGGAGAAGTAGGTAGGATTGTGATATGTGCGGAACACACTTCCAAACTGAGCATTGAACACCGTCTTGATTTGATTTCTGAAACATCACATTTAGGAATTATTTAAACTGAGTTTTGCAATGCCATGTTTGGTTTATGGTACAATCCTATGTTTGGTTTCTAATCTGTTCAATATGCTTAACTATCTTAGTTTTCTGTGTCTTCAAAAACCCAAATATGAATTAGATTATAAATAAAAGTTTGAACATCAGAATAAGAGGTTGTTGTTGCAGAGATAAAATATTATTATTGTAAGATAACATTATTAGCTTGATGATCACAGAAAGTGATTAGATGTTGAATTTCATATAACACTTCCAACACAATCAAGATAAGAACTGTTTGACTTCACCTAAATATTAAAAGATAAGATCATAGTTTAATATTTCTAGAACAACATTATGTAATGATTTTAATTAATGTTAATAGTTTTACCAATGATTTGTACAATGATTTGCCAATATTTATTTAATTAATTATTTAAAACTAGAATGTAAAATTTGAGAGGAAACAATACCTGAGCATGTCTCTCTCGTTCATCCACTGCTGCAGCATGGCCCTGGCATCATCGCCAGTGTAGTCTTGGTGATCTTCGATGAGTTGTGTCAACATTTGAAGCCAATTTGCATTCTCCTTGAATGTTGGGTTATTCAGGGTGTTGATTTCATGCTAATAAAAAAGAGAAGAAAAAAACAAAAATCATAAGAATATAATTTACAAAAGATACATTTTGATAAACCATTTAAAAGAACAATTGCAATTATTCATTTGTCATTTCCTATTGACTTGGACTATATTATTATGAAAAAATCAGGAATTAATGTAGTTTTTTTTTTCATTATATTTACCTAAAAGTTTATTTGATATCAACCACAGTGAACACACAAAATTAACAAGAGGTATACAATATAAAGTAGTTTCTAATTAAATATAACTAATTAAATAGAACATTATAACATTTCAAAATTCATGAATTTTAGCTTTCACTACTTTAAACCCAAATAATAATATTTAAGAACACCATACCTTTGTGTGACATGTATTTCAAAAATAGTATGGTACCCGGAATAAACTAGATAGATTTTATAAAGCACATAAATCAATAATTAAATGTATTAATAATATTTTTTATGTATGGCTCAGTCCATTTTGCAGGGAGTCGGCCAACGCTTCGTTTGCCAGTTCTTGGACGCTACTCTACCGTCGTCTCTTTGACAGATATGTCATGCCCATTGTCATTTGAGTGTGCCTTTTCATTGGGTAGCCTCGACTTCGTGAGTTAGTCTTCGAATATCCTCGTTTCGGATTCTGCAAGTTGGACTGACGACATCAGAATATTGGCGTGAGTGGTCTGGATGCAGAAGGCAGAGGATCAAAGAGGATGGAGACTTATTCGGACGGCCTAGTTCAATAGTGAACGGACACAGGCTGATAATGATGACATATATATTGGTAATTTCTTTTTTAATTTATCTTTTTTATAATTTCTACACCCAAGTTGAAACATGTGGCCGCACAGAAACAACACCAGCAACCAAATGATTTTTGTAATAAAGAGTTGATGAATTAAATTTTAAAAAATGTAATTTGTTTAATTCTTACACCGAGCTCATTGATAATGGCACCTGTCCTCCAGCCGTGCACCAGGGTGACATCTGCAAGGTCACTGTAAGGATGGTCTCCGAAGTACAGCACTTGCTCTCCCCGCCATCCAGTGAGTTCTTGAAGCTGTCGAACGGTTCCCTTAAAAAAACAATATGGTTTAAATTTTGAATAAACATTATGAGAGCAACCCACTCAAATTAAATAAGATTCAATATATCTATAAATTATCAATTTAATGTGTAAATATATGATCATATAAAATTAGAATAATAATAGAAAAAATTCATATTTATAAAACGAGGTTAATAAAAGAGCCTCAAGCAGACACAGACTGACGGCTGGCAAATGAGTGCTCTTAGTTTGTGACACCCAGCGCCGTAATTTATCCAGTGGCGAATCACAGAATCACACCTGTCAAACATGCTACATGGCGGCACATGCATGACGAGCGAACATAAATATAAAACAAAAAAAACGTATATTGAGGTTTTCGGCACCAGCCTGTAAAAGGCTATATCGAGCTGATATCAATACTTTTACATTTGCATGTACATACACGGTTTTTTTAAATAATTATTCACATACATATACATAAATAAATAGATCAACAGTTATACCTCATAATAGATTGTTCCTTTCTCAAGCTTGGTGACTTTGTCCCAGACGTGAGTGCCTGAGGTCTGATCAAAGACTCGGATGGGCCGCGAGTGATCCGTGAAGAAGCGAGGCTTCCGAGCCGACACAATCACCACATCGAAGAAATCCCGCCAATCGGAACCCACCAATAGCTCCATACCAGCATTACTGAAATACATATTACATTGTCAGGACAAAGTAACTCCTCAAAAGAAATCGACAGACGTACTGGGATGGGCAGCATTTGGAAAACATAAGTACATTTTTATCTGCAATGTCTTACAACTAAGGTGTAACCAATTCAACCTCCGTGTATTAAATTAGAACTTGACACAGAGATGTGGAATCTAACAGCAAGTCTTACCCATAAATAAAGGTCACCTCTAAAAGATAGAATCCGAAACGAGGATATCTGAAGAAGAACTCAAGTAGTTGAGGCTACCCAACGAATAGGCACACTGAAGTGGCAATGGGTAGGACATATCTGTCGAAGAGATGACAGTCAATGGGAAAGGAAAGTGTCGGAGTGGTGCCCAAGAACTCTCAAACGAAGCGTTGGCCAACGCCTGCAAGATGGTCTGCTGACATCAGACGAATAGCGGGAGTGGTTTGGATGCGAAAATCAGAGGTTCGGAGAGGATAGAAACTCATGAGGGAAGCCTACGTTCAACAGTGGACGTACACAGATTAAAATTGATGATATTACATTCAATATAAAAAATATGATTAACAGAACCAACAATAGTTTCGATAAATCTGGTAAATGTGATGATTTATTGCTGTTTCTTGCATTAATACGAGGGTTATCTGTAAAATAAGGTTCCCATGGCGCTACAGTCCTGAAAAGCGCTGTTAAGGTGGATCCCGCGATTCTGTAGAGTACCTTGGTTCCCCCACTCCAAATCCCTTCCCTGGTGAGCTGCCTGCGGAGCTCAGTCTTGACTTGGCAGCCGTACGTGATGGATCTCCCCCTCGCTTCGCCCGTCAGGTGTGAGATATCATTACTTTTAAGTTAAAAAACAGTTCAAATGTATTACAAAGAAATAATAATATGCGTCTGTGTACTCACACAAAATGGTAAGGACTGTTGGTAACTAAGAATAGTTTTTTATCAGCGTTTACTAGTTTATTAAAGTATTTCCTGATGTCGGGATTAGGGTGTATGTACTCTCGCACATTCTCTGACACTATGCTGTGCATTATGGGATGACAGCTCTTCACGGAATTCTGAAAACATACATATTTCAATATCAGAAAAATATCTAAATAGGTGTGTCATATTTTTGTTACTGATTTTCTGATATGTTCTACAGGCAGACACATTATATTTTCTTAATTTTATTTATTACATATTATTTAAGGAATTAAACAAACAGATGATTGCAAATATATATATGATAGATATTAACAACGGACGGAGATTAAAAAAAACTATGATTTTTAATCGATTTCTGAGCTCTAAAATACCCCGGTTGGTGTGAATTTGATCCATCACCCGTAAAATGTCAGTCATAGCCTATCAATTAAAATTGGTGGTAGACGAAAGTCATCCCGTGAAGACCACCCATTCATAGTAGATTCCTGTAATAATTAAGGATGATGCGTGAATCTCGGGCTGTAGTCTATGACGTTGGCGGATCAACACTCCACATGCAGCGTTTAGCCATATACACAATGGTAAGCGTCATAGAATTCCACAGATGAGACAAAAAATTACTATCACCATCTGTCGGTATTCTCCTGTATGTGTTTACATAAAAAAAAAAAAAATATATATAAAAATATATAATTATTTTAATAAATTGGAGAGTCAAAAAGAGAATAGATGAAAGGTAAAATAGAAACAAACTGATATAAGAAGAGAAACTATTCTTAGCAATAATATTATTGAGGTCAGTTACCCTTTATCTAATAATCCTAAATTATCTTAAATTTTAATACTGTGATAACGTATTTTGTGATATTACATATTTGTTGACAGTTTTAATTTAAAAAATGTATTTTTACCTTCATGGGATGAATAGTACAATTAAATATAAATAGAAAAACGTGTTTTTGAAAGATAACAACCCAAGGTTATTATATATATCATTTAACATACATACAATCAGGTTTGCTAATATTCTTGAAAAAGATATTTTATTTGCTAGTCATATTAAGTGTTTTATTGTTTCAATTGTTTTATTTATAACAGAATATTAAATTGAATGCGAGTGATAGTGCTATACTTCGCAATAAAACACTATTGGAATACTTCAGTGGTGTCCAACAATATTTTTTTTTAAATATGAAAAAATATATATGTAACATTATAAATATGGATTATATTACAAAATGTGACTATTTGCATACCATTTAGTGCAGGACTAACATGTAAACATATGTAATCTGAGCACTAATTGGGTTTTTTTTTTAATATCGCAACAAGAAACACAGATAGTCAGTAGATTTTTATATAGAGGATAAGTACACATTACAATAATAGGCACTAGAAACATAATAAAAAATTATGATTCAAAATCTAAATTATAGATTTTTTTATTGAATTTTACTTTCATTTACACACAGGTTATAGAAATCAATAATGAGATCTCATGAGTGTGATCACACACATCAAAACATTGCTCACATGTTACAGTAATGGCTGAAAATAGCTTGACGGTTGAAGACCCCTGTGCTACATGATAATGTATTGTAATATTCACTTCTTCAATCATATGCTGCTGTTCGTTATATAACAGACTGCATTAACACAAACACTGAGATACAACAATGGTCCCCCCTTGCTCTGTGTAATGATAAAACCCATTCTGGTCCAATCAGGTTGTAATTGCAGGAAGTTTGCCCGACTGACCTTAACGTCGCGGAACAGAATCTCTGGATGATAGTCAATGTGGTTGCGAATAAAGAGCTCGGCCACATTGCACAGCAGAGACACCTCTGGCACAGAAAACAGGTCAGCAAGATGGATCATCTTTGAGTGAACATCCTAAAATGAGAAATCGTTTATTGAAGTATATATTTAATATTTGAAAAAACTAAGAGAACATTAGATTTAGAAAACTTCACTAGTTAGCTTGGTAGTGAATTAACATTTTATATTAAAGTTTTAAATATACATTTTACCATTGCAAATAAATTATATGTAGTTTGAGTGTTTAAAGTATGTGCTTAAAATAAAGAAATAATATATATGCATGTTTCTTATTGATGCAAATTGAAGGAAAGTGTCTCGAACATGCAGAACTTGTGGCTAAATATAATGATTATTGTGCTTTTACTAAGTTTGCTGATATATTCAGTGAAAGAAACTTCTTCCTTTAATATGTTCTTTTCATTTTCCATAGTCTTTTCACTTTTGTGTAGAAGTAGTCACAATTATTCAGAGTACACCTACTGGACGTAACATGTGCTAACAGGAAAAAAAATTCAATAAGACCATCGTCAATGACACCATATTGTCAAACAACGTGATGCAGTCAGTGGCAGAAATAGTCAGGTTATTATAAAACACATATAAAATATTACTCCGTTTTATAAAACTAATTATCACCATGATTACTGTACTCTTTTTATAATTGAATATAAAGAGTACTTACTTCTGCTTACACCCACCTCTTGTAATAGCTATTTTTTTTCATGATACTGCTAAATAAAAACAATTATTATTACCTCCATATTCAATGACTGGTGAGTAATTGGGTTATTTGGCATGTAAAAAAAACATACACATCTTTATTGTATATTTAACTGCATTGACTCTGCTTGAATTATCATGCAACAAGCAAGATGTAAATATTTACTATTCATTTGAAGAGTGATGAGTTATTAATATGCTAATATGTTTAATTAATACATAAAACACAGAATGAAAATTAAGCAATTAACCATTTTATGGCGGTTTGCTACTGTGCATCTATACACAGTAATATTTAGTATCAAGCACCTGCCATTTGTGAGTACATTTTTAAAAATAAAATAATGTTAATGGTAACATTTTATAAATATAAAGAACTCTAATAATATACTTTTTTCACTTATCCTCGCCTATTAAGATGGGTTCTTGTGTGGGCGAGGCAACACTCTGTTTTTTTGTTTTGTTTTCGTTTTTATGTACAGGAGATTTTCAGTAATTAGCTTTAACCATATTTACTGGATTCTATGACACCCAGCCGGGTTTGTTAAATGCTGCATGTGGGATGACAGTTCAAATTTAATTTTAAGAAGTGGATATTAAGATATTAAAAATCCATTTTTATTAAAACTAGATGCTCGCATATGTTTGCTGATAAATATTACCATGTATAATAGCCTTCCTTTGTTCTTTTGAAAACAATACATAAAAGTAATCATTTTAATAAAATCTAAATATAAATAAAATTCAGTTTAAAATGCTAAATAAATCTCAACAAAACCTAACAAAAACATTAGTTGGAACACCACACATAACAATTATTATTTATGTCATGATTAAAATACGACATAAATCATCATCCTAACCATAATTTACGCTGTTAAAAGAACATAAGTTAGCTCTCAATATAATGGAGGCACGTTTTATGTTTTTAGAGTTTAAAATAACATGTAATTACCCTTTCAGTCTTGGAGTGGCCTTCCACGTAAGCGATAGGTATTATTCTATTCTTGTACAAACTCAGCACTTCTTCAGTGGAGAGAGCACTCAGTCCTCTATAGACGGAGCCAAACTGAATTTGTAGGAAGGAATCCAGCTTCAGAAGAAGACCTTTCTCTATGTCGTAATGGAGACCACGGACTGCGAATCCCGGCTTGTAGTCGAGCTTCAATATGTCTGGAGGATACTGAAGGAAACACACTATTATCAGAATATAAAATAATTAATATAGAAAACATATTACACACTACTATCGAAATAAATATTAATTAGTTTAACAATATATAAAACCCCTTGAAGAAAAGTGAAACATGTAAAAAATAAGTTATGAATGATTTGGCAAGATTATAAAAAAAAATGTTTATATTTTCAAAAAAATATCCAGAGAACCAAATATACATTTTTCTTAAAAGATACAACAAATCACCATTTACCTAAAAAGCCATTTGAGAAATCAAATAATGAGATTAATTATTTATATTAAATTATAATATTATACAAGCAACAAATCGCATCAGAAGATTTCATTACTCCAAAGGAAAGCCTCCCAACTTGCAAGAACCTTGACTGGCGCACCAAGAAATCGCTGAACAGATTAAGAACCGGAGTTGATAGAACAAAGGGCAACCTCGAGCCGTGGGGAATGCTTCGACAGGGAGATTCGCTGGTGTGCGACTGTGGAGACCTACAGCCCGCCTCACACCTAAGATCCTGTCCCATGTGTCTAACAAGCTGCACATCCCAAGACCTAATCTAGGATATCGATGCTGATGTCGCTGACATGAAGAAGCAGATAATTTTATAAATTGTAATATATTATAAATTAAAAAATTGCAATGCTGAATCTATTGACATATTTATATCACTAATGCCTTTTTGAAATTGTGAAACGTCTTGCGGAAATTCAATAAGTACAATGTATTTTCTATGAGACATATGAAATGATTGAATTGATTAAGATGTCAGTAATGCCATTTTATGGCGAAATTAAGATGCAATGAAAAGTTACGTGATCCATTAACAAAATGTATAGAAAATAAAATAATAAAAATGCACTCACCAAACAATTCGTGCACACATGAGAACCAACATTTTACCATTTAATGTTCAACAACCTTGTCTTATTATTTTGTCATAAGAAAATGTGGACTAAACTGTTTTTTTGTGATGAATTTGTACCACTGGGATAGTAATTTAATTCTCAATTTTAGAACAAATGATAAATTACTATCCCAGTGGCATATTTACCTCATAAAAAAATATTAGCAATGCAAGCAATAGGATTCAAGCATTGGTTAACGATATATATTACTAAAATATGTGTCAAGTCACCTTGTATTTCTGTACGAGTGTGTCTCTGCCAAGATTATACAGTAAGTAGTCCAGTGATTCCTTGTAATCTGCAAGTGTGTAGTCATAATCAAATCCGTATATCTTAACCTCTTCGAGATCCAGCTCGTTGCAAGCAAATACGCCTTGAGGATTCACATCCTGTGGTAATTTCTTGGCTAAAAAGTAAATAATTGGTTAATAGATTTCATCCTAGTAAATGAAAAAATATTTTTAATATAAATCATATAAAAACTGTTCAGAAATCCTCTTTCATTTACAATATTCAAATTATGGAATTCCATCAAGAATTATTGATTGAATTTTTTAAACTAATCTTTCCTCCCTTCAAGCCCTCTTGCTGTTGTCTTAACGAACGTAGAATTTAAACTGAACTTAAAGATAATTTGGAATATAGAGTTTAGGATGAGGCAAAACATTCAACTATTATTTGTCATGGCAATTTGCAGCGGATATTGGTTTTCTTCCGAGTGGTCCAGAGCTGCTTAATTCAATCAATTTCATCAAACAACAAATAATTATGCCTGAAATACTGTACAGAAGCAGGAACACATTTGAACAAGTCAATAGGCTAATGCAGTTTGGAAGAATTTAGAAAACCAGCGTACAAAGTTTTCAAGTTAACACCAATGAAAAAGATTGAAGAAAACTCATATTCATACAATATCATTGATCTAGCCCATAGGTTCCCAAACTTATTTCAGTCGTGGACCCCTTACCATGATTTTCGGTTTTCGGTGGACCCCCTCCTAGGTACTTTTAAAAAAAAAGCATTAGTTCAGTGGTGTCAAACTAAAAAAATATCAAATGCCGGATAAGGTATTTTGAGTACTTCTATTTGTGGACCAATAACCTCTTAATATTTAAAATAGCCATAAAAAATAAACACGCCGTGTATATCAAAAACTGTAAATTGAGTTTTCAAGTACATTAATGAGGGTTTTATTTTTTAAAGATAATTTTGTGAACATTGTGTAAATATAAACCTTGTTCATTTTTACACTCCTATAATCTGGACTGAAAATTTTCCATTACCGTCCGAAAAATGGTTCGTAAAATGTCATGCAATTCATTCCACATGTTCTCTATTAATTTTTCAATAGATCCTGGATTGCTAATATAAAGTATACTATAAAGATATCACAAGAAAAAAAGTCCACTGGGGACAAATCCTGGCTGCGGGATGGCCAGTTAATGTCACCTCTTTTAGGTATCAGTTTTTGGACTAAAAATTCACAAACTGCTATTATAGTAATTTAATACATGAAAATAACTGTTCGCACAAATAAGTGGTGCCGAACATTTCCACATTTTTATTGACTGATTTTAAAAGTTTGTATAGCTTTTGGGGAGTTATATTAAAAACCAAGTATCCCCCACTTCTAAATTCTTAGATTTGAGTGTAGACTGCATTTCTATTAATTCCATCTGCTTAAAGTTATTTTCTGCTGCTGCCGTAGTTTTCACTTCTTTGTCAAGGGTCAGCCGACTTAGTTTTATGTTCAGTAGAACTCTGTTGTCGGCCAGCAGCCGATGTGTTTGTAGTGCATTTTTGTGCGCAAAAAACTACTTACGCGACATAATTTCTTCTGATTTTTACAATATTGAGTATTGATTTTGATATTTTGAAACAATTTTGAACATTTTAAAATATTATTTTACAAAACAATCACATCTGAAAGATACTCATTCCAAAATGGCTGGAACTTCGCGTGATATGTCATCTAGAGACCACCTGTTTTCGGAAGATGAATCCTAAGATACTGATTCACTCTTCTCCTTGGGGTTGTGAATATTTCGAAGACGATAATGTCAACAGCTCAGATAGTGATGATAGAACCACATATGTCGATAGCCAAAAAATGAGAAAAAGTACTGGATTGAAATGACAGAAACCCGAGTTCCCATACTCTCCTGCCACATCAGACATTAGAACTCCAGACAATTAACGACTAAGGTCTGCTTTAGGATTCGTTTAGTTCTTTTTACAGAACATTTGATGTCTCAGATTTTGACATAAACTATCACATATCACAAAAAGCTTAGAAAGGAGTTAATTTTTCAATTAGTAGGAGGCGCAAGACTTGACCGGGAGTCCAGAAAAGGGGGACGCACAAGCACGATAGATACTGAATAACGTTTGGAATTAAAGCTCCACTACATTGCAAAACTAGACAAAGACTCTAAAGACCGTGCATTACAAAAAAGTCCATGAGGAATACAAGAAACAGTTTGGTTTTGTGAGACCTGCTCGAGAAAATCTGGTCTACATACTGAGCAATCCTTTAAGAAATATCACATTTCATCACAGTTAAGATTAAGCCCGTCGACTCGAACTTCCGCACCCAATTTTGCATCGCTTGGATTGTTGGAGATTGATTTCTGTTCCGAATATTCTAATGAAAACAAAATTTACGTTTAGTTGCGGTCGAAGAATCCTTGTTTCGATAGTAATATCAAAAGCAGAGCGCACTTTATGCCTCATATATGTTGCCTTTGCACTTAATTCCTGGAATCTGCCGTTCTCGAGTTTGGTACCCTTCCCGCACCGATATCTATATTCGCTCGGAAGTAACCGGCTTCCTAAATTTTTAGAAGTTATTGGTCCATCCCGAATTTTACTTCTTCTTGTCCAAGACTAAGATATTTATTGTATGCACTTCACAATATTCACATCACGCATATTTAATTTATATTTAATGATATTAATGATAATGTGTCTAAATTTCTTATAATTATATATTGAACCTTCCGCGGACCCCCTAACGATGTTCAGGGACCCCCAAATCAATTTTCATTTTCAACGGACCCCCTGAATGATCCCATGGACCCCTGGGGGTCCGTATGGACCACTTTAGGAACCACTGATCTAGCCCTAGACGGGAGTATTTGCAGCAAGTGTTCGAGGACTTGAGTTGTAGCTTTTATGCTGAGCTGAAGAGGGTTGCAAAAGACCGAGAGGAATGGAGATCGAGATGCAAGATTCTGTTGCTGCAAACCAATCCACCGGATTGATACTATGAAGAAGATCATTGATCATATAATGACCGATACAACTAGAGAAGAAGCACATTGATGTGAAACACCTTCAATGAGTAAACATGAAAAACCATCTGGGATGATTGAAGTCATTATGATTTTGTACTATTTAAAATAAACCCTACAATGAAATTCTGTATCTTTACAATGAAACTTGAGTTGTGTGTTAATCTGCAAAAATCATAAGAATACAGCATTTATGCATCTATAACAGTAATGTTTCTAGAAGCTGACTCAGACATGCACTGTAAAAAGGACAGTAAGCAAAAAATATATCTCTGTAAATAAATAAAATAGCTCTTACATCAAGTACTTATACATCCTATATATTCTAGGTCTAAATACTCAAGGGAGAAACTAAGAATTTTAGATGACTGAAGTGTGGCATCAAGGGATATTTGTAAACAGATCGATCAAAACAAACAATGCAGGTTATGAATCTTATATAATTTGACAAGACGGAAATAGAAAAGAGCGTTACATCTGCATTTAAGCTTTGTCCTCTTGTACGCCTCGCTCAGGATGTCCTTTGTTGAGCAGCGGCGGACCTGCTGTCCTGCAGGGCCCAGCTCCTTGAGGCACAACCGCACTAGAGGCGCGAGAGCGTCCACCGCCTTAACCCCGAAGCACCCCGCGCGATGCATCGTGCGATACTGAGCACGAGAACACTTGCGACCTATCACGTAACTTGCAGCCTGAACACTGGTGTTGCACTCACGAGTCTAAATTCAACACTTCATGACATTTGATGAAACTCTTCTTCCTTTTCTTTTTCCCTTATCGCTTCATATGCCTACCCAACGAAATTTAATTAATAGGTAGGTATTTTTGATCAAAATGTCGAAAATTGTATTATTAATAAAACTAATCTCTTATTGTGGAACGCTAAAACACCGAATAAAATATAACATGATCTTTGAAAATTTACCTGAATAATTTAGGTATGCGTATATTTTTAATATTTTCCGTGTTTGCCCAATCTTGGTACAAGTCCAACAGGTTGTACCAAGAAAATAACTAATAGTTTGTGCCTGCAATAAGTAATTAAACTATTATTAAGTTAAATTATTATTAGTAAATATAATTTATTTACTTAAATAGTCACGGTTCATGCTACATGTTCTACTGAAGAACGACAAGAAATAAAATATTATCATCATCATCATCAGCCTGTATCCGTCCACTGCTGAACGTAAACCTCCCGCATGAGTATGTTCCTGTCATGTGGGTATTTGGCTTATAACGCCATGCTTGCTAGGCGGCTTGGCGAGTTTATGGCCGGCTTACACCGTGCCTAGTTGAAGCTGAGAGAGTTCTTTTGGTAACTCCCTAAGTCCTCGTTTCTCCCATCAGTTCATCACGTCACATCGCCAAAGGTATTGGTTACCGCAATCTTGATGTGACATGACTATGTAGGCCTCACCACGAACATGTGGTAGTGGAGTTAGTTGTGAGAGGCTATAAACTGCTGTTTTAATAGCAGTCGGTAAGTGCGCATCACCATTCAAGAGCCCCGAAATAAAATATATCGTCATTAAAAACATACTTTTCATTTAATAAAGTTTGGTTCATCAAAGTAAAGTTTTTTCAATAAGTAGTTGTATATTTTTCTTTCATAGCGTTGCCTGTTGTCAGATTTCAAATTAAAAGGAGTTATTATGGACATATAAAAAGCCGAACAAAAATAATATTTTTCTATCCTATCAGGTTAATATCTCATTAAAAAAATGTTTTTTTTTCATCAAAAATTAGAATTTCAATATATGTACACAACATTCTGTATACTCACTACCTTAATTAGAATGATTGAGTGATTAGATGCATTAGTTCAGCTATCTAACCGTCGATGGAAGCGATGTAACGTCGAGATTCGTCGGCAGTTCGTGGGGCCTTTTGGTGTCAAGGACAAGGACACAAGGCGTGTCCTGATGTGCCGGGTCCTGGGGACTGACTGGTGTTAGCCATCGTGCTTAGTGGCGTGTCCGTACGGTGTTTTCACACATATATTTGTACAGTTAACTGTTTTTTTTTTTCAATATAAATAAATTGCTTTTAAGAACACTTCAATAAGTTAGCCGCATATTTACGAGCATTCAAAGGTCTAAAAATGTCACAATTCATTTAATTCTGATTCATGTTTTAGATTCTTCTTTTTTCAATTAATTTAATTTTTATTTGTGAAATGCCAATCTACGGTTGCACCGCGAAGCGCTGACCTGAAGTTGGGCGCAAAGGGCCGATATAGGGTTGGATCACGACGGGTCATACCGAATTTGGTTCACGAAACACTGTACTTTGTAATAAAATTATTATAAGTCATTTTATATTTATATTTATATATATTAAGATGATTATTATTTCATTTTTAGTTCCATATAAATGAATTAAATTCCATTATCAAAATCAAGCTTCACTTTGAACTAAATACTAGTAAAACGTTATCTTATAAGTAAGTAGCAACACAAAAAAAGTAATTAACGTTCAATAAACTAACTGATTGCGATAATGAGAAATATGTAACAAATTCTGGCATAGTAAATAGTGTGAAATAAAACTGATTATTTTTATTTGCTATATTATAAAATATGTATTTTAAATTACGTATACGATCACAGAGTTTCATCAATTAAAAATCTTAATTTTACGTTTAAAAATGAGTAATTTAAAAGCATTCATCCCTCATTTTTTTACGATTAAAAATAAGTGCCCCCATGTCCAATATTTTTCGGCCCCGGGTCAAGCCGGGTCCTATGGCTGGCAGACTTCCCGGAAATAACATTATGTCCCTCCTTCTCTCCTCATTCCTGACTATGGGGCATTGATTTTCTATTTATTTATTTTAATACACTTATTATTCAATACGTTAGTTAATTAAAGAATTGTCACCCTTACTATTTAATAGATAAATTGTATATATAAAAAAAATAGCATGACTATATTAAGCTTACATTTATTTAAAGTAGATAATCAAATTTAAGATAATATAATAAAATATATACACATATAAGTTTCTCAATATGGCAGTACAGCAGTTTTTTTTAAAACTTCCTCATAAAAGGAACACTTCCGGAAATTTATGTTAACACTTTAATAATAATTGTATTTTATTACTTTCAACTTACAAAATTAAAGCAAACTAAAATAATAATAAAAGTAGTTTTTGCTATGCTATTAATTTTGACAAGTCGGAGTATTTCGGAACATATAATTATTTATTCTAGCGAGATTATATTGCATTCGAAGGTTTCGATCATGAACGCAAAACGTTCTTTTCACTTCTCGAATATTAGATGACCTTTGTTGATGCACAACATAAGAAGTGGCCCCAAAGTTTGCTGAAATATATTTACGATGTTACAGGAAATGGACGAAACCTAACCTAATTAATACCAGACATTTTTGGAATTTGCTCTTGAAAAATCCCAAGTCACATTTTCGTAAAAAACGGCTTAAACTAATTTTAGTGATTTAAAATGAAAGTAGTTTGATTTCGTGTATTTTAAATTATATAATCATATTACTTTCTCGTAATGCTGATGCACAATGAATTTCTCCCGCAACTGTGAATTAAAAATCGTTTTTAAAAAAATATGCAATATATTTCAATTAACCAACAATACAAAAATATAATAACCAAACCAAAGCAATGCTTTTATTTCTGTGCACTGCTAAAAAGACAATCATATGAAGAGCACTTTCAATAAAATAATTGTCATAACAATTTATTATATGAAGAAATGCATATCAGAAATGAATTAGATATGATATACCTAGGTATATTTTAAATAAATAAATAATTGTGTGCATGGTTGCTTTTATAAATAATATGTTATATGAAAACGTTAACCAACTACGGAAGAATGAAAACTAACCTTTAAAAATAAAAAAAATAAAAAACTTATTATTTTGTGTTGAACCTCTTAATTTTTTTATTTCGTGTTTTTGATGATTAACATTTAGATTTCTGGGAAAGCGCTGCCAATCATGTTCTTGCTTCGGTAGCGATAGGTGTGAGTCCGCAGGTTGAAGGGCTGCTCCCCCAAGGTCAGGGGGCAAGCCTTGTCAGCCCTCGCCAAGAAGCAAAGAGAGTACAGGGCGACCTCCAGTTCCGGAGAAGTTCCTACAAACATGGTGTCTACAGGCTTGTCGATTCCTTTCATGCTGAAATGCAGCTTCAAGATTGCTCCTTTCTGGAAATATAACACATTTTATTTATTTATAATAATATTAATAACATAAGTGGTCACACGTCGCATAGCACTCATAACAGGAATAATTTAATTTATTGTTTATTTTAATAAGTGTTTTTTCGACTAATATTTCATTATTTTCAGTGTCAAAAATAATTTTCGTAATGCGAATATGAAGCACTGATTTCTAAATATGGACATACGAATAGCATCCGATTTTCGAAAATATGTATTATTTTAAGACATGATGTAAATAATAATGGTTTTGTAAACGGAAGAAACATTCATTGCGATTAAGGTAGTGCTTAGTGATTATTTCATTTGCTACTAAGTTTTATTATTTTTATTTTTATTTAATGATATACATATCAATAAATATATTATATTAAAAAAATACTTACGTCACGAATTTCGAGCTTTTTCAAATATCCTAAATAGTTTGCTCTTTGTGCTTCTTCCTCAGTATGGAAGTATATCCAATTATGAAGACCTTAAACGTTTTAATTTCATTCGATTTATTATTCATTTATAATACAAAAATAAAGTTTTCAATGTACAATGGTGTCGAAAATACCTGATATCTCGCCATTTTTTAATTCAGATAAGAAGATATGCTCAAATCCAGAACTTCCGATCCTTCCCATTCCTCTCGAGTACATGTTAAACCAAATAAGTTTCAATAAATCTCTCTGTTCTCTTGGGTCTTGTGATACTAATCCTGAAAATAAATGTTTTGCGTAATAATATCATGTGCATATTTAAATCAAAAACGAAATAAACAATGTGATGCCTTATGGCAGACAAATCGCAATAAAGTTGTTCCTAGATCTACGTTTTACAATTGAAACCTCAATCAGCTCACTGGCGAGTGATCAATGACAGCTTAAATTCGTATTACCACTTGCGTATTAGGGTTCCTATTCAACAATCATGCGTGTAAACAAAGTTATTATATCTACAATATAACGCTGTCACCGGTAGTTACCTAAGTACATGTACTCCTAACAAATATCACTATTGAATTGCAAATTTAATTCAGTGTAACTTTTTGTTAAACGATTAATTGAAATTATTAAATTAAAAATTAGTTGACATAAAAATTAGTTGACATACAAATTTAAAGGGAACGGTGTTTATGTTATTTTGACCTTCAAAATATTTCCATGTAATTACGTAAAATAGGTCAATGTTCTATTATTCTCACAATTGTCGTTTGGGGATTAGGAAAGTGGTAAATCGGGGATCACCCTGCGCAGTACCTAGTATTACAATATTACATACTTGATTGACATATGTATAACGTAACCTAAAAACTTACAAAAAAAAACTCCTAACGAACTGCAATGGCCGTTATATTTTAAGCAAATAAACTTTTTTCAGATTAACGAGGTCAACTTTTACAAAATTGGAATAACAAAGATAAATGGTATTGTTCTATAGTCCATCCAATATAGGAAGAACCCTATGACACATTTATTACCCTGTGCTAAATATCGTCCGATATAACGTTGTAAAAACGTTCGCTACCTATACTTATTTTATCAACATAAACAAAAGCCTCTCTTCTTATATATAATAAGTTATTTAGGTAAATATATCACAATAAAAACAAAATAATATAAAATATATGCATATTGTTACAAATTATAAAAAATACGGCAATTTGTAACTATAATACTATAATATCTGACGCACGTAGAAGGCCATGTCACATTACTGCGAAAACCAGTGTTGGGGTATAAATAATCGTATTTTCGATTGTTTTTGTAAATACCTACTAAAATGAAATATTACAATTATTATCAATTATAAGTGAATATTAACAGGTTTTAAGAGACATGTAAAACAAACTATAAATAATAATATTAGTAATATGAAAATTATGAAGAAAAGCAAGTGTAGAGATAAATATTAGCACATAACCTTAATAACACATATTTTAGTCGGAATCCGATAAAGCAGTACATTCTAAATTGTCTTCGTCACTATCGGAATCAGAACTACAACTTTCACACACATTTATAATCAGGTTCTGTTCACTTAAATTGTCAAAATTCATCTCTTCGTGATATTGTCGTTTTGACTGACTTAAACGCCAGAAGACAATTGGGCACAAAACCTTTTGACGTTCCGGCATGACAAATAATGAGGCGCTGGCCTTTTCCTTCAGGAGTTTTCGTCCTGGATTTAGCCGTGTCGTCGGTCCATATTTTACCAACAGTATGATTAGCATTGAGCCAAGTTTCGTCGAGAAAAACGACTTTCTCCCAATTCCTAATGCTCACATTTTTTTATATTTGAAGCCAATGTTTTTCAATACCTTACTAAGAGACGTCGCACTGCCTTGAAATAATCCGACTGACTTTAGAGAACTACCAATTTAAGAAGTGTTGGTATTTCGTTGCGGTCATAGTATGCATACATGTGATTCCGAATTGCCGCCAAATCAAAGCTATCGGGTTTTGTTATTGAGCATTTCTTCTGTCGTTTCTTATTTGGTGTTAATTATTTTTTCTCTTCTAATGAAGATTCACCGTATTTCTCCTCTGTGATCCGAGATACTGTAGATTTACTGATTCCTAGGGAATCCGCGACCCGATCTCGAATGTTTTCAACAGACAGCAATGGTCCACCATTTTGTTTTTCTTGATGAAAATAATCACGCAAGCGTACGACAAATTCACGTGATTCACTGCTGAGAACAGTTCTTTTCTGTCACTTCGGCATTGTAAAAACACAAAATATGATTCAATGAAACAACTTTAACAATACTAACAATAAATATAATAATTACAACAACAAAAAACACGAATCGATCGAAGAACAACACGCTACTGAAAGTCAAACATTTGTACTGATCCGCCATGAAGCCGCCATGCGGAAATAGAGATGTTTATATACGATTCACTTCGAATTCAAATTCGATTTTTTTTCGAAGAAGAAGAGAAAAAAAATCGACCTAATCGAAATAAATATTTTTGCCCCATCCCTTTTACAAGGGGCAATAAATGTGTCATAGGGTTCTTCATATATTGGATGGACTATAGTTGATCTCTGTGATCTTTGACATGTGTCATCTTCTTATTCTTTTGTGTTATTTTTGTTTTTTTATTATTTTCTCTATTTATTGTATATTTATGTATACTCTATGTTTCTAAATATTTGTAAAAAATTGGAATTTCGATTCTGTATATAAATATATAAATAAATATAAATTTCAGATAATATTTTCCCACCCGGGTATAAATACCTCTGTCCAATATTACTATGACTTAACCAAGAAAATCGTGGCGAAAAATTTATAGACAATTACAATTAATTTACTTATTAAAAATGGTATATTACTTGATCTCAATATCACATTCAATTTATTCATAACAATAAAACACCTTTTGTTTGCAGAAAAGTCATTAAATGGCGAATGACAGAAGTAGACATGATGGCATCCAAGAAAGCATTTTCTTCATTTCTCTCCTGAAAAAAATATAAAACAAATGTGTTATGTCAATTTAAATTTAATTTTTAAAAACCATTCAAAAATAATACGTTTTACCGTAACACACGCAAAAAAATTTTTTATTTACGAAGACAAAAAAGCTGCTGGAATTTCGTATTTGTTCTGGTTAGACACAAAAAAAACTTACTTGTGGTGTGATATGTTCATTGACTGTTGTATCCTGCTCGTAGTTATCAAGAAGTACTTTCATGGCTGCAATAGTTGGTATATTCCAAACAGCAGGTTGGATCGTGAGCAATCTGTAAAAGTAGGTTACTTTTATATATGCTAATACTATACATAAAATGCATTCGGTGGAGCTTCGGGGGCAGAACTGACATGGGATGATGCAAAAACCATGGCAGCTAACATCAATTTATATGGTCCAGCAAGAGAATATCATAAATAATGGAGGGGTAGGATAATAGAATAGGGCAGTAGGATATATAATAATGTGAGGATATTAATATGATTATGATGACATTTACGAGTTTTATATCATAATATACAAAATACTTACGGCTCTGATGCAACGTCGTCTTTAGAAAACGAAGTGGTTTTCCTTTGATAGTTGACAGTAATATATTTTGCAGCGTTGTTTGTGTCTTTCTTTAGAAGGGCTTCACTCACGACCTTCAACTCATCATCGCTGACAATTTCTTTGGCACCGGCCACCGTAGAACCAGCAGGCTTTGTACCAGCCGTTGATACAGGGCGAGCAGGCTGGTTCGTCCCAGTAGGAGACCCAGGACGGGTGTTAGGAGTAGGAGTTAGTGGATTCGGTTGAGAGGCAGGAGGATTTGACCCAGGTTTCTGATTTCCCGACACCACAGAACTCCAACTTTTGGGTTTAGCTGTGGTTGGTGTAACAGTACCACTCGAACCACCTGCAGGCAAACTGGGAAAACTAAGATCTCTTATAGGGGTGTTACCTGGAGCTGGATTGGCGGGTATGGGGTTTACGCCAGAGTTGGGAGTTGAAGCAGAAGGGCCGCGTGTGCCACCAGGAAGAGCTGGGAAACTTAAATCTCTGAGAGGAGCCCCGCCCTGAGAAGTCGGTGAATTGGTTGGCTGTTTTGGATTTGACCCTGGATTCGTGGGAGAAGCAACAGGACCGCGTGTTCCACCAGGAAGAGCTGGGAAGTTTAAATCTCTAAGTGGTGTTCCATTTGTTGAAGTCGGTGAGTTCGTCGGTTGTTTTGGACCCCACGCAGGATTGTTACTTGAGTGAGCGGGTCCACGCGTTCCTGGCAGAGCAGGGAAACTTAAATCTCTAAGAGGAGTTCCATTTGTGGGTGAATTTGGAGGCGGATTAACACCCGAGTTAGGTATCAAAGGGTTTGGATTTCGTGCTCCAGTTGGTTGAGCGGGGAAGCTCAGGTCTCGGAGAGGCGGATTATTTTGAGGAACGGAAGAGGTTGGCTTTGGAGCTGTCGGTGTTGGCCCCCTTGAACCAGCGTTGTTAGCTGGAACGGGAAAGCTAAGATCTCTAAGAGGTGTACCGCCTTGAGGTGAATTTGCAGCTGGTTGCTGTTGATTTATGTTTGTTCCTTGCTGTCCGCTTGATAATGTACTTCCTTTCGGCAAAACTGTTCCCATAGCTTGTCGTTCAGCATCTGGTATTTGGTCATTGTAATTTTTTATGAGCTGTTGCACTCCTCCCGATGCTGTAGTTTGCCCGTTGCTGTTAGCATTATGGAGGTTAGAATTTGGGGGCGGTGTTATTGTAGGTTTTCTGTTGTTTGACTCAACGTTCAGAAAATCAAAATTTGCATTTTGTACCGATCCTCCTATTCTACGATCCGGTAAAGCTGAAATAAATAAAATAAACAAGAACAATTATATATTTCAGGGTGACGATTTAAATTAGTTTTTTAATAATGAGTAAAGTAATCATGATCATTTCCACGAACCAAGTAGCTACATAAATATATGCACACTCATCCAATCACCATGTTGTCATCTGTATGTAAACAACTCAGTCACCTTCATGCTATTTACCAATTCACAAAATGATAATACTATTTTTTAACCTTTTTTAAAATATCTAAGTTGTTCAATGTAGGAATAGTGTAATTATAGCGGTTCGGGCTTTGATTTGACGAGGAATGAATGAATTAATGAGCATAACACACATTATTTTATAACATTTGTGTTTTGATCTAATTTTATACTGATAACAGAGATCAATATTTTTTTAACGTGAAATTAATAATAAATTTATTATGCTCGTAGTTTCGGTGTCAATGTCGACCTACACAGAGATCATGTTAAAACTAATTAAATTAAATAAAAAAAATATATATCTCCACTGTTATTATTCTTTATTCATAATTGCTCAAACAGATCGTTTATCATTTTTGCCTTAAACTTTAAATTCATATCAATTTTTGTTTTTTTTTTCATTTAAACAAAAATGTTTTCTCTCCCAATCTTATGTAGAGAGTGTACGATACTTAACAAATCCATTTTATGTAAAGTGAATTTGTAAATAACATCAATTTACAGATGCTTTTACTTTTATTAGTCATATTTCGATCATATATATGCGCATATTATACGATTATATATTAACACATTCGCATCGAAAGGTATTAATACCCGTTACCTCGATTGACGGTTAATTACGGGAAGAGTGTTTTTACCTTTTACGCACTCTGATCTTTAAAGTCGGGTAGGGTATTTATACTTGTTTTTTTCTACAAGCATTTGACTTTTTCTTACTTATAAGGTTCGACATTACCAATTTTACAAAAGTAAACGCATATTTAAGACACAGGGTCACTACAAATTCGTTTCAATTTTTAGAATAAATAATGTTTGTTTATTTAGTAAAATCAACATATATTTTTAATTTTATTGTATAATCGCTAGTATTTTATGTATATTTTTTGTGATAAAACCCTATATAAGGTTTATTATTACCATGAATATCATACTCTAAATCTTAAAAAATATTTATAACTCTAAAAAAACGTACCCTTAAAAGTTTTAATGTGTATTTTCAAGTTGTGGACATAATTTAAAATTATTGTTAGATGTTCTACAACTTTTCGATGATTTTGCTGGTGGTGCTATAATTGGTGAGTATCATATTGAAAAAAATATGTTGTTATGTTGGATATTTTAAAAGTTATGGCAGTTTATGTAGAAACATTTTTTTTATGCGCAACATCGATTTATCGCCCGTATTAGATGAATGTATCAGCCGAGCGCGAATGTAACCGATGTGAATGTGTGAAGTATGAACTTCTAAGCATACGAAAAATAGCTTCTAATAATTCGAAATAAATACGTTTTGAAAGCAATTACAAAATATCTCCTTTTGAACTCGAATTAAACTACATATATTTAATGTAAGTATTACATCAAATTATGCAAAAAATTATATACGAGTATACTTAACTGATTATTAATTCTACTATTAAACATATGGTGATTAATAGGAAAGAATAAAATATAATATATTAATTTTCCTCCACAATATTATGACCGTTATGACTACTCGAGTGACAACTTATATAGCTAAAAATTATTGATATTAAATAACCAAATACCGATTTGTTGTACCAATTATGGGGTGTGGATTATACTATTTTGCACACTTTTATCCAAAATGTTTGTAAATTTAGTTCTTATCACCCCTACTTCTATCGATAGACTTACTAAAAATAATATGACTATATTCAATTACTCTGATTTATTTAAACTAATCACTTATAACCTATCTTTATATAATACGTTTATAACTTCACAACATGACATTACGATAGTATATAAAAAGTATATAAACATTTAACAACATCGCATAAAAAACTAGAAACTCCTCCGGCAATCTAAACAAACACGTTTAAAACAATGATTATGTATACTTGTACATTTTTTATTATATTATATTACTTACAGTTTACAAAACCAAAGCAAACTAAAAGTGTAATAAAACTGGTTTTAACGATGTTATTCATTGTGAAGACCCGGACCATATCGGAATATAAATTAATTCGTTCAAGTCGAGGTTATATCTCGGTGATGATTATTGGGGCATTGATGGTCTCGATCATGAACACAAGACGTGCGTCACACCTCGCGAATATTAGCAGACTGTCGAATCCAACCAACGTAAGTCAAGGAGTGGTCATAACATTCGCTAGTACACTGATCTATGTTATTATTTAAGGTAAGAGCACTAGTAGTTGACAAACTAAGAGCAATCTGCTGACAAATAATTCCAACTTCGTTATTCGTAGATAAAAACTGAATACATAAATCAGAACATCTTTTATTATTGTAGATTCAATGCTTTTACAGTATTTTTTTAATAAAATAATATTTTCATTTAACATTTTTCAAAAATTCCATAACTGTTCTAATATTTTACCTCATTCAAAACCGAATTTAATTGGCCATCTTTAATTTCTCTAATTGACCATCTGTTTTACATTATTTGAAACGAAATTGAATGATGACAAATTTGTGAACTCTTGACTGATGAAAAAGGTAAACTATATAAAAGGCTGTTTATCAGTAAAAAAAAGTCTTGGTCAAAAGTGTAAAAATATTTATTAAAGCATTCTAACTGTTTCAAAAGTAAGAAACATATTTATTCGATATGATTGTTGAATAGTCCCATACTAGAATAAATGCAGTCAATTTTTTTTTAGACGATGATCATCATTACTACATACGTTCCCCTAACTGTATCATGTGGCATTCACCAACTGCCACAAAGCTCTGTCAGCCGCCATAGTCTTCACGTAATCCTACGTCAACTCTGCCTCCCGCAGCTCCGCCGAGTACATTGAATGTATAGCTCCCACTGCCTTACAGGACGGCAGAAGTTATTAAATTAAATATGTTTATATTATTGTACTTCAATAATAATTCGGCAGATAGTGTTTCATGCCGGTTTCATGATTAATAGAAGCTTTCTCTTTCTACTCTTAATATAATCTCGTTTTTCGATTATTTTTCTAGAAAATCTTTTAATACAGGGTCAACTACTAGTGCTTCTACCTTAATTAGATCAAAATTAACTGACCCCTCTTAAAACATCGACAGCAAAAAACTCCGATAGTGCCGTAACACAGACATTGAGACACATAACAATTATGCAAGACGTAATATTATGATGATTAGACAAATACAATATCAATTTACAATGTACATATACTATATAATTATTATTATTACTAGGCCTTTCTCCCCTAGCCGCACCGCGGCCTTACAATAATTACTATCTTTATATACATATTTATAACAAATATATTTTAAAAAGATCCTCTGACACCGAGCTTGTCGACGACAGATATAATTGCTGCTTTACGATAGGTTCGTTTGAATCTAATGGCTACCATTTGAGTGTCCGGATTACGATTCGGCAGAAAATGACATCGATATTCAAAATTAAAAATAAGAGAGAAAAAAAATATTGCTGAAAAATTAGAATGTTAATGTTAAATATAAATATTTTTTATTTGAGTTACTAAAACCTGAATTTATAACTCAAATTCAAACATTTAAATTATGTACCAACTTAATATTTAGGCTTTCATAATGATCAGGTAAACAAGTGCTTAGGATTTCTTGCGTAGATGGCGAAAATATTCAATAGAATAAATAAACATTAATTTATGATTGTATTTCCACATAAGATATATGAAGAATGTATATGTTTAAGGATTTTTCTTTAATTATGTGCTGCAATGTGTGTTTTATAATATTTATTACCAAATAAACCATTTTACTAGTTTTTTTGGCGGTGGGGAGCGGGAATTGATTCCTTCAAATTTAGGGGACCGCAACATGAAATTAATTGGAGAGAGTGCTTTCTAATAAGTACATAAAATCCGTCAACATATCAGACAATCGCAGTCTCACAGGCTGACATGTTGGCTATCCGGCGTGAGTTTTAGTTACTCTGCTAGCCCCAAACAGGCTCATAGTTGTAATTTTAAAGTAGAATTTTCATCTTGGCATTTTTTTAATTCATTTTATTATGTATCGTAGTTTTAATTTATTTTTATTAAAAATATACAATATATATAATTCATATTTAAGTGACGGTGTTTTTATTATTTAACTGAGTTACTCTTTCATTACATCAATATTTATCCTAATCTATAAATTTTTTAGAGATTGGTACTGTCAAAGTCGTTGTGCCTTAGCGTATTATAATAAAAATGAGTTTCCTTTTAATATTTATTGTGTTAACACTTTCATAATAAGGTCAGTTAGCAGTTCACGGGGGCTATCTCAAAATAAAATTGTTAATGTGTTGCAAAAAATATATCTTACCGGCTAAGTCATTCATGGATCCGTAAAGCGTTTCATGATAAAATACTATACGTTTTAATAAAAAAAATAGAAACCACAAGCTGGCTACAGATTTAAGCTCAAAATTACTGCAATCAACCATTGCACGCAAAAAATTACATTATCCGTATTACAATTTATTAAATATTGTATATACGAGTAATTTAATCGTGGATGCACCTTTACGGAGCAAATAAATTATTTATTGCTTTTTTATTTGGAAGGACGAGTACCAGATTAAAATTTATTTTACCATGATCTTCTAGTGTTGTTAATTTTTCAACGGTTTTGGAAACAAATACCAATGCAATACAACAAAAAATAAGTAAAAAAAAACACCCAAATCCGACGGTTTATTAATTAAGTAATTCGTGAAAGAATGCGAATTCTGAAATACTATTTTTAATAGCATCAATATTTTTATTCACCTGTTTTTTTATTCTTATTGCTTGTATTCCATTTATATAACTATACAACTAACGAGAGATGTTTTATCTTAAAAAATAGTTACTTTGGGAACAAATATTTTGACTTTTTTTAACAATAGGTAGTTTCATTATTTTTAATTAGTTTTGACTATGGATAGAGATGTGTATTGTTGTCTCCGATATTTTGACAGCCGGCACCCGCCATAGGACTCGAAAGTGTCAACAACGGCAAGTTTGAAGCAATGCACAAAAGTAAATTATAAAAACTAAATATGCAATGCGATTTTACAACGATTCATAACTCGAAAAATGATCGAGTACGCTTTTCATTTTATAATTTGGACTTTTGCGGTACTATTTAGCCTGTATAATGTTCATCAATTTAGTAAAAGTAAGTTCTATAATATTACTAAAATCCACCGTCATAATAAATTTTTGATTTATTTATTTTGTAATGACAATCTAAAACCATAATTTAATTAAACAATACAGGCATATGTTGATACCCCCGGGTTGAGCAGCCCATTAGGATAAAATAGTCCAGGCCTCGGGAGCGTCAGGCTAATCATCCTATTGTCTTAAAAAATCTGATTAACAAATCACCCAAAAATATACCTCGAATACTACAGCAATCCCCATTCAAGCAGTCGGACTGCTCTGGAGAATGTCGGGAACCATATATGTTCCCAAGCTCCCGACCTTCAACTGCAGAAATGTCCCTAACTACTTCAAAAATAGTAATAATTACAATTATAAAAAAAAACATTTTTTTGGTAATTCAAATTGTCAAATGCAAATTAGGTCAAAAAGAAAAGATATGCTACAAAAATAAATTTAAATCTCGCTTTTCAAATTAAAACACAAGATGAAGAGCATAAAATGTCTCGTGTATTATGAATAATAATGGCGAGTGTTTGTTTTTAGATATCCATACTCAGAAGGAGTTTTCCGGTGACTTTGTAACAGGTTGGTCTGTAATCGGGAGGAACAGGGATGTGTCCGATTATGAGTGGAACGCCTGGAAGGCTTTTGTCCTGTCCTTGCTACCGTGGCTAATTGTTCATTTTTGTGTGGGTGAATATTTGAGAAACAAAAAAATACTACTGCAAACATGGTACTGCGTTGTATCACTCACTTTTTCATTTTACAAATTTGGTTCGTTAACTGTTTTACTATTTCTTCTGCAACCTATGATTTATTATTTAATTTTAAAAGTCAGCAGAAAAGCTAAGTCAGTCTGGACGTGCAGTTGTGTCTTCCTAATGTTTGTCAATGTTTTAAAAAACTTTTATGATGACGCAAATAATTACAGATACATTGGAAATGCCAGTATGAAAAATGAAGACTCTTATATGATGCTGGTGACCGTTTCGTGGATACAATTGAGATGCATCAGCTTTTGCTTGGAAACTATCAAAATGTATCCATCCAGTCACAGACTAAGTGAAGATAGTAATGCACTAAAGACAACCTATTCATCATTATTAGACATGCTAAGTTACACATTTTACTTGCCATTCCTGTTTTTGGGACCGGTATTGCTGTTTAATGATTTTCAAGAATCTTTTACGCCGATGAACAAGTCGCCGTTACAAAAGAGGCTCATGAACTTTGTGATTAACGCAACCAGATATTTGGGATGGTTTTTCTTTACCGAGTTATGCCTTCACTTTATACATTTCAACGCGCTTCAATTTCATTTAGAGGTAACCAATCTGTTTAAACATTTTTTAAAATTATGAATTTAAGTTTTCTAACATTCTTCCACGCTGCCACTTTTTATTTCAAGCTGAGAGAAAACAATTACCTTCTTTATAAAAAATATGTAATATAAAAATATATATCATAAGAATGTACAAGAATAAAAAAAATAGTCAAATAACAAAAATATAAAAATAAACAATAAGGGCATAGCTCTACCATTGATTAACTGTATATATTATTAGTTTTAAGTTTGTATCGAGGATGTGATGACATCGAAACCAGAAGACGAATAAATAATTAAAACCCAGTGGTTAATACAAAGTTTATTATTTCATTCTTTAAATATGACAAAACACAAAGTTACTGCATTCTAGAAATATTTATTAAAATTCATTACTTACTATTGGACTGAATCAATTCCACATCGCTGGCACAAAGAACATTGTTTTACATATAAATATCTCTATTGAACAATGTTATTATAACAAAAATTATTGAAGTAAAAAAAAAAAAATATATATATTGTTTCATCGCTTTACAGATGATAAATATGATGCCCGACTGGTGTCTCTATGGTGGAGGACTGTGGATGGGAGTTTACTTCTACCTAAAGTACCTGGTGGTCTACGGCTTGGCAGGATCCTTGGCTGCGATGGATCATGTCAGGCCGGAGACGCCGCCCCGATGCATCGCACGGGTGCATCGCTACTCACAAATGTGGAAGTATTTTGATGTGGGATTACACAAGTTTTTGATAAGGTAATTTTTGTTTTTCTAATAAAAATTGTACTTAAATTTTCTCTTTTAAATTTGTTAAGTTTGACTTAACAAAAGATATCAAACATATTATATTAATTTAGTAAACAATTTTCTTACAGATACATTTATAAGCCGACAATAAGCCGCGTGAGTTATGATGACATATTCTTATTATCATTTATGAGATCCTTTGCATCGTTGATTTGTTTCATGTTTGTTTTATTTTGGCACGGTGCACATCATTTCATATTCGTATGGACGGTGCTGAACTACCTTGGCATTGTGATGGAAAGCATGGGCACAACGTTTTCGCAAGGCCATATTTATAATAATTTCAAAAGATATATTTTGAGAACGGAAGAGAATAATAAAAGGTTTAATGCATTTTTAGCGACACCGATTTTGATAGTCTCTGCTTTATCGAATTTCTACTTTTTCGCCGGATCGGAGATTGGAGATATCTTCGTAGTTAGAGTATTGAATCAGTCTGCACTAAGCTTTGCTGTGATGTTCGGCTGCCTTTACAGCTCATGTCGGGTTTCTCAGTATTTGATCAATGTACATGCAAGGAAGATTAAAATGTGAAAACAATATTAGTTAGTAACATTCTTGATAATTGACATTTCTTGATAATGTGAAATAAAAATATGTAAATATTTTTGTTATTTATATTTGAGCATCTTTTTCATATTTGAAATACATTTTTAAATATATTTTATTGTTATATATGTAATTCTATAGAATTTCATCTGTTTTTATTCAATTTACAAATTTATATTAATTATATTTCAATTTCCCAACATAGAATTGTATGTGAAGTTGTACTCCTATAATTTTTATGTTTTTTTTTTTTTTTATGTAAACGCATGCTTCGAAGCAGGAGTCTTTAAAGACGCAATTGTATTCATATAATATAATAATATGTAATAAAACTGATCTGGACCAAACAAAGTCTTGCCATTAACATTATCGATAGTCGAATGAATGATTGTCGCTAACTGAATCTTGTCACAAATGAACGGGAACATTCACATTGCTGTGACATGCAACTATTAGAGTGAAATAAATAACATTTCACACGTAAACGTCACAGCAAATGATCTCAGCATGCATTGCTCTTATGGATTTGACTATATTGATAGTAAATATAGCAAAAATTTATGAAAACATTATTTGATGACACATTTTGAATATTTGAAAACAAAAAGTGATGGAAGAATTCCTAAATATTATCAAGTTATCAAGTGAATTATTGATTTAAAATGTTAAATATCCATTCAGCAGTGTTTTGAAATCACAAAGCCACTAATTCAATGCACAAAAAATAATGATAATAAATATTTTTTAAATTGTGGGTATTAGTTTTTATAAAAATATATAAACATGGATAGTTTGTACTTATTTTTCATTAAATAAATTATTTAATTTTTATAAAATAATGGACTTAATGTGATATTTTCAATATTGACAAATAAATAGAGTACAAAAGTTGTTTATTGTTATTACATGCATTGTAGTTGTTATCACATGAATAGGGTATAGCTACAAATGTATATTAAGAATATTTTCCTAGAAGTCAGAATTATTGTCGAGGATTCTCTATAATCAGCAACTATACAGTGAGGACTCGGTATAATCCAGGTCCTTTCAACAGCAAATATCCATGGACGTGGAGGGCCTCAATAACAGAACTCGGGTCCCCGGATAACTTGCAGGCCTTGTGGAGTTGGACAAGTTCCGCTTTGCTAAAAATATCTTTACCCAAGCCTGATGCCTTTTGTGTTACGATGTCAATAAACTTTTTCACCTGAAATTAAAATAACAGTTATATTATTGAGATGCTTTAACAGACATACTGTTTTCGTCTTCACTAATATTTTGATCCACAATTAAATGTGCGATTCGAGTGTCGGTATCTAACGTAATTGAAGGTTAAATATATTTATTTTATACCTGGCCTCTTGAACTTATGCCAGAGCCGTGAACTGATCTGGAGATCTGTATGGAACCAAATTCATCAGACAAAGTGTCTTGCAGACTATGTTTCATAAGTTCAATGGCATCTTTTGCATCCTCAGCTGTGGCTTCTTCACGCAACTCTACCCGAGCTCGTGCCTGAAAATCAAAAGATGCGTATAGAGTACATATACATACATTATACAATTTATGAAGTTAGAATAAAATATTTCATCTCTGCTCTATCTGTATAAAGTTATTTAAATTTCCTGACATTGTTGGCTTGCAAAAAATAAACAGTCTACTAGAAAAAACATTAAACACTTCTTCAGCGAATTATTTTTAGCAAAAAAACATTCTAATTTTTTAATTTGAAGCATATAAAAAATATTGATATATGTATTTTTAACCCTTTAAAGTCTATTTTTTAATACTATTTTGTAAACTAGGTTTTGTTTTGAAGATGCAATTAATATGAGGAAAACATATAATATTATTGAATAGGAAATGTGTGACGAAAAGCACAATAAAGATTGGAATAAGAGGAGATACAAAAATAAAACCACAAAAGACAAATATGCTTTTTGGGTGTCTTCTGGCTTTGAATTTTTATATCCAAAATTCCATCAAAACAAAGGTATCAGTACAATGTTTAAGCCACAACATCAAATCTGGCCGTGAAAACCTAAGAAGTTATTTAAGTACAATGTATATATTTTTTTTTTGATACAGTATATTCCGTTAGATAAAATACATGCAATTACAAAATTATATGATTTTAAACAGGCTACAAAGTAACATGGTTGGGATTTTTTTGTTGCAATATGAGAAATCATGATATTATATAATATATATATATATTTGTGTGAACCCTGAAAATCGAACGTCAAAATTAATAGTTTCATAAGTACGCGTTTTGGGTTGGACACGTATTCACGTCAGCTCCGAAATTGAAACGCTTTTGTGGGATGTATATTACTGATGGGGAAAAGGTTAACATATTTAAATACCTGAGTAAGTCTTATACATGCTTCAAGCTGTCTATTAGTGACAGGAGCATTAGAAGCTGATGATTGTTTCCTCAATTTAAGAAAGAATTCCTGCAGAACATGCAAGGCCTGTGTATTTAATTTTGGATGGACGTACTTCCGAGCGTAAGCAATATATTTTCGGAGCAAGACTAAAGGTAGAGGATCAAAAACCTCTGACTTGGGTATCTTGAGACGCTCACTACAAGAAAAAAATGTAATGCATGTCAACAAAATTTATATTTCAAAAATTATTAATTTTTAATTCTTGGATATTGTAAAAAAATTATCTCACCTTAGTGGTTGATCTGAATCATTAGTTCCTGATAGCGAACTAGTAAAAGAATTCCCTAATACTTTGGGAGTCTCTCCTGAATGTAAGGCCAACACGTGCTCAGAAAGTAAGGCATCCAATTGCTAAAAAAAGAATTAAACCTTGTATAGATCTACTGATCAGTATGTGGTTAGGTGGTTTTTCAATATTATGTAAAAATAATAGCATTACCTCATTGGGACAATCAAGTAGAATAAACACTAAATCAAATCGAGAAAGAAGGGGTGCACTCATGTGAAGATTTTCAGTAACTGTTTTAGATCTGCGAACGAAAAGGAATTCGTTTTTAAATATTAATACAAGGATTATTATCTTGATAATCATACAGATATTAATGTACTTTTACACAATTCAATTTATCATCAAGAATGATAGAAGTAATTGCCTATCATAGTGACCCTGAGCTGGGTTGGCTGCAGCCAGAACTGTTGGTGCAGCGCTGAGCCGGCAGACAACGCCTCCTCGTGCAACGCTGACAGAACCCTGCTCCATGGCTTCGAGCAATGCCCCATGTCCTGCGGCCCCGAGCTTGTCAAGCTCATCGGCGCAGCAAATTCCTCGGTCAGCCAAGACCAGGGCACCGGCTTCCAGTGTGAAACCCCCGCCCTCCGAGCGTGTCAGTGACACTGTGAGACCACTGGCCGTGCAAGCATTACCGCACACATACACCCCTAAAATAATAAATATTGATGTATTAGCTGGTGTAGAATGGTTGAGAAACAATAAAAATACAACGAAACTAGCTGGTTTGAGTAGAAATCGATGGAGCATATATGATAGACAGTTATTTTATCCAAGATTTCACGATATCAATACAATTAATACATTTGTTTCCATTTTTTTTCATTGTCTTACGCTGGAAAAATATGTGTATTCAACAATCACACCATCAATATAACTGTAATTCGACTTGAGATCGAAACCTTTATAACATATGAGGCAGACCATTCAAAATCTTAGGTTATAAAGTTTGATTCCATCACATTACTATGAAGGTTGAAAACAAAATAATGACATCTGACAAAAAAAAACAATTCTAGTGTAACATATAATTGTTGAAACTATTACTATATTCACCTCTAGGGGCAGCTAAGGTAGCAGCCTGTAATAGTTGTGACTTGCCTAGCCCCGGATCTCCCACAATGAGGATGTGAGGATTGCAGCGCACACCTCCGTCTACTTCAGTCCCTCCCATGAGACCCAACACTAGTCCGGCTTTCACCATTTCTTGTCCAAAAATTGAAGGACATAGCGACTGAACTATTAGGCGAAAAACATTATTAGAACTGTGAATCTCCTAAAATATTTAACAAAAATAAATTGATTAATTAAGATCATCAAAAGATCACTTTTTGTGTTAAATTCAATACGGACAGTCTTTGAACAATGAAAATATCAGCCATAATTGCCTCATATTTTGGCATAAATGGCATAAATGCAATAGTATTGGAATATTTTTCAACTTAAAACTTGTAAGAGCTAATTAGGATGACATCGGAGATGTGGTGAGGGTCTTGTCTTTATTCTTTATGCTGTAAGAGGTTTTGATTTTTTTACCTGAATTGCATAGTAATCTTTTAGAGTAAAGGTTAAGCTTGGATTATTCAGTGCTCGTTGACTGTGTACTGAAATAGCTTCCACATAAAGCTGCATAAGTCGGGCGGCCTTTCTACCATCTTCACCTCCTCGCACTTCATGTCTAACCTAAAAAATAATTTTGATTATATGAAAAGCACTATATTATAACAGAAGATATAGAGAAATGAAACTTTATTATTACTTGTACTATTCCGGTAACAGATAGAAGGTCTCCAGGACACGCATTACCAACCAGATCTCCTTGTAATTCCACTTCAATGCTTCGAGGAATTGATCCGGACACGCTCTTAAAAACACATAAAACATCAATACCTAAGAAAACCACTGATTGGATATATCAAAATATGTCAATATAAACTGGTCGTTCACACCTGTACTTGTGTTTCTTGTATTCTGGCAGTTTGACAGTCAACTGTAGTGGTGAATGGAGAACTTTGAAGAGGTTCAAATTTCCCAATAGATTGACAAGAGGCACAACTGGTCGGTACTATAATATTCATAGATTAAATTTACCAGCACTGCTTGAATTATTGAAAAGTAGATTCTATATTATAATTTATAAGTTTCAATTATAATAAATATATCATATTTTAAGTGTTACCTGTGTGTACACCTTGTGGTTGAATAAGCCCTAGAGTGCTATGACAGGATTTGCATTCAAACACCATTGAAGTGCATATGAGGCCGGGGCTCCCTACACGTATCACAGTTCCTCGGATAGTTACCAACTTTCCTAAATATCAGAAATCAACAATATAATGATAGCTTGCAATATTACATGAAGATGGCATGCACCATATAGCAGTACTAATGATATGAGTCTCGACTCGAGACCTAAAAATTTTGCATTTAGGAATATGCTTATTTTAAGTTATTTTTTAAATGCTATGTTTAATTAATTTAAAAAAAAACTTCATTCTTAATATCATTTATTATGATAATAATAAAATATTTTTTTGTCTCTAAATTTCTGATTGCCAACATAAAAGAATCCCTTTTTTTGTTTCTTACCAAAATAGTTCACCTTTAGACTTGTCAGAGGTATAATTGGATGATGATTTATAGGTCTAACAAGGACTTTTTCCTCGAATTCAAAAACCTAAAAAAGTAGTGAGTTTTCTTTAGCATAAGATACATACACAAGTGACTGAAAAGGGCTCTAAAAGATAAGTTGTATGGCACAATATTTCAAATTGCACATTCACAGTTCATACTATGTGTGCTCAATATTTAATATTGTTCAATATAATTGATTGAGTAGGCCCCATATTACGTCTATGGCAGGCCATAGACTCTATGGCTTGCCTTAGGTATAAAAATTATGATTTCTTGACTGTAAATAACAAGGTAATATATATAACACCATATATTGAAAGATCTAAATATCAAAAATGATCATATTGAGAAAAGTCTCATACCTGATGTGCTGCTAATCCAATGCAGCTAAGGGTGACCACAGGTTGGTCGGAGAGGTTTTCATTAAAAGTCGGCCAAGAGGTGGCAAACTGTGAGTCGCTTAACAAGTGAACCAAGTCTATTTGTAAACTTTTTACTTCATTGATTTTTTCAAGATTAAATGATGACTTGTTACTCTTTATATAAGCTTCGGCACTTTTGATTTTGGTGATAGTATTTGAGTTTTCTTTGTATTCTGAAATAATAAATATTTTAAATAATCAGATTAATAATTTAAAAATCTGCCTTGTAACAGTACATGAAAACTGCCACTACACATCCTTCCTGTACAGTGGAAACTTAACTGTTTGAACGCCGGAATCAATAGGGCTAAAACCCTACAACGGTCATTATAATACCGTTGAGGATCAACAAAACTCAAGCAGTGTTAGATAATTTAAAATGGAAATCTCTCTATCGCCATCTAGTGGTATTCTGCCAAATTAATTTACTTAAACTGATAATACTTTACTTAAGACCATAATAGTATTTTATTAAAAAAAAAAAACAAATTAATTGGATAAAAAAAAAACATCACAGCTATTATTTCCACTTCAGTACACAGTTTTTATTATCGACGAAAAATTGTTTCAAAATAAACAAATATTTTGGTTGAAAAATAGCCATAGTGGTTTTGTTGAATGGACCTAATCGAATCGTTGTTAACTCAAAACAATTCATTTTGGATTAGAAAAATAAATTTCTTCACAAATTAATATAGCACATCAGTACTCTTTGAATTCGCTATTAAAGTCGTCATATAAGGTGTTAAATCTGCATTTACAAAAGGAAAACAAATATCTGACGAGGTATGCTACCGAAAACAACACTCCACTCATTTCTAATTTAGTTTCCCTTATAGCTTGATCCACCACAGTCAAGTATAACGTGTTTTTATTACCTTCTGTTGGAAAGTACAGACTCCATCCCCGATATGGTCCCATGTTGTGGTCCAGCATCACAGAGATAACCCTTTGTCTGGTGGAACCTCGGACAGATGACCGCGACGTGCTAGGAGCCTGGCTGGAGCCCGCGACGCTCGAGTTCTGTCCACCGCGGCTACCTCTGCCCCACGAGGACCAGCCCCGGCCCCGGCCCCAGCCGCGGCCGCGATTGGAGCTCATTTCGAGACGACCTCGTAACTTGCACAAAATTGTAAATGAACTTTATAAATACTGTTTTGTTTTGACAGCAGCGGGAAAAATCATAATAAATATTTCAATGTCTATGGATTACCATTATCAAAAATAAGCTTTACAGTAGGTAATTAAAAATAATCTGATACAATTTCCAATTCTCCCTCAGTTAATAAATCTTTTTTATATTACCACTATTTTAAAGACATGAATTTCATGATTTCGGAGCATGATGTATGAAATTTTAAACTAAAATAAATATTTTTAAATTTCATCTTGGGTGCCTATTTTTTATTTTGATAGTGAATTACCTACGTAATAATAGGTAGAAGAAGACAAAGTTGTAAAGTGACAACAAAAAGTAAGGTTAACTTGCTCGTGATAATGGTGGTATCATAATTTTTCGTTATTAAAAACATTTTAATTTCAAACAAAATATTTCTGAAAAAAAGAAAAGATGTGTCTCTGCAGAAGATTCTGGATCAAAGCGAGTCACGTTACCGGGCGCCGGTACACGACCGCAACCAAGACCACCACAGTGGAGCTGGAGGGAGATGTCACTAAACAGATTTACAGCAAGGAGATGAGCATCAGAAGGCATCCGGGAATATTCGTTTCCCAAAATGTAAGTTTGCCAACAAGAATCACCGAAGCTGTAAAAGTGGCCCTGGCAGATGTTCCGGTGAAGGGTGTTATCGGAGACGCCTCCAAACTGAGAAACTATCTCCGGTCTCGCCACGCGCCACCCGAAGACTGGCAAATGACCGAGAAACGATCAGCGATTTATAAACAGATACAGGAGAAAGAAGGAATCGATCTTGAAGGGAAATCCAATGAGGAAATTGAAGAATATAACAGAACGATGATTAAAAAGACCATGTTCTTTCTGAAGCAACGAGTCTTCGAATGGAAACCAGTCGTTTACGATGAATACGCTTGTCTTAAATATTTAGTTGGCAGAGCACCCGCAGAGTATGCTGTCATTTTGAGACTATTCCAAGAGATACGCAAGAGAAACGAAGGCTATCAGCCGACTTCTTTCTTCGACTTTGGTTCTGGAGTTGGCACGGGAACCTGGGCAGTCAACAAGGTATGGGGAAATGCTATAAAAGAATACTTTACCGTTGACACTTCATCCAAAATGAATGATTTGGCTAGAAAAGTTCTCTGCGACGGAGCCGATTTCGGAGAGGTTCCATTTCCCAAATATTTTCAAAGGCAATTTCTTCCGGCTACGCCGACAAAGTACGATATAGTTTTGTGCGCTTATTCACTATTCGAGCTGCCATCGGCGCAAGTGAGATTACAGACCATTCTAAATCTGTGGAGGAAGGCAAAAGATTACCTGGTGATCATCGAGCAAGGCACCAATGCCGGCTATCAATTGGTAAATGAAGCGAGAGACTTCTTATTAGAAACCAAAGAACCTTCTGAAATCGGCCACGTTTATTCCCCATGTCCCCACGATAAGGCATGTCCAAGATTTTTCCAAGACAATACCCCTTGCAACTTTTTAGTGACATACGGTGTTATGAACTTGAAGGAAAGCAACGAATACCGAAAAGAGTTATACAGTTACGTAGTGATGAAGAAAGGTGTTCGGGCAGAGGGGGTGGAAAGTTGGCCGCGTATTGTGCGGCCGACACTAGTGAAGAGCAAACACTCCATCTGCCGAATGTGCTGCAATGACGGACAGTTGAAGGAAATAACCTTCACCAAGAAGCGCCACGGCACGCCCACCTACCACTGTGCCAGGTCCAGCTCTTGGGGTGACTTGCTGCCCATCAAGATGAGTCCCAAATTAGATCTTGAAGAACCGTCTACCGTCAACGCTACAGATGATTCAGTGTTAAAGAATGAAATAATAAATAAAGAATAATTAGAATAGCGAGATAGCCAGTGCACCAGACGTCCAGTGAGCCCCACGTCGTTACCGATGAGTTGTTGAACGAATTATCTGGGATAATTGTTTTCAACGGTGGATTACTTAACATTCACCATCAATGATTGTTTATATAATTGTAAAGTGTAACACAAAATGTATAGATTTACATCTAAATAAATAAAATTTATTAATTCTGAATATACTTATCTTTTCCTGTCAATTATGTTTTTTTTCGACTACCTGGATTTGTCCTTATCCGGACTACCTTCATTCCCAATTAGTTCGGATAGTCAAAGTTCTACTCAATATGAAAGTTGAATAAAAATAGGATAGGATGTACTTTACGTTAATTTCAATCCCCTGCAATAAATACGGTAAATGTAGATATCCGGAAATTATTTTAATACAAAGAAATATGTCCATCATTATTTAGTATGATATTAATAGAACTTTATAGAATGTAATCATTATGTAAAAAATATATTAAATGTTTTCATTTTTGTTGTCCTGATATGTTAATAATAATAAAATGAAACATTACCATGACACATTTATAGCAGTGTATGTTATAAAAACACCAAGAACTGATTAAAGGTGGTCTCGGCTTACTTTCTCTTAGATGGATTGAAGACATTAGAACAGTGGTTCTCACCCTTTTTGAAGTCACGGTGCACTTTTGATCGTGGAAAAAAATGGCGGTGCACCAGAATCAAGAGGTCAAAAAAATAAATGGAAATCATTTTTGTTACATACTTAGTTTTAAAAAATAGTTACATACTAAATTACATACAATTTATTTGACATATTTTCTTTTCAAGTTAAGTTATAGAAAAAAAATGTTTAATATTGAATATAAATTTATTTCGTAAATTTTTCTTTAGATTTTTTTTTATATTTATACATGTTTTATTTAAATTATTTGTATTAAGATTTAAAGGTGAATGTAATCTAGAAAGGGGGTCATTTATCTCCCGGCTCTTATCCACCCAAAATGACGTCCATGCTTAGTAAAATTTAATTTATATTATCAATCAATGGGATACCTGAGCTTGTTGGTTTGTGCATATATCAGGAATATTTGTTTGAATATTTGATATAGCTACCCTCAATTCATCGTCTAAATTTGTAAGTCTTTGTCGTTTTATATTTTTTATATTAGTTATTGTTGAGAAACCAAGCTAACATAAATATGATGTTGAAAATTGTAGCAAAATTTTCAGTGCCTTCATGTGAAGAACTGGATATTCATCTTGGACAGAAATCGTATGAAAATCCACAATACGGTGTATCAATTGTAGCAAATGAATTTCGTATCCAGTCATAATTTTCTATATTTAAAGAAGGAAAATAATGTGCGATATTTTGTTCTAATGAAGTTAAATGATCTATTATCATGGGAATAATTTCTTCGGGTATGTTTTCGTTGAGTGAAGGAAACATATCTATTTTTTTTTCTTTTATTAGAGTTTTCCAAAGAGTTATTTTTTCCTAAATCCTGACAATTCGTCAATGGATGACAAATAATTTTCGTTTTTTCCTTGAATGGTTGTGTTAACGTTATTTAAGGAATTAAAAATATCTGCTAAATATGCTACTTTAGTATACCAATCATTATTCTGAAGACATTTAACAAAATCATCCATACCTTCATTTCGAAAAACGATCAATAACTCATTCTTAAGTTCTATGAATCTAGAAATAACTTCACCCCTAGAAAACTACCTGACTTCAGTGTGAAAAAGCAAAGACTCGTATTTAGCTTCCATAGAAATGCAAGGTTTTTTAAATATGTGTGTTTTTAAAGGTATTGATCTTCTGAAATTCACCATATTTACAATTTGATCTAGTACAGGTTTTAGTGCCGCTGGTTATGTTTTCGACACTAAAGATTCTCTATGTAAAAAACAGTGCGTAGATATAATATTAGGGTTTCTTTTCTTTGCAAGGGTAACAAATCCTTTAATTGAGCCTACCATTGAAGGAGCACCATCTGTACAAATTCCTACACATAACTCCCACGATATTTTAAGTTGTTCTAAATATAAAGAAATATAATCAAAAACATACTGTCCAGTCGTATGCTCGGTAAGTTTTTTGCAGTTTAGATATTAATTCACTATTTTATTTTCGATTATGAAACGAACGAACCCTAGTAATTGTTACTTACTGCTAATTTCAGTCGATTCGTCGACTTGTAAAGCAAAATGTCGTTTGAAAAGTTTATCAGTAACTGTTTTTCCAATATCATCCGACATATTTAAAATTCTTATTTTTATTGTATCGTTTGAAACAGGAATTTTCGTAATTTTATTTTTTGTTTCATCACCAAACATAATTTTTCTACTTCACAACATGCAGGTAAAATTAGAGACTCTGCTATAGTATGTGGTTTTAATTGTTTAGCGATCAATTCAGCAATCACTTATGACACCAGTAGTGCCTTATCAGAAATTTTAACAGTTTTCTCAAAATATTTCGCTTGTTTTTTTGCATGCTTAACAATCTTTCAAAGTAATCTTTACTATTGGATGTAAGATCGGCGTGCTTTGTAATGAAGTGGCTATTTAACTTGTCGAGATACATCGCGCTATTGGACAGTTTTTCCTCATAGGACACATAGTGTAATGTGATATCCTTCCTCATTGTTGCTAGTAAAACCGAAACGTAAATATTCTTCAGAATACTGTCGATTAATTTTTCTGATTTTACTGGGTATATTTTCTTTTGTATGAGACGTATGATGTCTAATAATATCGTCATTACTTCTTCCGCTTGTACTCTCTGTGTCATTAATATTTTGGTCTGATTCACGATTTCGTTTGATTTCTTTTTTTTTTTACCCATTTTTCTCGCGGTGCACCTGCAACAAGATCATGGTGCACCAGTGCACCGCGGTACACCGGTTAAGAACCACTGCATTAGAAGAATAGGAGGAAGCAGATAATTTAGAGGTGGAGACTCAAGAGTAAGACTTATGTAAAAGTGGAAACAGGAGCATAAAAGGATACAGGATATACAATTGCAAAAATGCTGGTTTTTTCAATGGTTTTCTTAGATAATAATTTAATAAAACAAAATATTTACATAGAACTAAGATCTTTTATTATTTTTACAATAATTAATATCATTGCCAAGAAATAAGCAAGACATTGTGAGGGTGACAACCTGACCTCTGAAAAATAATATTATCAAAAAACAGGCCAAAATCATTATTTGATCAAAAGAGGGTGAGAAGTGTCAATATATTTTTAAATACATATACAAACAAATTAATTAAGGTTTAAATTTGTAATCTCTCACAATTAGTCACGAAACTAATTCAATTAAATATAATAATATAATGTGGATGATCCTTAAGAACTAGCAAAAAATCTGTTTATTTTTGTGCCACTCAATTATTTACATACAATCACCAATCTGTAAACTTTCTCAAATCATTAAAACTTTAGGCTCAGCTTCTTATATTTACTTTTAACGTAAATTAAGAAAAAGAAAATGAGAACACTTTCACAGTAATGATTGTTTAAGTTTTACTTACTGCTCATACATATAATATCAATATCATAAATTAAATACATAATAAAAAATATAACAAAGTTTGAATTTATTAAATAATAATAACACACAATTCAACTTTCACATCTGATGGCTTTTCTTTAAAAGGAAAATGATCAGATCATTTACAGATCGAAGCGTGCAATGATATTTTTATTTATTATTTAAATTCATGAATTCCACATGCGAATGTCACATTTCTTCGCCGTAAAAGCGTTCACAAATGTTGGAGTAGGTAAAATGTTTACTCTGCATCATGTCTCTTAATATATTATCTTCTCTCACAATCACTGCACAAAAACACACGGCACAATTAATAATAAATCAATTTAAAAATATGCAAAATTATACAACTCCCATCTTCTCTTGAGAATGTCTCGCGGTAGAGTCTCTCACTCCTTAATATTTATTTAATCACCACATTTTAAAACTCCAATATTATATAATAATAAGTATGCAAGTGTACCACGGGGGTATTATGGCGGCTTTCAAAATGAGTGCCGATAAATCAACAAAATGTCCGGAGCTATCGGCGGTTTTTAAATATTCAACAGCTGGAGTCTTAATGTTCCATAATCTGTTATGACCCAAATGTAGTGGGACTTTTGTGACCTCTTTTCAAATTGAATGAATAGAAGAATACTTTATTGTCGATATCCATTCTTCGGTTCCAATCTTACACTATTTTGCTTTTATAAGATCATTTTAAAATTAAGCATCAATTTCATTAAATTAATTAATTTAGGTAAATTAATTATCCTCCTGTGTCATTATGAACCACAAATTATTTTTATAGCATGTGCACGTATTTGAATTTTTCCTTGAATTTTGCTTTATCACATTCAAAATATAATTAAATGGGATGTATCGTTAATTTTTAGTTTGAGCACATCAACGTCTCCAAGAATAATTAATAATGTAGTGGATAATCTGAAGTCCTGGACTCTGTTCTGCATTCCACTCTTCTGAACCGATACATATCATAAACTATAGTATTCCTTATAGTGTTAAATTAACAAAAGTACCAAAACGATAGACATCGATATCCACATTAAATTAACTCTTCTGTACATTTTGTGTTTTTTAAGTTTCTTTTTTTCAAGTCTCATTCTCGACACTCAATGACACAGACCAGGTGCCGATACTCTTAAGATGTGATGACAATTTCATTCAAAATTGGTGTTGAACATATTGATATTGAGGTCCTCAAAGGAGGTGCCCCCGCCCTGGTCCAGCATTTGCAGCATGTCGGAGAGCTCCTGCGGCTGATGCGTCTGATGGGTGGGCGCCCCCTCACCGCCTTGCCACGACCACATTCCTGTAAAGTTGCAACATAAATTGAGAAAGGTTCTTCTTTAAGCATATTTTCTTTCTAAATAAATTCAAAATAGACTAGAAATTAGAGCTATTTTTTGACAAAAAAACTTCCTTCCAAAAATATAAAATAATAATTTGCTCCATTCTGAATGAATGTTAGGCAGATTACTTAACCCTTAAGCCACAAAGACCGTCTACAAAAGGCATCACTGTAATTTCATTCATTTCTAATGCGTAATTTTTCGCGTTTTCTCTCCTAAAGCCGTTTGTCATCCGTAAAATTACCTACTTATGGAAACGGGGTTGAAAACGATCGGCTGCGCGGTTCGTGAGTTATAGTATATTCATTGCTATTCAGATTTTCGGTAAAATAGACGTATTAATTATTGTGAAAACAGTGCCAATTTAAATTACAATAGCAACCTATTACAACGACTCAATTAATTTGAAATTGTGGTAAGTTATGTAATCATTTATTTTGATAATATGTCATCAGTTTGTTTATGAAAAATTCTATTTAAAACGACTATTTTTGTAACACTTTCTACAGATGGTGTTAGTGGTTTAGCTGAAATAAAATTCACCTGGCGCTCTCAGGTACGCATTTTATCACAAATGTACTTCAGATACGTGTCCGTCAAGCTAAAATCATACTAGAACTAAAAAAATTATGACAAATTTCCTCATATTTCTATTTCAGTGGCTTAAGGGTTAAGAATGAAAGCTTAGAATAACATTAAATCTCTAAGAAGAAAATGAATATATGCAAGTTGTAGTTTGGACCTGGTGGGTTGTTAGGCGCCTGCTGCTGGTAGTGATGGTGATGCAGCGGCGGGTGGTGCGGGGGGCGCTGGTGCAGCTGGGCGTAGGTGGGCGGCGGCGCGGCCGGGGAGCGAGCGGGGGATAAAGGTGCTCCGCCACCACCGCCGCTGTTGTTGGCATATTGGTAGCCCTCCGTTACTGCCGTGCCCTGCGTTATCAAAATAAAATGTTTTTACAAAACTTGTATATTTTTATTCATCTTGACATTATCATTACTTATTATCGAAATAGTACGCTCCACAAAACGTATCTCTTTTATTACAAATATGATTTTATTGAATCTCGGACTCGGTAAACCTGAGGTGCCTGAATCGATTCTTGCCTATTATCCAGGTATTCCTCCATTCTAACCAGTTTCCTACATATACTTATGTCTACCAACATGCCCATGATTATGAAAGTGGCTTAAGTCATGTTTCATTTGTTACGAGATATTTAAATGCATGTGTTTTAATGTTAGTAGAAAAACCAATGAAGTGACAACTTCATGTTGCATAAAATGCAATAATATTAAGATTTTTTTGAATACGTGATGGATGAAGATTATATTAATCCACAACAATGTAAGCCGATATAAATGAATTACTATTTTTTTAATTTCTTCACACCACTTTCATAATTATGGGCACATGTATCATTTCCCTCTATATTTTCCAAAAGGAAGAATTTTTTACACTGTATTTCTACACTGTACTTTTACACTGTATATGTGTATATACCAAATAGGATTAATATATAATAGATAATAATTGAATAGATTTACTCAAGAAACTACATTTTAATGTTTCAAAATAATGTGATAATTCTGTAAAATAAATGAAATAATGCGAAATCTCACCTGTCTAAGAGAAGTACTCCAGCCGTGTGGGGCCGTGGGGCTGGGAGGCTTGGTGGGAGCGTGACGCGGCGGCGGCGCGGCCTGCGGGGAGCCGTATGGTGACGGGTCACCTCCTGCACCGCCGTATCCTCCATAGCCTCCGCTCACCACGCCCTCGGCATGCCCACTGGGCGGTCTACCACTCCCTCCACCACCACCTAAGATACATATATATTATAGTGAAACTAAAGCTGGCGAACATTGTGAATCACTTTTGAAGCAGACAAATAAAAGGTATCTACGCATCAGACATCTTACATCTTCCATGTGAATCTATATGACAACAATTTCAGATGATTTCTATCCACTGACAGTGGGGCTCTCTTGCATTCAGCAATTTGCTATTCTTCTGATGGCTTCAAGACATCTAGCAGTCATCCAAACAAATAATAATAAATAGAACGAACCCGTGAGGATGTCCTGAGGCATGTTGGCATGATGCACCAGTTGCTGGGGCGCGGGTGGGGGCAGGTGGTGTCCCGTGTGGTGGCCCGGATGGTGTGTGGCCGGGTGGTGCGCAGCGGCCGCGTGGTAGAGCCCCGAGGGCGTGTCGCGATGACGCTGAGCTAGTGAGTAGTCATAGCCGGGGCCCAGGGCTCCTCCCGCTTCTACAGCCACACCGCCACCACTGCTGTCCGTGTGCAATGACCTGAAAACATCAGCCACAAATACGTTAAAATAATGAACTAAGGAAGGGAATATTAATAAAAATTAAAGTATAAAATTGTTTTTTCATGTCTTCTTGCCTATCCAAAAACATACATTCAAAAAACCATTCCTTCATTAAAAGAACAGTTTTTTTTATCTATTAGTGCAAATAATTAAATAAAGATACAGCAGACATATTTATTGCAAGGACACTGTATTAGGATAGTAAAATTAAACTAATAATATCAACAGTTCTCAGTAGACAGATCTAAACTCATTTTAATGCATATTTTAATGAACTTCTAGTTAAAAATACACAAGTCACAATATGTTGAAAAACCTTTATTCAAAAGTCATTCACATTTAAGAAAGAATTTCAAATATTTTTCCTCTCCCTGTAAAATATTTATTATAATTGTCTAAATTCCTTGTGACTTTTACATTACAAAAACAATAAATAGAGTGTCATATAAATATAATATGTAGAATATGCCTTTCGACTGCGGACCAACAATATATTTATGTAAGGTTATGTACACACATACAGGAGAATACCTCCAGATGTTTTCTAATGTGGTCCCTGCCAATGGAATTTTGGTAACAGTAAATAGAGAAAATAATAGAAAAAAAAGGTTGATTCCTCACTTGGCAGTGGCGTTGGTGCAGATGATGTATTCCACTTCATCAGTGTAAGGGTTAAGAAAGGCAAATGCTGAGGTGCGCAACCAGACCCACTCTCGGTTCTTAGCTCGGAAGCGATACATCAATGAAATCACTTGACCCTTGAGCTTAAGAACTGAAAACACATAACCGTTATATTAACAAAGAGAAAAAAATAAAACTAGTATTTAGATTTATAGACTCCTTTAAGGATGTTTATGTATAGTATATGTATATTTAATTGCTTATAATATTGTAAAACTAGTATTATTAAGTAAAAGTTACAACAATGATATTTAATACAAAGTGCCATAAAGTGTCTATATTGGATGATCAGAAAGAAGCTGATAGCAATATGTCAGTGACAAGTTGTCTAATTCTTCAGATACACAATCTGCCAACAAGAAGACACTGAAAACTGATCTGAGAACTCCAATGCACTGGACCAGCATCATCAAAGAGGCTACAGGAAGACTTGTGCAGGATCATTGATACCAGTATGCCCAGGATTTAGTCGATTAAGAACAAAATCAACCAACACTTTGCTACCCAATGCGATGGTCGAAGAACTTATTGTATGACTCCATGTGAAATTTGAATGTTGGGACTTTATTTTTTTGAAACTTTGATTCTAAAAATTATGCCACTATTATACACCTTTTGATGCACTCTGACATATCAATATCTCGTATTGAATAAAAATATTTTGAATTAATACTCACCCTGTTCAAAGTTCTCTTTCATGTGCGTCTGGTCTTCAGGATGGAAGAAGTCGAAGCAGCTCTTGCCCAGCAGCTCCTGCGGCGTGTAGGACAAGATGGTGCTCACCCGGAGGTCCACAAATGAGAACTTGCCGTCCAGCGAGTGGCGGGAGATGAACTCTGCCTGTCCACCAGAGTTGGCCAGGTCTGCTGAGCTCGGTGTTGACGTTACCTACAATGGTGATTAAGTAAAACATCCACAACAGCGGCTTAAGAGTGTTTACAAAGACTTATGCTGGAGTTATAGTGACTCATATACAGCTGTACAGTCTAATGTTTTTATGATTGTAATATTTATTGTGTTTTAAAATCTAATATGTAATGTTTAAATTATTGAAAAATGAATAAAAACCTAGATGAGTATTCTTTATACAATATATAATCTGAGTATTTTTACCACAGTCATTAAAAATTACATAACCCACAATATACTTTTATCAATTTTCTTTATCTTGCTAATGAAAAGGAATAAAAAAAAACATTTTCAGAAGGGTTTTTTTTTGCCAAGATTCAATATTTGCACTACACTTTTTCAGTGCTTGATGTTTTTAGCTCTATGTTGAATATGGCTCAATAAACCAACCAACCACTTCATTAACTGACTATACTAAAACAAACCTGTATTATTATAGTATTAATTTAAATTAGAAATAATAAAGATAACAATCCAACAAATTGTAAGGGAGGAATAAATTCTTTCATATTACTTTCATAAAATTCAATTACTTTTGTAAAATATGTGCAAATTCAAATTTAACCGAGTGATACATTACCTGAAGCCTGCCGATGGCTACGAGGCAGCAGTGCGGCGTGTGGGCGTCGTCCTCCCCCTGCCTGTCCATCTGTACGCCTGGAAACAGATCTGATAGCCTCATACTTAAAATGCAGTCACACAATTAAGTGCCATGCTTCCTACTGATAACTAATGTTAAAATTAAATGGAAGCTATAAATAAACTATGATCATGTTATTATTAGTATTAATAAACAAATATTACATTTTTCATTATTTTTTTATGAAACTATTGTTTCATATTATACTGGGCAAACATCAGCAGGATTAGAATTAAAGTGTACTATTTATTATAAGTATTTTCTTTCCTGCCTAATAAATCATTTTTTAAAATATAATATATGTATCCACTTAATGTATTTTTATCAATTCTAGTTTCGGTTTTGTTATTACATGTAATTTTATTAATAAATGTTAATAACTTGTCACTTTATGGTATAAAAGTATCAAATTATTATATAAACAGATCTTAAAGCGGAATTTATTTTTATTTCCATTCAAAAAATTTCTGTTTGTTTTTTGAAATTAAAAAATAAGTTTGTTAAAATTTTCTTGAAAAATGAATGAGTGAATAACACCAATTCCTTAAAATATTTAATTTGATCCATGATGATTTTCTTTTTTTTTCTTACCATATCCACTATCCATGGCTTGTTCTAAGACATCTATGCATCCGAAGATCCCCCTGGGAATATACATGGTTCCTGATGACCTCCAGGGCAAATGCTCAAGGACTTGTTAGTGTAGTATCCGAGGCATATTTGTGGGTGATATGTTAATCAAATTATTCTTAAGGAGATCGGATGAACAGCCCGATGCTCCAGATTTTACTTGATCAGGAGAGATTGCTTGCATCAAAATGAAGTTACCAGTGACTCAATATGTTATGAATCCCTCCTTATGGCAGATTTACACCTCTCTACATGTATAAAATTAATATTTACCTTCTCTTAAAAATGTAAATTCACAGTGTTTTATAGGAGTAGACAGGTGAAAGCTTAACCAAAGTCAGTCTGTTTAATGATGATCCTTACCCGTAGGAGGCCAGTTCTTGATGTATCCCGTGCAGTGCACGACGGCGTAGTTGTGGCCGTCCCTCGCGGGGCCGAGGGAGTTGCGCTGCTTGAGGCGCCCGAGGTGCCCAGCTCCTCCAATCTCCCCGCCACCGACGCGCATGCGGCAGATGAATCCACGTCGAGAGCCCATACAGAGACGCATCGATGCTGAAATATTAAATTTTATATTGTTTTAACATCCCCATTTACAAAAAGACGACCCCATGCCGCTGGAATCGTCATCGGACGCGTGGTGAAGGAATGAGGAGCACATGAGCAACACAAAGAACTTTTCGAGAAGCTCATTGTAATTTATTTTTAACAAAAAATTTACATACTTCCGTCGTCTGCCAGAGACAGAACTTTCTGTGTTCCTCAGGTCTCGGACAGATGACGACTGAGCCGAAATAACGACTGACCCAGCGCCGAAATTGATACTGTGGCCATTTATGGAACTAGCCCCACTGCTGAAAGGACTAAAATTTTTATATATGCGTGTCAGACGAGCTAACAAAAATAAGAGACGAAAGATCTTATATCGAGGCTTTTCAGCACCAGCCTGCAAGGGTTTTATCCAGCTGATATCAGTTTTCTTTAGTTATATTATATTTTCATTATTTATTTATTAACAGCACAGATATTCTTTGAAAAAATTTACTATAAGAAGTGAGACGTGTAACTTACATTGGTGGCCTTCCTTCTTGACGGTGCCAGTCTTGAGGTCGAGGATGCGCCCCGTGTTCTGAGGCTCCTGAGTGCTGAGTTGCTCGCGGACCTTCTCCACATCCTCAGGATGAACATTCTCGTACATGGACGAGCCGTACCATTCACTCTGTAACAAGTACCCATTACAAATTAATGAATTATATTGTATTTCTGTATAGTGGTTGCAAAATACTCATTGATTACATCTGCGGTTATATGCTCTATCTTTGGAACTCATTTTGGCAAAAAAAAAACGTAAAAGATCAATTGATTTCTGTGATAATGAATTCAATCACTTACGTGGGTTCTATCTCTTTAAAATTACTTTACAGTAACCACAATTGTTCAGATAGGAGACCTGCTGGACTTACCGGTATCTGAATGTCAATATTCCGATTCAGTGCATCATCATTTGTCATCATGTGTGATGAGCTAGAATAAGTTGTTACCTGTGAGTAATTGAGGACGGGCGCCACGGAGTCAGAGACGTAGATGACCCGGCCAGTGTCGCAGCTGACGACAAACAGGAAGCCGTCAGCGGCCTCCAGTATGAGGTGCTTGAGCTCCTGGTCCGTGAGGAAGGACGGCTTGTAGGTGCCGTCGCTGGGCGTGTTGCCTATTCCTGGACAGAAACATACAACACAAGTGAGATACTGATGTCATTTACAGATAAAAAAAATATATTTATTTATTAATATATATGAACAAATATTAATAAATTAAGAAAACAAGATCAAATTAAAGGCATAAATATATTCTTCCTATATTTCATAATCTATTGCCTTTCTATGATAACTGTAAGCATCCCTTTCAAGTTTTATTTCAATATATATTTTCTTTGAAATATTTTAGGTTTACATATGTAGGTCAATAAATAAAAATATGCTAAAGGTTTAGTTTAAGAATCAAATCTATATTTTTATAACAAAAAGGGTTACACCTGAACAGGTTATTACATATCTCTTTAGCTTCGAATACAATTGGGGGAAATAAATTGTTAATAGACATCTAAAAATAAATACTGATTAGAGGTTACAAAGAATAGAGACTTTTATATTTATATCTTTACTTTTTTCCTTGTTTTGAACAATATTAAATGATTTGAAGGATGAATAAAGTATTCAATGATGTAAGTAAATATTATTTCCTTCTAAATTATTTATTAAAATATTTTAATTCATATTGTTATCAACTTCATGATGAGCAAAAAAGCAGTACCTACCACCATAAAAAATAATCACATAAAAAAATATAAACATAAAAGCAAACTGAGTCACATGTGATTTAACAACAATGTAGAATAATGGACATTGGAATTGCACTATTAGGGGACATTCACATCTTCATAAAAAATACATACATATTATGAAAAAAAAAAAAAGGTTTAAGATTTTAATGAACAATTTTTATGTGGCGACTTTTTGAAGATTTTGTAAATAAATTTTTAGACTAAACATAGATTTTATAACAAATATAGCATTTATATGGCATATCTATTGCTTTCGAATAAAAGCCAAAATATTCAGCTAATTTTGAACATTCCACAGTAAAATAAAGCTGCAATATGAGGGCTCAACTATCCGTGTATAACGGATATAGACAACATACACAGGGGGAAAAGGGTTCATTATGTAATTGTAACTTTGATTGAAAAATTACGTAAAAATGTTTTTTTTTAGTTGTTATGGTACAATTAGAGTGAGTTCGCGTCCCACCGTGGGAAGTCTGGGCTTCAGGAAGGAGGATGAAGAGAGGGAGGGGGCCCTGCAGGTTCAAAGGCGCCGAGGCTTTGTCGCCAGCCGCTCTGAAGATGACAGATCACGAGGAGGCCGGGAAAAAATCAAATCTCACAATCGCCGCCTCGCGCTGAATTATTTATCGAGAAGGCGTTACTTTTGAGTGTCGAGTGGAGCACTGAGACGGCACCGTTTTTTGCCGGCCATTGAAGCCGCACAAGGGAATAAGCCACATTAGAGAAGTCATTATTCAAAGATTTAATGCTAAGCCGGCCATTCACAGCGGGATGCTCGACGCCGACGTTTAATATGCCTAAAGCTCACGGCGCGCATTCGAAATAAGATGCAATTTAAGCGCAGCCGAGAAAAAATCGGCTCACGTTACGAATCAACAGGGAGCGCTATCATTTGCGAGATTAACATAATACGTTTTACTTATTCAACTCAAATTGGATGAATAATTGTGAAAACAACTTTTGACAATTTTGAGAATATTCTATGTTGTGAATTTTAAATTACACAAACCAGTTGCAGGCTTGCGCGAGACATTTGATGACCTCTTGATATTTTTAGACAATCATTAATATAAATTGATTTTAAATTAACAAATATGTCAGTTGTTACCTACAATTTTCGACTGAAAGGCAATACATCATATGTTTAGTTAATTTTAAACATTTACAACAATAGAAAACTGCTGTATATAATAAAACGCAGCATGAGTAAACGTCATTCGGAGTGAAAGGGTTAAATCAGCCGTGGCTAACTTATTAACTTCGACTATATAATTTAATATTATTGTATATAACTAATTGTACAATCCGTTGTGTAAAATCCATTATTAAAACTTATTGGTAGGCAATGCTGACATTAACGGTTGATAATTTATATTTGAATAACATAAACAAATTAAATTCTATAAAAAATAAAGCTTTAAAGTCAACATGCAAATTTTACTCAATTATTTATAAAATCTTATGTATCCTGCAAAATATGAACACATATATACTTCGAATAATGTAAATACTACTAATAAAAAGAAGCCGTTACTTTAAAAACTAAATATTTAAAAAGTGTCTAATTTTTTGGAAGGTGTGCGTGCAGCTTTATGATACCACGGATGATTTATTTATAGCGAAATTTCACGGTCAGACTAAACTGTATCATTTTTTAATAGTTGGTAATGTTGGTATCCAATACACTTTGTACTTGAGTTACAAGCATTCGTCGCGGCTACCAACTTAATAAAGTCACCATTTTTGTTTCATTCGATTTTGGAATTTGAATTATAAATAACTATCGATTGAGTCGGCAATACACGTTTTTATTGGAGACTAATTAAGTAATAAAAAAAAAACTTATTTTTCACACAATGCGTTTGTTTGCGGCGTGTTTGAATAACATTTTTCATTGAATAGTTTCATTTATTTACAAAAACAAACATCGGCATCCCCATTCGTTGGCGATCATTCATTGTTCACAAAAGTATCAATTTTCCGACATAACAGCATTGTTGCCAGCATAATGGTCTTGAGTTCAATACAATAATTATTTAACAGGCTCCTCAAACTGTACGAAGATAATATTTTAATAGGATAAATAACACAATCGAAGACGCTATTTCAAAAGCTACTAGGGCACTACATATTAACATCCTTCTCTCTCTCAAAAGGGGTACTATTCCATCGAGTGAGGGCAGGATGAGAAGCAGGTCAGCAGACAAAGACTTTCTTTTAGAAGCACATTGATTATGTTTACGTTAAAAACATTACGAGCTTCCGACCACGCGGGATGACATGCCGCGCGTCCGCAATGCAACCTTGTCTCGCTAAAGGGTGGGGACCGACTGACGATCTCCGCGCTATCTCGGCTTTCGATCGCGCCACGAGCGGTGGTATTTTTAACTAACACACCCGTTAGCGGAACCATACAAAATGACAACACGTCGCACCTAAATGCACGACAAGCGACCAGAAATAAGAGACGCAAGATCGTATATCGAGGTTTTCGGTAACAGTAAGCAAGGACTACATCATGCTGATTTCAATATACACAATATATATTTTACGTAATTTGAAAAAAGACTTAGTGTTCTTCACTTAACAAATCACTGAGAAGTGACAATCACGGTAGACGGTAGATTTGATCTTTTTACTCGTATTGTAAACCTTTCTCAATTGGATAAAATGTCATCAAAATCCTTCAATAATTCCCAATTGAAAAAAAACTTGTCTAACTGTAAAAGTACACCCAATTGTTTATGTAAAAGAGAGATTAGTATTTTTTTTTCGGCGCAAATTGGCCTGGATATAAAAATAGCATTTTAAAGTTACACGTCATAAGATAGTCTACGGAAATGCAATGCATTTACTATGTTATTACATTGCAGAATAAGTAAGTATATGAAAGAGTACGAGCTTTTGAAGAACGTTTTTTTTTAAAAATATATATATAAACCGCTTAAATATTGTGGTGAACTCATTCGATAATAAAAATAGAGTTTTGAGCCACGCAGAAGGCCTTAAAGGAAAACGATGGATAACATAACCTCCTATTTTTCTCAGATAAACTAAATTAATCGAAAGCGTCTTGAAATGTGAAGATACAGAAAACGGTATTGATAATTTGAATGCCACCGATTTAGAAGTGGTTTTCTGCATCTGATGAATAAATCGTCTTCAGATGCAAAGAGAGCAACGTATAAAATCAATTGTTTCTAGAACTTAAAAATATTAACTAATAAGAAGCGAGTCTCACACAGATTTGTATAAAATTTATAATGGGTAACAATATAATTCACCGATTTATCAAAGTTGTCCGGTTCCCGCAATCTAAAGTTTGTGAGGCGCTGGTGTAGGTGGCATGCAACACGATGTGCACGCGATCCTCTGGCTGCTAAACTGCTGGAGGGGGAGGGGGTCAGTGGAGGGGAAGGGGGAGGGCTGAGCGGGTTGGCGAAGGGTAAACTGCGCAGGCTAATTGATAACAATCGCCATTAAACCTATCATGCCGATTCTAACCATCGCTACTGTTCACCAAAGCTTTACAAAATATTGTAAATGTAGTAGCACACAATCGCCAGCATTTTTTGCCTGTTCGCTCGTGATTGATTTTTGTAGAAATGATTATTTCTTATGCGGAGAAAATCCTGGAATTTTACGACAGCGATTCGTGAAAACCATATGTTCCTGCCAAAAAGAGGTTTTATGTCAGAAGTCAGTACTCGACACTCATTACGTTGATGAAAAAAAGATACATTTTACGCTTAACTTATATTAGTTTTCCCATGTCAGCTCCATAATTGAAGTACTCGTATATTATTATTTTTTTCAATGTTTTGAGCATTCACTTTGAGATCCATAATAAATTATAAATATTTATTTATTTATTTACCTTGTTTTCACATGGATCACGTAACAAAAGTTCTCTATTAGGAGACTGCAGTTTCGACTAACTCGTAGTCTTTCTCAATCCTTCTCAAGTTAAGATATGATAAGATATATATACTCGTATATGGTTGTGCAAAAATATGCGTCGTACGTTTTTTTAGCTGCAGTTGTCCATGCTTTGTCCTAATTTTCATACAAAAATTCTACCACCTGGGAACATGTAAGGTTCCCGACGGCCAGTGCTCAAAGATTTTAAGGGTTGTACGAGTAATATCCGAGGCATATTTGGGCGTGTGTTAATCATATTTTTCAAGTTGGTCGGATGATAAGCTCGATAGCTGAAAAAATATTAATTGTAAAGAAAAATATGATGTAGTTACAAGGAATAACTGTTTTTGTATTTTGCTAGCTGAAATCATGAACAAATATAAATAATATGTATGCACATACTGTACCGGTCGTTCTTTGATATGTTGAGAGCACAAAATCGCGGTACACAGTTGTATATTTTAAGTAGAAAATGAAAGGGGAAAACTCAGATCGGGTGCATGGATAAATGCGGAGGAGCTCCGTCATTGCAGAACGAGTTCCATGATCGTAAAGATGCCTGCGTAAAGAGTCGTGATGCTATTGTCTTTTCAATTGGCGACAAAAACGGTCTCTGCGGTCGACGGACGTCTATATATGGACAAAAGCATGACAGAAGGTTGAACTCGATTTCAATATTGTAAATTATTTCAACGATCTTATTCATTCATAGCCTCATTAATATAATTTATAATATTTTAATGCAGCATTAATAATAATCGAAATGGTTTATTTACTATAAATCTCTAACTGCAAACATACATATTATTATTACTATTAATATACTCGTATAAGGTGGTTCATAATATTTTCATTTATAGGATCGAGGCACTTTTGATTTTAAACGGATTTTAACAGTCCACGTAGCACCACAATCATCAATAATCAAATTCTGTTTAAGACCAATATAAAAATTAAGTCGAAGATTTATTTCTAGCATTTGATACATTTATAAAAACACCGGACGATACAATATCTCCACTTAGAAGCTAAGTTTGTAATTAAGTGTCTTATTAATTAAGTTGTCTGACATACATTCGTTTAAATTCCATACTGTTTCAAATTTGAATTAGCTTCTTGGAAAATCAAAAACATTTGCTGGCTAAAAATCTAATAAATCACAAAGATAGCGTCCATGGTTTAAAATGTATTTTTTTTACATTATTTATAATTTTAAACTTTGTAAAATAATATGAAATGAAATATTTATATTTGTCAATTAAAATTATATTGCAATGAAAACGTGAATAAAAACCCAGAATTATCTTATATACCTTAGTTCTGGAAATATCTGCGAAGTATTATAAGAGTAAGCGATTGTAAAGTTATCGATAGTTAGCAAATTTAAACAATGTTACATACAATAGAAACAAGCTCACACACTGTAATGCTTTTGCTCTGTTCTTCCATTCGAATGCGATAAAAATACAAATATCGCTTTTCCGTTTTATCAAATTTTGAATTGTAAAATTATTTTTATTGTGGATTGGGGCAATCTGAATCTCAGTGAAATGTTAATTATTGCTTTGGAGATCCGAGACTAGATTGGTGAATTCACGAGGTCGGGGGTTCGCCGCGCTCAGAACACAATAAAGAACAAACCGAATGCCAACTTTATAAATTACATCGCGGGAATAAATACGTTTTAACAAGATTTATCACCGGTCCGGAGTAATAAAATACATTTTATGTATCGGTACCTACCCGCCATATAAACCTGGCCACTCGGAATATCTGTAAAAAACAAACATTTGCTCGTGTGAGAAAATGTAGACGCAAACAAAAATTAAACAATCATAACGAACGTGCAGATAAGTAAATACTTTTATTTTGTTTGTAATGAGTACATTTCTATTGTAGACCGTGGATTTATTTGCACATGGCTGTTATACGATTCTGCATGAATGTTGCACACTTACCTATAAACAATATTTATCATATGGAGTGGTGGTTGATGACCGATAATACTCTCATTGGGATAAATAATTGAATAAAAATATTTTCAATTGAATTATTTTACATATGAGAGGCCATCGTTGAAAATATATTTAAATATCGCTCTCACTCCACCGCCATCATCATCTGGAGATATTCCCACGTAATGTAATATGTGTATATAAAAAAAAGGTTATTATTTATTTTGTCACTTCTGAGATAATTAGATATCCTCAAATACGATTGATTTTGTGTATTATTTACATGGATGTTGATAATATTTACTTTTTAAGGAGGGTTTTGATTCTCAAACGGTTCGCTTGATAAGCGGATATTATTTTTCAGTGAGCATAAATTATATTTAAAGCCTTTTGTTTTATGTATCAGCTTTCACCACAGCTAAAAATATTTTAAATAAATATCCACACTTTAATACAAAACTGAATATTTAATGGAATATTGAAAAAAAAAGTGTTGTCAACATATTTGGAAATCTTACAGGCATTCACAAATTGATAAAAAAAATAGAAAGCCATGCCACAAAATCATATACATACTCCAAAAACTACGAAAATAAATTTGTTATGGTTGCATTTCTAGTAATAGTGATTCTTTCACTATTAAATTTTGTTTAACCCAAGTAATTCGACCGATTATAAATAGGACAGCATTAAAAACGATTTTCAGAAGCTCGCAAATCGTCATGATTTCTGCCAATTTAATTGTTTTGTAAAACAGTCGCAGAAGTCTATCATTAGTTATTGTGCAATGCACAAATCGAGAATGACAACTCGCATATCATTTTAATGGATGCTATAATATAATACAATTCGGTAAATGATTTCAATTAAAAGCTCACGAAGATTCTTTGAGCCATTTAATAAAATCGTGTTAATGTGTGAGGATTATGTTAATGCGTGTTACTGATACAGCGATATCTACCTGCGCTAGCAACGCTCACATCACCGTGAGTAGACAACTTCAACCCTAGCAATTATTTAATTTGCGTTTACAAATACCATGGAGAGGTGATAAAAGGTTTGTTTTTTCTGGTTTCGTCAAAATAATCATCCGTCTTAATGTATTTAACGAATATAAAAAGCACAAAGAAAAATATATTGTTAAAAAAATACATTTAACAAATAATAAAATATGTATTCATCTAGTTCAGATGCGTCCAACTGAAATCACTTAGTGCAGTGCTCCGCAACCTTTTCTCATCTACGGCACACCAAAGTACTTCTTTGGATTCTGCGGCATACAAATTCTCAAAAAGCCAAAATAGATATTAATTTGATCAATTTCACTGTTTTTAATTTCATTTAGAACTTAATAAAGCAAGTACGTAAGTAAGTATGTCTACATAAATAGGCGATAGGCGCTGGGAGCTTGAGGACCGTTGTAAAATTATATATTTATAATATTGCCTTATTTGATCGCGGCACACCTGTATCGGCTTACGGCACACCAGTGTTCCGCGGCACACCGGTTGCGGAGCACTGACTTAGTGGACCAAATTAAGTCACGCATCTTTAAAGTTTCGCCCATAAATAATGACGATATCTCAAAATAAAACATGCAGAGGAAGCAAAACGATTCTCGCCAACAAAAATTATGATACATTTCGATGGGTAATATTAAGGCATCCTCTTCTCTGAAATGCCACCATTCTTCATTAATCCATTCCAATTATCGCGCTAAAAATCCTATATTCGTACAAAAAAAAAACTTAATGTGGTCAAATGTTTGTACAAGCGTATGCTTCGTCTATTATTCGTATATAGTCTGATCTCTCTTCCTTGTCACTCTTGATCTCCTCGGTTCCCACGATCCTCATCCTCTGCTGGCAGATCGACAGCCGACTCGAGAGTGATTGATACGAATATAAATTACCGCGCGGTTTACTTATCATCGACGAGCGCTACGAGACCCGAAAAGCTATTTTCTCGCTCAATCAAATACGGTACTGCAGCAATAATTAATTTTGTAATCGATAAGAGGATGTTACTTTTTGATTTATAGAAATGTACACAAAATTTAAATGTCTTTAAAAAAATAAGACATTAATTATAATCATACACCAGATAGTATTTCTGCAACGATCTTAAAACAAACCATCGTTGTTACCATTAGCAAAATAAATGCACGATATTTAAGTAAATTTCTGGTCAGAATTGAATTAAATTTTTAGTAAGAATAAAAGTAAAAAAATCTTTTTAATTTAAGATAGGTTTAATTTACATAAATTGCTTACTATTTTCATAACAGTTAGTCTAAAACCAAAAGCTCGCAGAGAGAGAAATCTCATATATTCCATTAGAATGTAGCACATCTTTCACGCATCTTCTATATTTACTATGAATAATTGTTATTCGCGGGACGGCTGTCGTCCACGGACAATTTCGATTTTTAATATAAGGGATCAATTTTACAAAGACACGAGGTTTTCATAGAGCTTATGAATTAAATTGAAATATTTTTTGTTCTATGCTTTGTCAAAGCTAAAACAATAGATAACATATTTTGAAAATGAAAATTCATCACTCACGAGCCTTTAAAAATCGGTAGATTTTTTTATTTTATGTAAACGCATACAGGAGAGCACAGCCAGTCAAGACCAGTGCACTCTATGACGCTCAGCCAGGGAGGCTGGACGCTTCATGCGGGAAACGTGTATTATGTTCGTGTTTGTGTGTGGGTTGAGGAGATTGCAAGTGTATATTTATCTGTTTCTTGAAGAGATCCAGATTGTAGGAAGGAGGAAAAACAGACGCTGGAAGAGCATTCCATAGCTTACCGGTGGCATTAAAGAAGGAACTTTGGAATCTGCCAGTTCTTGGTCGACATATATTACACCCCTGGATAATACCATCAGTAACATTAAGGTTATCAACTGACAATACTTGCTGTATAATTATAATTTAAGAATTAATTTTAATTAAAAAATTAATAAATTAAAAATATTTAGTTTTGATTCACAATTTATTTTAACGATTACATGTTTCGGCCTCCCTGAAGACCATCTTCAATAATTATTGAAGATGATCTTCGTCTTAATTAAAATAAATTGTGAATCAAAACTAAATATTTTTAATTTATTAATTTTTTAATTAAAATTAATTCTAAAATTATAATACCATCAGTCTTTCACCAAGGTGAGTCATTCAGATCCCTAATTTGGTTTCATCAAACGTTTCCGCGATCCTGACAAGCCACTTGCATAATCCAATTAAAGGACTCTCAGTACCAAGTACCAGAAACGTTCTCCCATAATGTAACCGAATTGACTTAAAACCGGAAACGAGAAATCGTGATAGAAAAGACGGGCGAAGGATTGTGAACAACCGCTTAAAGACTTTTCGTTTTTCTTTTACACAACGTTCGAGTTATATAGCGAGTGCTTAATTTCAATTAGAAATGAGACAATTATTTTTAAGGAAGGTTTTTTTTTTGCTGAGTCCCAGCGCCACGCCGTCGCCTCGTGAACTACAATTTATAACAGGGATGTTTAATTAATCGCAGAGTGGGTTTTTTATCTTTCGAGAGTCCGCTGCATGTAGACGGACATTCAATGGCAGCCCCAAATTTGTGAAATATTGTGGAATAAATCCAAAAATCTTTTAGTTACATTTAACATTTTTAAAACTCGCTTGATGATAAATATATAGATAGTATTTTCATAAGCTTGTTAACAATATCTCCGTGAGGAAATGAGATGCATTTAGTCATAAAATAAACGTGAAAGAAAACCTTCTTTATTACAATTTACATTGAGAATTAGCTTTGAATTATATTGGGAGATCTTTCGAACGGATCGCAATGTAAATTTGAACACACAATTTATTATTATGTATAGTGTTGATTAGCAAAATATTGACATCAATAAAATTCATACATTACACATTGTGGCAATATTATTTACATTACATTTTTAGATCGTTTACAACAAGATAGGCTATTTTTGTATTTGTATGTATTTATTATAATATTGTTCACGGGACTTATAATAACGTCAGTTTTTCGCGCCGGTCGTTAAGAAGATAATAATTAAAGATAAAAAAGTGTGATGCCACGTGCCAGCTTTGGATTTCTTAGCAGAATTTTAAATAAAGCGGGCAACCCTTCACGGTCGCTATCTCCTCCCCCACCCCTACCCCCGCACCAGTCTTCAGCTACCGGAAAAGAATGCAATTTCCTTAATCTAATTTTAATGAGACTCTCCTCCACCCACCGCCCCTGGGCGAAAACATTGCATAACTCGTGCAAACACGAATTATGTTAAAATAACCATTTCACAAAATATATTATTATGTACTTACACTTTCCGAATATAATGATTCAACACTTGAAGGCGAGTCTGCTAAAAAAGAGTGAACTTAATCGCCTTTAGTCAGGTGTATGTGTCTACAATTGCAAGGTGTCAAATTAATCACCCGTCAAAGTGATGGATAAATGACTCTATATGTATTTAAGTCGTTTTCAAAATCAAAGTTGACGTCTCTGTTGAGAACCTTAATACACATTTACGAAAAAGCGACTCTAACATAAGTAATAATTGGCTGCATGCTATAAAAACGAAAATTTTGACGGTGTAATGCGCCAGACATAAATTTTAAAACTATTATGAAAAAATATTTAATAGTTTGTAGGTATATTTAAAAAGTATGAGTTCAATTTCTTCGTTATTGACTACAGCATTTTTTTAAATAATTGTGATTCTGGGTATAGTTATATATAGTTAAATGTCTATTTTAACTGTTACCGCGGCATAATCTGTAAGACAAACTTAATTTCATAGCGTCCGAGAGCGAGAGACTCGTTCCTTAGCTCGGCGTGCGCAGGCGCTGTTGCGCTTATCGCATTAGCAATACATTATGATAATGGCCGCCAGCAAGGAAGACCAGCCTGCGGGTCAAGGGGCTACCATGACCTCAGCTTGGGGAGAGAACACAGAGAGGTGGGCGGCTGGGGGTCACCAAGACCACGGGAGCCAGCTGACTGACCTTGGCTTGGAGAAAGACTGCAAGAAAGAACAATCTTTATAAGGATTTGGCATGAACCATAGGTTCTTCGAACGTAGTTCCTGGATTCAGGATAGTACATGTTAATGTCGGAAACAGCCATCAGTCTGGAAAGTTACTTAGCGGCAGCCGACTTTCATCCTTCAAAGATTGTCAGTAAGCAGTCTCAGTTTCCATCATTCAAGCTCTGAGTGAATAAGTTATCTTTCGACTCTATAATGCAGCGGTCGGGGAACTTTAACTTTTTAACCATTACCCCAAAATATTTTTGCGTATGTCGATATTACCCCAACATAATTTTGCGTTTGTCGATATTACCCCAAAATATGTTTTGTGTAAGTCAATATTACCCCTTCCCCCATTTTTAAAAGAAGACAATCAATGTATATTTAAATAAACATTATTTATTGAATTAATTTACATGGAAAATAACAAAAAAGTTACATGAAAATAGTAAGTTTTATGAAATAGCAAACTAGAAAAATTTCCTTATTACCCCAAAAAACATATTTTTACCCCATTTGGGGTAATTTACCCCGGTTCCTCGACCGCTGCTTTAATGCAATCTTAAATTTCGTATTAAGGGAAGTCTATCGGCCATTCCTGGGTTTATTCATAAAGACAAAGCTCATGCGAAATATTGACACATTTGATGCAAAGTGCTTTGCTAATTAATTGTACTTATTGTAACAGTATATCTATTTATTATCGGTGTATATATGAGTATTATCGAAATTTGATAACCAAATAGTGTTTTGCTTTAGTTTTAAATGCACATCGCCCAAAGTATGATATTAATTATAATGATATTGATTTAAGTTATATATTAATAAATTAACAACTGACATTGTATCACTGTGATTTTTTTGTAAGGATACTGAGAGATAAACATTGACTGAATAAGAGTTAAAGTGAAACACTGAAAGGACACTTAAATATTATTTTGAACGATTTTTAAAGTATAGGCTAAAATGAGTTACTATCAAACTGATTGAGAGTGATAAACTACAGAATCAGACCACCATTGCATGAGGCATCTCAGCTTGAAGTAAGTTTACTGTAGACGGTAGATGTTTGGATGAGCGTGGATGCAGAGTTGTATTCATGCAAGTGCAGCCATGCCTCCGTTAATTATGATAATAACAGCGAAGGAAGACGATCCTCCAGCATTATATGAAGGCAGCATGCTCTAGCCATAGTCCACGGCACGCTCAGGGTCACGCAGACCAGAGAATGGGCCGAAGCTGCACGTGGCCTCAAATAAATCGCATAAAATGTTGTTTTTTTTTTGCGTAACACGATAGCACAGATTGGTCTAGTGTAGCAAGGTGATAGAGTTTAGAAATAGTAAAGAGAAAATCCATCGCTTGAAAACGTGGTAAAATGTTTTTTTTGTCTGTATAACAAATAATTATTTTTACGTTGTTTTAACATGAATTAATTTGAGCACTGTTAATCACATAAATGAAGACCGCAGTTTCACACACAGTTTATATCCAGTAAATGGTGTAACTGTAACCGCATTGTGTCATCAATCCATAATCACATATAGCGATATGCCATCGGTTGTATTCTATTGCCATGTACTGGTATAATACCTTAATCCATAAATACTCACGATAATTTGATGCGATCGCAGGGGTCAAACGAATATTAAATAGTCCGAGTCTCACACATGCGGATGAACCACAAAAAAAACACCTAATGTGGACCTCCCCCTCCCCCCTCTCCCCCAGAGACCATGGACCGGTTCAAAATGCACGAGAATAAATAAATGATGATTATTATTAAATGTAGGCTAGTAGCATCACAAAATTGCGGTCATAGCTCGGTTTTTCTCTCCGAACACGAACCACCCGCGATGGAAGCATTTGTCGTGATATTTGACACATCTGAGCATCGGAAAATAATTAAACTACGAATTCACCCTGTCTAATAACAATAAAGTGTGAATCACATTTAAAAAAATAGTTTTGTTACTCGCACTTATTAAAAAATGGGTGTAACATATTATAAACATACAACTAATTTATTTAGGTGTGTTTACAAAAGATTTATAGATAATGATAACCGAAAACTGTGTGGCGGTAATTTGTGACGACTATATGTTCCAGATTTGACGTGGATATGCAATAAAAAATTAACACCTTAAAATAAAAAGGACATAAATTTCAAATATTTTTCCAGACGAGTTTCTCGCATGTATGTTACACATAAAAACTAAAAATAATAGACACTTTTCGTATTCTTGCTGCCACGATAAAGAATTATTGTGATACTATTCTACTGTTTCAAAAACTGAGTCTGTAAATACTCGTACGATCGCTTTTCTTGTGGAAATATTTCGAAAGAAACAATCAATAGTATGAAACTTTGTTTAAAAAGTAAAGTCAACCATTTATAGAACTTTGTTGTTGAAAATTTATAAATTGAACAGTTGAGTCCATTATTTGCAGTATAACATTTCGATCACTTCTTTTCTACTACTTAAACGTTAACCTAGCCCGCTCCCCAATATTAAAATCACAAATAATGTCTCCATGAAATGGTGCACAAAATTTTCAATAAAAGCGTGTCAAATACACTTGTAACATCAATATTTATGACCCGCCAGATATTACAAGGTTCAATTTGTTCGCCATGATAAAGAGCGTTAAATTCATCCAGCGTTTACCTGTCGGTAGTTGTCGGCAAACAGTACGTGCCTCACCACACAGTTAAAAAACCGCATCATCCGGCAAATGGATTACAGAGGAACTGGCGCGATGCAGCAACAAAAAAAAACGCAAGCGGCCGGTGCAACGATGGTTCATAACTTCATACAAACAGTTAGAAAATCATAATTATTACACGCTGCGCCGGTTGTTAGAACTCAGCCGTGATAGTGTTGCCTTGGGAAATTATCGCGGCCATCTTTACATTAGACAAGTCAAGAACCACAATGGTTCATTATTAAAAATGAAAAACCGTTTTCAGTTTAACAATATTGATTTTAAAATTGGAATGATGTAAGAGGGTTACCGGCGGGTGTAGCTCAATGGTCAAAGCGTTTGCTTTGCAAGTCAAAAAGCGTTTGCTTTGCAAGTCAAAAGTAGTGGGTTCGGATCCCCGACGGAGATTTAAAAAAAAGATTTTTAATCGATTTCAAAGCTCTAAAGTACCCCCGTTTGTGTGAATTTGATCCCTCACTCGTAAAATATCAGTCATAGGCTATTAATTAAAGTTGGTGGTAGACGAAAGTCGTCCCGTGAAGACCACCCATTCATAGTAAATTCCTGTAATAATAAGGATGATCTCGGGCTGTAGTCTAATGACGTTGGCGGATCAACACTCCACGTGCAGCGCTTAGCCATATGCACTACGGTAAGCGTCATAGAACTCCACGGATGAGACTTCATAATTACTATTACCATCTGTCTGTATTCTGTTACTGTATAAACATTATCATTGAGTGTCTTAAATTTTCAATCGATTTAATTTAAATACTTCAAGAGTACTTTTTAAACAGTCACCATCAATTCACCTTCACAATTTTATTAGGGGGAAGTACTCGTAATACAATGTGACTTGAGCCTTCAATCTGAGAAATCCCGCAATTTGATTGTAAATCGCTTTAAATCAATTTCATTAAATCATAATATCAATAAAATATATCTAATATATCTGCATCCTTTTTGGGCTTGTAGACCTTTCTCGCCGACCTATTTGTCTTCCTTGCGTTCCTTGAGAAGACTTATCAAAACATTCTTTAGAGATGTCGTTATTTCAGCAAAATCAAAAAGATAAAAGACGTTAAATATAGGACTACATCCAGTATTTACTTACTCGTACGAACTGAATCTTTTCAAGAAGCAGTTTAATAAACCCTTATAATTTCCTCAATTCTCGCAAAATAAATACTCGCAGCTCTAGTCGACCTTACTACGAAATATACAAGTACGTCTATGGAAAGCCAAAACCTTTTGCTGGTGTTTTATTAACTGTTGACATAAAGAACGATGAAAATATACATTATATTAAGCAATGCACTCCTCTCAGTCTCTGGGATTAAGAGTGTTCTCGAATATTTGTTTGAAGTAGACGGCAAGCTCTCTCGGGCACCTGGTGTGGCTGGTGTGCAGATCGGACGATAGCGGCTGCAGCAGCCTGCAGGACGGAGACGTAGGAGGATGTACCGATAGTGGCTAATTGGCAGAACCACTCTTGGAGACGGGAGCGTGGCGTGAGAGTGCCAACATTGACGGGAGATAAAGATGACGTCTCGGCCAATAATGAGTTTTTTAATGCAATATAATGCATGCATGGATTAAATAATTTAAAACCTACGTTGATATTTTATAGTTTAAAATTATATTTAATACTTATATACTATCAAACATGACGCTTTCTCAATATACGAGTATATTTATGAAAATCAGAACCAATCAGCAAAATTTCAGTGAAGTAATATTTAATCTAATAAAAATCAATAGTGTTGACTAAATAAATGCACTCAAATTTATTTCATTTTTTATCATACATATAAGTATATATATTGACTTTTTTAAACCCAAACTTATGCTACACAGTAGGTTTGTTCTAAATACCTACTAAACTAACATTTTAGTAGTAGATTAAATGCATCTAGCATTATTTAGGTTTGCGCGCCAGGGTGGATTTTATCAATGTTTGTTCATTACATATTCCATGGTTTTACCATTATGCATAACTCGTATTTACTTCGTTTCTATGTCAAAACTCTTTATATTCTTTCAGAAATATTCCTATATATGACGTCCAACCTATTAAACTACATTCCATCTAAGATACATTAAACTAAATACATATTAATATTTTTCGTGTAACTACGTGAATCGTTGATATATATTTAATAAAAAAGTAAAAAATATAATTAAATTATTGTGTATTGGAATATAAAATAACAGTTTAAATAATATGAATGCAGTTATTTTGCAAGTTAGATATAAAGTGTTGGGTGCATTGTCGGTTATTGGGCGTGCTCCCCAGGATATAAATAAAGATATGGAAGGGACGGCACTCGAATGGGCGCCCCGGGGGTCGAAGCGAACAAATCATCGCATTCTATCGACTAAGCACCGCTGATCTATCAAGACAGCGCTAAAGGGTTAATAGATTTCATGCATTTATCAACAATAACTATTATAATAATAAAGATCATGAATATTATTATGACAGTCGATAAATTTTGCAATGTATTGAAATAAGCTTTAAGCGAAATAATGCAATGGTTCGAATAAATTTTGCAATAAAGAGCGGATTTCCTTTAAAATGAATACAATTTACAAATTAAAATAAATTGAAATTATTTCAGGATTGCGAACTAACAAAAATAGGTTTAATTCACACTCAACCTTTGATTCCTATGGTTGATATAATTTTTGGTACGTCACAATAAATATAGATAATATATGAAAGAAATAAACAATTTCAGATTGGTGTGGCTAATTATATGCTAATAATACAGACAAACGTTCCTATTATGAAAACCCAAAAGAAATATATTTATATGTTTTCATGCAAAATTTTGCCGCCTTACCCATTGAGCTACGAGCATACTGTTGAAAATTAATTGTGTCTATATGAATCAATACGCGGAAGGTATAAACGAAATTGTGTGAATTATTTATTTGAAATAAAATAAAGGTTATATAAAAAAAGTTAATTCAACCACGAAAATTGCAAGGCAAAACACTAACTAATGAGATACAAAGATCATAAAATATCAGCATCTTAGCATAAAATAATTTGATATGTAAATAATACGTAATTTTACGGTCAGTGTAATAATTATTATGAAACCCTATATGTACTAATAAAAAAAATACCACAAACAAATACCTCCATCGAACTAGGACGTTTTCTACATTTATTATGTAATATTAACTAATAAAAAATGTTGCTAATCTTTTTAATCTATTGGTAAACTTCTAGATAATATTGTTCACGCAGTCAATTAAAAGTCGCTCCTTTTGGCCCGCGGGCCGGTTATCTAAGCACACCTATTCGGTTGATAAACTACCGAAACGTACAGCGAAACGCTCCAGGCTGATAAAGAGGGAATCTTTGCTAATTGCCCTTATCTATTGCCGGTTAAATGTTCATGTTAAATGGACAATTTAGCAAATATTATGACATTAATTTTAAAGAATAGATTTTTAAAAAGGTAAACGCTATTATTGTAAAATAGATAGTATGACTTTGTGACTTTTCAACAGAGTCATCAACCCTGAAGAAGACCCCTGCAATGGCGGTTGAAATATCGTATAGAAGAAATTCGCCACACACGGCTAAACCCAAAAGCCACAATATCAAATCTGGCCGTGAAAACAAAGAAGTTATTATTACTTAAATATACATATACTAATCATAAAATTCTTTTTTCAACGCGTCAATCCAAGCACAAAAATAACGGCAGAAGCGGGATGCGAACCGCGGACCTTGGAAACCAACTATGCCCAGGTATTCATACCGCTCCATGTATATCCATCAGTAACACAGGTAAATGATTGGTTATAAAGTCCGAGTCGGAACTATAAGTAGACGTTTCACATCCATTCAGTCTATAGTTTGGTTCGAGACCCGAGTGGTACTTACTAAAATAAATAGACTGCCGGAAAGTAATAATATTAAGCTTGTGAATAAATGAATACTGATAGAATAATAATAAAAATATACATACTTTGAATATATACTATGGCGACATCTGTCGTACGATAATAACAATGATATAAATACTAGTTTCATCGCAGTCAGTCTGGGCATAGCAATGGCGCGATTCGCCGAGCGGTATGAATACCTGGGCATAGTTGGTTTCCAAGGTCCGCGGTTCGCATCCCGCTTCTGCCGTTATTTTTGTGCTTGGATTGACGCGTTGAAAAAAGAATTTTATGTTTAGTATATGTATATTTAAGTAATAATAATATTGTAATATAGTCAATGATCTATAAAAGTAGATTAGAATATTGAAATAATAAAATAATATTCTAATAAAAATTAAAAAAAATTAATTAAAGAAGTTATTGATTATATTGTTTTCTAAATATAACATAAATGGGCGATAAAAACATCAATGGACACACATTACAAATAATAAACACAAGACATGTGCCCCTATTAAAAATACCATTTTTTAAATAGTAATAATCAAGGTAATTTCGGATCTACTTTAGATTTGGAAAAAAAAATCTCGCACAAAGGTTTTAGGAATCTCGCTTTCAGGATCAGGTAGTACTGCGGAAAGAATACTTTGTATATTTCATAAGCTTTTTCATGTTTATTACGTGTAAATAGAACACAGGTGAGACGGGGAGGGAGTTGTAGACCGCTGGGGGTGGAAAAGATTCAACCAAAACACTGCTTCCGCAACGGAAAGAACAAATTAAAAAATTAAAAATAAAGTATGATAACGTAAAAAAAAGTTATTTATAAGGAAAAATATTTCTGTCTATATAATATCATCATCATCATCAGCCTGTGTCTGTCCACTGTTGAACGTAGGCCTCCCGCATGAGTCTCCATCCTCTTCGATCCTCCGCCTTCCGCATCCAGGTCACTCCCGCTATTCTTCTTATATCGTCAGTCCATCTTGTAGGGGGTCGGCCAATGCTTCGTTTGCCAGTTCTTGGGCGCCATTCCAATACTTTTCTTCCCCATCGACCGTCGTCTCTTCGACAGATATGACCTGCCCATTGCCACTTGAGTGTGCCTATTCGTTGAGTAGCATCCACTACTTGAGTTCTTCTGCGTATTTCCTCGTTTCGGATTCTATCTTTTAGCGACACTCCGAGCATGGATCTCTCCATAGCACGCTGGGTGACTTTTATTTTATGGGTAAGACTTGCTGTCAGATTCCACGTCTCTGCGCCATAAGTTAATACAGGGAGGACGCATTGGTTAAACGCCTTAGTTTTAAGGCATTGCGGAATTTTCGCTTTAAAATGTACTTTAGTTTTCCAAATGCTGCCCATCCCAGTTGTATGCGCCTGTCGATTTCTTTTGAGAAGTTATTTCGCCCTAGTTGTATTACTTGTCCCAGATAGGTATAGTCGTTTACAACCTCTATTTCTGTTCCTCCAATGGAAATAGGATCAAAGGTCTGTGAAATATGACTATTAATCATGGCTTTGTTTTATCCATGTTCATTTTCAGACCAATTTTTGTTCGACGCTTCATTGAGGTCGTAGAGCATGTCTTGGAGCTTGTTAGGTGATTCGGCTATTAGCACTATGTCATCTGCAAATCGGAGGTGAGAAATGTACTCTCCGTTAATATTTATTCCACATTTTGTCCAGGATAGCAGTTTAAAAATATCTTCTAGGGCGTTTGTGAAGAGTTTTGGAGATATAACATCTCCTTGTCTAACACCTTTGTTTATAGAAATATTGTTAGTGCTATCATGGAGCTGGACCATCATTGTTGCAGATTTGTAAAGAGATTTTATTATCTCTATATACCGATAGTCTATTTTGCAGCGTTGTAGTGAATCTAGCACTGCCCAAGTCTCGATTGAGTCAAATGCCTTTTCATAGTCTACAAAGGCGAGGCAGAGTGGCTGATTATATTCTTCGGTTTTCTGAATGATTTGTCTTAGCGTGTGGATATGATCAATTGTACTAAAGCCTTTCCTAAACCCAGCTTGCTCTCGAGGTTGAAATTCATCAAATCGACCCGTCAGCCTGTTTGTTAAAATTCTGGAGAATACTTTATACACATGGGAAAGAAGGGAAATGGGTCGGTAGTTTTTGAGCAGTGATTTATCCCCTTTTTTGTGGAACAATATCACAATACTCACCTGTCGCCGGGGTTTCTCCATGTTCTATTACCTTGTTGAATAGTTTTTAAGCTCTTTCAACAGAGGGGTTCCTCCTACTTTCAGAAGCTCAGATGTAATTCCGTCTTCTCCAGGGGCTTTGTTGTTCTTAAGTTGTTTTAGGGCCGATTTAATTTCGAATATACTTATATCTGGGATGTCTTCAGACCAGTGCTTTGTGAGAGTAGCCCTCTTGTCGTCCGCAGATCTGTCATTAGGACCTGGCATCGTAGATGAATACAATAACCCGTAGAAATGTTCTATTTCCTTCAGTATATCATTAAGATTTGTTGTTATCTTCCCATCGTGTGTCTTTAATTTGGAAAGTTGGGCCTGTCCTATAGAGGTGTGTCTGCTAAATGCATTTGACCCTCGGCCTTGTGCAACAATCTCCATGATATACTCGGTGTTTGAACGACGAATGTCAAATCTCATGGATTTTTTCACTTTTTGTTCAGGGTATTGTAATCTTGGATGCTTCTGCTTTTACGACGTTCGTCCATAAGAGCTATCGTTTTGTCTGAGAATTTTGACCCTTTTTTCTTTTTTTGCACTGCTTTATGACTTTTTGGCAGTTTCTTTAATGCTATTAATGATTCTTTCGTTAAGTTTGTTGACGTTGTCGGTGTCATCACTATCTTCCAGTGCTGCGAATCGATTTTGTAGTTCAAGCTGAAAAGTTTCCTCAAGCTTGCTCTGAACATTTAACGGACGTATAACTCTTTGTTTTATTAGCTTTTTCCTTTCCAGTTTGATGTCTAGGTGCACAGTACTTCGAACGAGACGGTGGTCACTTCCGGTACTAAAGCATTGCATCGCTGAGACATCAGTGACTATATTCTTCTTATTAGCCATAATAAAATCAATTTCGTTCTTTATGTTACCATCCGGGCTTCTCCAGGTCCATTTGCGTTTTGGTTTTTTCTTGAAAAATGTGTTCATGCAAAACATTTTGTTAGCATGTAGAAAGTTTACCATCATCTGTCCTCTGTTATTTCGGAGTCCGGTTCCATATTGTCCTATAAATTTCTCGTTTCCACAGCACTTTCCAATCTTAGCATTAAAGTCTCCCATAACTATGCAGTAATGTGTCTTATTGTATTGTAGGGCTTTTTCGATGTCTTCATATAGAGCTTATATAATATAATGGAAAAATATTACAGAAGTGGCTGAATAAAAACAGTTAAATAATAGAGTGGTCGTTCACATAATAGTATAATAAAAAATGACTGCAAGTCATAAATTAGAAATAGCCTGTTTTTTTATACGTTTGTATTCCTCCTCGCATGTGCTGTTGTTGTAATGATGATAAGATTTACGGTTAAATTATTTTCAAGAGATGATAAACTTCATATATTAAATCCATTAAGCCGCGAAGGGCGTTATTGACAGCCTACTAGCATACACCATAACGAATATCAACTAATTAAATAATACAGATAATCCAAATATTGTTATATAAAGCTTTAAGCTTTGATTAAGAGTTTTTCGAACATTTTGGGAAGCTGTTCGACAAGTACTTTCGCCCAAGCAAATGAGATCACGTAGCCGGCAATGCTTTAAATGCCCCAGCCGCGAGCTTACCGCGAGCCTGGCCCAGGTGATAAACTCCTCGGAAGCGGGACATCCACCAACGTTTGGGACGACAAAGTAGGAGATTCATAACCTATATCGGTACAAAATACCATCTGCATGAAATTAATTACACAATAATATACAATCTGCAATTTGGATGACGTATTAGCCAGTGCAGTCACCTAACGGATCCATGATCAAAAATTGATCATAATGATGCCACTCATTTAATTGCATCATAGAGTCGTCACGAATTACCAGCATAAAGCTGTCAGTCGCTAAGGTCCTTGCCTCATTCCATGTCAGCTGTGCCTCCCAGAACTCATCCGAGTATATTCCATAGTTTCCGACGGATTTCCAGGACCGCACAAGCCCGTGGGCTTGACAAAAAAGCAGTTAAGTAGTTTACGCTCTCAAGGGCCACCTTTGTCTCTTGACCGAGTGTAGTAAGGGAGGCTAAATTTTACACTCCTTCACCTCGTTATACCTCACAAAGTTGAACCATCGTACTTCCAGTGATGCGCAAAGAAAATCGTACTAAAGACCATCCTACATGACGTTTTTCTCATTAATTAAGCACAGAAAAATAAACGTTGGACGCAGAGATTCGAATCCCAAATCGTAGTTAGGTTGAGTTAAATAAATTTGCAGTTACTGAAATGATTGAGAGGGAGAGAGCGAGAGACGCGCTTACTTGTAAGCTGCATTTCCAATTTGTAAGATTCGATGCCAATCTGCAAACCGATTATGCAAGTTATCATTTTCCAATCATCAATTTTCGATTCAGTACACGCTGGTATCGCGCAAAGTTTACGAGCACCATCCAGGCACGCACGATAATCATGATGATTACAGGCGGGGATCAGGAATGGACCCGAGGGTCACCGGTTGGCGACCAATGCAATATATCTCAACTACCCAACATAATAATAAAAACGTTAATGAGGTTATTGAGGACAGTAAAATGATAAAAATTATACGAAACATAAAGAAAACAAGCAAGCAGGAGAGTTGACTCTATGAATCAGCATGCTGAAAATAGGTTTTGTGTTTGGGTTAGGGTTGGGGAGATTGCAAGAATATAATGATCTGTGTCTTTAAGAGTATATATATTTTATGAGGGTGGAAATACAGATACTGGAAGAGCTTTCCAGAGCTTACCAGTGGTATTTACGGTGGAATTTATAAAAAAACCGTTCTTGGTCTACATATACATAACGTATGTGTGTTCAGCAAGTGTAGGGCGAGTCTGTCGGCTGTTGGTAGGTGCAATAGCAATGGTAATAGCGGTAGGTAGAGAAGTCTACGTGAACTAATCTTACGTCTGTGTAGTAAATATTGCAGGTTAGACTTGTGCCATTAACGTATGTGTGACATTAAAATATAATACACTACGAAAGAAAAGCTAAGAAAAATTGCACACTGCAATATATCACAAAGAATTCATAACATTCAGGCACTTTTTCAGTAGCGAATAATATCTGAAACTCGCTTGAGACTCACATTAACATTAAACAAATCACCTAATTGAAATCTATCAATTTATTTGCGATAGATTGTGGGTAAAAAAAACAATGGATGTAGAATTACGATTTTTAAAGAGGTAAAATCATTGGTGGTTTTTGTTTTGAATAAATTCGATTAAATTATTTTGAATACACCTCTCATAAACGTTACACACACGTTAAATAATGACTTAGTGCGATTTCAATAATTAAGTGCAACACGTCTGAAAATAATAATCAAATGGCAATTAAAAAGCGCTTTTCACCGGGCGTGGAAAGTGCTTTAGTTCGGAGCGGGAAGTGACCGATTATTCCACAATTATCGCATGATTTATTGAATCAACACTTCAGGTGAATATAACACGAGTAACTATCGTTTCATGTTTAACCCAATAATGTCATGGAGCCGTAACAACGTGTACCGCCGAAATATTAAATTTATTGCAAGTTGAAACGAATGCGCGTAAAATGGAAAAGCATGGTTCGAATGGACAATTAAAAAAATAGAAAATCTGTTTGATTGTGACCAAAAAAAAACGTAAACGTAACACTGAGCAATACAAATGCAGTATTGGTGACTTCACTTCAATAATTTTGCTTGACTATAATAAAAAAAAGGTACAGAACTATACAAACATAATTATTATTATAACTCTATCTTATTTTTGCACACAGTGTTGTCATGACAGCAAACAATACTGCAAAACATTACAATGCTACTGTATATGAAATTAGTTTGTTGGTATGACTCTAACCCTCTTTAAAAGTAGAGCAATCATGTGTTTCCGAGTGCCCTTTTTGTAAATATACAGGGAGCGACAAAAAGACAAGACGGTTTTGTTTAAAAGATTGATTTAAAAACCGTCAAATGATTTTGCGGGTCCCTGTATTTACTATTCGTAATGCACATTTTAATTTAGAAGCAACTGCAACTAACAAATATGTATTAAGATATAATAAATATTTGAAAAAAAAAACTTATTTTAACGTTTGTACCGAGTCAAATTTTAATTTAAAAAAACCTACGATTATAATCCATTAAATTTATTAAGACCGGATATTATATATGATAATAGGGTTAATTTCTTGACACAAAAAATTGAAACCGATTTTGTACGTTCCGTTATTATAAATTAAGCCATTTGAATGCATGATGTTATGCAAGTCATAAGAAAAAGTGTAACATTTCACAAGTAATGCAATAAATATAATGCAGTGAGTTATTGTATTGCGATACGGGACTTGTCGTATCACGAAATGGCGGCGTGCATTCGTTTCTATTTATCCAGAGCGGCCATGACGTTACCTGTACCATGCCCAGTACTCACCGCCGGTAAAATAATATACAAAAATATAAAAACAATAAAAAAAATGAATAATGGGAGCATGACACACAGGCAGCGTGCGGTGGAGGTACTAGGCTTTAGGACATTTTTGTTTTCCCGACGCGGCCGCCATGATACGCTGAAGTGCATTGTACTCGCCATTTTTACATACCATACATAAATGAAAAATTATCCGAAAGTGCACCCCTGTAGACAGAACAAACTTATATCTTTAAAACGTACAATAATATTATTTTACCAAAAAAATGTTGCGAATCATTCTGCTTTTATTGTTTAATTATTTTATTTTTAATTGTCATTTAATAGGTACATCAATAAGATTGAATATATTCAGTAGTCAACGGTCTTCCAGGATAATCAGAAACAGGGATTGAAGTAAAAGACGCAATGTATAAGCATATCAATTTAAGTAATCTGGAGAACACACTCCAAACACTGAGGCTGTAAAATAATGTGTCATAAGTTTTAATGAGGGTAGACGATTAACCAACGCTCTATTGAATAATTCACCTAGTATTTTTTTAAATCATCTTATAGTATTATTTGGAATTATACAGTCAGTCTGCTTCCTAGAAGCTGCATCCAAACATCACATTTTATAATCATTATTATCACCAAAAGCCACCGAATCCACGGACACACAAAAAAACTTTTAAAATTACCCAATTTCAGAGCATCCCCCGTTTATTTACCTTGTTCGGTCGCCCAGCGATAAAGATCGCCACATACAGCCGCTGGGGTCCCAGTTTGGATCCAGTGCTGAGATCACAGGAGCGATTTTAAGGAATAACAAACCGACCAGGTTTTACACGACAAAAAAATATCCTAAAAAAACAAAATAAAGCCATCGGAACCATGCACTTTAAATTTGATGCATTATAATACGTATCTATTATTTGATTGATTAAATGTATATACTAACAGTTGAATATGCCGAGATGATCTTTAGATGCTTTTCTAAATCATTTATTTTATTATACAATGAATTTATTTTAGGGATTTTACATAATATTAAAACACATTCACTGATTTATTGAAACCAATTAACGGTAATATCTAACGGTGGATTTTTAAGTTAATATAGAATATTCTACGAGTATTATCTTATAGGTCCGCATAAAAACAAATAGTTTTTTTTCTAGAGTACGACTCAAAAAATCAAGCCTCGATTACAGATAAATGTAACAGAAAACATATTCCCATTGAATCGTTTGCATCTGATGGGCGCATCATTCAGGTACTACCAGGCGACTAAAAATAGTTATCTAAAATAAAAATACTATGGTAAATTATATTACCGACAAAATACCTACTTCAAAATATCTATTTTTGTGGTTTGGAAATGGCAAATCGTTAGCTTAGCGAATTACAATGACATATATATAAACTAAGGCATAAGCGATAGTTGGTGTTGAAATTCTATAGATCCGTTTAAATTATTACTGTTCTTACACATGACTTACAATAACATTCTATAAGATATCAGATACAATTTGGGGACACTTTTGTATTGTCGTCTTTATTGTGTATTTTTAATGTTTTTACATTAGCATAGAAAAAGCTTAGATCGTGCATTCTTCTGTTTATTTATAGGTTAGAATTGCGATAGGACTTGCATACAAAGTCGCCGGGCGGCACGACTTCCGAGAAGAACACGTGTCGACATCTCTTGATAGTTCTCGAAAGTTTTTAAGGGAAATTAATAAACAAACCACGTCTAAATAGGAGGGACCGAGTACCTCAAATGTCGCCAGGCTCTGACAAAGGACCGTGGGAACAGGTCGACCAATAAACTTATGATTATATTTCATATATTACTACATGGTGCTTATCTGAAAGTGATAAAAAAAGACTAGAGGCCTTTGAGATGTGGTTATACGGAAGAATTCTCGGAATTTCCTGGCGAGACCACGTCACGAACAATGAGGTTCTCAGGATAATCAAGGAAGATAGGCACCTAATAAGGACCATCTCAGAGAGGCGAGCCCGATGGATCGGTCACATCGTGCGCCACGAAGATCTTCTTCACGACATTGCGGAGGGGATGGTTGAGGGTAGAAACTGTAGATGGCGTCCTAGACGAGAGTATTTGCAGCAAGTGTTCGAGGACATGAATTGTATCTCTTATGCTGAGCTGAAGAGGGTTGCGGAGGACCGAGAGGAATGGAGATCGAGATGCCAGATTCTGTTGCTGCAAACCAATCTACCGGATTGATACTACGAAGAAGATTACTACTACAAAATTGATAATGTTTTCAAAAGTCAATGCCAGAAGCAAATTAAGATATTTGTATAGTTTTTCAATTCTACCCCATAGCTTGTGCCTATGGTCACCACAAATTGGACGAAGACAGGTTCACAATAATATTTTTCCGAACAAATAATGTGCATAAAAAAATCTTTAACGTCACTTCCATAAATAATATCATACTTTCATTGAAATAATCACGATTTTGCACTGAATAAAACTCTTTTGATATTGTATTGCAAATCAGATATTTTAAATTAATTTAATACAATTAGTATTTCACATTTGCGGAATCGAGGTGATTTTTTTAGTTTAAAAAGGCCGTCTATTTAAAATGTAATGATTGATTAATTGAATACAAAAGTAGACGTGTGTTTATTATGTATTCGCCATTTTCATTCATGATAATTGAAGTCGGGACTAAATGACGTTGATTATAATAATTGAAGTATTCCAATGACGTCCAAGAATGTACATCGGCAGCAATGAGCGGCTTTGGTTTCCGATCACGTCACCCTTATATCAGCATAATGTATCCGAACAGGTCCATGAGGAATTAGTAATGCGATATGTAAAGAAATCGTGGCCCACTGTAATACTTTCGTAAGGCTGTCAGTCATAATTAATTTTGAAATATATATTCAATGCGATATTATTTTTACTATTTAGTTATTAAGATATTTCATTTCTATTGCATAAAGATACAACTAATCATGTTTTTTTTTTATGTTAAACACAGTCAGGAAAATACCACAAAAGTGAGTCGAAACGTTAAGTCGGCGCTGTTAGGTTTCAACAGATACCTGAACTTTGAAAGAATGCGTGACATTTTTAAATAAAAAAAAACTAAATAACAAACAAAATACTATTTATGTTTTAAATGTTTTCAGGACAACTAAATAAAATCAAACATTTTAAAATTCCTAATAAATTACTATTTGTTTCAAATATTAAGATAAACTTTAATTCAAAATGAGTACAATATTTATTATGCTATTGTAAACATAAAAATCTTATCTACGAGTATTATTAGAGAGAGAGAAAAACTTTTTAAAGCAGTGTTTCCCAAAATTGGTGGAGAATTCGAAGTTGCATGAGAGCTTTTGGCTTATAGTTTATCACACAATTTTTGAAAGCAAAATGGTTATTTTACTTACTTTATTGTTTTACAAAAAGTCGTTTAAGGATGGATGGAGCAATAAAGGTTGGGAAACGCAAGTTAAAAAATAAAGCAATAAGTTCACATGGAGACCAAGTGAAAAAATAATCTAGCAAAATAACGTGTTTGATATGAATGTACGAGTATTATCTTCCCAGGTAATCATGAAAGGCACAGAATCAAAACGCCACATTCGTGATCGATGGAATAATGACTTAATCATCTGCTTTTGCCGAGGGATATAACGCTCAACTGTCATGCGAGCACTTCAAGTTCGAAAACCTGTGAGGAATACATTATATTATATATTTTAAATTATCCAAAAAATATCCACAAATACCTCCAGTTCGTGTAATACCGTAATTATTAATCAAACTAATTGTGAGAAGCATCCTGTGTAAGATACAGTAAGTACCCCTAATGAAACAGCTTTCGAGAGTGGTATATTTTTAAAATTTAAGACTTTAAAAGTACATATTCACAAATAAATATATTTTAGTTCGTGTGAGATCTAGGTGATCCCTCACTGTTTTTTTTTTATAGCAAATTAATGAAAATTGGTGATTGGTGAAAGTCAACTCATCGGCACAACTCATTCAGTCATTGATGCCCTAATTAATAAACCACTCTCATTTATGGACCATTGGTTAATGACGGATTGTATTCGAATTTATAAGATCAACACTGTTTACAAGTTCCCAATAAAAAATTGTAATACAATAATACGAATATAAATTGCACACGAGATTTTCAATCACCTACTGTAGGCTTTCTGACTTGTGCGTTTATATAAAAAGAAGTCCCCCACCCTGGAATCAATGCGAGACGCAACATTTGTGAGCTAATGGAGTTTACGCGCATTTTTACGGCCAAAAATTGAAGACACACCTGAGAGTCGAGAGTTATGACCGGCGTAAGTACACATCCCGAGGCGGTCCGGCATGAAATAATGATACCAATTCAAAATAATCCGACATGAAGATGATGTTTCGATTTTTAATAAGAGCGTGATGTCATCGTTCGGTTTGAATTGCTTGATTTCTGAATGAAATTATTTAAAATAATAATTTAAAAAAGCATGCCAGCGCGCCTGAACTGCGTTGTTTAATATTTTTATGGATGGTCAAATAAATTATAAATAGGACATAAAATAATATAAATTTGAAATCTTCCGAAATAACCTGTGCTAATGATGCTCTTGATTAATATTTATTCGGTGCGAAAAACATCAAAAGGCAAGAATACTAAAAACATTACAAAATACAAAAATAAAAAATAATTTAATTTTACGAGCTGAGTGGTGCCACCTCGGGACACAGAGTAATACTTGTAGTAATGAAATAGATGAGGAAATATTGTAATTAGTAAGGTAAAAAAAAATGCATAATAATATACGATCACACAAAAGTTTTGCTGAATTAATATACGTACATAACAAAGTATTTTTTTTTAAATAAAACTAATAAATACTAGCGATTTATTAACAATGCGAAGCTAGGTTAAACAATCATATATTTTTCGTTTTACCATCACACAGGACTACTTAAATCAATGCAATGCTTCCTAACTTACCTGTGGAATAAACAAGTGGTCTAGCTAAAATATTTGTAAAATGGCACCTAACTCTTTTTAATCTCAGTGTAATCAAAACGATCGAATGTCAATTGTATTCCACTCCTGCGATTCGAGGCGCTATGCAAAGTCGATTGGTACAAATATGCGAATCAACTTTATGTTATGCGTTTCTATTCATGATCAGCAATGAGAAGATTCGGAGGACATGGGTTGGAGACACACTTGTAACGAAGAAAATGAGCGGGTCATGGATATAAGTTATTAAGTTGAGACCAGAAACCATGAGGAGAAATATAGGCCGACAGCCGGCGTGATGGACATACGGCATCGCCAATACTGCCAGAAAGGATTGATTGAGGATGATTTAAAACTGTAAAGATTGCCAGTCAACGTAGGAGACTATTACTCAGCATCAGTGTAGATATAAGTTGAACAGGAGGCAACCGATTAGAAAAGAAAGAAAATGGATATACTTGGCATTCGATTATTTTATCAAAATCAAGCTAACCGATGCACGAGTATGTTATTATTGTGTGGAATATTATTGTTTCACAATATATAAATAAGTCCCATAATAAATTTTAATAATAGTAACATAGACATGTCAATATTGTGAGTTACATATAGTTAAAATTAGGAGCGGCATTACAAAGAGAAACACAACACTACGTCGCCACTCCACTTTCTACTTTAGAGAAGCTCCGAGTAAGAGATGTACCGGAGAATAGTAAAAAGGTAAAAGGTAGTTAGGTAGTTAATTAAAAAAATAAGGGGGCGTCAAGTGGCTCTTCAGACAGCACTGGGCGTAGGGGCGGGACGAGGGGGGATTTAATTTATGCGGCAATTAAAGAAAGAAAGCGACGGCGCAAAGGAAGGCAGGCCATGGGTTAGCTTTTTTTACCTTCCCCGAGGATTTGTGCTGAAGGGGTTGAATAATTTTCAGAACCAATCTTTCATGGTTGCTATGCACGTACCTGTACAAATCATTCAGTGATATTTGACTTCCTTCGATAAATGTTGTTTTTCCATATTTTGTGAATACAATTGAATTTATCACTTTAATTGAAAAGTTCATTTCAAAATGATAATATTAATTAATTACCAAATTATATTTTATACGATTTATAAGGGTAAATATTGATGGTTTAAAATACGGATGAGTAAAAAAAATTCATCGTAAAATATAAATATGATCGAGGATGTGATTTCTAATGTTATAATAAAAGTGCATTGCGTAAGTATTATATGTACTATAAATAAATTAATAATTAACGTAGGTATATCATTACTTTATTACCTATTAAAATAGGGCCATGTAAAAATGTATCAAAAAAACATTTTTAGCTTCGTGATTGAAAAAAAAACATTCTCGAAGTGATCCATCACTAAAAAAATACATTCCCTCGAAATTCAATGAACTTCACACGGAACATATACAAGGGCGGAACCATTAATATACATGGAGGTATGCTATGTACACCGAAGACGAGTAAACGATAATACAAGAGGTCGAAAATATTTTTTAAAAAGTATAATATAAGAATTTTCAATGTAAATTAATCTGAATAGATTTACTACAGATGATTTATAAGAATTTTTCATTTTAGTTACAATAATGCACTAATAATCAAAAAGACTTGCAGCACGTCGAAGACTGGAGAGATAATAACTGATATAGTAGTGAGAGTAATAACAAGATGCAGCAAGTCATAAATAAAGCAAAATATGAATAAGTGTTGGTTATTTTGACTTTTTGAATTACGCCTCTGAGCATTAAAAATGTATATTTCAATGATTGGGCCAGGAAACATTTGTGACTATTTGCCTATCGGCACAAAAGGACAAAGCGACAAATCACAAAAAGAATTTCATTTCAAGTCTCATTCTGTCGCGGGTCGTGAGGGAAGATCCATGACTGGGGATTCGAAACGGCCATTTCCAAATGCGTAACTAGACGAGACATTCAATCGAAGATTAGTTAACAAATCGTCCAAGTTTGAAGGCGATTAATTATGTGGATAGCGTTGAATGGATCTGTCGAAGTGGAAATCATTGAACCTGCGCCACTTCCTGGTTCAGGCCATTTTAAGATTTACGCGCTCGGATATAAATCATCATTTTTTTCGGCAAAATTCTGTTTTTTTTTCACGCGTTAATCTGCGGATTGAAGATCGGAAGAAGATCAAAGAACACGCAGCTCTGTAATTATCACATTTTTGTCAATTTTTTAAAACGGCGTTGAATTATTTGCTTTTTATCGTTTTCAATTTACTCTCAAGATCCACGGTAAGCGTCTTTGAGTTTACCGACTATTCTCGTCAAGTAATATAAAGAGCTTCGACACAAGATAAAATACAAAGCTATGGTTATGATCATTCATCCATTCCACTGCTTAATTGGAGCATATGGTCATTACACCATTGCCGCCATGAAGTAAAACCACCTATCATAGTGTTCGCCTTATTCCATGTTAACTCTGGCTCCCGGAACTCGTCAATTATGTGTAGTTTCCTATGATCATTCTAAATGTCAAGGGCATAAACCAAGTATGATAAAATAACTGTTAACCACCCACAAATATAATTACACACACAGCCATCCATTTTTTTAAAATATGAGGTATGAAAAAACGTAAAGGTTTTTATCAGAAGTTTCTTACGTCTGATAAAAATGATATCACACATGTGATGTGTTTCAAAAGACGGGAATAAAAAAAACAGCATCTTGCAATATAAACAATACTACAGCCGGCAGTAGAATAGTCTGCAGCCGCATGCAATGTCACTTTAAAAATGCATTTTACGAGCATTTACGGTACATTACTAACAGCACGACAAAGTAGGACCTGGGTTCATGCAAAACATGTTCGAATTTATATTTTTGTAATTTATTACTAAGCATTACTATTTCAAATAAATATTTTAGTCAAAAGGCCTGGTTCAGACCATGTACTTCTATTGATACTGCTTACACCCACATGTATTTTAAAACTCATCATGAATACAATTGACGGCTACAAAGTAATCACTTATAAGTAATCTTCGCAAATGGCATTCGTACTTAAATAGAGACCTGAAAAATTTCGGTTCAAAAACCTTATAAATACGTACAACGTTAATGATTTTTCAGTAAACGTTTTCTTTTCGTTAAAAATAAATCGACTATTAATTATTTCATAACATGAACGCTATGTTTGGCATGAAATTAAAATAATGAACGTAATGTGTTTTTATTTTCAAACAAGTGGCAGCAACAAGCTTTCAATATTGTTTCCGTGTCGGTCAGAGTTAGGTACTACTCGCGACTACTCGGGCTTGTTGTACCTCTATGTTGGTATCGTGAAAGCGCAAAAGTTTTGTGCCTCCAGGTTGGTATCGTGCTAAATGTTTTGGTTCGAAGTTCGAACTCGACCTACCTACCGGTCACATGACAGATCTGATATGGCTGACAAGCTCAATGCATTACCGGCCAGCGAACAAAATAACGTAACACATACCTAAACGCAGATTAAAAGGGGGTGCCTTTAATAATAATTGCTAGAAAATTATGCAATTAATAGGCGGTTAATTGACTTTTAATGATCCAAGCCATGGAGTAATATTTAACAGAATAATTCCAGCGTTACTTTACAGTTTACGCAGCACTTGGAAACAATTTAACAGCAAAATGCAGTTTCTAATGAACACTATGTCAATTCAACATATGAAGTAATACGTTGCTTTCATTTGGCAGAATACAAAGGAGAACAATTATTTGATACATTTACTGTGCTAGTAGCGAATTTAACAAAGCGTAATTATTGAAAACACTTTGAAAAAATATTTGTGTCACAGTCGCGCCGGTTTTCCCGGTAATCCATGTCTGTAATGACATAATTGCGTTCCGTTCGCGCTCTTTTCCCGCGCCGCGAGGTTGGCGGCACTGCGAGGTGAATAGCAAATGGCCGCCATATTTTTATTTCCATTGTAAGAGGTGCAAATGAGCGTCCAAAGCGCGCCGGGAATATTAAATTGGCCGGCGGTGACTGGTGACTGGTCCCTGGCTACTGGTGGCTACCGCAAACACAGAACACTCGGTTGCAGCCATTATTTGTACAAGCGAATTCCCGCCAGACAAAAGGCAATAGACTAAAATCCTCCGGAGGCATAGACAATGCCATAAAATGTTAATGGTGGTTTTCAAACGGGAGTTCTGCTGCCGGTGCATAAAATCAACTAGAGAGAAGTGGCGACATACACAATATTCTTTAAATATTTAATTGTTAAAATTAAAATGTCAAAACACCACATACAACATTAAAACACAATTAATGAATCGGTCATTGATTTACTACATATGGTAATATCATTTAACCCCTAAGTAAATTACAAAAAAATATCGATAAATAAATCATAATAGAGGTTTCAAAATAATCTCATCTATAAAAATCTGGTATGTTATAAAACGATTTCCTTCGTGTGCAGTTTGGTTTTTAATCGAGATGAAAATAATTTCACAATATCTTTAAATGCACATTGCATAATTCTGTTTATGAATTTCGATATTATAATATGATCATACGACATGAATTGTCTTGATCCCGGTCTATAGTTCGAACCCAAGTTGATGCTTGAATCGTCCATTGTTATCCAAGGCAGTGTTGTCCGCCATCAACAATGACAAAGAGACCATCGTTTGATCAGAACAAAGCCACGGAGCTTTGTCCAGAAGTCCTCAAAAATAGCGAAGGCACTCTTGAGCATGTGGAAACGATAGAACACGGATGTGCAGAAGGTCAATCATAAAAATGATGACGCAATCACATATAAAATTTTACGCTAAATCTCTTTTCAATACCTTATTATATAAATACTACACGATAAGCATTATAATGAAAAATAATATAGCTTCATCATCTTATGTATAATATTATACTTCTTTGATAAGATTGTATGTAAATTGATAATGTTCATCCTAAACTATTTTTTTTTCAATAGAAAACATCACATCATCTGGATCTTGGCTCACCTGCCCGACTAGGCGATTCTCCCAGAACCTCATGTTCGACAACACAAGAAGGATATTAGGCTGATCCAATTTGACGCAGAGAAGAATTTAAAGCAAAAGCGTACCTTTGAAGACGTAAGAAATCTCTTATTCAAAGAAGCCGAAGATCTCAATCGTTGTCAAACGTCCTGTATTAAGTCGCCAATCTCAGTCGTACTTTAATGTCATTTTCTCTTAACCTTTTGAGCGCGGCACAAAAATTAGCGAACATGCCCTGTACGCGACTGGTTTTTCCGGGATTTTGTTAATAAATATAGGTTGTGATATTTTTTTAACTAATCAAATGTGTTAATTGGCACCCAAAGTAATTTGTTTAATAATAAAATAAAATATATTTATTGTATTTTCGGTTTAATTTAACAATAATAATTCTTCATACAACTGACGTGAAGTCGCCATTTTGCTAAACAAGGTCACGCTAAAGCGAGAAAACTGCGCCAACATCATGCAATGCTTATAATATTCAATTCTCGATACCTTTTAAATTTCACCCGCACTCGATGGTTTATTTACATTATCCCAAATTGTTAATTGATGATTATCATTAGTAACACGATTGCGCACATTGACAGTTCAAATAAAATATGTATATTGACAAACAAGCTTTATTTCATTTTCTACGAGGAGATAGTTGCTTCTCTCCGTCAGTATTGATGTTTCGGCCATTCGACGTGGTCGAAACATGTCGTCTACAAATATATTGTGGGATAAATTCTAAAAATTATTTTATTTACATCTGATATTCCTGATGACGAATCCAACTACTGACAAATTATCCTAATCCTTCGGATTAGATTTTCAATAACAAAATAATATAATAATGATATTTGCATAATATGCATATATCATTATATTATTATTTTGTTGTCGGCGCACGGTTCTGACGTAAGAGACTAGCATGAACCTCATACGATTTCTGACACCCGTGCGTTGTTCACGCCGCTTGATGCATGTTCCAGAAATAAATTATTTTAGCCTATATTGATTTTTTTTGACGAATGCCATCTATTGAATTTGGTAAAATATACATTCAGTAATATTTTTAGCCAAGTTTTAAAATTATTACTCACTAGATAGCTCTTATATAGGGCTTGAAACTTCCATGACCGCTATGTGTGTCATACGCGCTGGTGGCATGTTCGTTTGAACACACATAGCGGTCATATGCGGTGAACAGATTAATGTTGCAATGGACGGTGGGTGGAAGCTGGTCCAGATTGTGGTGCAGGACTCACCTCTGAGCGCCTTCATGTGCGCCACAGCCATGCGCAGGATGGTCAGCTTGTCCGGCTTGCGGGCCAGAGCGCTGCAGGTGGGCACCATGTCGGACAGCTCGGTGATGTACGCGGTCATCTTGTTGCGTCTTCGTCGCTCAATCTCGCAGTGGTTCTCTCGACTAAAACAAAAAAAATGACAATTAACAATTTGAACTAATATATTTGGTGTGGAAAAAATCGCCATATGCTTATGCAGTAGCATAAATTTAAGCTGTATCCCAATATTGCAAATTGATAATTTAAATTTCGATCTCACCATCACTTTTAATTCACTCTGTTTAAATTGAAAATGTAATGATTATTCTATACGACGGTATTTTTTGTGCATCGTTTGCATAATGAGAATTCGATAATGATACTATGTATAATTTTTCACGATTTATCAAGGATGTTATTGAACTATACTCGTACTCTTGATGTAAATTGAATAGGTCTATAGTTTTCATTAAAATGTAATCTTACTGAAGAATATTTGTCCAAAGAAAGTATGTATTTAGCGAGGCAAATAAGGAATAGCAGCCGAATGGATGATTGGTTGCAGTTTCTGTTGTTCAGTTTGACAAGACGTATTAAATATTAATTCTCAACCATATTGTACGTCAGGGTTTACTCAATTTTGTGTAAGGCACATGTCGAGTACATCGAGTACATCGAGTACATACGACATCCACTGGAAGACTTTATTTAGTAGTGCATGGCATACTATATTTACTAATATTATGAACTACAGGCAAACGAAAATTGATAGACGATGTGAATGAAAATCTAGACAATAAAATCGAGAAAATCAGGGATCGGGTCAGGTTAAGAACAAGGATCTTTGACCTCATAGCAAAGTGTCATTGCCTGAATTTGCCTAGTTATGGTACTGTTCGATACTTAAGGTATTACAAAAAGTCATGCTTATGAAAAGTTTTTATGTACATTTTTTCTTCTTTGATTTTCACGGTCAGAGCAATACTGCGTCAGTGCCAAAATCTGTTTATATCTTAGCGACATCGCTGTTATATTTTTAAAACATTGTAATTTTTTACTAAATTTATAGCAAAAATGACACGATTTTTGGCATGCCTATTTGTAAATTTGAAATCATCGAACCGTTCGAATTTTTCGTTTTGTATTTTTTGCTGTTTATATCATATCCTGACAATGACCCCTCCAAGAGCAACATAAACAAGATATAGTAAATATCAAGAGATGAAAAGACAAAATTAACTTATACAGAATTTACATTTGTCTCTTTTAATTTAAATGTTTTCTTAGTGACACTACTTAAATTTTTATTCGGTGACTCATTTCAATCAAATCTATAAGGTACTCGTATAACTAAGCCTACTCCAAAAATATTACGTATTGCTCAAAACATTTGTCAAAGATAAACAATTTACAGAAATTAAATGGGTTACATAGAAGTTATCAAAGATTGCTCAGTACATATTTATGTACGGTGTCGTATTGTTACATTCCACGGTTTGTTGTGGAACACTAACACGGCTGTACGTGCATGACAAACCCGACGGGACACTTTCCATTTTAAGGTAGCTATAATAAACCAATAATTATGTTGCTTGCCATTGGCAATTTTGGCCACTTCTGATGGAAATGCGATATTCCGCGTATTGTTGCAAATCGGTGGTCACAATGGGGTCACAATTATTTCCAGCATTATGGAAAGCATGGCGAATCGTATTATCATAGTTAAATTTGCATGTAATGGTCTCTGATGGGTCAATATTATTCTATGCATTTTAGAAAATTATTCCATTAACGGAGATTGATAGAAGCAGCTAAATTGCTTGGGAACGTGTAGTAGTTTAAGAAAGGTTTTGGAGAAGCATGATCTAATAATTTATTCTGTTTCATTTACCTGATGAATAGATCAAAACATCAGAAATTTTAACAAAAGGAAAACCAAAGGTTAAACTTCTTTACAAAGTCACAAGTATTATAATACAAGCATCTAGCGGTTTTTGGTTACAAAAAGGTAGTCTTTTCTTCTAAGTGTTATATTAAAATTAAATGAGATAAATACACTTTTTTTAGCGAACCAACAAGCAGTTGCAAATTATATAATGAGGTTATATAGTAAATTATAATTATTATCATGTGGCAGTTTAACAAGGTAAGAATATTTATTCAAAATAGCTAGTCGCTTGAGTAGTATCGCTTTTGAACAATTGTAAGAGAGGCAATAAAAAACTTTTATACATGCGAGCATTCCAAAGTTTAAAAATAATTGAATTATAAAATAATAGATATATTTTAACTGTTAATTCTACAAAATTCCTGAACTGCATCCGCTTGCAGATTGTTGGTATGGACTTATGGAGGTATGTGGACTTTCGTTTGTCAATAATTTCCTTCTCCCGCTGCTCTCTACTCCTCGCTCTGATAGGCATCTGTGCCGGCTCATTACGATTACTTCATTCTTCAATACACATTCTTACAATAAAATTATTCAGCATATAAATAATCGGTAAACTAACCTTCAACATTATTTGTTAACTTAATACACGTATTTTATATTTTCTAATTTAATGTGTTGGCAAGCATATATATAAAAAAAAACATTACAAACAATTGCATTTTCATCAAAAATACAAGAATTAAACTCATATTTTGGTATTATTGACCTAACAAAAAATATCCTAGTTTTGCTGGTAAAAATATTTTATAGATAAATTTGAAACCACAAAAATCGATTGAACATTCATACTATATATTATATTTATTAATGTGTGGCGGAGTTCTCCAGTATTCACTTGCAAATTATAAATATGCTACATAATTCTTTCTAACACAAAAATACTTAAAATGAAATAATAGTTTGTTACTGACAGATCCATTTGGGAAAATAATAAAGTTTCTGAAAAACTCTAGGACAATTCAGAAACTACGTAACTTCCGCGGATAACACAATTTTCAGAAAGACCAAGACGGAGCCGGCTCCATCCACTCTTTCTCTTCATCCATAACAATCAATTATTATTTTCATTACAACTCACATTGATTTCGTTTTACGTTTTAAGTTTACGGACTTATAAGTTACAAACATAAACGCTACGATATGCGAACCTTTTTTAAGTATAATAAAATCTTTTGGTGATTGCTTAGCTGTAATCTCCTACCCCACAGTGCACCTGTTGACTCGGTTGACCCATCTCGCGGGTTGGCGACCCCGGCGTTACCGTTCGCGATTGCACCGTATGAATAATTTGGAGTGGATCTGGGTTCAAGAACCGTAAAATTAAAGCGCACGATCTTGTAAGTTATCCGCATAAAGCGACTAGAGCCGGGAAATGTCTCCGGAGCGAGAAGTGCAATGCCGAGCAAGCCGCAACGGACGACACCCAACTGTACTTAACTCCCATAATGATAATTACTGATACACTACGACTTACTGACACCACCGGCGATAACGGCGTTAGTAATAATTTCTTAGGTTTTCACGGCCAGATTTGATATTGTGGCTTTTGGGTTTAGCCGTATGTGGCGAATTTCTTTTAACCAATATGTCGACCGCCATTGCAGGGGTCTTCTTCGGGATTGATGATTTAGTTGTGATTTAGTTGTAAGTTTGCGTCAGATTATTTTTTACGCGCATTAATAATATATATTTTATAACATAAGATTTCGTCGCTGGCTTTAATCGAGGGGTGTATATATTTCCAAAAATTGATCTTGTATGAAAATTTAACATGTGTGATATTTAATTTTAATTACAGCCAATGATATATTATTAGAGAATATAATTGTATTCAGACAAGGTATTTAAATGTGTATTTTTTTACAACCTATAAATAAAAATGTAAAATTAAATTAATTAATGATATTTTATAAACAAATTATCGATAAATCCAGCGCATCGCAATTTAATTTCAATGACAAGCCGGTTTAAATTGAGTTAATTGAAATTTATACATATTACATTCGAAGTTATTATATAAAAATATATAAAAAAACTTTATAATGGATTATTAATGTACAATAGGACAAATAAATTATACTATCTTATAACACCTGCAAAATTTACGATAATACTTTTTTTTTAATATGAATTTAACCCTTTCGCATCGATAGTCGGCATATGCCGTCATAAGATTCCCCGACCGTTGACATTGGTTGACGTGATATATCGTTTTGCTACTTTCTTAGAATAGTTTTTTATGCATCATCTGATAGCTAAATGATACAAGAATCAATGTGATATATGAAAATAGATCAGATAAGTACATTTATGCTTCAAATACTAGTTTTATAATTGACAGTATAATTTGTATTCAAACCGAGCCGTAATGAAAGGGTTAAGTCATAGATTAGATTGAATCAATGGAGAATTCTGTGACGATTTGGGCTGCTACAGTGAGATAAACCCGCCCATCATTTGTACTTTTAGACAAACTATGATGAAAACTAGTACTGTAATACAAATTTATGATAAAATTATCATAAATAGATAGATTTATAAAAATAAAAAAAATGTTTGCCAGTTTTTTTTAAACCATTTTAGTACATAGATACATAGATATTAAAATATAATCTAAAAAGACACATGGCTTTTGTAAATTATTATATAAAGTAAACTGTTTTTTTATAAATTTGAAACAGAGATTTTTTCTTTTACGCATACATGCGGCGGATTTTTTATATTTTGTCACTTATATTTTGTTGTTACGAGTATATTGTCCAAGGCGGTTTGACTAGAATGGACAGAGTTCGAAATGAGCATATTCGGGGTTCATTTCGGGTGGCCCCTATACCTGAAAAGATTGGGGAAAACCTCCTAAGATGTAGCAGTATGGGCATGTGACACGGAGAGATGATGACCACATGGTGAAGAGAGCCCTCAACATGTCCACGCTGAGAAGAAGACCTGGAAGACCACAGGCAACCTGGACTGCAACCGTAAATAAGGATCTGAAAAATCTGGGTTTGACCGAGAATGCAACGCAGGACAGAAAGACATGGCGAATATTCACAAGGAGAGCCGACCCCAGATGATGGGAAATGGCGAGGCTAAAGATGAAGAAGTATATTGTCCAGTCTTTGGGGGATCGGGCTGGTCATCCGATCTTATGACGGCATAGGAGGTTCGACTATAATTATATTTCACAGTCGTACAGGTAGTGTTTCTTTCGTAGTTGCAGCCTGTTTAACGATGGCACATGGCTTATCCTCCTCAGTTTTTGTGCAAGTCGGATGGTTGGTTTAATTTCGCCGCTGCTCTCGTCACATCTCATGTGGTTCATTTCTCCTCGGCCGCTGTAGGAGCAGGGCGGCGGCGCAGGCGGAAAGTAAATCGTGTGAAAGATTCCTCTCGAGGAGGGCGCTGGGCGGGCGGGGAGTGTTTACTGGCGAAGAGATCGGATAAGCAGCGCCACAGGGCCGGCCCTCCGCGGGCATGTAAACAAGACTACCCCAGACCGAAGAGAAAGCGGATCATCAAGGAAATTTAATTTTTCTCTAATCCAGATCAAATATAAGAACAAGTAAACACCTGTGAGGCTTGTGGTACATTTATACCAAAAGAACATATAACAAACCATTCAACATGTCAACCTTTCGGGATTTATACGAAATTTGTAATTATTTTGCAGCAAAGTTAGATAGAGCAAAAATAGAATACTAATCAAAAAATTATGCCAAGTAAATTCGAAGTGTCTGAATAATGGTCTTAGATTAAAATACACCCATTGAGGTATAGCGTCTGTTTACATAGTCAGAGGTCGTGATTTTAATCCCCAACGATATATACGATTGATCACCCACCCGTTAAATTCCAAACGTAGAATATTTATCGAAATTAGTGGTAGACGAAAGACGTCCTGTAAACGCCGCGCAATCTGGTACAAAGCTTAGTGCTTAACACGAAAAAACAAAAAAAAACAAAAAAATACTTTCAATTTACAACAAAAAACGATATCTGCAATAATACGAATGTATCAACACTAAAAATAGGCCAAAATTTCTCATCTGGTGAGGTGGAAGAATTGGTCCCGGCC